>JARKIP010000077.1:3479166-4175000 GCA_029990175.1 Petunia secreta
GACCAAAACTAATTAGGCTAATGGAAATTCATTATCAGACAAGAAACTAGGAGAAGCTCAAATTCCATCCACAATAAAACAGGAAAATAAGACAAGGCCAGATTCTCGAAAACAAACCCACAGATCTCACATACTCCTCCAAGAAACTACCAAACAGGACTTGAACAAAATCCCAAACAGCCTGCACTTCTTGAAACAACAAGAGGAGCAGGCCTGCATCATCCTTTAAAACCACTAGCTGCAGACACCATTACTCCCCAGACTACCTAAAGCCACTCCAGGATCCACTCTAAAACTGGACAAACTACCTGCACTAACTCAGGGCAACCAAGCAAACACCCCTTCGCATTCACAGACCACCCTATACTCTCCCTGAACCTGCAAACCTATACTATATTACCTGAACATTACTCCTCCCACCTGAACAAACCTGAATAGACAACAACTACATCTGCCTAGCCCCTCCACATCACCTACGAACAGACTCCCTCATTGAAACTCACCAGCTCACAAACCTCCCAAACAGCTCCTCACAGACCCTAGAACACCCTGAAACTGCAGCATCAAAACCAGCCTCCTGAACAAACCTCTACAGCATCAAAACTCTCTCCAGAACCACCTACAATCCCCTCAGGACACCAATACATCCTCACACTACCTCTCCTAATTCCTGACCCTGAATTAACCAACAAAACAACCTGCGATCTCCCCTCCTAAATACACACCAGAAACAAGCACATACTTCCTGAAACTCATCAATTAGACAAGGCACAGCAGGATCTGTAACCCTGGGCAAGCCAAAACTGGAGAAAACATCCTAACATCTATACACATACCAGACTGGAAAACTAACAAATGGACAAGAAACTGCCCTGAGTATTCAGAATTCAAATGTACACATAACAAACTTCATAAAGGTGCAATTTTACACTGATTTCTTAGTTACTGCTGCAGAGCCATTGAAGTTGCTTTTAACTAAATCACTACCTACGAATATAATCAATGAAACCTCATACATAAATTTAAATTTTAAGACTTTAAGCATACTTACAGTGAACCCAACATATTCATTTACAACGTATGCAGAATAGAGACACAAAAATAAATTAAAACAACAAATAGTAACAGAGATTACCTTTTGCGATGCAGCGATCCGGGGCGCGGATCCAAAGTAAAGCGACTCGAACAAACCACTCGAGCGAGATCGACGACTCCAACGACGATAAAGCGACTCGAAAATGAAAGCGATAAACAAATAATTTGAAGGAAACCAGAATCCTTCCTACGAATTTTAAAAGCTGGAAATAAAAGGAACTCTTGTCTATTTAATGTGTGCCCCTTTTCTCTCCATTCTCTTTCAGCTCTATATCCACGGCTCTATCGTTGTTTCCCTATTAGCCGCTCTAGAACTCCCTCTCTAATGGCTCCCCCTAACGCCGCTGTCCCAGACCCTCATAAGAACTTTTATCCATAGTATTTATACCCAAATTGCTAGGGTTTTTCTCAGGTGCAAAATCTTGAAAAAAAAGACCAAAATAACCCTAACGGTCTCTAACGGATAAGCTTGTGTACGAAAAATAATCTGGAAAATGAAGTGGGGACCAAAGATTTTGGACTAATCTCCTTTGAACTGAGAATCACGGGTTTTGCCCAGAGGAATCGGGCTTTCAGTCGGGTTTTCTGAAATGGGTCCGGGGAGAAAATGAAACGGGCTGATCTGAAAAAATGAAGTGTGTGTGTGTGTTTTGCTAAAGTGTGTATATGTAATGCTTGCACGAGTGGGTTGATTTCGAAGTGTAAAAACAGATTTAGCCCTTTTTATAATAAGTTAATTGAAATATAGATAATTGCATGGGTAAGCTTGATTTTAGGATATGCTCTACCAAATTTGGCCCTTCTTCTCCAAATTCAATTAATTTTCTTTTATTACTATATATATATTTACTTATTTTTAATTAGTTTCAAATTTAACCTTAATAATTATTTACTTTAAGAAAATTCCGGGATAAAATTGGGTGTCAACACTCATAATCATGGACTTAACTTATACTCTCTCCGTTTCAAAATGATTGTCATAGTTCGGATTGCGAGAGTCAAACGAGTTTAATTTTGACCGTAATATTTTCATATGTCATTTAAATATTTAGAATTATTAATTATTGTGACTTATAGTACTTTTTATGTAGTTTCTAAATATATAAACATCGTTACAAAAACTTAAAGATTATATGTTTAAATTCACGGTCAAAATGAACTCGTTTGACTCTCGAAATCCGAACTCTGACAACTATTTTGGAACAGAGGGATTACTATTTTTAATATATCTAATGTGTTGTATATGTAATATTATATACACTCCATGTTACTAATTTACGTAAAATAATCTTTTGTCACGATTTAACTATGTAATCAGAAATTGAAATATGAATTTGTAACCTTCTAATCACCGTAGTCAACTTTACGTTGTGCTTGACTGACGAGTCTATCAACTCGCATTTATTTAATAGAACTGATCTTATTTTCTGAATACTCAAAATTTATTATTATGTCTGTAACCATTTGGACTAGGTACTATATACAAATGTAACTTTTTATGAATTGAGATTTTTTTTTTTTTTTTTTGGAACCCTTTTTCCTATCACCTACCATTGCTTGGCCTTATTCTGGACTCATTCTTGTTGAAGGAAGCCACCTAGAAAGAAAGAAATTAAAGAAGATTCAAAATGGCGGCATTGGGTTGGGTAAAAGTTTTTGATGAGATGGTAGGTAGTTTCTACAAAGTAGGGATTTTTTTTTGTTTTCACTCGGTGTCCGGTATCCTCATTGGAGTCCCGACTAATCCGGATTCGCACCGCGTAGGGTCCCATTCGGGGGAAAGCGCTCCTTACCAATGATTTTTCCATACTCAAGACTCGAATCCGAGACCTCTGGTTAAGGGAGAAGTCCCCATCCGCTACACCACATCACTTGGTGGTGGGGATATTGTTTTCTACTCAAAAGTGTTTACTTTATTTTGAAATGATTAGTTCATGAATCTCTTTTTCATAATGCAAGAACTCAATTTGACAACATGATTCATAGCCATCATCAAACAATGACTATATTCATCAATAAGCTTAGTGGCTTAGAGATTATCTATTAGTAAATTAATATTGGGAGAAAAACATGGTACAAATTTGATAAATAAATAGAGAAGAATATAGAAAACCAGAAAACTGTTTGACACATGATATATATCAATCTCAAAAGGGTTCGACCCTAAAACTATCGTTTTTTTTACACCATTGCCGAGTCGCCAACAACAGACGCTTACATCAAACCAATTGATTCATGACATGTATATGAAAAATAATGTATAGTTTCTTCATCATCTAGCCATAGTTAATTAATATATATTTTTATATTATAAATAATTTAACTATGATAAGTCAACATAATTTGGTGTAACCATCCGACGTGAATAAGTATTAAATCTTGTTTGGCCATGAAAAAGATCTCTTGTTGTGATACATTGCTCTTCTATGACAAAACAAACTTGTTAGGCCGATTGACAGAAAATATCTGAATTTCTAAATAAGAAGTGAAACAACATCGTAATTTACATTTAATTTATGTCCCTTTGTAGATTAACCATGAAAACAACGAAACTAAAATAAAATACTAATAAGGTGTCTTTTCTCTAATGTCTGTACTAATTTGACAACATGAGTCAATAGTATGTCAATCAGTGTGCTAAGTGGTCTTGGAGCTTATGGGTTCTAGATTTTATAGTAATGATCTTAAGAGCAAGTTACTGAATTCTCGACTTGATTTTTGTATATATTTTAATAATTTTTTAACATAAATATACTGTCTGTGCAAAATCTACTGGATTCCGCCGAACAATACACAATAGCCATATAATTATAAATAGCTTTGATGGTGTGGCTTAGCGGTTGATGATATATGGGTAAAAGGTTCTCAAATTCAATATTAACAAAAAAAGTTAGATGATTTCTTTTTGTCTGACTATATTTTGTAAATAAAGTTACTTGATACTTATAGTATTGAAAATTTACAAAAATCCTACTATAAAATAGCCCACTATCTTGCAAATATGTACTTCCAAGTGGCTTTCATGTTATAGCCCCTAATTTAAAAATAAATAGCCCCATTATGTTGTCCAGAAAGTTAAAGGAGATGCTGAATCTTTTGCAAGTGGCAAGCAGTGGTAAAGGACTTACTTCATGTCAAACTCTTTGTCTTTTTCAAGAGTCTCCAGACTTGCAAATGGTTATCATTGATATTAATTACTCCGTCCGTTCCGTAATAGATGACATGTTTCGAATATCGAGAGTCAAATGAGTTTATCTTTAACCGTACTATTTTCATATGTCTTTTAAATATTTTGAATTATTAATTATTGTGACTTATAGTACTTTTTATGTAGTTTCCAGATATATAAATATCGTTCGAAAAAACTTAAAAATTATATGTTCAACGGTCACGAATGGATAGGCGTAGCAGAAAAGAAAGGGTCAATTACAAGAGGAAGGGGGAGGAAAAAAGACGAGAGAGCAAGACCCAGGAAGCTCGCAGCTACCACGACCGTAAGCACTCCGCTCGTTCGTAAGCCCCTTTAGAGATAGGGGCGAGCCAAAATGAACTCGTTTGATTCTCGAAATCCGAAACATGTCATTCATTTTGGAACAGAGGAAGTAGTTATTTATCATCGGCGTAGTGGGTTGTTATAACAAATTAGTATATATATAGTATTATTACATACGCAAGTTATAAAGGTATTATGTTCAACTTTCATACAACTATTTATGCGAATAAGACGAATCTTTTTTTCTTAGAATAGTAATATTGTGATGAATAACATCTTGTGATTAGGGAAGTGTCAAATTTAGGGTACCATAGTACCATATCATGGATGTTTAACTAAGAATTAAGTGGAGGTATATTAAATCTTATGATCTAGTGAGAGGGACAAAAAACCAAACCTGCCTAACTTTGCAATCACATGAAAGCCATGAAACAAAGAACACTTCTTGCCCTTCAAAGATTTAAAATAAAATGTTCCTTAGACTAGATCTAGGTTTTTTGGACCTCAATAAGAATAATAGTTTACATAAGCATAGGGTATTAGGAGCGGTACGGTTCGGATTTGAGTTTATCGGTAACAGTATATCGGTTAATGATATGTAATTATGTAAAATCAATACCGTACCAATAAGCTATTGGTTATCGGTTTTTAACGGTTCGGTAACCACATGAAGACCATGAAAGAAAGAATACTTCTTACCCTTCAAAGATTTTTTTTTTTTTTAAAATGTTCCTTAAACTCTAGGTTTTTTGGAACTCAATAAGAATAATAGTTTACACATAAGCCTCAACCTAGGGTAAGGAAGCTAGAAGTCAATAATGTGAAATAAATTTCATCATATATAAGATTAAACACAGTTGATTAAGTATTCCTTTTTCTTGTATATCTGTTTAAGTTTTGATAATTAAAATTATCCAATATATTTACTAATCGATTAAAGGTACTCCATTCGTTCTACAATGGATGACATGTATCAGATTTCGAGAGTCGAATGAGTTTATTTTTTACCATAATATTTTCATATATCTTTTAAATATTTTGAATAATTAATTATTGTGACTTATAGTACATTTTATGTAGTTTCCAAATATATAAATATCGTTCCAAAATACTTATGTTCAAATTCACAGTCAAAATAAACTCGTTTGACGCTCGAAATCCGAAGCATGCCATCCTTTTTGGAATAGAGGGAATAGTACTCTATAACGAATGAATAAATAAAAAAATAAAGGCAAAGCGAGACTAAGATGTACTTCAGCTTCGAATATAACTGTGGATTGCCGTCTATCAGGAACCTGCTATTTTGAATGTAAGTATATGGTGGACCGTCTTAAGTGTGCACAAAGTGACATGGGACCATAGTTATAAGACATATATAGTGGGAATAAGCAAAGGAAAAGTAAGTACTATAAGACTTGAGGAGGATAAGGTTTGTATATCAACTTTTGTTTGTGCTGTACAGCTTTATACGTTGATTGCATGTGTATGGAAAGTGCACGAGACAAAAATATATATGAAGTGTGTTGCCTTTTACTCACCACACTCCTACATTTACCCACCACATGCTTCTTCTGCTGCAATACAGCCAAACTCTCTGTCCCTCAAGTTTGCCACAAGCCACCACCGACTGATGTGGTGTAGCGGATGGGGTTACTCCTTCCTTAACCAGAGGTCTCGGGTTCGAGCCTTGGGTATAGAAAAATCATTGGTAGTGAGCACTTTTCCCCGAATGAGATCCTACACGGTGAGAATCCGAATTAGTCGGGGCTACAATGAGGGTACCAGACACCGGCCGTGGGAAACCAAAAAAAATAAGTTTGCCACAAGCCTCTCATTTGATGATGACTTGTACACTTTTATATAAAAATTTTTTACTAACACTCTATGTTTATATTAAGATCTTATTTATATACATTTAATGGAAGTCTTAAGTTTAAATAATTTAAAAGTTTATTTTGTTAATTAATTTTTTAAGATTTAACCACTTAATTAATTTTTAAAAAAAATACTAAGAGGTTGTTCATGAATTGGAGATATTTGTAAAGATATCACCACAATGTCTACAACCGTACCACTGCCAACAACCACCCTAGCAACCGCCAACCACCACCCAAGCCACCACCAACCACCGCAAGTACTACCTTAATTTGTCCCGGCCCACAAATTGCACTAACTAACATACTAAGGTTAAGTGATCGATGAGGCGATTGCATGCACTATTTAATCATGATTAATTAATAAAAATATGCAAAAATATATTGTCAAGCATTCACTAGCTAGTTTGATCTATATACCAAGCATGAATAAATATTTTCCCTATTGACAATATTTTCTTACCTTGATTGAATGTTTTACAATATATTTATATTTTTATTAAATTCATACTTGAACCAAGTTTCACTGCATTAATGGTCATATATCATTTTAAGGAATGAAATTTGTTTTTAGCAATATTGATTGCATAGTGTCCTTTTGTGACACTATGTGATGAGAGTAAAATGGCTGAATTCCAATGATTTTCCAAATTTAAAAATAAGGTCAAGATTCCAACATAAACCTCTCCAAAAACCTAGGTAGATATTCTACTAGATAATTTAAAATATAAAAATACTAATAGCGATGGCTAGAGCCGTCTGCAATATGCGTTCACTTGAATCCAATATTATATTATGCGAAACATAAATAATATATGTAAAAATCACTAAAATTCTATTTTATTAAATCCGTATTTGTGAAAGTGCATGGCCATGCTGTGTTCGTAACTCAATAATCAAACGAATCTGCATTCACATTACATATCGTTCATTAAAGGTGAAGCGTCTCTTTTAATTCCAATGACTCGAATACGAGGCCTTTGATTAAAGGTGGAGGAATTTCGTCCATACCGTCATACCTCTATATGGTCCAGACCTGACACTACTCATAGGAAAAACATACAACAAAATGAAGACATATATGAAGACATTTAGTCAGCAAATAATTTGGCAGACTCTAGAAGAGATTTGGTTGACAAATCCTTAAAAACAAATTTAGATTCTATAAAAAGATCCACTGATGTGATTGCACTTGTTAATATAATCTTTAATAATATTACATATACTATATAAGCATTTAAGAGAATAATACCATATCCATAATTTGCCTAACTTATTCACTATACAGTATAATTCTCATATTCCAATTCCATAATTCCACCAACTTTTTTTTCTCTTCATAGTACTTTTGATAGGACTACTTTAATTTCTCTACTTGCATAATAGTATTATATATAAGTAACTAACTCAATTCTGGATTTGTATATGTACTTGTTAGTATACATTAACTTTCTTGTTTTGCCTTTTTTGGCATAACTTTTTGCTATATAATTCTTGCTTTTGTGTACTTAGTTGAAGTGAGATTTTCTTGAAATCTTGTTTTAACCAATTATGGATATCACTTTGAGACTACTCAATGTAGCATTTTTCTTGTTGTTACTTATATGGTTTTTGGTAGAAGTTTTCAAGAAAAATGAAGGAGAAGGTGAAGAGGAGTTTGTAGAAAAAAAGGAGAGAAAAAAGGTTACATGTTTCACTAAGATAACAGTTTTATTGAATGTTTCTATATCACTTGGTTACATGGGATGTTATGTCTTTAAGTTCTTGAAGTTGAGAAGTTTTGTGTTTGATGAGTCTGTTTTTTCAGTTATGACATGGAGTTTAGCAAGTATAGTTTCAATCTATTCAGTAAACAGAAGTTCTGTCAACAAAAAGTGGCCATTATTGCTAATCATATGGTGGGGTTTTTCAAGTGTTTTTGATATGTTTATAGTCTCACTTCATGTTCTCAATCATTATAATATATATACAAAAGTCCCACATTTTGTTCCTAGGAGTAATATAGCTGATTTTGCTTCCCTACCATTGTCAATTCTCTTATGTTTCAATGCTTTGCTTAATAGTTCTGGCAAGAATTATGATGCTAGTGAGCAGCCATTGCTTCATAAAGAGGTAAAAGGTCATGTTTTTAAGCATGATGATGCATTTTCTAATGCTGGAATTTGGAGCAAAGTCACATTCATGTGGCTTAATCCATTATTCAAGAAGGGTCATGAAGAAAAGCTGGAAACTGAGCACATACCTTCAATTCCTCACACTGAAACCTCTAATGAAGCTTCTTCTTTGTTGGAAGACGCGCTTCGGAGAAAGAAAGCTGGTAGTTTCTCACTCCCTGATGGTATATTCCACATGATTTGGAAACCACTTGCCTATAATGCAGTTTTTGCAGGTAATTCTTGATTATTGTTCATGGTTTTATTTAGCAGATGATAATCTATGCTTAGCAGCAAACTTATATTTTTTGTAACGATGGTGTCTGGACTAGCTTGCGTGCACGTTCACTATGCTTAGGCAACTGATTACATGCTTCTGGTTTCTTGAATTTGTAGGAGTTAATACAATTGCATCCTATACTGGCCCTTTGCTCATAACAAGCTTTGTAAAATTCTTGTCTGAAAAGACAGATGAGTCCAATTGGCAAGAAGGAATGATTTTAGCCTTCATATTCTTCTTTGCCAAAACAATTGAGTCACTGTCTCAAAGGCAATGGTACTTTGGAGCTCATCGGATTGGTGTTCGAGTTAGAGCAGCTCTTATGGCATTGATATATAAAAGAACTTTGTCAATCAAGTATGGTGGTACAAGAGATGGAAAGATCATAAACTTCATCAATGTTGATGTTGAGAGAATTGGGGACTTTTGTTGGTATATTCATGGAATTTGGTTGCTTCCTGTTCAGGTTATATTTGCCTTAGTCATTTTGTACAAGAATTTGGGTGCAGCTCCCTCTGCTGCTGCTTTTCTTTCGACGGTACTCGTGATGGTGAGCAACACGCCGCTTGCCAATATGCAGGAGCAGCTTCACTCAAAGATAATGGAAGCTAAGGATGTGAGAATTAAAGCCACTTCCGAGACCTTGAAAAGCATGAGAGTCTTGAAATTGCACTCATGGGAGTCCACTTTCATGAAGAAGTTGCTTCAACTTAGAGAAAATGAGAGAAGTTGGCTTAAGAGATACCTCTATACATGTGCTGCTGTGGCTTTCCTCTTTTGGGCTTCACCAACACTTGTTTCAGTTGCAACATTTGGTGTTTGTATCATGATGGAAACACCATTAACAGCAGGAGCAGTTCTCTCAGCACTAGCAACTTTCAGGATTCTACAAGAACCGATTTACAACTTACCCGAGCTCATTTCCATGATTGCTCAAACAAAGGTTTCAGTAGATCGAATTAAAGAATTCATGAAAGATGAAGATCAAAAGAAGTCAACAAGCTATGTTAGTCCTAGCATGTCTGAAGTGGCGATCGAGATTGAACCAGGAGAGTATACTTGGGGCACAAATGAGTCAAAGAAATCAGCAGTTAAGATAACAGAGAAAATTAGGATCATGAAAGGGTGGAAAGTAGCAATCTGCGGTTCAGTGGGATCGGGGAAGTCAAGCTTGCTCTGTAGTATGATGGGGGAGATTCCTCGGATTTCTGGATCTAACATGAAGATTAACGGTTCAAAGGCATTTGTACCACAAAGTGCTTGGATTCAAACGGGCACTATTCGAGACAATGTGCTGTTTGGTAAGGAAATGAATAAGGCTCGTTATGATGATGTCGTGGAACGATGTGCCTTGAAACGTGACATCGAGATGTGGGCTGATGGAGATCAAAATTCAGTAGGCGAAAGAGGAACAAACCTAAGTGGTGGACAAAAGCAAAGAATTCAGCTGGCAAGAGCTTTATACAGTGATTCAGACATATATCTATTGGATGATCCTTTCAGCGCTGTAGATGCACAAACTGGTGCTCATATGTTCAAGGCAAGTACAATATCAGCTTCTATAGATTTGCTGTTTTTTTTTTTTCAAGCAATCTAGTTCTCTTATTGATGTGCTACAACCCTTCATATTGCAGAAATGCCTAATTCAACTTTTACATAGCAAAACTGTTGTTTATGCTACTCACCAGTTGGAATTTTTAGATGCTTCTGATCTCATCCTGGTAAGTTGAAACTACTCTCAGCTATTGGTTCTTCGATGCTTTGATTGCTTGAAACAAACTAGACCAGTATATCTTACTTTTGATGTTTCCCTGATATGCTTAGGTAATGAAAGATGGTAGAATTGTTCAATCAGGAAAGTATAATGAGTTGATTACAGATCCTGAAGGTGAGCTCCTTAGACATATGGAGGCTCACAGTAAGTCGTTAGATCAGGTGAACCCTTCACATAAGTGCTGCTGCATAAACAAGGGTAAGCATCAAAAGAACCAAATTGAGGTCGAAGAGTGTTTTGAAGATCTTACAAGTGACAACAGGATCTTAGGAAGAACTCCGCCAGAAGATGCAGTGTCTGGTCGAGTTAAATGGCAAGTCTACTCGACCTTTGTCACATCGGCATATAAAGGGGCCCTTGTACTCCCGGTCCTTCTATGTCAGATTTTCTTCCAGGGTCTGCAGATGGCAAGCAACTATTGGATTGCATGGGGAACAGAAGAAGAAGGCAGGGTTAGTAGAAAGCGATTAATTTGGATATTCGTGTTGATGTCAGGTGGAAGCTCACTATTCATCCTTGGAAGAGCAGTTATGCTGTCAACTATAGCAATCGAGACTGCTCAAAAGCTCTACATTGGAATGATAGAAGCAGTCTTCCGAGCGCCCTTGTCATTCTTCGACTCCACACCTTCCAGCAGAATTCTCAATAGGGTGAGTATAGCAGCTGAATGTATCCATATTCAGGTTTTTGTTTCTGAAAACATGACTTTTTTGTTGCATCTGTTCTGAACTTGATGTTTTTTTTGTACCTGCCAGTCTTCTACAGACCAAAGCATTGTGGACACAGATATTCCCTATAGATTGGCTGGACTAGCATTTGCACTTATTCAATTATTGAGCATTGTTGTCCTTATGTCCCATGTTGCCTGGCAGATCTTCTTTCTCTTCCTTCTGATACTTGCCATTTCCATGTGGTATCAGGTAATAACAAGTTCACCCTAAAACTTATTTTTGTCCTCATTTACTTTACACAGCAAGAAATTCACTTTTTACCACTGCTGTAAAGTTATTTACTTCTCGTAAATATGGTCTTAGTGCTAATGATACATTTTTTTACAGGCATATTATATTACCACTGCTAGAGAACTGGCAAGGATGATTGGTGTTCAGAAAGCTCCAATCCTGCATCATTTCTCTGAATCTCTCACTGGTGTAGCAACGATTCGTTGTTTCAATCAGGAAGATCGGTTCTTGAATAAGAATATGAAGCTCATCGATGACTATTCTCGTGTTGCATTTCACAACTCTGCTACAATGGAATGGCTCTGTGTTCGAGTTAACTTTCTTTTCAATCTAATATTCTTCTTTCTTCTCGTCATCCTGGCACATCTTCCACGGGAGGCTATTGACCCCAGTAAGCTTTTATTCTTCTCCATTTCCGTTTCATGAATCCAGTTTAACACATTCTGCTTGCACTTAGCCAAAGAGAAGTGATGTCACTTGTTTCATCTGTTTGCAGGTTTAGCAGGACTAGCAGCTACTTATGGCTTAAACCTTAATGTTCTCCAAGCTTGGGTTATATGGAACCTTTGCAATGTTGAGAACAAAATGATCTCCGTGGAGAGAATACTTCAGTTTAGCAATATTCCTAGTGAAGCCCCACTGATAATCGAAAAGTCCAGGCCGGAGCAGGATTGGCCTCTTAAAGGAAGAATCGAAATTAGAGATCTTCATGTGCAATACAGCCCTGAGCTCCCAAGAGTCCTAAAAGGTATAACATGCACCTTTCCGGAGGGAATGAAAATCGGTGTTGTTGGACGAACAGGTAGTGGGAAGTCTACTCTTATCCAAGCTCTCTTCAGAGTTGTGGAACCATCTGAGGGATGCATTCTTATTGATGGAATAGACATCTCGAGGATTGGTTTACAAGACCTGAGGTCTAGGTTGAGTATAATACCACAAGATCCAACTTTGTTCCAAGGAACAATTAGGACTAATCTCGACCCATTGCAACAACATTCAGATCCGGATATTTGGGAGGTAATGCCTCGGGTTTCTTTTTCTTGATTTCATTCGACATAGTACAACTTTTTAACTTACTGTGATATAATATGTATTCTGCTGATTCATGATTAATTGACAAGTTCTACGTTGGTTGTCAGCCTATCACAACCCTGCTCATTTTCGAGCTTAGGACTGAAGAAGTGAGCAACTTCCCACGACTTTGTAACTTACTGTTAGAATGATTTTGTATTTCAGGTCTTGCACAAATGTCATTTAGCTGATATTGTAAAGCAGGATCCGAGGCTTCTTGATGCACCAGGTACAAATACAAGGTTCTGTGGACCGATCCCACGTCCATCTCCTATATAAAAGAACTTCAAAATACAAAAACAATCGGAAACAGAAATAAAGTATCTTCAAACTAATGGTTAAGAATTTTATGCTGCAGTTGCAGAAGACGGAGAAAACTTGAGCATGGGTCAAAGGCAGATTCTGTGCCTAGCTAGGGTGTTGCTACAGAAAAGGAGAATACTGGTACTCGATGAAGCTACTGCATCAGTGGATACAGAAACAGACAATGTCATCCAGAAAACTATAAGAGAAGAAACAAATGGATGCACTGTTATAACAGTGGCTCATCGTATACCAACAGTCATCGATAATGATCTCGTTCTAGTTCTTGGTGAAGGTAATGATATAAGGTCTAGCACCACATACTCTAAAAAGGAAAAATAAATAGCAGCACAACCAAGTAATAGTACAGTGACAGTTCGGACGATTAATATATCATCTGCTTGTATACAACTACATGCCAATAGTATTGGCTAAATATAGTGCAACCATACCTTGAACAGGCTAAGACCTCAAAGAGATGAACATATAGTACAGCTAATAATAGATACATCATGCATAAATCCGAGCGGATTGTATTGCTTACAAACTCAATTTTGTTTGATGCAGGAAAAATTCTCGAGTTTGATACTCCTAACCAGTTACTGAGGAACAGTTCTTCTGCATTTTCAAATTTGGTGGCAGAATTCTTGCGGAGATCATCCAAGGGGTAACTATAATTTTGAGGATAACTTATAGGAATAGCACAAAGACACGTGCGATAGTATAGTTTCGATCCTCTAGAGGAAAGAATAACCGATTCAACCTGCCAATAGTAATGTGGCATTGTACAGTACAGAGTGACAAACTGACATCAAGAAATACAGCAAGTTGAGCAGCAGCTATAACTGGAGTAATGCAATTACTATACAGCAGCCACTTCTACATGTACATATCTCACAACTTTCAATCAAATGTGACATGAAACCTTTTTGATATCTTGATTGGCTATTCTTAATCCTTACTTACCTCATAGTTCATGTTCTTAATTAGTTGTTCCTTAACGTAACAAACAACTTTATCGGTGCCTTCTGTGGTTCATTTGACACCTAGCTGACCTTTAATTCCTGGATCAAGATTCAAGATAAGCTGAATTATGCCTGAATCTGCTATAAATATCAACTAAACTGAACTTCTATTGATTAGTCTCTATAAGTCCCTCAAACATGACTAACAACGTCGCTAGGAATCTGAATGAAAGTTCCATTTCAACTGCTCTTCCTTCATAACTAAGTGCCTTGATAGACATAAAAAGTTACATCACATTGTAGAAATCTTGCAGAAGTCTAAAAAAACTTATCATTCAACCTCTTCTGTTGATGCTTCATCTTAGGCACGAGTATGGTAAAAGAACTCGACGAAACATGAAAATGTAGTTTGTTGATCTCTCTCTGCTCTCTTTCTTGTATCCCTTCTCCTCCCTCTCCTTCTCTGTGCATTTGCACTCTTAGTTATATCATTTCTTGTTGTCTCTTAACTGTCATTTTCCTTGTTAAGTTTCACTTTATTAACTTAGGCTGGTGCAAAACCTGCTACTCCCATTGTGTCAACCACTTTACTAATAAGAAACTGTTTGAAAAAGCTATGCAGATGGAACTCAACTTCATTGATGAATCTATAAAATGTTATCCTTGATGCACTGCCTTTAATTCGATTCACAGTTGAAGAGGCCGATCACGAAAGCAGATGGCTCGGTAGATAGATACAAGGCTAGATTAGTAGCTAAAATATATACGAATACAGTTTCTGAAAACTACGTTACGAATTACGATTATTGTCAATTCAAATCAAGCTAAGAACTAGACGTGTAGTAATGTCGCCGGAATAGTAGACTTAAGATGTGATTCAGCTATGATATCTAGTACTTACACTCTATATTTGATTCATATATTTCACTCGAAAATTAACTCAAATAAACGTCGGACACATTAAATCATAACATATTTACTGACTCAACCCATTTTCACTCGCTTAAATTTTGTTCAACTCGTCCATCGAATACCTAGATAATGGTGCTAGCTTCATCTTTTGTCAAATTGGAAAAATAAGAGAAGTTCACATATCACATTCACTTGCTAGGCATGGCCTAAAATGTTCTTTCAAGTCAAAACTGATTATACATTAATAAAATTATTTTTTTTACTTTAAAATAAAAAAAAATCAACTTCCTTTTATTAATGTTAATTAATCTCTTTTGACCCCACAAAGCAAAAGAATATAGTTGAATTATTGCCTATACTTTTCAACATAAAATGCAGTGTACTCAGTGATGTCTACAGTCATGCCACAAACCATTAGACAAAGAAAGAAAAGAATCAATTTATATTTGTCATTATAAAATTGAAAAAAAAAAACTAAAAAAAGAAAAAAAAATTAATTTTAAAAAGATGTTACTATGTGTTATAAAAATTTGTTTACAATAATAATTGTAAACATAATCCATAATTATTGACCTTTTTTATTGATGCAGCTAATCATGTCTAGACCTTTATATATCTTTAATTCCTTTCTCTTTTTTTCTTTTTTCTACATTTTTAAGTCAACTTCCTTGAGGCATGCTTAAATATATACACATTTGAGGTCAATCCTAATTTTAAACAAGCGAGTTCTGAAGTATATATCTAACTCTATTTATATTTATCCGTATATAAGTATTTCAATGTCGAAACACCAACGTTTGCGGTAAATCTGTGTTTGGATCTGCCTCTACCTATATGATCTAGATAAATACAATAGCTATCTTCTTGAGCTATAAGATTTAGTTCAGATCTAATCTAATCTCATTTTTAGATCTAGTTTCACTTTTTATACTTGTTTGTGACAGTTGATTTGAATTTTTAGTTATTATAAGTAGCCATCTACCCAACAATTATTTCATAAAATAGTATTAGTAGTACTTTCTTGCAATCTCCAAAACTGTCCTGATTTCTTTATTAGCCAAATTTGATCTCATTATATGACAAGATATTTTGTAAAGTTATTATTATTATTATTATTTTTTTTTGCTAAGAACAATTAAATTTGGCCAGCTAAAGTTCTTAACTGTATTTTAAATTACAATAACAAGAATTATTACTAAACTCTTCACAAATCTCTATCAAATGTTGTCACTTTATTTAGTATAGAATATACCATAGAATATGCAACCTACCAAAATTATAACACCAAGACTCTTGCCTTTTTAGCCAACTAACACTTAAATTAAACACCTACTACTTCACTTTTAATACTTCCACAAGCAATAATGATTATTGATTAGTACATCCAAAAACAAAGGTCAATATTTGAATTGAAATTAAATACTATTAGAGTTTAAATTTTATGCATCAGTGATCTTAAAAATGTCATCATGGTTAATTAAATTAGAATGTCTTTTATCTAACACGTCACTTGAAAGAGTAACATGAAGCTCATAATACGAACATTAGGTTGAAATTGGGTATATTTCTTTCTTTTCTCGTTTGATGCTCGACAAATATTAAGATTAGTGATAGAAAGAATTTACCGTCCGTCTGATTAATCATTGGACACTGACCTACTCAATGTTCAACTACCTTTTTAGTACCCTACCAAAAGGAAATCATCACTTCTTTAGAAGATAGATGTGCTAAACTATTAGTCGGTTAGCCAATTTGACGACCAACTATCGTCATAATTGTATTTGCCTAAATCAGATTAGGTCAATCAATCGAATTTATATAAGGCGGATAACAAGTAATTTGTCGTATCAAAGCTGCTAGTTAAATCGAACAAATAGTGGGCAAGAACAAAATATGGATAATAGTAAGAAAGTAAAGTGTTTGTTTCAATTTCTGAATGAAATACAAAGTTGATGGGAATGCTATTTATAGCCTCTAGAGTACAATGATAATTAAAGCATTAACTGAACAATTACTAGCCGTTTCCCACGTTCTAACCGTGGCTCTCCCATGATCATCCATTAAATGTCGACTTAATGATCGACCGTTATAAGACCTTTCTTCTTCAGAAAAGTAACTGTTCTTCCGAGGCTTTAGCAGCTCGCATCGGGGAGATGAACCTTCTACCGTCGAAGGAAGATTTCCTCATAGCATGCTTCGAATCTCGACCTCAGAGATTCACCTCGAGAACCAAGTCTCTCGTACAATAATCATACCTTGTGTCTTGGCATGAACACCCCTCGAGCCATGTGTCAGAGGTACCACGTAATCAAGTAATTTTCCACTCAATACAATAATACTATGATGCCATTTGTTCGAATACCTTTTTTGCTCCGATAGTAAAGTTTTACTGTTATGTTAAATATACAATATAGGAATAACACAATACGAAAAGGCGATTTCAAAGAAACTCGGCCGTCATAATAAAATATTATTATAGACGATGAAAGTTATAAATAAATTCTATGGAATATTCTTTCCTTTTCACCTTTTTTTAGACTGTAAAAATCTATGGGACATATACACTTACCATGTGCTATAACAAAACAAAATTACCATCTAAATTTTTTCCAAAACAACCGGCTACTATAGTCATTGTTTGAAAAAGTAACCACATTATTATTTAGTCCTCTTATTCTAGATCTTTCCGCCAAGTAAATTGCTGACTTGTCTTCTCTTTCTTTTTCTCCAAGACAAATGACAAGTCACGTGACCCATCCCATTTCTCACGTGACTCTTCCCCTTTATATTTCACACTAAAACCCTTCACTTCTTGCATACACCTTCACTTATATTTTTCACTTATAACCAATTTTTCTCTCTATATTTTTCTATACCCTTTTTTTAGCAATGGCTTCTGATAAGAAAATCAAGATCGGAATTAATGGTAAACCCCTTTTAATTTTTTCCATTATTTTACACTTTTTTTTCTTGCAAAAATGGCCCTTTTTTGCTTGTTATTTGGTGTAAAATAAAAAAATGACACTACAAAGATCTCTTATGTTTTATTTATCGATCTATGTGTAGTTATCGGTAACCCCTTTTGTTTTTTTTCCAATCTATTTATCCTTTTTTTTCTTGCAAAAATGGCCTTTTTTGCTTGTTATTTGGTGTAAATTAAAAAAAATGACACCACAAAGATCTCTTATGTTATATTTATCGATTGATCGTGTAATTATTAGTAACCCCTTTTGTTATTTTTTATTGATCTATTGTAGAAATAGTCGTATAACTAAAATAACATTTGTAACGAGCTGCAAGATCGAATCTCTATTACATTTCATTAGTAAAGTATATAACTTTATGAAGTATGAATGGGTCTACTTGAATTTATAGAGCTTGATCTAGATCTGTCTTTGTGTATTGATATAAGTTTACAAAGTTGTTACTATTTTAGAATTGTGTTTATTATATAGCCAATAGTTGGATCTGCTAAAGTTGTTAACTTTTTGTGTTGTTTTTGTTTGAATATCAGGATTTGGTAGAATTGGTCGTTTGGTTGCAAGAGTTGCTCTTCAGAGAGATGATGTTGAGCTAGTTGCAGTCAATGATCCATTTATCTCTACTGATTACATGGTAAAGTTTGTCGCTTTTTGATTTCTTGATGATGTGGATCTTGTATATACCATGTATTTTTATGTATAAGATGTATGTATAATAAGCGTCGTCATAAAAAATGTGTAATAAGTGTATAATCTGTGTATCCTGACTATGACGGCTAGTTAAGGTTCCGGTTTTTTAGTTTACCATGATGTGGATTGTATATATACCATGTATCTTTCATTCATAATGTGTGTATAATAAGTGTCGTTATAAAAAATATACGCAGAATTTTTTTTTTGTTTGTTATGATGTGGATTTTGTATTATATACTTATTTATGAGTAGATCTGTGAGGATCTTGACTTTGGATTTTCGTGATGTGGTTATTGGTGCAGACATACATGTTTAAGTATGATTCAGTACATGGACAATGGAAACACCATGAACTTAAGGTCAAGGATGAAAAGACCCTTCTATTTGGCGAGAAGGCTGTCAAGGTTTTCGGATTCAGGTATTATACCTTTAGCTGTTAAGTTTTGTTTTTTGTGAAATATGATCTAAGCTTTGTGATTGCAATCGACTAATTATTGTTGTTCTCTGCATTTGTTAAGGAACCCTGAGGAAATTCCATGGGGTGAAGCTGGTGCTGACTTTGTTGTGGAGTCAACTGGTGTCTTCACTGACAAGGACAAGGCTGCTGCTCACTTGAAGGTTTGTTTATTAATTAGATTTGATTAATGTTGCTTTCATTGTATTGAATCTACTTATGGTGGAGAAAACAAAGTGAAGTCCAGCATGCATTATTAATTGGTATTTAAGTTATATACACTGACGGTTACAATGTCATTGTACTTGCATCTATTATAATTGGTTATCGTTTGTATCGTGTTGTAATTGTTGTCATGAAGAATTACTTGTAATTGCTTTACAAGTGTCATGATTGTGTAAATATTTTTTACCATGTCAACACATAGAATGATTGTGGGGTATTTGTGTGCTCAGGGTGGTGCCAAGAAGGTTGTGATCTCCGCTCCTAGCGGCAATGCTCCCATGTTTGTTGTGGGTGTCAATGAGAAGGAATACAAGCCAGAATATGACATTGTCTCCAATGCTAGTTGCACCACTAACTGCCTTGCTCCTTTGGCTAAGGTTATTACTTAGCATTTATCTTTTATTCCCTATCATTAGCTACTATTCTTCAATATTTTGTGTTTATATGGACTTTCTTGCTATGTTGCAGGTCATCAATGATAGGTTCGGCATTGTTGAGGGTCTCATGACCACTGTCCACTCACTTACTGGTTAGTGTTTTCCCAGTTACTTGCATTGTGGATATGTTTTGAATTTTACCTCTAGTTTTAACATGCTGCAATGTTTTTTGCCACTCAGCCACCCAGAAGACTGTTGATGGTCCATCATCCAAGGACTGGAGAGGTGGAAGGGCTGCTTCATTCAACATCATTCCTAGCAGCACTGGCGCAGCCAAGGTAATGAGTGAATCTGAATGTCATTGTCAATAGTGGCTGTGCATCTTATGCGATAGACTACTAAAGTGATGAGTGGAAGGATACCTTTGTAGCAAAACTAATATTATTCGTAATACCTTGTAGGCTGTTGGAAAAGTGCTCCCAGCTCTTAACGGCAAGTTGACTGGAATGGCCTTCAGAGTTCCAACTGTTGATGTTTCCGTTGTGGATCTTACTGTTAGACTAGAGAAAGAGGCCACTTATGATGAAATCAAAGCTGCAATCAAGTAAGTTTCTGTTTTATATCCTGTGTTGTTGCATTGGTCCCTTGCGCATCTGCACTAACTTGGTATATGTTCTTGATTCATAGGGAGGAATCAGAGGGTAAATTGAAAGGTATCTTGGGATACACTGAAGACGATGTGGTTTCCACAGACTTTGTTGGTGACAGCAGGTATATACTATGTTAAACTGACAAAAAGGGCAATGTGTTTTCTTGTGGTTCCTTTTTTCTTGAATATGTTCCTTAATGTGAATTCTTGGTGCAGGTCAAGCATTTTCGATGCCAAGGCTGGAATTGCTTTGAGCAAGAACTTTGTGAAAGTTGTGTCATGGTATGACAATGAATGGGGTTACAGGTAATGTTCCGAGCCTTAAACTTCTACGCTTCTATTTAAGCTCAGCTCAGTCCAATATTACATAATCTGCATGACTTACTCAGAGCATTGTTTAATCTCAATTCTTGATGGTAACACAAAATTTTCTTGTTTCTGCAGTTCACGTGTGATTGACTTGATCTGCCATATGGCTTCTGTTGCTTAAGGCTTGATACCGGAGAAAGGACCTCTTAGTTTTTTTTATTTGAATCATAGAACTCTTTAGTTTCCTGGCCCGGGGAGTGGTCTTCTTGTTTAGTTGTAATGGAATAACCAGAGAGGAACTTGTTATCTTTGAGGAGTGTTTGGATGTTTTTTGCTTTGAATTATTATGAATGAAACTTTACTTTTTTCACAGCGAGTTTGCTTTATGGTATTGTAATGTTAGAGTATTTATAGTTTTTGTTATCGTTAGTTTGTGCCGTGGATCTTGTTATGGCTGAAATAATTTGAAATTTGCCTTGTTTTGTACTACCAAGTAGTTGAAAGTCTTTAATTAACAATTACAAATTCAAGACAAACATGACTCAGAAAGAGGTGGTTAAGGTGACACTTGGTGTTATATCTTTATGCCCAAAACAAAGGATTCTGCTTTCAATATAAACTAATGATAAGATCTTTTATTGTGTTTTTGAAGATCTGCTTGTTTTTGTTTGGTTTAAAGATTTGAAAAGTCGATATATTTGATTTGATTCGGTTAATGGTAAAATCGAATCAAAGTGCCTAGGTTCACCCCTACGCTTTATGTATCGGAGCAAGATAGATCTCTAATTTCCATCGGTTCATTACCTTGAGACCCGAAGGGCCGGCGCGCACAATCCTATCTGAGGCCGAGTACCCCACGGAATGGTATGTGGGCCCTCCTCAAGCAATCCCCTATGACTCAGCCTTTGTTCTTGTGCAAAAGCGTCCTCCCCTTCCTTTTTGTTTTTCGAGCTCATCCGACTCTTAGGAACCTCCATACGAGGATGCTCAAAAAAAGTCCTATTGAGGTAAGCCAATATAAGGATCCCATCTGGGATCCTTAGCAACCAAGAACAAACAGACTTCGGTCAGGAGTCGGCGGATGATGCTATTGGTTCATTCACTGATATGAAATTTAGTTTGCTTTCTTAGTCTTGCATCATTCCCTTTGGTCGATTGTCCTTGTAGTGGTAATTAACTATCTTAACAACAACGACAACATATATAGTATTATCTCATAATTTGGGTTTGGATAGATGTATACAGACCTTACCTCCACCAAGATAGAAAGACCTCGGCTGTTTAACTATCTCACTTGCACATTAATTAGTTCATTGGAAAAGCTGTTAATCCCTTAACTACTCAACTATCGCTTGAAACAAGAAAGACAATACACTTGTTACAAAGAATAAATAACCTATCTCTATCTAATATACTACTCCTTCCGTCCCAAAATGAGTTTACCTTTTCTTTTTAGTTTGTCCCCGAAAAGAGTATTTCTTTCCATATTTGGTAACTCTTTAATTCCAAGATTTGTTTTGGATCACCAGATTTAAAGGCACTGGCCTATATTACTCACAATTTTAATTTTTAAAGGGTCACTTATAAAAATACCCACAAAACCTAAAATAATTACAGCAACTACCCACTATTTTCAAATATTACATGACCTACCCACTAAATTATTTACCAACTCTACCTTTCCAGACTTGTATACCATAGTTTATGAAGTATACCATAAAAGTATATACATATAAGGTATAACAAATGTATACAGTAATAAATGGCCCTCCAAACCTTTATACCATAATTTATGCAGTATACCTTAAAGGTATATACCTATAAGGTATAACAAAGGTATACAATAATATTGGGTAGGTTGGGTAAATACTTTTAGTTTTATGGTAGTATAATTTTTAATGGGTATGACTTGTAAATATTTTAAATTTCATGGGTATAGAGTATAAAAATCTCATTTTTAAACAACATAATTCAAAAGTATTTCTTATTTTCTTAATCTCCACACCAAGTCAAATCCAGACAGTCATTTTGGAACACATGGAGTATAAGAAAAAAAAAAAAAACAAAAGAAACTCAGCTGCATGGGCCATGTAAATATTTGGGCTATTTTGCAAGAATGGCCTATATTATAGGAAAAACTAACTTATACACACAGTTCAATTATAACATATGGCTGATGGGCAACCAATGTCATTTCTCTAAGATATTGTTAAATAGGGCGAAAAGATCAAGATCACCCCTTATAGTGTCCTATTTCTGCAATTTCTTGAAAATGAAGAGGAGGAGACGGGCCAAGTAGATCCAGTAAAATAGCTCCAGCCCACTCGCCGGTGCCGCAGCGATCAGCAAAGTTTCAGGTAATATTCGCCGGAAAGTTTCCACCTTTTTATCATTTTTGTTACTTAGCTGACAAAACGGCAGCTCAGTGCACAAAGCATCCTGCGTGAACGCACTCGAAGGGGTAACGTTTAGCTATATTACATACATAGCATAGGTGTAAGTATCAACAAGAAACTAGAAAGATGTTAAATAGGTACATTTAAGTAATTTCTAATGCTGGTATTGAGGTTTTGCTAAAAACCCACCTAGAAAAAAACATTTCTTTAGGTCGTAAGAGTGCAACTTGTGATGTGTGAGTTAGGCGCATGGAATGGTTCGAACCGTGTCGCAGACGAAAACTTGGTATTTAAGTGAAAAAGGGTTCAGAGTAGAACTCATTATCTACTGAGTTTCGAACTATGCACCACAGTTATTCAGGATTTACCCGTCTAGTGTTAAGAGTGCAACGTGTGATGTGTGATTTAGGTGCACGACACCGTTCAACCTAGTCGCAGACAAAAACTTGGTGTTTATTTGGAGAAGGGTTGAGGTGCGAACACATTATCTACCAAGTTTCGAACTGTACGTCACTATTATTAAACATTTCTCCATTACAAAAAAAAAAAAACCTTTCTTTAGGTCGTAAATTTTGAGATTCGAACTGGAAATGATGTGTGTATGCCCTTCTTGTTGGACTACAATAAAAAAATATGAGACAATCTGATCCTCCTTTTCTTCTTGTATTATTTTGTGGTGTCAAGTTGATCGCTTTTGCATTGAACTGTTAAGTAGCTGATTTTCTTTTTAATGCGTAATTGCAGGAACAAATATACTTACTTTGCTGCATCTGTTTACTGTCGACACCAACTAACTTGGGGTTGAGGCATAGGTTCAATTGTTGTTGTCTTGTCTGGTACTTAGACTAGTCTCATGAACTTCTACGTTAGAAAACTGACTGCTAGACAGTTGTCGGTCTGTTTGCCTACTGGGGTTTGTAACATTTCTAACGCAGCCTGTAGAAGTTGCTTTAGCTGCTTTTCCTCCTTGTCTAGTGCTTTTTGTCCCGAAAGTTCCCAGTTTGCTGGCGATAGAATTCCTGGTGAGCAACAGAAATGCATGAGCTTGGGAAGAGATTCTGATGTTGATGTTGTACTTGCTAGAGTAAGTCCTGGATGCAGTGAGGCTGAGGTTCTCCAGTCATTGCTTTCTGACCCGGCTTGCAATTCCATACAGATCACTGACAACTTTGTTGATAGGGTGCTATATCGCTTCAAAGATGACTGGAAATCTGCACTTGGTGCTTTTAGATGGGTGGAATCACGTCCAGGCTACAGTCCCTCCCCAGAGTTGTACGATAAGTTGGTCGATATACTGGGAAAGACGAAGAAAATGGAAAAAATGCGCTCATTGATAGACGAAATGCATGCAAACCATCTTGTTTCGCTTAATACAATAGGAAAAGCTATGAGAAGGTTTGCAGGTGCAGGAGAGTGGAAAGAAGCAGCAAGGACATTTGATGAGTTGGGAAAATTCGGTTTGGAGAAGAACACTGAATCAATGAATTTGCTGCTTGACACTTTGTGCAAAGAAAAAAGAGTTGAACAGGCGCGTGCAATCTTCTCCGAGCTCAAGTCGCATATTCCACCAAACGCAAACACATTTAACATTTTTATTCATGGTTGGTGCAAAGTTAATCGTGTAGAAGAAGCATACTGGACAATTCAAGAGATGAAAGGCAATGGTTGCTGCCCTTGCGTTATCAGCTACTCAACCATCATCAAGTCCTACTGCCAGCAATTTAACTTCCTGAAGGTGTACGAACTGCTTGGTGAAATGGAAGGGGTAGGATGTGTGCCAAATATTGTTACTTTCACCACTATCATGTGTTTCTTGACAAAATCAGGGGCAATTGAGGAAGCCCTTAAGATTGCTGAGAGGATGAAATCTGTTGGCTGTAAACCTGATACACTTTATTACAACGCTCTGATTCATACATTAGGTATGGCACACCGGTTACAAGAAGCTACCCGGGTTTTGAAGGTTGAAATGCCCAAAAGTGGTGTTCAGCCAACTACATCGACTTACAATACTATCATTGCCATGTTTTGCCATCATGCGCAAGAGGAAAGAGCCCTAGAATATTTAAGGGATCTAGAAAGTTCACCATATTGTAAACCTGATGTTCAATCATACTTTCCGCTGCTCAAGTTGTGCTTTAAAGTTGGGAAGACTGATGATTTCTTGAGTAAATTGTTGAATGACATGGTTAATAAGCATCATCTAAGTCTTGACCTATCAAGTTATACTCTTCTTATCCATGGTTTGTGCAGAGCAAATAAATGTGAATGGGCCTATCTTGTTTTTGAGGAAATGATCCGCCAAGAAATTACTCCTCGATACAAGACATGCAGTGTACTACTGCAGGAAATCAAACAGAAAAATATGTATGATGCTGCCGATAGGCTTGAATTGTTCATGAAGAAAATGAAGACCTCTTAAACATTCCCAGAAACTAATTTGATGATTTCTTTATCAAGTTACGAGATTGTTCTTGTGTTGTCCCGGCAGCTTTCAGCAGATGCTTGAATTTGAGATGCTGAATTCTTGATCTGGCGTAATATCGAGACTGGGAATAGTTGCTGCAGCTGTTGCTCTGGTCTGGTGCATAGCTTATATCTGGCTGCTTTGTTAAGCCAGATGAGTAACATGCTGGTTGGCTGCAAAACTCGCCAGGAGTATCTTGATTCTCGTGGCTCATGTGGCTGTTGTTGGTGCTACTCCCAGGAGTCCACACTGATCACTGATGCTTTAAGAGATTAAATTCGTTGGTCAATGTTAAAAAGTTCCATGCTAGGTTTTAGTATGTTGCTCCTGATCCAAGTTTATTTCGTAAGCTTATTCAGGATTACGATATCAACTCCCAGATATACTTGAGATTTTGGGAATTCCAAATTGATGCTCGGCAGATTAACCTTTTCCAGATCATAGGTTATTGGTGGATTATCCATGGTCCACTTAAATTGCACTCGCACTAAAAGTTACTTTGCCAGCCTTTGCTCTTCTTCATGCTGCATAAACCAGGAATACTTGCTACTTTATGCATTCCTTGAGAAGGCCCGTACCTTGCCTATTCCAGCAAGCACTTGCTACATCCAGCAGTATAGGCACCAGGTAACTCTAGCCCTCATGGCTAGTTAGAGGGATAGAAACTACCCCGTACTTGTCTCTGTTATGATTTGAGCTTTGGTCTATCATGATTTTCACAAACTTTACTGATGGATGTACCAGTACTACAATGCTTGGTTATGACCAATTTTGTAAGAGTTCTTGGCTTTTTTTTTGATGGATAAGAGCTGTAAAAGTGTTCTTGGTTACTCGTATATGTTGTGTTGCTATACATTGCCTTTTTAGTTCATTTATATATGTACTGTTCACTTGCTTTCAGTTTATGTATGGTTTCCTTTTAAAAGAATGATACTATTCTAAGTATATATGAGTGAGGTGGTTAAACCCACATCTAAGAGTGCCTATACCTCATCCCTAGAGTATTAAAGCAGATGTTCATGAAGTTATGCTTCTGAGAATTTATCTACATATAACAATAGTGTAGCGGTCTGTAATGGTAGTCTGGTAGATACTCCTAAGAGCATATATAATGGCGTGTGGAGGATCTTGTGCAAACAGTGATGGGCTTTATTACCAGGATTCTGCTAGTAAGCCTAGTAGGTGGATTTGGATGTGGGATTGTGAAGGTTTTCCATTTCATTATTTTTTAGTGGCGTCTGCTTTGTTCTGTATATATACACATGCATAGTTTTTTTCAAAAAATATGATTTACACATATATTTAGTGAGAATTTCCAGCCAAATGATGTATAAGATGACACCTCTTGTGGCAAGGTCTCTTTGCTACTGAACATATAATCGAAATTTTTTAACTTCCTGACCATTACACTGTCTGTCTTCAGAATTTAAATTCGCATGCGTTGTCCATATTCTCTCCTTCACGCAATCTGCAGCGCACATTTAGGCTCACAATGCTACTAGCCTACTCCAATAAGTTTTTGTATACAAAGAGGAATTGCAATGAGCACTCATCCAATCTGAGCTAAATAGCACATTTACTAGTCTATTTAAAGTTCTGGCATGCACTGCTCACTTTTGCATGTTCTGCTCATGCTTATTACAGACTGTTGTTGCTGCCTGTTTATGTTGATAGTATACTGGTGTTGCTGCTACTTTGCCTCCGCTTAAACTGCTACATCGGAAAGGCCATCGTTTCTACTAATGGCTTGATAGCACCTGCTCCTTTTGCTGCTATTAAATCTAAAAGAAATGCAGCCTGTTCTGCAGGACTGCTCTTTCTCACAAATTGCTGCTGCCTCTGTTATCTATTGCCTGCCCAATACTGCTGGTGCTTTTTCGAACGGCATGGTACTCTCTTCAATTTGGCTGTCATTTTCTTGAAGTGATAGCCGAAGTGAAGACTTGCTTACCTGCTACTTTTATTTTATTAGAGTAGCTCTAACTCATAGATTGGTCATTTTTTGTAAAAGGAGTCTTCCTCACTTATTACTCCTAGGTTCTGTTTGTATATAGGTGAAGTCATCTATCCTAGGATAGTGAGAAGATTCTTAATGCTATATTGGACTACACTAGTCAAATTTAGACCACCATAAGATTAGAGGTAAGGTTCATGTCCCCCTCCGTTGTACTTGTAATTTATTGTTGTTAGTTTTAATACACAGGTCCAACTCGGAAGTAGCTCCAACTACTACTACAACAACATATCCAGTAATGTCCCACAAGCGGGGTCTGGAAGGTCTTGTCATTGGGAATTAACCGTAGCTTTCCCTACCTTTTTTCAGATAGAAAGTTTTATTCATTTTTATCTTTAACTATCATATCAAATAATGCATGTGTTGTTATACCTCCACTAACCAAAATGAGTTATTAATTATGCTTTATTCCATATTATGTACCAAACTTAATTGCGTTTAGCTCAAGTTTGAAGAGTGCGTTCAACAATCACAATTCATGAGTAATCATTTGACAACAAGTTGCTAACATTCTTTGAATACCTATAACTAGGTTTATCCACAATATCTTGATTTTTTCGGTGTGTTTTAATATGAAATTTAACTTATATATACATTGACAGTATAAAGAATTCTTTTGACTATCAGACCACTTAAGAGATGAATACAAATTTATTGCCCATGAAAGAATGAAATAGATACTAGCACTTAATGAAATGAACTAAAGTGTAAAAATTTAGTGTAGGGGCCTGTTTGGCGCGCGTTAATTGATTTGTAGTCGTCAAAAATAAATTCGCTGAGAAATAGCCACCTCCGGACAAATCCCAGTATAAATACTGGGACTTTGAACAAAACTTGTTCAAGGCCCCAGTATTTGTACTGGGGAAGCTTCAGTAAACTAACCCAGTATAAATACTGGGGCTTTGAACAAGTTTTGTTCAAGGCCCCAGCATTTTGTTATGGGACTATGTATAAAGCTTCAGTCCCATAACAAAATGCTGGGGCTGTGAACAAAACTTGTTCAAAGCCCCAGCATTATTATGAGACTGAAGCTTTATATATAAAGTCTCATAACCCATAACAAAATGCAGGGGCTGTGAACAAAACTTGTTCAAAGCTCCATCATTTTGTTATGGGACTCAGCTTTATATATAAAGTCCCATAACAAAATAATTGGGCTTTGAACAAGTTTTGTTCAAAGCCCCAGTTTTTTGTTATGGGGCTAGTCTGGGGTGTTTTTCCAACGCTAATGGAGCTTAAATGTGCGCGCGAATTTTTGGCTATTCTTCAATGAATTTTGAAACGGTGGATAGTCCCCATTGTGCGCGTCCAAAAATGGCTAGTGATCAAAATTTCCCAACTAAAGTGGGTAAAAAATTACTCCATCTGTCCCATTTTAGTTGTCACTTTCAGTTTTTGCACGTCTATTAAGAAAATCAATAAATAGAGAATACATTTTACTATGTTACCCCCATTTAATATATGACTATTAAACTTTTTTTGAGAATACCTTTAATAATTAAGGGTATACTTGGAAATAATGAGCAAAAAATATCTTAAAATCCTAAGCGTCTAACTAATTTGGAACAAACGAATCTTGCTAAAGTGTCAACTAATTTGGGACGGAGGGAGTAGTTGATTGCTTCTTCACAGCCTGTCTAAGCTTTAGTGGAATTTGGAAAGAGTTAATTACTATATTTTTGTGTCGGTGTGAAGTAGCAAGTAATTAGTGAAATAGTCGAGACACCACTATTATATGTACGATAACAACAATTAGTATGCTTTATTATGTGTAAACAAATTGTAGTCGACTATATAAATCTTCACTGATCACATTTATATTCTGAATATAAAATAGATCTCGAACCTACGTACTATACGATGTAACTGAACAATATTATGATCCTTTATGATGTTGTCTGGTTGATAAAATCAGAATATTTTATTTATTTCAATGACCAAAAACTTTATAGTATTAATAGAATTGACTAGTAGTTTATTAGATAGTTGAACTACTACTTTATAGATCATAGACGTACAAGAATTTGATTCCCACTTTAACAATCAAAACATAACTATACTTATACATCATTAAACTCTAAAAATATGCCTGAAAAATGCTGAATGTGGTACCAAAAACACAAAGGAAAGTTGTCAAATTTATATCAGTTCCATGTTAGTATAGACATATCAACAACCTATACAACAACATACCGAGTGTAATCCTACGAAGTGGGTCTGGGGATGGTGAGATGTACGCATACCATAACCCCACCAAGGTGGAGAGGCTGTTTCCGATAGACCCTCAGCTAAAGAAAAATAATTCAAGAAACATGTTAAATTTTTAAACAAAAGATGATGGAATACAGTAAATACTGAGAAGACAGAGCTACCACCAATAGATAAAATGCCAAAGATCAACAACCTATCTAAGGTACATAATATCCAACCTAAATTATATTAGGTAGTATTAAATTAGGTATGTGTATGATTTTCTTTCTTCTTTTAAGTGGTGATATGTCGATATTATGAGCTGTTAAGCCGACTTGCATTTATGGATTGGATGTATAGTATATTCCTTGTTATCCAGCGATATCACTGAATATAGTAAAAATTATTTTCTCATTACATAAATTAGTTTTATGAGAAGTTTGATGACTGTTCATAAATTAATCCTCCTTTTTCTTTATCGATCTTATGCCTCTCTGGCAGGGGCGGAGCTAGAGATTATAAGGAGTTCATTTCTGAATTCCCTTAGCGGAATATATATATATATATATATATATATATATATATATATATATATATATATATATATATATTGATTAAGATTTTTTTGAACCCCTTAGTAAAAATCCTCTACCACGGCTCTCCGGTTTCAGGAAAACAAATATTAGAGGATAACTGAAATAGACGTAAAAATCACTTGCAAATATGGCAATAAATGGTGGAACAAGGAAGAATCACAAAAAGAATTAAATGCATTCAGAAATCATATGAATAAAAGATATTATCACAATAAAGAATTTCAACAATAGAATCTTTCTTTAGCTGGAACACCATACCTTCATGATGGATATTAATTGCCATGTTCAGCCGTACTATAGTATTTTGGAACTGAAAAAAAAAAAGTATTAATTGCACATATTAGCAGAATAGTTTGTAGGATTTATTTCGTTTAATGTGACTCATCAATTATATTAATCTTATAGTATTTGTATTGGGTAAAATCGATCCGCGATGATTCGCCCCGGTCGTGCCGCTTGATAGCGACCGAACTCATGTCGGCGAGCCAGAGACCGAAGCAAATCAATGAATTGCCGAAGTCAGGCACCGAGGTTGTCATCGAAGGCAAGCCGTAAGCTAAGCTTCGGTGACAAGCCACCTCGGTCAAGCAATAGGGCCCAGCCACCGAGGTCCATCATTCGCACCTCGGTGGATCCCCTCGGTTCAAGCGGCTTTGCAGCCCACTACTTTACCCCACTAACTCATCGTGGGAGACGCATCAGCTGCTAGTGGAGAACGTGAGCAAGGCTTCCATGCCTATAAATACTAGATTATTTTGTATTATAGGCATCCAGAAATTTGTACTGAAACGCTGTCCAAATTTGTAATCACATTCATATATTGAAATACAGTTATTTTCCCGTATTTACATCCTTTTCGCGTATTATTTCAACTTTGATACGAAGAATTGCTTATATTCGAATCCAAATTCGATTTGTACACTTAAACTGATTTAGGCACATACAGTATTATTCTGTAAAATCCATTTGACAAATTAATTGATACTATTATATTATCAAATATAATGAAGGAAAGAGGCACGAAACGTTAGTAAGTTAAGAGGTACTTGTCGGTGGTTTTTTATTTATCATTATTATATCTGACTTGTCTAATTCTTTTGTTCTGACTTTTGGCTAATATAATACAGTTATAAACTTTATAGTAAAACTTTGTGAATATGTCCAAATAAAAATACCCTTTTAAGAAATGATTGTTCTCATCATCAAAAATGAGCCTTTTCATACTTAGATTAAATGAAGAATCGAACTAAAAACATTACTTATAAGTTATAACAAAGGCAGAACGGGGAAAGTTCAATGATAAAGCAAGAGATAAATATATATTGCGAACTTTTGATACTTACTATATTTTATCTTACTTTTTTTTTTTTTTTTTTTTTTGGTGTGGAGTATATTACTAGTAAATAGTATAAGAAGAGAAAATTAACTAGTGTCATTCAAAATCTGATTGAAAATTTGAAGTAGGGGTGTTTATTGGTCTGTTCGGTTCGGTTCGGTTTGCACCTTATCGGTTTGGACTATTGGTTTTCGATTTTTAAAAGTGCTAAACCAATAACCGAACCAATAAGCTATCGGTTATCGTTTTCGGGTTATCGGTTTTAGGTTCTTATCGGTTCGGTTTTTGGTTTAACCAATAAGAAAATGTACAAAATCGATAACCGGACCGATAACCCAATAAAAAAATTTTGCAAACCGCTAAATAACCAATACCCCGATAACCCAATATTTATAAACTATTAACTTTTTATCGGTTCGGTTTATCGGTTTAAACCGAAAATTGAACAGCCCTAATTTGAAGTTCGTTTTAGAAAGTAATAGACGAATTACTAATTGTACTAGTTCAAAAGAGTCATTAGAATTAATTGATTATGAGATTAAAAATATAATATAAGCATTTAAAGTATTTTTTTCGTAGGTATCCGAGTATGTTGTTGTTATTGTTCAGTAGTTGAAGTACTTGTTGCAAATGCTATCATATTATGCCACTTCATTATATATGATAGCATGAACGAGGATTCATACAGTCGATTCTAACAGCTCGCTTGGATTTAAGCATTATGATTATGGAATACCTTAGAATATTATAGAAAATGAAATAGTTATGAGAATTGAACCCCAGCTTGTTAGACTATTATTAACGAAAATACATTTATCTCATTTTTCATATATATTTTTATTCTTTTTGTTCTTCTTTACAAAATTCACATCTCCGACAGTGGCGGATTTATGCTTTGGCTACCGGTGTCCTCCGACACCACTGGATCGAAATTTGTTGCTAAATATATATAATAAAATTAAAAGTTCCCCTATAAAAATAAAGAATGACACCATTCAAACAAGAGCAATTCTAGGTGAATTGGTCTAAGCGCATAAGGTTTAACTATGTTTTCTAGTGGTCGAATCCCACCAACAACAACATATAATAGAATTTTTTTTGTAAAGCTAACTCCGACACCTCTAACAAAAAATTCTGCCTACGCCACTGATCTCCGTTTTTTTTTTTTTTTTTTTTTGGACGGTGGAAAGGGAGTTGTCAAAACTTCAAATAAGGACCTTAAAGTTTTTATAGTATTTTTGTTTTATCAGTTGTTCTAGCTAGGATAATATACTCCACATACGTGTAAGATCATGAATAAGTGGTTGAAAAAAATAGTTTTTTCTTATCTTAGTTTTATTTATTGTCAAGTGTGGACTTAACAATCTTGAATAAGTCTAGAAATGACACACTCCACAAATGAGATCATGAATTAAAGTGGTAGCTTTCTGCCTTTTTTTTTTTCCTTTTTTCATATAGTTAGTTGGTGAATATATGGTAAAAAAAAAAAGTCATTGAATTCAAACTTATATACTGTAATTCAGTTGCAAAATTAATATTCAATTGTTTGGTTTAAGACGAACGAGTGAATAGACGGGAAATTTTGATCACTAGTTATTTTTGGACGCGTTCATTGGGGACTATCCATCGTTTCCAAATTTATTGAAGAATGACCAAAAATTCGCGCGCACACTTAAGCTCCATTAGCGTTGGAAAAACATATAGTTATTTGGAGAATATATGGTAAAAAAAGTCATTGAATTCAAACTTATATACTGTAATTCAATTGTAGTAGTATTAATATTCAATTATTTGCTTAAAGACAAATGAGTGCATGGACTACCTAGTTAATATCGGATCTTGTAATATGAGTAGTTTAGAATAGTAGTAATAATGTATATATATGATATACTCGACCCCGACCGGTCAATCTCCTGTCATTGCTATCTCGTGCGCGAAGGGTTGCTCATGCTTCCCAAACGTCACGGAGGGGATCTAAGCCACAGCTCTATTCCCGACTCGAAATCTATAAAGGACTTTAAGGGCCCTTTGTAAAGATCCTGATCTTCCTAGTGATATGCGGGACAAACATCGTTATAAGTTGTCCAAGTTGCCAAGAAATAGTTCCTTTGCACGAGGATTTGGCAGAAATATGCAAAATTGTCCCTCCTAAAAAGATTATTCCAGAAACAAGATATAAAACCTCCGTCAAAAAATTATATTGTGTTTATAAGTCAAATATATATTAAGTTCTGAACGTTTATATAAAATCAGTAGTAATAGCCTAATGGTCAAGAGTATTCAAAATTATTCAGTGCTACATATTCGAGTCTCTCTCGCAACAATTTACCTATTTAATAGGTATTAAATCAGACAAGCTAAACCAATGTAAGTAATATAAGGGGAAAAAATATATTAAAGGATCATTTATGTGGGAATCGATCATTGTTCTTGCATGTAAGTGAACCGTATCTGACCAAGTAAACCTTTCGAGCTTTGGAGTATGAGTTTCTGAACATTCTATTAGATATATTCATGTGAACCGTCAAGCTATATATACATCCGCTTCTGAACGTAACATGGTAAAAACTTATCCAAATTGAATAATTACACTAAGGGGTCGTTCGGTTCCTCTATCAGTTATCCCGGGATTGTTAATCCCACCTTCTATATGGGATAGAATTATCCCAAGAATGGGGTATAAAATTTATCCCATGTTAGTTATACCACCAACCAAACATGGATAATTATAATCCCGGGATAAGTAATCCAATCCCTCGTACCGAACGACCCTAAATTAAATTTATTGATTTGATATAGACACTCGATACATATGTAACATTATCGAACCATGCCAGCCATATTCTCGTTCACACATATACACATTTTCCTACGTTATAAACAATGTAATTACTAATATGATAACATGTTAAATGAATCCTTTGATTAAGTCCTCCAAAATCTTGTTTGCATCATTGTCATTCACGAGCTAAAAGGAATATGTATATACAGTAGCTTCCTTTGCCTTTCCTTGTCCAAATTTTTATCTATTTTTAATATATGAGCCACTAAGACCATACAAAAATGACCCCATTATAAAAATCTTGAAAACATGTGGCTTTGTTCCTTTTGTTATTATCTGCAATAGCACAGAATATAATAGCATAAAGCTGGCACCTTTTCTTGATACTGCTAAAATTTTAGATCCCAATATTTATATCTTTTTGTGCATGGTTCTTTATTCACTTAGCTTTTATACACTTTCTAAATTGATCACCCTTTAATCTTAGCAATTGTGTATTAGTGGTCATTTTAGCAATTTTCTTGGATTTCTGAAAAAGGGCTTTGCTTAATTGTTTTAAAGATTGGATTTTTATGGTTTTCTTGATTTGTTCATAGTTGAAGGTTCAGTTTTTTTTAGTTACATTTAGTGGTCATTTTAGCAATTTTCTTGGATTTTTGCAAATGGGATATGCTTAATTGTCTTAAAGATTGGATTTTTATGGTTTTCTTGATTTGTTCATAGTTGAAAATTCAGTTTTTTTAGTTACATTAAGTGGTCATTTTAGCAATTTTCTTGGATTTTTGCAAATGGGGTATGTTTAATTGTGTTAAAGATTGGATTTTTGTGGTTTTCTTGATTTGTTTATAGTTGAAAGTTTAGTTTTTTTAGTTACATTAAGTGGTCATTTTAGCAATTTTCTTGGATTTCTGAAAAAGGGTGATGCTTAATTGTCTTAAAGATTGGATTTTTATGGTTTTCTTGAGTTGTTCATAGTTGAAAAGTTTAGTTTTTTTAAGTTACAATGCCTCCAAATTATTTTCCTTTAAGATGGGAAAGTACAGGGGATCAATGGTGGTTTGCTTCACCTATTGATTGGGCAGCAGCAAATGGTCATTATGATATAGTGAGAGAGTTGCTTCATTTAGACACTAATTTACTCATAAAGCTCACATCTTTACGTAGAATAAGAAGGCTTGAGAGTGTTTGGGATGATGAAGAACAGTTTGATGATGTTGCTAAATGTAGGTGTGAAGTTGCTAAAAAACTTTTAATTGAAGGTGAAACAAAGAAAGGACATAATTCATTAATTAGAGCTGGTTATGGTGGTTGGCTTCTTTATACTGCTGCTTCAGCTGGGGATATAGAATTTGTTAAACAATTGTTAGAAAGAGATCCACTTTTGGTTTTCGGAGAAGGTGAATATGGTGTTACTGATATACTTTATGCAGCTGCTAGGAGTAAAAATTCTCAAGTTTTTAGGTTGTTGTTTGATTCTTCAGTATCTCCGAACAATATTGGAACTAGTAGTAGTAAAGGGGATTTGGAAGAGGAGGTTTCTTCTACTTTCAATGTGGAAATGAGGAATAGGGCAGTTCATGCTGCTGCTAGAGGGGGAAATGTTGAGATGTTGAGAGAGATTCTAGGAACTTGCTCTGATGTTTTGGTTTATAGAGATGCTCAAGGATCTACTCTCTTGCATTCTGCTGCTGGCAGAGGACAAGTTGAGGTGAGTTCTGCAGTTTCCCTCTTCGCCTTTCTGTTTTAATATCCTTCTATTATGTTTATTTCAGGTTTGATGTTTTCGAGGAGTCTTTTAGACCTGTTAAAGATTTCTTTGGAAAAAAAGAGAACTTCTTGTGCCTTTTATTTTAGTTTTATGTATAGTATTGGAGTGAGATTAGCTAAAGAGCAATTCGGACAGTAAGGATGTCCGAATAAGAGTGGCTCAAATAGAGCGGAATGGGTGTGGAGGATTCATGTACCCAACCTTAGATTGGTATTGATGAGTAGTTCTTATTAGAAAGGAGTTTGGGTCTTGCTTACTTATTAGTCATCTGTTTTTTGCTTCCATTACATTACTTTTGTTACATCTCCTTGCTTCTTGTTTACCTCCACAGTTTTGTCATTGTACTTAAGTTTCTCTAATCCCTGTGCGGTTCAAGCTTTAGACCATTTCTAGAACTTTATTAAATGGAACACTTTCAAGTCTGTCGTTTGAAGTCAAAACTGGTTCAAACTGCTTGGTGTAAAGTTCCAACCGACGCAGGCTTAATTTGGTTACTGTGCTTTATCAGTTTGATGTGTTGTAGATTATATTCGGAGAGGTTATAGAGGTAAACTGTTCATATCCCAAGGTTGATGAGCAGAGTGGTCGATTATTTTGGGTAATTTTCTGTAAAAAAACTTTTTCTATTGTATCCCAAGTAATGAAGAAATATAATGAAAGAATCTGTCAGATCTAAAGCATGGAGTGTGCCTCTCAAGTGAAGCTGGTTCCATGAGCCCCTTCTTCGGATCACCTTCATACATAATAAAGATTGCGTCTATAGTTTATTGTTTGCTTAGTTCAATGCATAGTGGTATAAGAAAGCAAAACTTCGACAGAATGAAAAGGAAGCTTATTGTTGAGTGTTGACATGTTCCGGTCTTAAGGACTGTCTAAAAGTTATTGTTCTGGTTGATTAAGCCTACTTGAGGTTATATTGAATGAAGTTAAGTGTGGAAACATGAGACATTTGGATTAATCGTGTACGATTATCACTCTAGAATACCAAGCCAAGCTCTTTGTCCCCTTAGGATGGCTGTGAGGAGATTACTCAACTCCTTGTTGCCCAAAAGTTAAGGATCTCAGGTTATCATGGTTAATCTTTTGTCTCTTTAACAAACTCTCTATACTGTATAGTCTCCGCAATGTCCTACTCCACTAAATGAGAACTCAAAGTGATAGTTATTACACAAATATTTTTCATCCAATAATTTTGACTACCAATTGCTTCTTTTCAGTTCTGGAAAGATGGAACATTTCCACAACTTCCACTACTGTCGACCATTTCCGCCTTTATTTGCTTATCCTGTGTGCCATCCCTGTGACTTAAATAGGGTCATGCACGAACCTTTCTGCACTTTCTTCTAGATAAGCAGCCAAGTGTGTGCAAGATTTCTTGAGTTCATCATAAGCTTTTTCGCTAATACGCAACACCAGTTTGGTATGAAAAAGCACTTGCAGGTTTTGTTTCGTTTAGTTATTTTGCAGGAGACATTGATGTTTAACTGAATCACTGTTCTGGACTAATAACTGTCTACTTTGAGCATTGCCATCTCGTTATAGTGAGCTTTAAATTGGCATTTTCTTGAACTGCCAGACATTTGTTGCTTTTGATGGTTGAGTTTTATCTAAATTGCTTCTTTTCAGGTTGTCAAGACTTTACTGGCAACATATGACATTATCAATGCGAGAGACAACCAAGGAAACACGGCACTGCATGTAGCTGCTTATAGAGGTTACTTAGCTGTGGTGGAAGTTCTTATTTCTGTTTCTCCATCATCTATCTCATTGAGAAACATTTATGGAGACACGTTTCTTCACATGGCTGTAGCTGGCTTTCGGACCCCAAGTTTCCGCAGGCTTGATCGACAAATGGAGTTATTGAAGCAGTTGATACGTGGAAAGATTATCGAGATAGAAGACATTATTAACATTAAGAACAAAGATGGTCGGACTGCTCTTCACTTGGCTGTAATTGAGAACATTCAGACTGATGTTGTGGAACTCCTCATGACTGCATTTTCAATAAATTTAAATATCCGCGATGCTGATGGAAATACCCCACTGGATCACCTCAAACAACATCCACGATCGGCATCTTCTGAGATATTGATTAAGCGCCTCATTTTAGCTGGAGGAATTTCCAATTGCCAAGACCATATGACAAGAACCGTCTTAGCTTCCCACCTGAAGATGCAGGGAATTGGAGGCAGCCCCGGTGCTTCCTTTAGGATCCCTGACGCTGAAATATTTCTTTATGCTGGCATTGACAATGCATCTGATGCCAATAGTGATGGTGCAAGCACAGAAATTGCTTCGTGCTGGGATGAACCGAGCCCTTGTCATTCTGCTGCAGGGTCTAACTCATCGCATAAGTTAGGCTCAGTTAACAGTGCTGCTAGACGTTTAAAGTTTCTTCTACGATGGACAAAGAAGAAAGAACCAAAAGCAGATACCACTGGCTTGGAAGACAGTATGTCTGTAGAATCATATAGATTGCATTCAGGATTGGGAGATCAGCCAATACCTCTACGCCAGAGATTCTCGAGAATGACATCTTTCCAAAACAGCAAAAGAGTGCACGCCCCAAATAGTTTTCCTAGTCCATCTACCAAAAAGAAGTTTTCTGCCGGGCTAATGCATGGCGTTATCCAAATGACACCACAATCGTCTTATGGATCACCATCAAGCGCTTATTCTCAATCTTCCTGGTCATCTCCAGTGTTTGTCGACAAAGAAAAAAGTATGGATCTTGGCAACGCGAGTGGAAGAGCCTCTAGCTTAAAATTGTCAAGTAGTAGGGAAAAATCGAAACTGACACGTAAACATGGTTCCTTCAACATCAAGTTAATGAACCAGTATTTCTGTTTCGGCGCTCAAGGACTTGCTGTGGAAAATCCTGTTAGCTGCGCAGAACAAGATCAACATCACAGATATCCAGTGGTAGCATGAGTTTGATTGGTGCATGTATACGACAGACGGATCCAAAGTTCAAACCTGATCGTTCTAACCTTAAGGTTCTTACCATTGAATCCATTGCACATTCGAAATTATGGGTTCTAAATATAATGTTTGTCGAAATTTTTATGATATTCCAGATATACGTCTTTACCTTCTGTCGAAAACTCAGTGAAATGAGCTCCATTCTCCTCTGATCATTACTAGTAAGGAGTGATATTGACATATGCATCATGTAGATATCTTTGGATTTTGGTCTTAAGTTTACCAGCTTCTTGGAACAACATATTGAAAATATGTTTGGTGCATGTAGTACAACTCTTAATTTTGCAGCAGTATTGGATAGTCCAATCCTTTTTTTCTTCTTGTTTTGTTTGTGTTTTATGCAACTGTGATGTGAAATGATATATGTAAAACAGTAATTATTTGTTGCTTCTTATCAAATGAAAAAAAAAAAACAATGGAAATGGAAAAGAATGTAATTTGCATTTTATTTTTGTATAACTTGAGCCATAACTAGTTCTTTGACACCAAGCTAGTTCAAAGAACACTACTTACCCACATCGCAACAACAACATACCAGTGTTATTTTACAAGTGGGTCGGGGGAAGGTGAGATGTATTCGGACCTTACTCCCACCACAAGTGGGTCGGGGGAAGGTGAGATGTATTCGGACCTTACTCCCACCAAGGTGTAGAGACTGTTTCCGATAGGTCATTGGCTAAAGAAAAATACTTTGAAAACATGTATGATAAAACAAGATGAAAATACCATGGTAAAGAAAATACTGACGTTAAAATTAGCGATTTTCAAGATAAACAGAAAATGCCAATATCAATACAGACGCATATGTTAAAATGAAATTTTAAGCAACTAGCGCGACAAGGTCCGTTCCACTACAACAATGGTGCATACTCCAATCCACGAGCAAACAAGGAACGCCCGATTAAGCAAGAACCCGAGCTAAGAGCATGATAGTTAATTAAAACTGGAGCATATCAGTGATAGGTTGCATTGAGCAAGGAAGCTGCCAGGGCTCAAGCAAAGTGTCCACAGCAAGTGCATTAGTATCATCATCCCAGAAACTTATGAGTGAGTTCAATGAATCAAAACGTTCAGTCAGTTCAGCAATTTGTGCCCTCAAGACATTGTTATCTGCATCGAGTGAGAGAAAGTTTCTTCCAACAACATCGATCCTATCGCGCAAGATAGTGTTCTGATTCTGCAGTTCTGTCATTTGGCTCATCAGTTCCTCCAAATGCTGTTGCTTCCTCATCCGTGATCTCCGTGCAGATTCGCGGTTAGATTCCATTCTCTTGCGTTTCCTCTCATCACTAACTGGCTGCTGCTGAGCCTGAGTCGAAGCCATATCTCACGAGTAGCAGGGGCGGATCTACCTTAGCAGAAGGGGTGTCACAGGACACAGCTTCGTCGAAAACTTTTACTGAGTGTATATATATAAATATACAGAAAACCACAATAGTTTGTTACAAGTACGAGAAGTGACACTGCTTGAAACAAAGAGGCTCGACGGATTAAAAATATTTAGTATTTGTAGGGATTGAATCTTTTACTAGTGCTAGGCTCCATCATTTAGTAAAACTAACAACAAAAAATAAAAGTATACGATAGAAATAGAAGGCGAACAATAAAACACCTAACTTTGAAAAGCTAAATGGGATCTTCAAAAGTTTTTAAGAGTCCGCTGCATCTATTCGAAGTGACACCACTTGCAAAATATCGTAAGGTTCATGAAAACACGTAGAACCAGTACAAGAAAACTACAGAGAAAGAGTGCATAATACGAATTCGACGCATGAGGGTCATTAAGAATTTAAAACTAACATAAATATTGCTATTTAGTATTTGATTTGATGGTTATGTAGGTCCAAATCCAAACTTTCTTCAGCAATTAAACGTTAACCAAATCTGCAACAAGTAAAACACAACATTAACGTTATTATATAAATTCAAGATAACTTAATTATACTAATTATACAAACATAAGACGTAGCTAGATCAAAAAAACAAAAACAAGATTTAAAAGAACCGTCAATGTACAAAGCATCTCGTGTTGATACATACCTATAGACGTAAAACCAAAAATGGTTGAAAGAAGGTCTAAAAGATTGTGAGAGGGGGTTTATAACTTTATATAGGGGCATGTTGGATCTTGTTTTGACAATAATAACAATATAAAAGCATAATAATTCCTATAAATTAAGTCTACAATTTTTTTTTTTTTTTTTTTGCATTATGTCTCAAGATATCGAATAAACTTGGCATGTAATATTCACTGATTACTTCACGACAATTTACTTGGAAAATTTATTGAAAAGTGATTTCAACAAAGGAAAGAAGATCAAGAATTGATTGACCAAATAAAGAATTAAAAATATCAGCTCGTGAAAAAAGGGACTATGAAGGACATTAAATAGTATACAAGATTTCAGCTCTCTAAACAAGGAAGGATATTAAAAGAGTGCTCTCAACAACTTTTTCAATTGTGATTTTTTTGGCGAGTTCGGTCAGGAGGGACTAAAGAGAGATGCTTTCTATCAGTCAAAAGCGGATATCGGCCCCCATGCTCCCACGGTCTGCTTACCGAGGAATAGAAGGGAAGGACTCGGGGCCAGAGCAAGTTGGGTTGGGGTATAGAGCCTGTGCCCGTCTGATTCGGTGCTGTCTTCCCACTTCACTAGGAAAGAGTCTTGACCGACCCAGTATTGACTTATTATATACAAGTTTTGGCTTTCCCATGACCGCTAGATGGAAGTTTCCCGCCTTCCAGCGAACCGAATCGTACCAAACCGATTTTTAAGTTATTTACCATAAAACTAGGTTTCAATACAAACTTATAAACGAACCGAATTATTAGGGTATGTTCTTTTATTTAATAAAAATACTGAAAATGTAACGAACCGAACCGATTAATTTTATATATAAAAAATATATTCTACTGACCTACACATGTAATCCTCTTTTTATCTTTGTCGCTACTATCTATATTCAGTTGTTCATGCACAATTTTTAATATATTCACTTTAAAATATTTTCCAAAACTAAAAATTAATCAAATTATTCAAACGTCAAAACCAAAATCAAAACCACAATGCCACGTCCTAAGGATGATATATATAGTTGTTGCCTTGCTACATGCTTATGAGTATATACAAAGTTATGTATCGGTCCAGGGTAGATCAATATTGTATAACGAATATATGTCAAGTACTTTAAAAAGATCAATTGACTTTTTAGTACTAATTCATAAAAGTAGTGAGGCTCTTGTGATGTTAAAGTATGAAAGTACCGAAAAATATAAGAATCGAATTGAAACCAAAGAGAAAAAAAAAAAAAAAAAAATCTAATTTTGGTTATGTACGATAGAGTAATCGAAAAAATAGTACGGCAAAAATTTCTTCAAATAACAGACCGAACCGAACCGAATCATTGACACCTCTACTTTTGAGGATCAAATCTCTTGGATTGGACATCTCTTTAAAAAGGAAAAGTGATTCTGCCAAAGAAATGATTATTTTGATCAGACTTCGAAAAGAAGATTTTCATCGGGAAGTTTTTCGAGCTATATATATATTGCATGGCATATTACAAGAAGACTTGCACAACTTCTCATTCTCTTACAGCTTCTCTTTATTGTCTTTACAGAATATTGTATTCTTGCGAGTCTACTATGTATTGTTACAAAAGAATAAGAAAAGAAAGACAAAACAAGAGGTAATAGTCGTGTCGTAATCATTTGTTAGTGAACGAAGTCTAAAACTAACTAGAGTTTGTTTTGGTTCGTTTGTTGCAAAACGTTAGTGGTGAGCGAAAGAAAAACCGCACAATATGTAATTGAAGACAAATAAGAGTTGAAGAGATAAAACCCTAGTGACCCAGAAGAATTGGATTAAAAACTACATTAGTTCTGAAACACTATAAATATATTGTATCATTACCTTCTTGCACTTTGATACTTATTTATTTCCTCCAGTCATTTTATTAATTCACTAAAAGCAGTACGTACTATGTAACACTTAAACACTCCGTTTGGATGGTTGTTACCCATCATTTCATAATGTGTACTGTATCGTATTGTGTTGTACAATGTTTGGATAGACGGTATTGTTTACCGTGGTTTAATAGTAATTGAAAATAAGGTAAAGGATAAAATGGAAATATTAAATAATAAGTGAGGGCGTGATAGGTAAGAAAAATAGGTGACGACGCGATCCCACCAAATCGGTCTTTACATAAAATGACAGTTTTCATGGTTACATAACATTGTATTAATTTAACAATACTATACTATATTAATTAGAGAAACAATCAAAACAAATGTCGTACTCATGCTAACAATACAATATCATACCATGCGTTACAACCATCCAAACAACCTGTTAAGCTTTTTTACTAGGCGTAGACGATTTTCGGAAGAATAATAGCATACATACCCTCATATATTTGACAAATGCTATTAAACAAATTCTAATAATAAGATTGATATCCCTGGATAACAGGTCCAGTAGTTTAATTCTATCAGAACATTATCCGCTTATTTTTTTTTTTAAAAAAAAAACGGATTGTTTATATTAGTAAGGAGATAAGACATTTATCTCTAACAACTTACAATTATTTTCCTATTAATACGTATATATCTAGAAGGATTAGGCAATATCTTTTTTCATTACTACTTAATTTAAGTTTTATACTCGAAATTCATGAAGTGATAAATCGTTGGATAATAGAGATTAACTAATCATAGATATATAAGCAATCATTTTATATAGACACATGTCATGTATTTATCGATTGTTCAGAGTCAAAGTAGTAATCGAGTGATAATAAGTTGAATAAGTACTGAAAGTTTGCATTAGTAATTAAGGAGATACATAAATTACTCTTAATTAACAACATATCAGAATTTACCTATATCGTATATCTTAAAAGGATTAGGCAAATATTTTAGTAATTACTACTTGAATTAGGTTTTAGGCAAGTTACCTATATATAGAGGATAGTCATAGACTTGTTTAGAAAAATCACAAGATTAAAGATAAAATTTTTGCGTCTTTTTTTTCTCTAGTAGAAACAAGGATCGAAAATTCATGTTTTTCAATCCTTTCTCCTATTTTTCTTCTTATAATTCACTTTCTCACAAACTTTTTATTCTTATCCCATCAAGTGATATCAGAATCTAGTACGCGACTACGTGCAACGTTACATTATAGCTTAATTTCATTATGACTATTGTTTGTGAAAACGGAAGAGATGACGATGCTAAGATGAATACTGTTCTTGAAAACGGAAAAGATGTTGATACTAAGACGGAGGAGGACAAAGCCCTAGATGATTGGCTACCGATAACGTCGAATCGGAATGCTAAGTGGTGGTATTCTACCATGCATAATGTTACAGCTATGGTTGGTGCTGGTGTTCTTAGTCTCCCTTATGCAATGTCTGAGATGGGATGGTAAGTCCTCTATTTTCTCTTTTTAATTTCTTGAAATCTATTTTGTTGTATTTTCTTGTTTGGATTTTAAAGAATTACTGATATATATATATAGTAATATACTAGGTGCATTATTGTTCATTAATCACTTTTTCAAAAGTTTTTTATAATAATGATCACCTTAATGTGTAGTTTAAATAGATGATTTTTTTAATTGTTATTAGTAGTAATAATTATGTTTTTTAGTATGGGGTAAAAAGAAGTAGAAGAGACGTGAAGGACTATGATGAGTAGAACTAGAAGCCTACTATTAAGCCTAAAATTAGGTACATAGCTATATTATGCAAAAAAAAATTAAATATATTTCCTTTTAAATTTTGTGCAAATTTTGTTAATTGTTTTAATCTTGTTTCTCAACTAATTCAAGTATAACTGAAACAAGGTGCATTCTTAATTCACTCATCAGATTTAAAGTTGTCTTGAGAGTTTTCTTATACATATCATTGTATATATAAAATTTAAGAGTTTAAGTTCTATACACTCATCTATGCAATTAGGTAACTCATTAGATAAACTCTTGATTGTTATCCATCGTTTCATAATGTGTTGTTTTGTATTGTATCGTACAATACTGTATCGTATTGTGTTGTACAATATTTGGATAGACTGTATAGTTTACCGTAGTTTAATAATTGAAAATAAGGTAAAGAGTAAAATGAGAATATTATGGGTAAGAACAATAGGTAACGATGCGATCCCACCAAATCGGTCGTTACATAAAGTGACAATTTTAATAACTATGGATTCAACGATACCATACAATGTTAATTAGAGAAACAATCAAAACAAATGTCGTATCTATGATAACAAGACAATATCATACCATGGGTTACAACCATCCAAACAAGCTGTTAATCAAAAACTTAAACTCATTTTTATTCATTGATATTAATCAACTTGTTATCCTAATGTTTGTAGGGGACCTGGTGTCACAGTACTAATACTATCATGGATTATAACATTCTACACATTATGGCAAATGGTGCAAATGCATGAAATGATACCAGGCAAAAGATTTGACAGATATCATGAATTAGGCCAATATGCATTTGGTGAAAAACTTGGATTATGGATAGTAGTACCTCAACAAATTGTTGTAGAAGTTAGTACTTGCATTATTTACATGGTTACTGGTGGAAAATCCTTGCAAAAATTCCAAGAAACTCTTTACCCTAACACAAAAAATATCAAACTCACTTATTACATCTTGATTTTCTCCTCAATCCAATTTGTCCTCTCTCTTTTACCAAATTTCAATTCCCTCTCCTCGATTTCATTTATCGCGGCGATTTTATCTATGACTTATTCTATTGTGGCATGGACATTGTCACTAAGGGAAGGAAAAGATGGAAGAGAAGTAAGTTATGGTCCAAGAAGTGATACAACTTCAGATAATGTGTTTATGTTTTTGAGTGCAATAGGGAATGTTGCATTTTCATATGCTGGACATAATGTAGTTCTTGAAATTCAAGCTACAATTCCTTCAACACCAGAAAAACCCTCAAAGAAAGCAATGTGGAAAGGTGTAGTAGCAGCTTATATTATAGTGGCATTGTGTTATTTGCCAGTGGCTTTTATTGGATATTGGATATTTGGTAATGATGTTGATGACAATATCTTGCTTACACTACATAGACCTAGATGGCTTGTTGCAACTGCTAACATCTTTGTGGTGCTTCATGTTGTTGGAGGTTATCAGGTATTTTAAATTTACGTTGTTCGTGTATAAAAGTTAAAAGTTATTTACGTACGTGAGTTGCTAACATATTACAAGGTTGTAGTTAGCTAACATTGTCGATATTTTTCAATGTTTAACGTTTCAGGTTTATGTAATGCCTGTGTTTGATATGGTAGAGACATACACAGTGAAGTCGTTGAAATTTAAACCTTCAACCGCTCTTCGAGTTTGTGTGCGTTGGATAATTGTTGGTAAGTTTTTGGCTTCTCTATTACTCCCTCCGGTTCAAAAATAGTTGATCATTTTCCCTTTTTAAAAGTCAAATAATTTCTTTTCGATTCTATATTTATCGTTGTAATTGGTTCTTGATATGGTCTCTCTTTAAATATTGTAGCATTTACATTGGTTGTGGGCATGACAATACCATTCTTTGGTGGTCTAATGGGATTCTTTGGAGGCTTTGCTTTGGCACCAACTTCATACTATGTAAGTATATTTCATGCAAAATTCTTTAAATATAATTCTAAAAGTATATATTATATATATAGTATATATTAATTAACATAATATCTTTGCTTTTTCTGCAGCTTCCATGCATTATCTGGCTCATCATTGTAAAGCCAAAAAGATTCAGCTTGTCATGGTGTATTAACTGGGTAAGTTATGTTTTTTTTTTGTAATTAAGCTAGTATATTACTAATATTATTTAGCAAAAACGATCTTACTCGTAACTCATTATACGAATCAAAACAATAAGTGCATGGCATGTGTTATTTCACGTAAGATTTATAATACGTTCTTTAATGTGTATTCTGATAAATTAATATGGTTTCGTGCATGCACGGAATCTGAATAATCTTTTTTCCTACTAACCAATTTTATTATTTATATATATATTGCAGTTGTGCATTATCAGTGGTGTACTTTTGACTATGACAGCTCCCATTGGTGGACTATGGAGTATTATCAAATCAGCCAAAACATATCACTTCTACCAGTGATGCAGCAATCTGATTTTATGAAAAATAAGTAGTTGCAATTTATATTTTCTTGTCTAGAATGCTTATGTGCCAAATTCTGCCTGTTATTTTAAGGCAGAATAGAAGTAGAGTACTTATAATGAATCTTTTTCAATTTTTATAAAAGTATTTTACGTTTGAATGTTTGTTGTTGCTCGAGTTGTGGTTGCTTGACTACTGAATATTTTTCATGTTATGTCTTTTAAAGATTCAATTAAAAGAGACGTACCGTCGGTGTAATATTTTTTTTACACCATCAAATTTACATGTCATTTTTAATAAAAAGTGTGATTCTTCTATTGGGCTATCTTTCTGTGGAATTGGGCTATTTGATCATGAGAAAATTTCATAACTAACCTATAATCTAATATAGACTTACAATTTAATAGACACATTTAACATTTACTAAATGGCTAATAAAAAATAGCCAACAAAATAGGTCCAGAAATCCTAAACAATTAAAAGTGTCCGTGTAAAAAGGCATTAAGAGAAAGTTAAACAACTACAATTAAGGAAGAGACCATAATTTAAGGAACCCACTCAGCACGTTTCCACAAATATTCAATTATCTAACCTATTAATATGGAACAACCAGCAGATACAAAGAATATCAAAGCATTTATCAGAGAAACATCACTTACGAATCACAACAATTCTTACTACTGAATTAGTATCAACGCTTCTTAAGAATATATGCTGCATATGACACCCGTTAAGGTGTTAATCCAATATGGGGGAGAATGGGTTGAAGGATACAAGTTTGTCAACTTCAAAGCAGACGGAATACTTCTACAACAAGATTGCTCCTATACAATGTTCATGAGCTCAATTGTTTCACAACTATCCGTAGATACAAGTAAATATACATTGGGAGTGCAGTATCAAATTGAGGAGGGATTCCAACCAATTTCCATAAAAAATGATATGAGTGTGCAACTGTATATTGAGCAGAAAAAAAATACAAAGATGAGTGAATACCCAATGTGCGTCACTGTTACAGAGAAAGATCCAAACTGCGATTCGACAGCAAATGAAGAGATCTCAAATATGAATATTGTACAAATAGATGATGCAAAACATGATATTAATATGTCTGAGGTGGTCGACGAGATTTTTTCATGTAATACAGACAATATTGATGGTGTACAGATTGAAGACATTGCAATTATTGATAACCCAGAGCAAGAATACATTGAAGAATATCAAGTGTATAAAGACAAGGCAACATTGCAAAGTGTAGTTAAAAACTACAGTCTGAAGCATAAATTTGAAACAAGAGTTGATAGGTCATCATCAAAAAGGTATTATTAAAGTACTAATTTGTATATTCCTAAACAGCAGATAGTTTGTATATGTTATGTGTATTGACTGCATATTGTTAATATATACCACTACCCAGGTTCTCTGTTATATGTCCTAACAATCAATGTAATTGGATGCTACGGTCATCAAGCTTAAATGGCTCAGGAGTATTTATGATAAGAAAATTCAACAGTCAACACACATGTCCGTTAGAAGAAAGGTTGAATTCTCATCGACGTGTGAGTTCTGATGTTTTAGGAAATATAATAAAGGACAGATTATCAGATCCTAAAACTGTTTACACACCAAAAGACATCATCAGGGAGTTGAAGAAAACTTACGGATTGACACTAAACTACATGAGAGCTTGGAGATGTAAGGAAAAAGCAATAGAATTACTAAGAGGAGATCCAAAGCAGGCATATGGAAAGATTCCAAGCTATTTATACACAATCAAAAAAGCTAACCCAGGATCTGTTATTAAATTAAAGAAGGATGAAGACAATTCCTTTTTGTATGTGTTCATAGCTCTTAAAGCCTTTATACAAGGTTGGGATCACTGTAGACCAGTTTTGGTTGTAGATGGAAGCTTTCTAAGTGGGGTGTATGGAGGAACAATGCTGATTGCCTGCACATTGGATGGCTCAGGTTAGTAACTGTTAATAAAAACTGTCAATATTCAATGCATATCTCGATGATAGTTTACATATATTAACTACTTCTACATTTCCATAAGCAACCAGTACTGATATTTAGTAAATAAAAGAAGCATATATAATTAAATTAATACAACAACCTGATTCAATTATGAAATATCATTTGAATATAGTTTGATAACTGAAATAACCATTTAAAATGCAGGTCACATACTGCCTTTGGCATATGCGGTAGTTGATTCTGAAAACGATGCTTCTTGGGAATGGTTTTTTAGCTGTCTACGCGAAGCATACGGAGTGAAAGATGACATGTGTGTCGTATCAGACAGACACGAAAGTATTGCAAGGGCTGTTCGATGTATCTATCCAAGTATACCACACTGTGTATGCGTGTTCCACTTATGGAATAATATAAAAGTGAAGTTCAAGAAGAGTGAAAAACTGAAAGGGGCATACTTTAGCGTTGTTATGGCATATACAGTGGACGAGTTTGATAAGGCAATGGCAAATCTCGAAGGAATTGACAAGCGGGTTAAAGAGTATTTGTACAACGTTGGTTATGAAAGATGGTCTATAGCACACTCACCATGCAAGCGCACTTTTTTCATGACATCTAATATTGCTGAATCTGTGAACGCAGCAAATATGCAGGCAAGGAAACTACCAATTCTAGCATTGCTGGAATACATGACAGATATGTTCCAAATGTGGACAGCCAAAAATAGACAATTTGCAATGGACACCTTCACACCACTGGGAAAAAAATTTCAAGAAATCCTCAATGAAAATACAATTGCTTCAACAAAATGGAATGTAAGTACAATTGTTTTATCTTAATAATTTTGAAATATTATTTGCATATACAGTTTTCAAACCATGAATACACAGTTTGGTTTGAAGTATAATATAAAAGAGGAACTATAATTTAAATATTATAATAACAGTATCATTTAAACTGATTGAAAAATGAATATAAAATTATTTAAATGCAGGTTATACCATCAACAAATCTTCTTCACAAAGTTGTTTCTGGACAGCTGAAGCATATTGTAGATTTACAAGCTAAAACATGCAGCTGCAATAGATACCAATTGGATGGAATTCCATGCCAACACACAATTGCAGTGCTGCATCAGATGCACATAAAACCTGATGAATACTGTGCTGGATTCTACAAAAAGGAAACAATATTGAAAACATATGAAGTTGCAGTTTATCCAATTCAAGGAGAGACTGTTTGGAATGTACCTGCTGAAGTACAAAATGAAATTGTGTTGGCACCACACACCAGAAAACCAGCAGGGAGACCAAAAACAAGTAGGATTAAATCTGCATGGGAGAGGCCATTCAAGAGAGCTCGCATAGCATGTAGCCGTTGTGGTAATCACGGACACAACCGCAAAACCTGTAGAAATGCTCCATTAAGAATTTAGTGTTCTGTTTAGTTTAGTCTAAGACAATACTGCTGTTACATTCGTTTAGTTGTTGATGTATGTTAAAGATAATATTACTAGTATGGTATTATAAATTAAACATCAATTTGTTCTAATTAAATTAGAAAGAGTTTGCACCAAAAGAAGTAAATACCTAAAGAAACAAAATGAAAGAAAGTGTTATGAAATGTATCTGCTATTTGGCAGATAATATTGAATGTAACAGTTAGCAGCAAATTGGCATATTCAAATGAATAATCAGAATATAATAGATTTATAAACATGGCTAACCTTAGGATTATGACATATTTGAAATCAAATATAACATGAAAAAAAAACTACTAATAAAAGCAATAAATTCAAAGTTAAATTTCGTGAACTGAAACATATTAGACCATAATGTAAAGTCTTCTTCCATATATGAAAATTTAAAAAACTAAGCATCTGCTACAGTAGAAAAAACAGACAAAAATACAAAAAGAAAATGTAAAGATTATTTTTATAACTGATTGAACTGTGATATAAAAACTACCAATTAAAACACAGTAAGGAATATATAGTAAATATTGATTAGATAATTGTTACATATTGTATTTCTCCATTTGCTGAGAAATATTTACAGATTACCATAATGTAAAGTAATATTAAAAGAGACTTTGTATACAGACAAAAATTTAAGATATTTGTGATAACTAATTAGCTGATGCAGTAGTCAAGGTGTTTCCAGATAAAATATACGCAAATTCTGTAATAAATATACAGCATCTATATAAATATACGCATATTATGATATAAATATACGCATATTATGATATAAATATACGCATATTATGTAATAAATATACGCATATTATGTAATAAATATACTATATAAATATACGCATATTATGTAATAAATATACTATATAAATATACGCATATTATGTAATAAATATACTACATATAACAAACTCAGAACGGCATTATGTTAAATTAAAAATATTTGCGAGCAATATTGGTTATAAACAGAATTAATTAGTAGTTCCTAAGATCAAAAAAACAGAGAAATATAATTTAATACATCAGTTTATTAAACTTCTGTAAGAAAACAAAAACATACCATAAGAGATATATAAAAAGGAATAAGGTTGAATAAGTTAAAACAAAAGAATAAATTATGATATCACTAGGCATAATAAATACCAAAATCAATTCATAGCAGTCTAACAACAGTAGATCTTACAAATAAAAACATCTTAAGTTCAAAATAAAACTAGGTACTAAACAAAACATAGTTCAACTAACAGCCTATCCAAACTAATCAGCAACTAATCATCAGATATCATCATCACTAACAGCACAATCAATCTGCTTGTTCTTGCCATAATTCCACAGATACATTGCATAACGACTGCGTACAAGTGATAAATCATCTGTCACTGAAGGCATGGACTGAAACTGGATGAAGTACTCCGCAAAAGCAGCAGCAAACACTCCATAGTCACTGAAACAAAACAAAAAATAAATATATAATATTGAAATAATAAAAAAAAAAAGAAAAAACCATAAAACATACCGTTTGATCAACGATAAAGGCCTGCCCAGAAAACGCAAGATAAAAGGATCAGCCATCGAAATGCCCTCATAGGGAGAACCCTTGTAAAACAATTCAGTTCTTGATTGCATAATTTTTGCAGCATATAAAAAGAGAGGCAACATTGTTGCATAAGGCTCTAATGCGCATATGAGTTCTTCATTATACTCAGCTGAAGTGGGGTCAGAGTCATACACATAAATAGTCCTATCCTTGAAAGACAACCTTGCCAATATCCAATGCCAATCATTTACCACCTTGACTGGAAAAAGTACATCATCAAGCAAAACCCAAGGGCGATTGCACCGCAAGCCACCACCTGAAATGTATTGCATAATTTCTACACTAGAATCTACTACCCTGATGTCTCTGCCAGCCCTTAAGAACTCAGCATGCACAGCTTTAAGCATTCCGTCAAATTGACAGTCAGTAGTCGATACTTTTACAGAAATATCTCGGTCAAACTTAGCCTTTTTCCGCAAATAATAAAACAAGACATCTAAGTGCTGCAAAACAATTTAAAAATATAATCAGACCAATGCCTATGTTACCTATATATTTATTGTATAACAGTTTTAATAATTTCTACACACACATGTTACACGAATAATATATGAATACAACATGCATCTGTAAAGAAAATTTATAAAAAACAAATTACAGAATTGAAGAAATGAAACTTACCGAGGTGCTGAGTTCTTTTGAACCATAGTTTAGCACATGGAACCACTCCTTCTTGTCAACTACATGGACTCCAAAATTAAACACTGGATGCAGATTATTTTCCCTAGCAGGATAAATATTGCCCACCCTAAAAAACAAATAATGTTACAGGAGATCAAGCAATATAATGAAATAAAATGAAAATAAATAAAGGTTAAACATACTTTGATTTTGCTATAACTTTGCGATCTATCCATGAACACCAATCAGTAATAAGTTGGTAATCCGGCTCAGTCCGTATATCTGCCAAGAGGGGATGAGTCAAACAAAAAATACGCCTCTTCGTCAGTTCAGCAGATGCTCCCGAAGAACCAAATTCAGTGGTAAAGGGTGACTTATTGAATTTAGAGGTCTTTCTTTCCCGAACTGAAATAAAAGGAGTAACATCATCAATAACTTCTGAAGGACCTTTGTTAGCAGGAGCTTCTTCACATTCATTCATTAGCCCCTTTTCATGGGCATCAACATTAGTAGGTATTGCAAAACCAGAATCTGCTTCTTTTCCCCTCATTTGAACCCTTTCTTTCACAACATCTGCAGCCCTAGCTGTTAGCTCATGCCACTGCGATGCACTCAATTGAGATAACGGATCACCATTGCCTAACTCATTTCCCATATCATCAGCTGCAACTACAAAAGCATTAAAACACAAATCTTCGACAATCAAATTCAATATGTCTAAGGAACAAATTGCTTTACTGTGATTGAAATATTAATAATACAATAACAGAAATAATAGCAAATTCAGTAAATGGGTTTACCCTTATTAACAACTGTATCAGCAAATTCATGACCAGGCTCTGCATTCCCCAAGTCCTTCTCAACAGCATCATTTGGAACAACATGAATATTGATAGTCTGACCTGCTATAATAAAATTGAAATGAATAAATTTAACACAGGTCCATAAAAAGAGTTAAGAAAAATAATTGTAAGCTATATTTGAGCAAACTAATTTCATTATGATAAACATTTGCAACTACTAAAACAGGTTTGCTTTAAGTGTTTCAACAATACTCATTTGATATACTTACAAGATACAAAAAAATATGCAGACTAAAATTTTTTTTTGGGAATGACAGTGGAAGTTACAGGCATATTACGTGAATATATATATATTATAACCTTAAAGACATAATACATATCAACTAATACTAGTAAAAGCAACAAGTAAATAATAGTATATGTATCAGTAATTGAAATCTTCGCAATCAAATTCAATATGTCTAAGGAACAAATTGCTTTACTGTGATTGAAATATTAATAATACAAATAACAGAAATAATAGCAAATTCAGTAAATGGGTTTACCCTTATTAACAACTCTATCAGCATCAGTGGGCATGGCTGCATGACCAGGCTCTGCATTCCCCAAGTCCTTCTCAACAGCATCATTTTGAACAACATGAATATTGATAGTCTGACCTGCTATAATAAAATTGAAATGAACAAAATTAACACAGGTCCATAAAAAGAGTTAAGGAAAATAAGTGTAAGCTATATTTGAGCAAACTAATTTCATTAGGATAAACATTTGCATCTACTAAAACAGGTTTGCTTTAAGAGTTTCAACAATAATCATTTGATAACCAACTGAAACGACAATAGGATATAAATACTATTCCACTCATATAAAGTTAGAGTTATTTTGTACCAATAAAAAAAAAAAAAACCTTCTAGTTTAATAATAGCAATAATGCATATACTTACAAGATAAAAATAATATGCACACTAAAATTATTTTTTGGCAAATGACAGTGGAAGTTAAATGCATATTACGTGAATATATATATATTATAACCTTAAAGACATAATGCATATCAACTAATACAAGTAAAAGCAACAAGTAAATAATAGTATATGTATCAGTAATTGAAAAAAAACCACAAACAAACAGTAAAATAAATTTCATTCATGAAAAAATTATAGTAACATCACAGATAATTCTAACACTGCATTAAAAATGTAGTATATTCAAAACATAAAATCACAAGCGTACTATAACACAAAGGGCTTTAGAAAAAAATGATAATACAATTTAATACAAATAAATCATTAATATAGAAATATAATAAACATAAATGCACAAATATTTAAAAAATACCTTGAATATTTACTTCTTCCATGACATTTGAGTTAACATCCCTGTCATCCTGTAATTCCACAAGCACATCTACAAAACAAAAAAATATGAAAGGTTACAAAAAAAACATAAATAAAAAACAAAAATCCAGGACATAAAAACATGAACTATTAGAACATTATTACATTCAATAGAATTCATTTTAAAAACATAAAACAAGAATTGATATCATGAATACCTTCAGATATAACTGCATCGTTAGTATGACTTCTAACACTGTGTTCAGCTAACTCTAAAAACACAAAACATCATCAGCCAAAGTACTAGACATTTAGATATGAGAAGAATATCAGGATGTTATTAAATGCATACTCGTCAAGTATGCAGTGAATACCTGCTGTCTGAGATGTATCTTTTCCTTCTGTTTTATTGTCACCTTGAGCACAAATGTTCTGATCATCTAAATCAGTATCTAAAAAACAAATTTATGAAATTACAAACTCAAGAAAAACTAAAATACATAGTATAAATAAAATAATTAATTAAAATTTTCAAAAGTTAAAGGAATTACAAAATTTTATATAGTTTATAGGTAATATAGAATATTACATATATATGCAACATATATATATATATATTCCATACATATTTATAGCATACCTGTTGCATCAGACAAAACAACACCATCTAAACCTCCATCAAAGTCCATATCAATACCGTGTGGCTCTTCACTAACTTCTACCCAGCCAAAATACAATTCCAAAAAGGCAAAACCATATATAAGAACAGATACTGTCTTAGCAAAACATATAAACGACACCTACATCATGTACAACAGATTTAACTCAGTAGAATAATAAAACAATTAAAAAACAAATAACTATACCTTCCATATTATCACAATCATTAACCCCATCAGTGTCTTTTGGATTAGGACAAACAACCGGTTGCTTTTCAGAGGGTCCTGTTTTAACATAAACAAAATAAGAAACAATTACAAATCTCATATTAACCAGAATCAATGAATACAAACTTTTACCATAACATTGATAAGCAAAAGTCTTTTGCTGATGATGTTCTTGTTGACGATCCACCGGCTCAGAAGTTTGGTTAATATTTTCATGACTGCGATCATCAGTCCGCACACGATCATTTCCAGAAACCTAATGATAATAGTAGAAAACAATTAGAACTAAAATTCTACAAATACACAGTAAATTAAAAAAATAAAAAAAAACTTACCCCTTTGCACACATTGCTGTCTCCATTATCATCCAGATCAATATCTAGCTTCTTGAAAATTTTATCAAAACACTTAGCCAAATATGCCTTTAACCCAGTTAATTCTTCTCGCAACAACTTTTGCTGTCCATACAACTGCTGCAACTCAGGCGAAAGCCTATGCTTAACAGAATTAGAAGATGACTGCTGAACTTTTTGAGCCCTAGCTCGATGAATCCCCTCCCCACTAGATTCCTCAGAAACAGGATCCACACTTACATTTGGAACAATATTGTACGGCTTATACTCAGGCAGTTCAAAATTCGCAACTTCTAACTCAGATGGCTCAATCTTGGTAAAACACACCTTAAAACAAAACAAAAAGATAAATATTTACAATGATTAGTTGAATATAGTTAAATTAAAAAAATAAAAAAATAAAAAACAGATCAACCAAAAGCAATACCTCACTTTTCTTTAAACTAAAAAACCCTTTCTGCAACTCATCAAAATCATAGGTTCTCTTAACATGCCAATTCAGAATACGGGGTGATTTATGTGCTACTCTGAACGCAATCTTCTCATTCACAGTAGGGCAACTTTCATAAAACCACACCTGCAACGCATATGGCAGACCAGCAAACCGATAACACTGTAGAAAAGGCCGCAACTTGTCATGCATTGAAGTAACAGTTGCTAGAAACACCTTTGTACCCCATGGAAACGTCTGCCACTCACCACACTCAACAAGATTGAATTCAGGCTCAGAAATGGTAGTATCATTAGTAGCAGAATTTTTCGTTGAAAACAAAAAAGTGTGAATGAAATACAATGCAGCAAGCTTAATAGCATCTTCATCAGATTTCCACTTCTTCTCCAAAAAACAATCAACTAATTGTTTCTTTGTTACTTTAGACGCACCCCCAAAATACAATTGCAACAATCTATTAGGTTCATCAGAATGGTACTCCTTCAAATGATTACCAACACATTTCAACCCTGTTATCAACCCAAACTCTACAAGGCCAAATCTCAACTTATTCCCATAAAAGTCAAACCACAAAGCATCATCATCATCAATTGGCGGACAGACCTCACGTAACAACAGCGAATTCAACAATTTGTTACATGTTACAAAAGCGGGCATATCAATAAAATGGCCAAAGCACGACTGTCTAAAAATTCCCAACAGCCTATCATCTAGCACTTTCTTAATGGTCGCAACAGCATCAACATTAGTATGCGTGGCTATCCTACGACTTCTAAACTGCACCGGCCGAAAATACGATTTCATTGGCTGGAAAAAGTAAAGGAAATATTAACAAAAATTTTCTACTTAATAAATAAATCATAAATATGCCATTAATATGTCGTTCACAGAAATAGATATAATCTACAAGACATTTCATTTAAATAATATATACACAATAAATATAACCAAAATTACTATATACAACATAAATATAAATCATATTTTACACAATATCTCAATACTATCCCTTAGACACATAAAATTTATTCAAATAAACAAAAGAAAAAACATGCATAATCTATGAATATATGCAGTATATAAGGAAAGTACACTATTAAACACATACTTATAAGGCTGACATACACAAGTGATTAAAATTGTATATGAATCATTTATTCTACAACAAATCACTTCATATAAATATTCTACTAATTACCAAATATTCAAACATATACTGGTATATTCAACAAAGACAAATAAGTACAACAACCTATGAAACAGATAAAAATCAATCTTATACATATATACAATTCAAATTATTATACACTACAAACCAAGTAGACTACTATATGAAAAATTCAAATTATAAAACAAAACCCATCAATAAAAAGTACATAATCTAGGAATATATAAAGTATATATGCAAAACTATGAATATATGCAGTATATATACTATATAAATACATAATCAAGGAATATATGCAGTACAATCTATGAATAAATGCAGTTTATATGCATAATCTATGAATACTTACTACGTTTACATAAACAACTACTTAATCAGTGTATACATAACATTAACTCTTCAGTTTCAGTCTTCATATGAATTATTCAATTACATACCTACAGATTCAAAAAAAATAGAAATAATTTCGACAATACATAAGTACGTACTACAAAATATACAACCAGTTAAATATCACCTTAATACAACTAAAATATTCAAAATAATAAACTTAACAATGTAGTAGAAAAATATAAGAAATATTAAAAATAAATATCAATGTCATCAATAAAACAGTAAACTAATCATGACGAATTTATGAATACATGAAAAATATATAGCAAATACTGTAGAACATATGCACTCAACAATGGACATACACTGATTAAAAAGCAGAATATATGTAAATATATTCAATAATTACACAAATCAATGCGAAAATAAGTTCGATGTGCCAATATTCATATGAAATAACTACAAAACACACTGAATATAACATACCTCAACATCAATCAATGGAAAATCGTCAATCCTTTCCGTTTTAACTGATCTCTTTCTCTTCCCTTGAAATAACTTCTTCTTCATCATCTGGGAATGAGCACAGAGACCTTTCTTCTTTTTCGCCAAAACAGGAGGCTCACCATCAGAATCATCAGTAGACGAAACAATACGCACCCTTTTACCCCCAGAAACATAACCAACTTTAGGACTTTTACGCTTGACATTTACGCCCTGCCGACTTCTCTTTCTAGTATTCAACTTAGTAGCTGACCTTGTAACACGAATTGGCGTTTGAACCGAATTTTTGGCCGGAGAACCCAAATCAAAATCATCAAAATCGTCATCATCCAATACATGCAAAGATTGCTTCTGCTTCTTATCACCTCTCCTAGACATTACCACTAATCAAAAATAAAAAAAAAAACAGTTTGAGCAAAAATTATAACATAAATCGCTACAGTGTAAAAGAAGAAAGACTCAAAACGACTAAAAATTGAAAAATTTACCAATAATTTATATCAACGGTCAAAGAGAATGTAAAGAGCCAAGGAAAAGACATAAATTTATGCGTTTAAATCAGTATAAAGAAGATGTATCTGCTGACAAAGAAGATAAACAGTTACACGCTTCAAAAAAAACCCCTCGTTAACCGTTGTGTTAATTACCTAAAATATAGGAAATAGTAGGCATGTGGGTAAGTAGTTAATGATATTAATGATTTCAGACTACAGATACACTCTTCCACTCACGCTATTCCCGAAAAAATAGGGATTGCTTACACTAACGGATGAGTTTTAAATTTGGCTATATATGTATAATGATAATAACTAAAGGTCTAGAAACTATAAAAAAGTTAAAATATATCTATTTAACAAAAATAAAAGTTTAAAGTGTCTATTTTCCATAAAATTTTCTTTGATCATCTTGCAGTGAGATTTGGGAAAAGTGCACGAAAGGCTACTTTTGCTACTGATTTTTGGGCACAGGTCACTGATACGTTTGTGGCCACTTTCTCTTAAAGAGATAGAACTTCAGTTCGGAGGCCGGATTGAAGTTCAGTCCTTAAAGATTGAACTTCAGTCCAGGACCATATGGATTGAAGTTCACTTCTTAAAGACAGAACTTCAGTCCAGGACCATGTTGACTAAAGTTCAGTACTTAAAGATTGAACTTCAGTCCAGGGCCATATGGACTAAAGTTCAATCCTTAAAGATTAGAACTTCAGTCCAGGGCCATGTTGACTGAAGTTCAGTCCAGTCCTTAAGGTGAAACTTCAGTCCAGGGCCATATGGACTGAAGTTCAGTCCTTCAAGATAGAACTTCAATCCAGGGGCTGTATGGACTGAACTTCAGTCAATGATCAGAACTTAAGTCAATGTTTATTTAGTAAAGGCCCAAAAGTGACCTTTAGTGTAAGACCAAAGAAAATAATGGCCTCAAACCAAATACAGTATTAAAAGTTGCTGCTGGGCGAAATTTTTAGGTGAGATTTGTACTTGGTAACCGCTTTCTAGAGCATCAAACAAAGAGCAGCTAGTATTTGCAAAGTTTTAGATGAACAACCACAATCACTCAAACTTCATGTTATTTTGAATTTTCAACATCTTCAGAGGTAAAATACTGAAGTTTGAAATGAAAAATTCTACAGAGGAGTCACTGTAAATGCTATCTTTGTAGTTACACATATTAAGATAGAGATTAAAGAAATAATAGAAATGCTACAAAGTTCTAAAGAAGCAGGTAGATGTAGGATTTTTCTTCAGCAAATTTGTAATTAGTGAGCTGTTGGAGGCCTTAGTTCAGGTTGATAGAAAATGAAACTCGAGATGCTCTTTAGGTGTATTGGTTTGATGGTTAATGGTAATCATTTACATTTGTTAAAAAAAAATAAAAAATTCTGAATTTCATAAGAAAAATACTGGAGTTTGAGAATTCTAGTATTTTTTTTAATCTGAAATTAAGATTTTTGTCACTTCAAATTTTAATATTTTGATCTAAGATTTTGAACTAAAATTCATAATTTTTTTTTTTTTGGAGTTTGAGAAGTTGTAGCTATTAACCTAGAACTTTATAGACTCTAGTTATTCTCGTTTAGCACCCTAAAAATAGCTATTCGACAAAATTACCCTACCTCGCTCTACCTTTATGGCCGGACTAACATGATTTCGCACCAAAAAAATTATCTATTCCCACGACTCGAACCAACATATATTTGATAGACCAATTTCACTCGTATTACACTATGGTGATTTTTCACTTAAAAAAGATATAAAAAACAAAAAACAAATACGTGCCCCTATGGCCCTATCTCTATAAATTAACAAACCATAGAAATGGAGGGAACATTTTCCCGCCATTTTTTTTAACCCTAAGTCCAGAAAATCGCCATGGAAGAACAAATTAAAGCTGAATTTGTTAAAAATGGCTTTAAATTCGATGATGAAACTGAAATTCTCAACAAATGTAAGTAAAAAATTGATCTTTTTCGCCTTTTTTATCGCGTAAATGTATAAATTAGGGTTAGGTTTTACTGATTAATATTTTTGTGTGTGTAATATTTATAGGTCTTACATTTTGTATTCAATTCAATCTCAGTCCTTCTGATCTTGTTTCTAGCTGGGATGTTTACTCTCTCAACAGGTAAAAATCTACATAATTTGTAATTTTAGTGAATTTTTTTTATTTATGTTTTGTGTTAATTTTAGTTATCTTGCTTCTTAAGTTAATTAGGAAAGTAGAAGAAGAAGAAGAAAAATTAATACTTATATTTGTTATGTAGAAGTTTACAAGATTTGGTCTAGTTGTAAGAATTAAGCTTATGATGTGGAGCCTTCTTGGAGCAACTCGTAAAGTTGTCTTCGTGTGACCTATAGGTCACGGTTCGAGTGTGGAAACAGCCACTGATGTTTGCATCTAGTTGGGCTGCATACAACACACCTCTTGGGGTGCGGCCCTTCCACGGATAGTGCATGAATGTAGGATGCTTTGTGCATTGAGCTGTCATTTCTGTAAAAGTTCAGCTTGTAATGTGTAGGTTAGGAGCACGTTGCAGCTTTAAAACCTACCATAGACAAAAGCCTGGCATTTAAGTGGAAAAGGTTTTTTGTTTTTTTTTCCTGTCTTGTGTTAATTTCAGATTTCTTGCTTCTTATGCAAATTAGGAAACTATAAGCAAGAAGAAAATCAGTACTTATATTTGTTATGTAGAAGTTACTGAAATCGGTCTTGTCGCAAGAGTTCAGCTTGTGATGTGTGGATTAGAAGCATATTACATGTATGTAGAAGCCTGATATTTAAGTGGAATAAGGTAGAGGGGCGGTCCCATTATCCATCGAGTGTAAGGGGAGATAGTTCACATTTGCCTTTTGTTTTGTTGAGGAGGAGAGTTGAAGTATTTAACATCTTACTACTGAAATCAAGACTCTTACTTTCAGTGGTGGTGAAAATTTGAAGATTCAAGGGAAAAAGAAGCTCTTTTTTTTTTTTTTTTTGTGTGAGTCAAACTATAGAAAAGACTTATATAACGGAGCAACAATTGGACTGTCAAATTGCTTCAATCAGTTGGGCTTTTTAGTTTTAGATATACCAAAAGTTTGACTCTTTGATGTTCTTTCACCTTTGGATATGAACTGAACTGGATTACATTTAACTCTACTAAATGTTTCAGGGGGCTGGAATTGTCGGTTCAGAGTTCACACATGGGTACATTTCTACAGCAATTACAGAATGAACGGAGAGAGACCATTGTTAAAAAGGAACCTGGTTTACATTTCTACTCCAGTGATATATCTATGTGAGTGTATTTTCTAGTTCAGCTTTTCTGGTTATGTCTCAACTAAGCTGACTTATAATGATGAATTGACTTTCTGGCAAATATGCAGTTAGCCTTTCAGGACCAGGGACCAGATATATCTCATTTGGTGGTTTCACAAAAATCTATGCATTCTTTGTATCTATCGTGCTTGTGATTCTGGAAATATTTCTTAGAGAAATATTTTTTCTTGTTTAAATGTTAAGACATACAAAAATCTATCCACCTTTCCTGTGAACTCTACCTGTCCCCTTGTTAATTGTTATGAAGTGGGAAACAAAAGAAAAAATTCTCTACTTTATTATCTAGCCCTTAAAAAAGCAAATTCATTTAAGTGGCAGCTAATGTGAAATTTACGTATCTGCTCTAGACTACCGAAATAATGTGAACTTTACGTATCTGCTCTAGACTACCGAAATATGTGACTTTTCAATTCTTAACACTGAATATTTCAACACAGGATATTGAACGATGAATACGAGGACACAAAGGAAAACATTCTTGGCACCCCAACAGATAAACGAAAAACTAATGGAACAGAGCCATCTGTTTCAGCACAAAAAACTAATGGAAGCGTTTCAGCTTCTGGAAAGCATTTAGACACAATTACACCGTTTGGACAAAGAAAGAACAAGTTTGTGGTACAGTTCTCTCTCAATGAGAAGGCCAATGGAGAAAGTATGAAAATAGAACATGATCAGGAGAACCCCAATGATGACATCATAAAGAGAGTCCAACCGAGCAAAAGATGTTCTTTGCAAATCCTTAGCTCTCAACCCGAGGCAGGGTGCAAGTTCATGTATGACAGAATGGAAAATAAGGTACTTATTATTATGTTACAGTTTCAGAATGCTGGTTTTCCCCAACAAAGTCCTTGCTAACTTTTACTTTTATCAGTTTAATTTCCTTGAAAACCGAATAAAAGATCATGGGACAGCACTCGTAGCCTCTGGACTGCATGAGGAACCAACCGATCCTACTGTTGCTTCACAGGTAACATCTTTGCTTCAGAAAGTATGGAATTCCGAATTTACTGGAATTCCACTCTTTTTGCACTATAACACAAGCACAGATTTCAGTATTAAAAAATCCAGCTTTTAAGTGCACGTACTTCGTTGTGTGCTTATCCAATTATTATCCTACTTCTGCTTTGGCGAAGGGACATACTTGACTCTTTTATGGATCCTGTTGTTTCAGAGATCTGTATTTGCTGTTGGGATGGTTTGCTGTGAAGAAGAAGGGCGTTTGAAGGAAAAGCCTATTTTACTGCAAAGCAGGTAAGAAGCTTGCTGTGTGCATGTACAATAAGTCTTCTGTTTCCTGCAAGAAATCTGCTCCTTAATTTGGATTGAGTTGGTCTTGAAGTCTTTCCTCTGTTAACAGATGGTCCACCCTGGTTGCATTTATCACCAGTTCACTTAAGTATTCCTATATTTAGAGGATTCTGTGGTCTTCTGTGGCTTCAATCAATAAATAAATAGTAGTCGAAGTATGATATTTACATTCATATTCTTAAGAATATTGGCATTGTTATCATGACCAACTTTGACATTGAATCATTATTTACACAATACTGACATGCTTGATAGATGTCACAAGAACCTAGAGAATTTTCCATCTATCTTGGTACCATAAAGCGCCTATGTAAATTTCTGTGTCCATGGATAACTGCTCCTTATGGTTGACGATATGTATTTGCTGACAGCGTTGAGCATTCTGGAGGTCAACGGGTGCGCCTAGACTTGCAAGGCTTGGACCACTTTTCTATCTTTCCCGGCCAGGTAACGTAAACAGACTGCATGCAATATTTTATTAGTACTTCGAAATGTTGGAGAAAGAATGAACCTCAAACATTCATACTCAGGTGGTTGGTATCGAAGGACATAACCCAAGTGGCCACTGTCTGGTTGCATCAAAAATTATTGAGCACATTCCTTTGTCAGCTTCTTTCAAAGAAAATCTCCCACCTGCTAAGAAACAAGCGATGGATCAAGATCTTCAGTCAAACAACACCTCATATGCTGCACCAGAACTATCATTGGTGGGTAAGCTTATACTCCATACAAGTCTAGAACAAAATTAAACATAAGAGTCAGTGACATGCGTGTGATTTGGCTTAGTAATGGTAGAAATTTATTTATGCAAAATTATATGAAATTCCTGTTGTACTGAGAAGCATCCTTGAATTTGGGCTTCATCGCCCATGTCTGCCTTTCTCTTTGTGAAATAAGGATACTGTCGTTTCAAATATGTTTCGCATTTTACCCTGTCTTTTTCTGGAGTTTGCCCTTTTCAGCAACAAACAGCGGTGGAGTGTATTTAGTAGATATTTGTTGCCGTACTACTGGCAGTAAGGCGGTAACTCATGCAGGTCTATTGAACCTTCACGTTGAAGAACTCTGATAGCCTTTTACAAGAATTGATTTTGAAAGGGATTCCTTGATTTATTTATTTTGTCATATGATGAATATTACCTTCCATTAGGGGATCTTTTAGTTTGCAGTTTTTTCTGCTCTCCTTGTCCATTTAGTTTGTGCGTGTATGCGTGCATTTTTGTTTAATTTTTCTTGAGTGCAATTAGAAGCTCTCAGTAAATGATACATGAAAAAAGGATAGCATCCTTTGGTTTTACATTTTGGATATGCAACCAAGGTCTTTTCTGGCAGAGGATTATACGATCCTCTTTGCAACTTTTTCTCTTCCTTTTTTTGGTCGCCTTCTCAACATCTAAGTGCTTGTACAGATTATAGCTGCAGGTCCTTTTACAACAGCTGATAACTTATTCTTTGAACCTCTTGCTGAGCTTCTATCATATGCACGACGCATGCAGCCTCAATTGATCATACTGGTAAAGAGTTTGCAGCCCTCATCCAAAGTTGTATATAGCTCTTTTTATTAACATGTATAGCAGTTTCATTTTACCTTTGTAAATTTTCTTGACAGCTGGGACCATTTATAGATTCAGATCATCCAGAGATCAAGAAAGGCACTGTAAATAGGACATTTGATGAAATCTTTCAGGATGAAATTATTGCAAGGGTATTTGTATATAAAGCTTCTTTCCTTTTCAAAAAAGTTCCTGCTTTCTATGCTTACTAAGTTTGCTTCCGTTGGCTGGTTTTCAGTTGAGAGATTATGTAGAATACATGGGTTCTGCTGCTCGCGTAATTCTTGTTCCATCTGTTCGAGATGCTAACCATGACTTTGTTTACCCTCAGGTGAACATCTCCATCAGCTTAATCATTTTATTTGGTGTTATATCTAAGGTACAATTTTGATAATTTTCTTTTGTTGCTTACAGCCAGCCTTTGACATTCATTCACCCGATATTGAACATCAGGTAAGCAGTGTATTGCCACTTTTAAAATGGTTAACTAAAGAAAAACTAGCCAATGGTGATCATGTACCATGACCAAGTACTAACAAGAATTTTGTATTTTACCAGATAACTAGCATTACAAATCCTGGAGTATTCTGTGCAAATGAGGTAGAAGCTGATAATATTTCCAACAGCTTTATTCTGTGTTTTCTTAACTATCAGCAGTACATGCTTTTCTTCTCGTATTCACTGATAATTAAATTGAAAACGTCTTGGAAATCATGAAAGACTTTAGGCAAGACTGTACAAATTGAATTGAGGATGACATGAAAATAAAAGCTGGTCTATATTAATTTCAAAATGTCAGTCTTAGTTCGCAATTTGGAGATTATTATTTCTCTCGTGAAAGGGAATTTTTCCATGCTACAACAGCTCTTGATGTACTTCATTCAGGTGAAAGTGGCTTGCTGTACAGTGGATATTCTTAAACAGCTTAGTGCAGAGGAGATTTCACGAAATCCACAAGGGGGATCCAAACACCGAATGACGACTCTTGCAAACCATATCTTAAACCAGCGAAGGCATGTTTCACTGGGTTATTTTTTTGCAATTCTTCTTGTTTATGCAGAAAGCTTAAGTAACCTGATTTTTACTGAATCTTTCTTTTGTTCAAACTAAATGCAACAGCTTCTATCCTCTATATCCACCTGCTGAAGGCATACCCATTGATTTCTCTCTTGCGCCAGAAGCTCTTCAGATGTCAACTGTCCCAGATATACTTATTTTACCCTCAGACTTGGCTCACTTTGTTAGGGTAATATTAATTGCAGAATTCCACACCAAAACTCTGTTTCTATCATTTCAACTGTATTGAACTAACAAGTGGAATAAGACATGCATGTTTGAACATGAATATATTCACACAATCAATTCGTTAAATCTCTTTCTAATTGTTTGAATTTCATCTGTCCACAGGTGATCTCCCTGGGGGAAGGAAGTGATGGAGAAGTAAAATGTATTTGTGTGAATCCCGGACGACTTTCAAGGGGAGAAGGAGGAGGTTTCTTTGTGGAGCTTAACTATCATGGAAGCTGTGATTTATCAAGTGCTTCAATTATTCGTATTTAGAATTAAGATGGAAACTCATGAACTATATCACCATGACAACTATGAAGAACTCGGGCATGCTGCACTCTTGGAAGGCTTATGATGGATACCAGAGAAATAAGCAAGTGCCAATCATGCTGTAGCTTCTATTCCCTTGGTGAATGTCAAACTTCCCTTGTTTCCAATGTTAATATTAAGGAAGTCATTGTTCTGTCTAGTTGGTTATAGCCTCTTAGCCAACCTTACAAGGTTCAGCTGCTGTCTGAGGTCAAATTTTAGAAAGTTTATTGCTCTGTCTAGCTCATTATACCATCTAAGTTATGCTGCTTTCTCCATTGGGAGTTGAAAATTGTAACATAAAACTACTGTCACTGTCTTGTAGTGTAGGTAATTATCTGCTAGCAAGATCCTTCTTTCTATATATTGAAATACACTTTTGCAAATGTTATCTGCCCTGAGATGAAGGAAAGGATACTAAACTTTTTCTTTACTCTCCTTATCTAAGATTCCTCTTGGCGATGATTGAGAATAAAAGGTAAGGAGGGGCTATTATAGAGAGGTTTGATTGTGGTTTTTTTTACATGAAACTGAGCTTTTGTGAATAGAGCTACCTAATATTTGTATAAGTTGAAGTGTACACAAGTTTAGTCAAACATCGTTGTTACTAAAAAGATAATGAATTTTCAATTCACAAGTAAAACCAACCTGTGTCAATCAATCAATCAATCAATTTCATCATCTTCAGCAATTTGCTTAAGTTATAAAATGATCTAGATAAGGGAATATGTGCCATTAATATTCATCACTTCATCTTAATGTATTATGTGTCTAACATGCTAAGATAGAACCAAACTCAGATTGACGGCTATGGCCAGTGGCGGAGCCACCCTTGCCCAAGGGGTTTTGAACCCCTTTCGCCGGAAAATTGCACTGCGTATATAAGGTAAAATCGATTTTTTTATACATACCTATCATATGTTGAACCCCTTGACACAAGTCTAAACTTTACTTTTTAAATTTTGAACCCCTTATTGGAAATTCTGTCTCCTCCCCTGGCTATGGCTCATCCCAAGTATGGTATTGCAGACACTCCAAGCAACTTACTACAACTCCCATCCCCTCCCCACTCCCCCCCCCCCCCCAAACCCACCCCCTCCCCCAAAAAAATGGAACAACCAACAGCCATGAAAAAAATGAGACTAGAAATTGCTTTCCTTTAAATTTTGTTATGCTTCGAAGACATGGAAGAACTGGCTTCACGCGGCACAAATTTGGATTAGTTGGATCATTGAGTTCCGAAAACGAGATGGTTAAACCAAGTAAAATAAGAACCAGAAACTAAAAGACAAGGAAGAAAAGAAAAGATTTGTCATATAAACTAACAATATAATTTGCATAAGTGAATGAAATAATAAGTTTCCTATATATACCTGCAGATAAAATCAACCTTCAATTCTTGAATCTGATCTATATCAACAAGTACTAATTACATTTCTTCAACCCTTTCTTCTCTTTTTCTCTAAAATAATCAATCCAAAGATTCATCACCCACAAAATACTAACTAAAATTGCACTTACAATCACAACCATCCAAGAAATCCACATAGCCTTAGAAACAACACCATCAGCTTTTCCACTAACAAAAGCCAACCCCATATTGTAAACAAACAAAGGTCCAAGAATCCCTCTAACAAAACTATACAACACATAGAATATTGGTGACAATTTGTCATACAATTCAGCAGCCATTTGCATATCGAATTTTCGATATCTAACAAGACTCCATACATTTTGAATAGGACTAGTGATCTCAGCTAGAACAAGCAATCCAATAAGTGTAGCTGCACCATGATGAACGATAAATCGACATGTTAAGAACACATATAAAGTAGCTAAATGATGTGCAATGAAGAGAATATCACTTGGATAAAACACCATGTAATGTGAAAGATCAACTAAGAAGTATGCAATGCTATAGTCAAGTATCATTTCTTGAAATGGTGAGTTTTTGGTAGAAAAATCAAGAATTTGGATTGAACTTTTTTGTAATGTTATTGAGTATATGGATAGTATAACTGCAGGTGTACCATGAACTAATGACATTATACAACTTGATGCATCAGACCTTACATTTTGTTTCCAATCTTTGAATATAATGAAATATCCAAAGAGATAAATTATAAAGAATAGAAGTGTGAATGCAAGAAGATTTGGTTCCAAGATTTTCAAAGTTTCCATATGGATATAAAAAAAAAAATTGAATTATATTTGGAATACTAGCTAGAGAGAAATTTGAAGTAGAATTTAATAAGCAACATATGTTTATCTAGATATGGTGTTCTTTTAATTATTGGAGTGAGGGGATGCTAGAAAAAAAGAGAAGGAAAAGAGTTTGTGACTTGTGAGAATCTAATTCTTATTGCATTTTATATACAAGGTAAAAGTTCGATGAATAGGTACTAGTCAATTCATGGTTATATAATGTTTTTTTTTGTTTCCCACTCGGTGTCTGGTATTTTCATTGGAGCTTCGACTAATCCGGCTTGGAAAGCGCTCCCTACCAGTGATTTTTTCATACCCAGAGCTCGAACCCGAGACCTCTGATTAAAGGAGGAGTACGTAGCCTCATCCGCTTCACCACATGCTTGGTGGTATGGTTATATAATGTTATGTGTACACTATAATTTCCTTCACAAAAAGAAAGCTTTTGGAAAGAAGAAAAAGACACATCTCTGATTTTGCTAAGAGCCAAAACTTACACGTTATACTTTTGTGCTGGTAGAATATTCCAACATATGATGATAGCAACAAAATAAATTATTGTTATAAGTTCCGTGTAATAAATTTTACACTTTCAAATTAATTTGACATTTAACAATAAGCAACTCTTTGTAGATAACTTGATATATCTAGCCAGAATAAAAAGATTAGATATGTGACACTCTAGTTAAGGATTAAGTATTCCATATCGATATAATACAGGAGTGATGTTAGATATTTAAGTAAGCAAATACAGAAGTGATGTTGGGTATTTAAGTAAGCATGTCTTAGACCCTAGTGACGCGTTTTAAAAGTCGTGTGGGCCTAGGCCCAAGGCGGACAATATCACTAGCGGGCCTGAGTTGTTATAGATGATATTAGAGCCACTCCGTGTCAGCCTTGTCGATGTGGGTCATGGTTCAACTGAGTTTAGGCTAATCCCGAGTACGCGGGGTTAAGTATCCCACATCGGCAAGCATGCCTTAGACTCTAGTGACGCATTTTAAAGCCAGACCTGTACATGTGCATGTGTAGAAGTGACACCAAAAGAAATATACTACTTTTTCTTTATAAATAAAATTATTTTAACTTGTAAGAAAAGATAAAGCTTTGGTACTGGAAGAAAATTCTAATCAAATTCTCATGGAGCAAAATAATCAAGGAGAAAGAGAAAAGGTTGTTTGTATTAGCACATATGATATTGTGCTGTAAAATGACAGTTAAACTAAAAATAATTCTGATGATAGCTACATAAAGAACTGTTATTACACCCCTCATTTTCAATACAAATCTAATAATTTATTTCATCATCAACTGAAGAAGTAAGTACAATAAGGTACACAAAATATCAAAATATCCTTTGGTTCATTTGACCTAAGTAATCAGTCTTCATTTGGCTGAAGATGAATCAAAAGGTTGTATCTTTCCAAACTTGTTACATCACCATACCTCCATCAATAGTTAACACCTGCAAGAACATATAATTGAAACATTAAGATCCTCACTGAAAAATAAATGTTGCATTCTAATGTAAACAAGCCGGTAATAGATAACACTCCCTACGTTCCATTTTATACGTCGCTCTTCCTTTTTCGACTGTTCCGAAAAGAGTGACACATTTCCATATCTGGAACACATTACCCTTAACGGCATGCTATTATAGCTATTGAAATGTCATGACATGTTTAAGACCACAAAGTTCTAAAGGCCGGTCTTTCTTTCAACTTTGTGCTCAGTCAAACCGCCAAGAAAAGGAGAGTAATATATAAGACCTGGCCAGTGATGTAATTTGCTGCTGGATTGATGGCCAAGAATTCTACGAGTCCAGCAACTTCTTCTGGTTGACCATACCTTCCTGGAATCGTATTCAAGAGTTAGATAAATGAAACATAAACTTAAACAGCCACGAGATCAGCTCGAGTGGATTAAAAATAAAACAACCACAAGATCTTACCTAATGGGATTTGCCCCAAAATCTTTTTCTCGATGTCATCTCCTAGCTTAGCAGTCATATCAGATGCAATGAACCCCGGGGCAATAGCATTCACCTATTAATATGCACGCCTCGTTAGATTAAGACATACATTAACTGATGTAACCTGATTAGCATGTGTCGAAAACAGACATTGATATTTCTACTTGCATATTCCTTGGCCACAGTTTTAGTCAGGCCAATAACACCAGCCTTTGCAGCACTATAGTTAGCTTGCCCAAAATTGCCAACAAGGCCAACTACTGATGCTATATTGATTATCTTACCCTGTTCACAATAAGATGAGAAATATTAGCGCTGGAAATCAAATTTTGAGGAAAATAAAACGTTTTCCGGATGACTCAGAAAACCATTTTCAGTCCTTGCTGAATTATGTTTGCGGACAGACTGTGAATTCCAATAAAATAATCCCAAATGAAGTGTAGCCTTGGGTAATTTTTGGAATGAAAAAACTAACTATAATGATGAGAGAACTTCTTGATAAGATGAGGGAGTATAAATTTCCGACTTTCAGCTTATCCTAGAAGAGGAACTAGAATGAAGAGTTTTTTTCGAGGAAAGAAAACATTCAATAGAGCAAGTATACTTGGCGGAAACTTAGAATAGTTACAAATCACATGAATAAAAGTACCTTTTTCTTCTTCATCATAATCTTGGCTGCCGCCTATAAACAGCGAGATGGTTAGATTCACAATCTAAAATTTGAAATCTATCAAACTGAATGGTTAATGATCTAAAAGGCACCTGTGTGCAGAGGAATACGCCAGTTAGATTTAGATCGATAACCTCCTGCCACTGTTTAGTAGTCATTCTCATTAACAAACCATCTCTTGTAATACCTGAAATCGAATTATCACAAGACTTTTAGTATATATTAACTGATATACTAACTAAGAGGAATTTCATTTCTAATAACCTGCATTATTTATCAATACATCTACAGTTCCCCATGCATCAACTGCCTGCAGAAATTTCACAAAACCAAAATTAGAACATGGATTTTCCAAACAATAAGCAACAGCCAGATATGCTCACAGTTTTTATCATAGCTTCCACATCTGCTTCTTTGGAAACATCTCCGCCAAAACTAAGAGCCTGGCCACCACATTCCTCAATCTGTTGAAAGATGACAATTAACAATCATGTATTTTTCCCATTAAACCATCAAGAAAGAAAACCCAAAGTTAAGAGCAACTACAAAATCCATCAATGACAACAATCAATAGAATGGGATAATCACCAGCAGTCCTAACTATATTGATTGGGTATGTGATACTTAACTCTTAAGAGGCAAAATTTTTTACCTCTTTGCATACTTCTTCAGCCTCCTTTGAAGACCTTGCATAATTAACAAGAACCTGCAACAAGGTGTTCATGACCAACTTTTTCACAGAAGTAAAGGTTAATCTGAAAGCATTACTCGAATCTGGATAGAGAAAGCAACATGAAAAGATCCTTTAGCGTTAAACAAAGGTGGGATAGTCCTAGTGATGCAGCAACCTTCGGCCTCAAATATTTTATCAATTACCAAAAACCAAAAATTGTTGGGCTTATCCATTTCAGCACCTTTTCCATATGAACCATTTTAAAAATAATTTCAAGAAGCTCTCAGAAAAAAGTTAGCAGAAGATAAAGTCTTAGTTTTGCTAAAGACATCTGTTGTACCAAATATATGAATTTAGCAGATATCACCAAATAAACCAATTTTGATTTTTTTTTCATCATTTCAAGTACCGCTTCTTCTTGATTGTATCAGTTGAGATCAAATTAATTGAAAGCAATTTAAAGCAGAACTTGAATCCCACTTAGGCCTTGTCATGTAATGTTCTTCAACAGTCCAACTTGGACTGAATATTTTGGTAAAGCATATCGTACCTTACATCCAGCTTTCCCCAGAGCCAAAGAGATTGCTTTACCGATTCCTCTCGAAGCTCCAGTAACAATAACAACAGGAGCCTCAGTTTTAGGAGTGACTTGAGCAGTTGCTGGTTCAACTGTGACAGCTTGTGCTTTTACAACTGCACAAAGCATTTATGATGAACAAAATCTTCATAATGTAGAATTCTCTACCGTCGACACATGCATCAATTCACAATTTCTTAAATGCCTGATCACCAGTAACAAGAAAAATGAAACAGAACATGACATACACTCCAGCTGACAAATGCTTGAGTAAAACTTGAACTTCAAACCTAACATCTACTCGAAAATCAAAAAATTTCCTCTAATTCAAAATGCTACCCAAGAGAAAATACTAGAATGATATAAAACGTTTCTTAAACAATCACTTCTTGTTCAATTATCCAAAAATTTAATTATTACCTTTTGTGATCCTGCTCATGAGTGCTTGCACACACACACATACATGCATATTTGTATATGCTTATATGTATGTATGTATGAATGTACACACTTATATCTGTGTGTAGATATATAGACATACACACTGTTGACAAATGCTTGAGCAAAACCATAACTTAATAGGTATCATCTTCCCCAAAATCCAAACTCTCCCCCTAAATTCGAAATGCTACCAAAGAAAAATTGCTACACTGACACAAGACTTTTCTTAAACCATTGCTTGTTCTTTAATTAACTAATAAGTCAATAATTATCTTTTTTCTAATCCCATACATGTGTAGACGCGCACCCGCGCACACACACACTTGCGCATGCGCACACGTATATACAGTCAGTCAGACCTCTCTATAACAACCAAAACTCTGAAACAGAACCTCACTATAACAACATAATTTTCTTCGGAATAGATTTCTCATGTTATGTTATATTATATGTTCTCTATAACAGCACCTTGCTATCACCGATAAAAGTTTCCGGACAAACAACACCATTATATACATATACACGCATATATAGTAATATACACGCGTATGTAAGTATGTTTTGGTGTGTGTGTGTGCGCGCGCGCACTAGTTCAGAAATGCTTGAGCAAAACAAAAACTTAATAGGTAGCATCTACTCCAAAATCTCAACTTTCTCTCAACTCAAAACTTTATAATAAAGACAATCAAAGCACTTATTTTTCTTGATCCTGCACACAGATACATACTGAGTGTGTGTGTGTGTGTGTGAGAGAGTAAAACATATAAAGACAATCAAAGCACTTAATGTGTATGTAACAAACAAACAACAACATATACAAGCGGGGTCTCGAGAGGGTGAAGTGTACGCAGACCTTTCACCTTACATCTACCTCGAGAGAGCTAGAATGTGTGCGTATGTAGATTAAATCATACTATATAAAGATCAAAGCTTTAAGAACTTAGAAATATTACCACATAAAAACAACAAAAGCACTTAATGCCTGTGTAACAAACAAACAACTAACATATCTTGTATGATCCCACAAGTGGGGTCTCGAGAGAGTGAAATGTACGCAAACCTTACCCCTAACTCGATAGAGGCTCGAGGTAGAGTTCTCGAGGTAGAGCGTGTGCATATATAGATTAAATCATATATAAAGATCAAAGCTTTAAGAACTTAAAAACATTACCAGATGAAAATGAGCTAGTGTTCTTTGACCTGCATTGCAAATTTGAGTAATTTGTAGTGTATAGCTTAAATGGGCAAAATGGTTGTTGTAAATTCAAGATTTTGTTATCAGAAATTGTAATTCTTGATGGTTTAAGAGCCATAATAGCAGATCCTGAAACAGAAGAAGCCATTGTATTTTTTGCAAGAAATCAAGAAATGAAAAGTTTGAAATTTTTGTTATGTATAAAGTGTGTATATATGTAGAGATATAAACAATGTGGGTAGGTGGGGGTGGGTGGGGTGGGGTGGTGGTGGGGGGTGGGGGGAGTGTCGATGTTTTCTATGGAACCTTGGAAATTCCGAAAGAGAAAAGAGGTGTTGTCTTAATATGGCGGGCAATATGTAGCAACAATGTGGCTGTTTTTGCAAAAATAGCCACAACACTCGAATATTGTCATTTTTATAAAATACTAGTAGCACTCTAATTCATGAGTATTTAGAAGGTGTAGAACGCGAATTTTAACTTCATAAAGCGCAGGAGATTGACATTTTGGAGTTACATTTAAATTTTAACTGAACGTTAACGTGATCCGGTCGAGAAGAAGTTCAAGTTGCTGAGGTAATTTCAGATAGAGCTATGTCCGAATATTCCTACAATCTTTTCTTATAGGTTACTCTTTTAACTCTTAATAAACACTGGACGAGAATCGCTATCATCTTTCTAAAGGACGAAGATTTACGTGTATTGCTTATGCCTGATTTGCTGACGCATCCATTAATTAGTCATTTTTCTGTTATAACTCGGCTTTATTGTCCAATTTTTGGGGGAAATAGAGTTGAGAAACTCATTTCTCCGATTTGACAAACTTTGCAGCTATTTAAGTTGCAGATTTGCGATTTGCACAATATTGTACCCTTTGGTTTCTGTTGGCCAGATGGGGACTTCTTTGCGAAGATGATATCCAATACATGAAATACTAACTACTTAAATATTTTTTACAATACCATATTGTAGCACAATTGTGTCCTGAGTTATTATAGGCAGAAAGCTCAAGAAGCCAATTTGTTGGACTGTACACCGCTTCCCCTTGAAACGAGCCAATATCAATCATCAACACGAAGACGTGACAAGCCTTTCAGACAATCTAACTATTAGTACATATCAAAGGCTTCGTTGATGTTGTGACATATATTGAAAATGTACACAAAGGCTACATGGGTACGATTGACGAAAACATACCCAGGACGGAAATAAAACGTGAAAGCAAAATAACAATCGCCAAAATGTCATTCCTACAAGAAATGAGGACGTAAAAGGGGCTGGATTTGTCAGCCAACATGAGAGACCTGATCTTCCATGCTGAAGATCATAGGTCAGGAACTTTTTGCCGGCCGTTTTTTAGAGTTATTCTTGGGGCGAACCTTCAAAAAGGCCTTGTCCAAATCCTTCACATAAAAATGTATCCACTGATAAGGATCTTTCAGAATAGCATGTGACGAATCAGTTTATTCAGCACAAAGTAATTAACCAATCGACAAGGAACTAAAACTACCGTACCTGACCCTGGACAAGACCGCTGTTCTGGTCTGATGCATCTGTGTCCCAAAGCCTCTCTAAGTTGTAGTATGCTCTCACTTTCTCATCAAGGGCATGGATTACTAACTTGCCTATTGCAATTAACAAAAATCAATAACTGAAAAATAATAGTACTAAAGAGTTCGGCAGAATTTCAGAACTAATGTGTGTCTTAAATGACTAGTAAACTAATGCTGCACACGCAACAGTCACATGGATCTATGCAATTCATCATTATCAGATGTTGTTAGGAGGTAGCAGTCTCAATGGACAAAAATAATTGTTGCTGCACACGTTTTACATTCACGGCATAGTATGAATAAGCACAAGCATCCACTTGACATGTTAACAGTGGAAGTCAGATAACAAAAAGCACTTTACTGCTGCATCAGCATTACAGATGGTAGCAAGTGATTATAGGTCACAGTCCGTCGTCCATATAACACTAAAGTTTATATTAGAGGTTATTCCTAATAAACTAGATCAACAAAGCATGACAATCTATCCGTCTGCTTATTGAAACATCACAACTGTGATAACAGAAGGGATTAGAAGCTAATGATGAGTCGTAAAGCATGAGAATTTGATAGAAATTTAAAACTCACATGATCAAATCAAGAACTCCTTTTTTTTTTTTTTTGGATAAGGTAATGTAAGATCAAATAAAGAACTCCTATAAGAACATCATCCTCGATGGACCACATCGATTGAAGCAACTTAGAGAAGTACTATTTCCCCATGACAAATAACACTTGCAGTGCATTAGTTGCTTCTATGACAGAAGTTATAGACGTTATGTCTCAAACAAGTGTTAAAAATAAAGAATTTGATACCAGAGTCAATTACAATCCAGTTGCCCCCTTCTTGGCCTTCCACGCTAGGTAACAACATTCTCTTTGCTCCTTTCTGCTTTTGTTTAACCTGCTCACCAAACAAAACAGCAAAGTGCACACAAAAATCAGATGATTCTTCAAGTAAAATTGTTAAAGTATTTGTTCACAGTGTTTACACTGAAGAGATAATGTTTCACAATTCATCTCCAACTAAACCATCCTTCAACTCCGAAGTTTCTCCTAAGCTAAGACAAACAAATGCGCACACAAATTATGTCCGGATCCATTTTCTTTTTGGATAAGATAACAGGTCAAAGCTGCATGAGATGCTTGGAATAATGGCATGTATAACAAGTTTCAAGGTGACAAACAGAGGGAAATACTCCTAATATATATTTTTCAAGAACCCATAGTTGACACGATGTCTAAATTAATCTGATTATTGTCGACTGTTGGATATCATTTGCTTCTCATCCATGTACTTTCACGAGATCCTACCTCTTTCTTGGTTGATTACAAGCTCAATATTAATATGACCATTAGAACTAATCCCTGAATTCTCTTTCTTTGGCACTCCCTTGATTCCTGAACTTCAATACCCATTACTAATACTCTGACAGGTTCCTTAACTGACCTGACAAAGGACTCTGAATAGTTTTTCATGGCCCCGACATCATCGTTATACCAAAAAAATACACAGACCCCCCCCCCCCCCCCCCCTTTCCAGATACAAAAAGATGGAGATTTTAATCAAGCATTGATAAAGTGATTAATCAAAGTCAAACTTATATACACATACGTGCTGTTAAATATTAGCTAACTACTCGCAAGCAGATGAAACCAAACCTTCCTTGTAACTTTAACTCAAGCAGATCATTTTCACTGCTTCTTACCAATACCATTGCAAACTCAATGTAACATAAGCACATATAGTGTTTGTACAGTTAAGGTATATTTTACATAATCGGGTCACCCAAAGGATATATACAGGTAAGCCTCCATAAAAGTGGGATTTTCAATTTTGAGATTTTTTACACTAACCGTGCATATAACCTATCAGGTCATCCAAAGGATATCTAGACCTATAATTTTCAAAATAAGAAAGTTTACCTGCTTATAATAGGTGAAGGTAACTTAATCGTGTAGAAAATTGCTTCTACTGATGGTGTAACTTTTCACTAATATATCTCCTAAAAGATTGAAACTGTAGCTAATCCTCAAGGATATTACAAAGAAAGCTGAATAAATTTCCACATTTTTATTAACTAAATTAGCTAAGTAACAACGAGCAATAGGAAAACTAACCTGTACACACACACACACGTAAATATATGTATATAATCCTAAAAATGGAAACTTTAACTAATCCTTTCAGAAACGACGACCAAAACTGAATAACTTGCCACATTCATAGCTACTAAATTGAAGGGGATCCTTGGAACAACGGTAAAGTTGTCACATTGTGACCTAAAGCTCACGGGTTCAAGACATGGAATCAGCCACTGATACAGTGGGGTAGGCTGCCTACATTACAGCCATCTAGAGTGCGGTCCTTCTCCAGAACAGTGCGTAATTGCTTCCTGCACCGAGCTTCCCTTTCTATAGTTACTAAATTAGCTAATTAACAACAAGCAATAGGAAAGCTAAGCTCTACACACACACACACACAAAAATTGGAACTTTAACAAATCTTTACAAAAATGACAGCTAAATGAATAAATTTCAACATTTCAAGTAACTAAATTAGCTAATTTAACAAAAAACAAAAGGAAAATGGAATCTACCTTATAAATTAGGGCTTGAGCAATATTACGAACATGCCAAGCGGATCGACCCGTAGCAACAACCATAAAATCAGCAAAATCAACGTGTTTCGGTACCGGAATAATTTTGACATTATCAGCTTTAACATCTTTAAGTATCGTTTCTACTTCTTCCAGTTTCAGTAACTCTCCGCTGTGAATTTGCTTATTATCGCCGCCGTGTACGGCGGCGGAAGAAGAAAAAGAGCGGTTGAGAAATGGAAACCCTAGATTCTTCCATTGTTGTGTTGTTGAGAAGGTTTTAGAAGAAGATCTTAGAGCTGACCACATTGGAATGTAATGAAATGTACAGCTAAACCCAAAGCCCCTTCTCTAGAGAGAGCAAAATGTTCTACCTAGTGCGGAGCTAAGTCTAACCGAGCTAATAATGCTATTAAATCGAGCTGAGCTCGAACCCAATTTTATATCATACTGAGCATAGACAAACTCAATCGAGCTTTGCTAGAATTTGACCGACCCTGAACCGAGGGTGAACAGACTTTTTCTTTATGTTTCCATACTTAATAATATAAAAAATAATATTTATATTTTGCTTTTAATCATAATCATAAAAAAGAGTTTTTAGAAATAATGTTACGAACATGATAATTAGTTTTAACAATAGTTAAAAATGTTATTTATTCTAAATTGATGGTTTAAAGTATTTTAAATTACTACCAAAAAAAGATAATTAATTGAAAAAATAAAGTCGAATTATTAAATCAAGATTCGATATAAAACGAAATTGTTATAGTTAAAACATAATAAATAAAAGAAAAAACTTTGCATAAGTTTTTTTTACTAAATTTAAGTCTTTTATTCTTTGCTCAAAACTTTTGAGATATAAATAGAAATAAAATAATTACAATTTCATATTCTAAGCTTATAAGCTAGAGAAAGATTTATTATCACTGAAAACAAGCTTTGACCGAGCCAAACCGAGTGAAATATTGAATGAGACCAAGCTGAGCCGAAACTCTTTTCGAAACGAGTCGAGCTAATATGCAGCTGAACCGAGTCGAGCTCTGAACCGGCTCAACTCTATGCCCAGGCCTAGTTCCACCTACACCTTGTTTGGATGGTTGTTACACATCATATCATAGCACACTATTACATAAAGGATATAATAATTGTTTTGATTGTTACTTTAAAATTTTATTGTAGCATATCGTTAAACCGTCGTTACATAATAATGAAAAGTTCTATTTTATGTAACGATCGATCTGTGGTAGCGTTGTTACCGTATCTTTTCTTCTATTTTATAATCACATCTTACAATTTACCCTACAATTTCTATAGTGATACTACCTCGTACCCTACTTTTTTCTTGATAATATTGTAAGTTCATTCTTTATATTTCTAATGTGTGGTGTTATAGAACGATGGGAAACAATACGATTTAACCAAATGTAGAACTCTTCAAAACAATACGATACGACACAATGCAATGCATTATGAAACAACATATAACAACCATTTTTTTAAATCCCAAGTAACGTTATGAACTTTCACTCCCTATTTATATTTGAACATCGAGCCTCTTTCTTCTGCTTCACTTCTACAGAGCTTGTCCCTTCACCATTCTTCACTTAAATATTGTGAGTAGTAAGTTTTATTTTACATCAGTCAGCAATAAAAGCGTATAATCACGCACAAAATTTGTCCTCAAGAAATAAATAGTATTATTAATATACCCGCCTAAATGTTTGGAGTCAAATCCATATAGAACTTAGGTTAAATTGTCGTATTCAATTGCTAAAAGTAATGATTTTTGTTTTGATGATTAAAACAACTAGTACTAATAAATACTCCTAAATAATTACATGAATTATTATAACTATATAGAAGAACAAATGCATTAATTGAGTAAGAAGCCTACGATTATGAAAAAGCTGATGTAAATAGCAGTACTATTTCCCATTGTTAAACCTAAAAGTAAAAAAATCACTGATGAACAAAAAAAAAAAAAAAGAAGTAAGATACATCATATTACCAAAGTAAAGCTTTTGAAATAATATGATAAATAAAGGAAAAAAAATAAATAAATACAGTACTTTACCGATATTATATTCATAATTTCGTCACATCAAATTATATCTAAAATCACATGAATTTTGCTTACAGAAACATTTGATGGAGAAAGATTACTAAACTTATTATCCATTATGATTTATGATATAATTTAAAGCCTTTCTCACCTTACCTACCAATTATAATGACATTAACTTTAAATAGCTAAATCAAATGATCATCTTATTATTAAATCATGATTTGTTTAATTAGTTGCCTATTAGGTGACATTTTTTTTGCATCCTAATTGTGTATTTGATAGCTATTACACAACTAAACAATGAGGATTAGAACAAAAATAACAGGAGTCCCTTTCTATCAATTGTTTACTTAATTAATATGTACACAATATTTAAAGAAAAGAATATAGTCAACATTAATCAACTATAATGGAAATTATATGAATTTGCATGGGGAATTATGCTAAATATGCAGATTTCAATTAGAATATTACAACATGGCATTTTTTAATTGTTGATTTGCTCTTTAAACATAGAGAGAATTGAATGTATTTTGTATTTCATGAATTCAAGAGAAAATAATTTAACAAACACACTGTTTCCAGTGTATATATTTGATAAAACTAGTTATGGACACGCGCAAAACCTATATTTTTCTTTCAAAAAATTGTGTGTTCGAGTTACTATAAAAAAAGTAACAGCGTATGCTTCTAAAGTTATAATTCAATTAACGAAAAGATAATGTCCTGCAACCGTCATCACATATATCTTGCTTTTCCTATTTTTTCTCTCCAATTTCTTAAATTATAACGTCATTTGATAAAATGAATTCATCTATCTACATCATTTGTTTGTCAAGTATTTATTTCATAAATTTATTATTCTCATCGTCAATAATGTATTCTATTTAGTTTTTATATGATGTAATGTAAATATGTAATGTCATATTAGTCCAAACATTTCTTTTTAATCAAGACAACACAATAACTATTACAATTTCAAACTTAACAAATACAATTCATCTTTGAAATTCAACTACTGAAAGTTGAGAAAGAAAAAGAACACTGTTCTAAGTAAACAAAAAATATTAACAACTCGAGTTTCTAGAGGTATAATTAGTTCAAGAACGGAGTCGTTTTTAACAGAGAGCGCTTTATCTTTCAATGTAGAACCTCTCGACGAGAATTCAGATTAGTCGGACTCCTAGATATCGGTAGAATAACAGTTATTATAATTCTCAATGAAAAGCAATGTAGGTAAGGTATAATAAAGAATCTAAAGAGACTAGTGATCCACAACCTAGGGAATTGTACTTTGCATAGCTTTGAGTAGTATAGTAAAAACACCATCCATAAACTCACGTGTGAATTGTGATCTTAAAGTACCTTTTTATCAACACATCAATCTATCTGTAATAACATTAAACAACACAAATCAACTCACTTTATCTGTAATTATATTACAACAGCATACTCAGTGCGATATCACAAGTAAGGTGCGATAAAAGTGACGTGTATGCGCCTATTTTGAGTGAAATAAAGAGGTTGTTCCGATAGACCCTCGATTCAAGAACAACAACATATTTAGTACAATATTATAAGTGGGGGTCCGACAATATACGTGTATGTACCTATCTTGAGTGAAATAAAGAGGTTGTTCCAATAGACCATCGACTCAAGAACAACAACATACTCAGTACAATATTACAAGTGGGGTCCGACAACATACGTGTATGTACCTATCTTGAGTGAAAAAAGGTTGTTCCAATAGATCCTCGACTCAAGAACAACAACATACTAGTACGATATCACAAGTGGGGTCCGACAAGAATGATGTGTATAATTATTATTACAACAACAATATTACTCGGTAGATATCACAAGTGGGGTCCGACAAAAGTGAAATGTACACACCTATCTTGAATGAAATAAAGAGGTTGTTCCGATGGACCCTCGGCTCAAGAATAATAGTTTTCGACTATAATAATTACTATTATTATTATTATCCAAAATTAAAAAAGAAACAAAAAAAGGAATAATGAGATATCAGAAAAAGAAAGAGAGAGAAAAGGGGAAAGCTTGGTGTTGCTGAGAAGGAAAGAAGCTCAACAGCTAATTACTATTCAACCCTATAACCAAAAAAGCTGTTATTTTTCATCATCAATTGTTTCTGTTTCTGCAAAAATTGCAGTTTATGTACCTTTTCTTGGCTATTTGTGTAATTTTTAGTGTTAAAAATGGTATCTTTTAGGGTTTACTTGTTTTGATCCACAATAACTCATTTGCATTCTGGATAAAAATGCTTTCTTGAGTTTACTTTTGCTTTATTCCAAAACCCATCTTTGCATTTCGCTGATCTGTACATTAGTAGATCCAGCTTTGGTTTTTGGCTCTTTCTTGATTGTTTTCTTGTTTAAAGCTTAGATTCTTGTTAAAGTTTCAAGCTTTATGGTGTCAAGTTAAGGTTCTGGAGTAATGGGGTTTGAGTATTTTCTTGAATTTAGCTTTATGTGGCTATATGCTTAAGGGGGACTGTAATTTGACTTGGTTTGTGTAATTTGTGATTGGGTTAAAGTTCTTGAGGTTTGTGCATTTTTTTTGGAATTACTGTAGTTTTATGCTTATAGTGATTGGGCATTTGGAGTTGGAACTGTGGTTTTGTAGCCAAGATTCTGTAGAGAGTTGACCAAGTGGCAAAAGGTTCAGTTTTGGCCTTAGAGGTTTCTTGTGAAATTGGATTATAGTGTTAGTATTGGGTCATTTTAGCTAGTTCTGGACACCGAAGTGCAATGTGGCAAGAACTATTGTGTTTGTCCTCATGTTCCAGGAATCAAGCATCTGTAAGTTTTATATAAAGGAGGTATTTTGAAGGATTTTGAATTCCCATTTGAGGTTACTGTGTAAAACTTGAGTTAGCTTTTCGATTCCCTAGTCAAAGCTCGAGAGCGTCTAGTTGAAGTGGGTGAAAATTTCACGCTTTTTTGTCCATGGGGGACTTGGTATGCTATTTTAGTTTAGGATTCCTGGGGGAATTTGACTGATTAGTATTGAGTAAGTTGGCGCTGACACAGTAATGCCTCCCTCACCGGCTATGAGAAGTTCCCCCGGAAGGGGTCCTAAGGCAGAAAATCACAAGAGAGGTCGCAGTCTTGAAAGTGCGATTCATTTGAAGGAGAAGGATGATGATCTTGCCCTATTTAATGAGGTGCAAAGCAGGGAAAGAGATAATTTTTTGCTTCAATCAAATGATGATCTTGAAGACATATTTTGTAAGATGTTCATTAGCTTCTATTTAACAGTTTAGCGGTTTATTTTGTTGTTAAGCACAGAAACTTGCTGTTTCTTTAATTTTCCTGACAATATTGCTCTTTGTTGCTCATTTTTGTTGGCAGCGACTAAATTGAGGTATTTCTCGGATTATAAGCTTGGAATATCAGTTCCAGCTCGAGGAGAGAGTAGTGACCTGCTTAATGCGGAGGGGGATAAGAACGACTATGACTGGTATGCACTTACTCTTATTTTCCCCGTTGCATTCTGTCATTTTATGCATAGATATTGAAAAGGAACTTAGATGCATAGTTTTCCCAATAGCTACATGATTGTTGAAACACTCTGTCCATGTTTCTGATTTAATTAACAACTTCCATTTGTTTACGGTCCCAAATTTTTGGAGGCATAGAGAGTTGGTTTGTTCGATCTAAGTCGAGAGAAAAAATTTAGAAAGACAAAATGCATTCTTATTTCTTTTTGGAGACATCTATTTATTTCTTTTAGCACGTTTGTCAGCTGGTGTATGTTCAATACATCTAATGCCTAATATGCTGAGTTTATTGATGACAGGTTATTGACTCCCCCGGACACTCCTCTTTTTCCTTCTTTGGATGACGAGAATCATGAGAGACGTACGACTAATCTTGAGCAGAGGGGCCGCCCTAGAAGTCAACCCATTTCAATCTCTAGATCTTCAACGGTGAGCAATTTAGTTGTGCTACCCTTTTCCTTTTCTGTTTTTTGTGATATTGATAATTATGGTCAAGTAACTTACCAAATGCTACCTAACCATATCAAGTGCATAAAGCTCCTGTTGTAATGCTAATACAATCAGTTTAATAATCTTTCATGTGGATTGAATGGCAGATGGACAAGAGTTACCGAAGTAGTAGAGGTAGCCCTAGTCCAAATCGCCTTAGCCCATCTCCTCGATCTAGCTCCACTGCTAATCAATCAAGAGGGAGACCATCTTCAGCGCCTCATTCAAGTCCACCGCCTAATTTGCGACATTCTACTCCGACAAGGAAACTGTCTCCCTCCCCTAATAAACTCTCAACACCTCCTCCGAGGTCCTCTACACCAAATCCTCGGAGGATGAGTACAGGCTCTAGTGGCACTGCAGCTCCGTCGAGAGTGAGGGGCACCTCTCCTGTCAAAACAGGTAGAGGGAACTCTGCATCACCAAAGATTAGGGCGTGGCAGTCAAATATTCCAGGATTTTCCTTGGAGGCACCTCCCAATCTTCGTACTTCACTGGGTGATCGCCCTGCTTCCTATGTAAGAGGGTCCTCTCCTGCATCCAGAAGTGGATCAAGGTCTGGAAGACAATCAATGTCCCCAACCGCTTCTCGAAGTGTCAGTTCATCACATAGTCATGATCGTGACCATTTTAGCTCTCACAGTAAAGGTTCAGTTGCATCATCTGGTGATGACGACATAGATTCTCTGCATTCCATTCCTGTGAGCAGTTCAGATCGTTCAGGTCAGAGAAGTGTTGGTGGATTCCAAAATAAGAAAGCTCTTGGCCTTTCAAAGAAGCCAACAAGAGTAGTATCCTCAAATTCTGCTCCAAAGAGATCATTTGACATGGCAATACGGCAAATGGTATGTTATTTTCCTTTTACTGTTTTGGCTCTTGCTAGTTACCAGAACTCAGGAAACACTAATATGAACCTGGCATTACTGTTCTAGATCGTTTTCTCGTAAGATATCTCTAGGATAATAGTCAATTGGAAAATGGAACCAGTATGCTCAAGTTGGGCTAAACTTGGGGTTTGAGTGGGGGACCAGCTGACAAGTGTACTTTACGTTGCATCTCTTTAATGCTTGGGACTAGTTGTCAACAACGCAAACAGAAAGCTTAAAGAAATATTGACATTTTAGGAAGTATGCAATGGTGCTGGAAGTTGCATGTTTCTTGTTATTCCTAAATACTTCTATGAACAGCTTTAACATTAAACATCTATAAGGATCTCTCCATATACCACATTTTGCAAGGAACTATCCCTGAATTTCTTAAAATTCTAGGCGCGCGCACACAGACATAATATTTTCTAAATTTGTATTCTTCCTGTAGTATCTACAGCTTTGCTGAATATACCGGGAGGAATAATTTACTGTGTCAATGGACTACTAATAGCCCCGAGTGATGGACTATAATTTAACATCTAGGATCTGGATTACAGAACTAGCGTCTTATTCTGCTGTCTTGTTGGATAACTGGTTATTCTACCAGGGAAGCTTGAGACCTTACACCCTTTAAGCTGAAAGATTTTTTTCCAATTTTTTTTTCTTCTTATTAATGATTTCTATGCGTAGCATGCAAACTTTGATGGCAACACAGCGGTCTTGAGACTGCAAATGGAGAAACTTATGGTTTTTTCTTATTTTGATTACAATGGATCTTTTGTATACATGCAATTGCATTTTGCATGTAATTTATTAGGCTAAATGACTCTGTTTGAGGGGGAAAAGAAAGGGTAGTACATTTGGTATACTTCTTTTGAATTCCAGTAAGCGATTTTCCTTGAGAAGGAAATTATCAAGAATCAAACTTACTTCTTAATACTGTATTATTTTGCTTGGTAATTGAGAAAACTTATTTTATCGTACTCTCATTTTATTCCCTTTCAGATTAAAATTCTGAGAAGCTCATTTTTGTTAAGTGAGTTAGAAGCTGGGAGCTTAAAATTTCTAGATATTTCAAAATAACGACATGCTGAAAATGGACTTACATATTTTTCTATAGTTTACTTATTATTAATTCATTTACTAGAATAATTAACTATCCGACTTATAATACTTTCTTAAAATTGTTTATCAACAAAAAAGTTTCCCGCTTAAATATCTCGTAGATATTAAGAACCGTGTATGTTACATTTATTATTGATTATGTTTTCCCAATGGAGCTAGCGGGTTTAAGCTTGGTAAGAAAGATAGATGTGCTACCTTATTTCTTTTCTAGGTTCAAACACTGGCCGGGAGTGCTTTAGAGCTGTAGTGAGGTACTAGTTATATGCCAAATAAAATGTAAGAGTAACAATTCAAAAGAGCAGTAATCTTGTTATAGATAGTGAGTTATAGACGATGCACAAAATCATATTTCAGCATTCTTTGCATCATGTCATTGCCCCTCGATGCTTCAGTTTTGTAGTTAGGCATGTCTTTCTACACCGAGGTAGTAAATAAGTTACCCCAAACTAAAATTGATTTAGGCGGTATGTGCTGTTGGAGTGTTACTCAATCAAACAAAAACCAACACACCATTTGATACGAGCACAATAGCGAAATACTTGAATTTAAAAGGTAGAATGATAGAAGGATTGAATCCTTGAAAAATAGAGGGATTACATCCTTGGCCACCCATGCACGCATCACCACTTAGGAAGGGACAAAAAGCTGTGACTACTGCTATCACTTAACCTTTTGCTCCTGCTTTTCTTTTTCCATCCTGTCTAGTGACTTTATTAATCTTACATAGAACTCTGTTTTATTTTTTTGGAAAGTAACGGAGTGAGTGTAGCACTGCTAGAAAGTAATCATCTTTTTTTTTCCCCTATTCTAGATCACCTTAGTGCTAGTGAAACTCTCCAGTAAGCTAATTAACGATATCCATAACACTGTTACTAGCACTGGTGCACTAACAGCAAAAGCATGGACTTATAAAACAAATTATAGCTGGGAACTCGGCATAATTTTGCTAGTTAAGCACATACGAACTCTCAGTTGTAGCTAAATAACAGTGTGTGGAAGAATGTAGAGCTTTTCTCATCAAATTAATTGAGAAATATGTTTTCTGAAGTCTTACTTCCTCCCCGCAATAACCATATTTGCAGGATCACAGGAAAGCTCCCCAGAATATGTTCAGGCCTCTCTTATCAAGTGTTCCCAGTTCGACCATCTACGCGGGAAAAGCCAGTGCCACACATCTTTCTATGATTTCCAGAAACTCGTCTGTGACAACTAGTAGTAGTGCTAGCTATGATCAAACTACAAGTGGACTACATGACATTGAAGGAAGCGAGCAAGGCCAGGAGGATATAGGTAGTGATCAAGTACAGACATCATATGCTGATTTACAAGATGAAGTTTTTGTCCTTGATAAGGCTGATGCTACGAATGAAGATCTTGGAAAACAAATCCATGATAGGGCCTCTTGCAGTCCACCTGGTGAACTTGATGGCGACGTGATGGATGATTCTCAACTTGTTGGCTCTGAAATTGGCACTCCACATGATAAAGCTGTGGAAATCACAGCAAATTTGGAAGTCTTGAACTCGACTGCCAATCGGACACAGATGAATGCTCTAGAAGATGCAGTACTGTGTTCTAAATGTGGTCAGTGGTACTATGACACTGAATTAATTGATGGAGATCTAACGCTTTGTCCAGATTGCAGAAGTTCACCTCAATTAAGTTCGATGATTGGTGAGAATTCTCCTGAAACTTTGACGGCGATCGTAGAAAACAGACCAGTCGATGGTTTTGATCCAGCTGGGGATTTACAAGATGAAGCAAGTGGAAAGAACTATATAGGGGATTGTCATCATAGAGTGAGTCCTGATGAGGATGAGAATTCTTGCAGCGAGTTAAGCCCTGAGCAATTGCCTCACCTTAACGATTTACCTAAGCTGAATGCTGAAATACCAGAAGGTGCAGGTATATCAGTGCTGCTAAATAGTTCAAGTAATGGGAAGGGGAACGTTGTTCAAAACAGGACACTTTCTGCCACTAATATAAACTATGATGATTTATCATATGTAAGAGACACGGTGAACAGCTTGAGAAGCTCCATTGGGTATGGCAGTGCATCCGCGTCATCATCTGTTGACTTGGGTTCCACCGGTCAGACAGAGGCTCGCTTTCAGCGGCAATTTAGTGGAAGGAAACTTGACTTGGAAAATTATAGGAATCAGAATGATAGGAAGCTCCAAAGCTCCACCTCATCCTTGTCTGGGACTTCAAGTCATGCAGTACAAACTTTGAGCATCGCAACAAGTTCCCTCGAGGAGTTTCCTGAAACCTCTTCTTCTGCCCACTTGCAAAAGAATGTTGAGGTTGCATATCTTGATCAAGAAGAACAACTGCTGCACGGGGAACATACAAATGTGAACAACTTATGCACTGATGTTGAGAATGATGATAATTGTAGAATTGCCTCAGAGTCTGTGGATCACATGGAATTCATGCCATCATTTGCAAATTTTGAGGAGTCCACTTCATCTATGAATGGTGAAAACTTGACAAACAACTCCGACAATTCTGTAAATGCAGAACCTTCTTGTGTGATTTCTGAAAGTCCTATCGAGGAAGATGTGTCATATTCTTCAAATGACAAAGAGGAAATTGTGGCTTCTTTGAATCAGAGTTCACTAGATGCAATATCTGAGCTGGAAATTGAGAATGGTCATGTGGGTTCTCCTGATTCACGATCTGATGTTTGCTCATTGCACTCGGAGAGCAGCATAGATGAATTAAATGATAAGTCCTTGCATGCAGCATCTGGTGATGGCGATGAAATAGTTGAGACTATTGAAAAAGATGACTCCATGGATCACCATTGTAGTGCTCTTGGTATGTATATCTCTTCCGTCATAAATATGCATTATCTTGTTAAGATTTTCCCTTTTGGGATGCTACTTTAACCGTTGAACCAAATGACTTAATCAAGTTGACAACCCTTTAGTACTCCATAGGTATACGGCATCAATGCCACCTTAATCCCGTTATGGAAAATCTAAGGCACATATCCCCTCAGAAGCGGTTGCAACTATAATCAATGAGTTCAACTTAAGCCAGTATTTTCGACACGGAATGTAGATATACATGTGAATAGCCGTTAAATTTCAACAAATATAAAATTCTGAACCCATAATTTCAAAAGTAAAATGTGTTAAAGTGCTAAGAATCTCAAAAGTTGAACCTGTCAATTTTAAATCTTGGACACTGTCTTTGCATCCACTACTTTACTCTTTTGTTTCTCAATTTCTATATTTTGTGACAGAAGAATCAACTGTTATGCTGGAGGGGCAAGGAGGAAATAAGGCAAGAAGCTTGACACTAGAAGAAGCTACTGATACGATACTGTTCTGTAGTTCCATTGTACATGACCTTGCATATCGAGCTGCAAACATAGCTATCGAAAAAGAGAATTCTGTTCTGTTGGAAGGTTCAAGGCCTACAGTAACTATACTGGGAAAAGGCAAAGAAAATTCTGATAGAAGGGATCCCCGTGGTAGAACCTCAGGTAGACGAAATTCTAAGTCCTCTCAAAAGTCTAGGCAGAAGGCGGAGACAGAGACAAAATCTCCTCTAAGCAACACCAATGACGAAAATGATGAGAGAGTTGTCAAATCCACAACTCGTATCGTTGGTGCTCCTATTAAAGGTGACAGTTTGAATCCTCCAAAACTTGAATCCAAGTGCAACTGCACCATAATGTGAGTAAATCTTGAATCTTGCCAAGTCAAAGTTACCCCTTTGGAGGAAATGATTCTTGGTCACAAGCAATTCCTTTTTTGTTTGTTTTGAATTATTTGTAAGAAGAAATATATTTCTAATAACATAATCATTGTAAAGCTTAATTGGTTGTTTAGGCAGATAATAGCACAAGGCATTGGAGAGTTGTTCCAATGGCCAATATTCTTGTTAGTCATTTGTATGTGATTGTAGTTTTCCACTGGAGAGCAAGTGTGTATTCTTTTTACTTTCTGGTGCTTAGAGGAAATCCTTAATTCAGTATCCATCCATTTGGTGTTCATTATATATGTGCTGCAGACTAAAAGTTTCTTACTTTTTTTAATTCTAAATCACTACTTACTATTATTTGTTGGCTTTGTTGATATTGAGAAGGGTTTAACTAATCAACTAATATATACCGACGGTGTAAAAAAAAATGTCACTGTTGCTAATTTAAAGCATATTATCAGTAAGTTTTCAAGTATCTTTGTTTTAATATTCTCAAGCCTAATGCTCCTTTTAAATAAATAATCTAACTTGAAAAATGAACCAATGATTGAGTGAAGAATTGACCTTCAAGAATCACAATGACAAAAATTAGGATATAGTTGGTTTCTTGGGCAATAAAGGAAGGACGCCGACTTGGTCATAATTAAGGTTTATATATTAATAAAACGAGTAAAAATACATGAAATTTTACTGGCAATATGCGTTAATTGAGTCGACTGTGTAAACCAAGATTTACGCTGCCGGTGTATATATTAATTAAACTCTTAATCTATATAGTTGAATATGAGGAATATATTTGCTTTCCATGTACTCCCTCTGTGCCAAATTAGTTGTCATTTTAGGAAAAATGGTGTGTCCCAAATTAGTTGATACTTTAGGATTTCAAGATAAAAATTGTTAGTCTTTTCCAAATATACCCTTAATAATTAAAAAAATTCTCAATAAAATTTAATAGTCAAACATTAAATAGGGGTAACATAGTAAAACACACACTCTATTTAATGATTTTGTTAATAGGCGTGAAGAAGCTAAAGGCGACAACTAATTTGGGACGGAGGGAGTAATAGCTATACCTACCACCTAATTATAATATACGAGTGCCTAATGTAATTTACTTAGAATTATTTAAAAGGAAACTTATATACATCTGTAAGGAATTTTCATACATAGTACTTCCACACATTAATTACAGCAGAAGCTTGCCTTGTTTATCAAGTAACTAATTCCATTTATTACCTAACAATTATAATTACTTGCAATTAAAGAGACCTACAATGTAAAAACTACTTATTATACTCCATCAGTACATAATTATGGAAGTTAAACTTTTTGCAAAATAGAAAAAGGACGAAAGACAACACTAAAATACAACGTCTATTAACTACAAATTATATTATATGGGTGTCTAATAATTTAACTAGAATTCTCTAGTATAAAATATACACTGACAGTGTAAAGAATTCTTACATTATCAGTACACTTTCACATACAATATATAACTTGATTTATCAAGTATATATTTTTTAATTTGAGCCGTTATAATATCTTCCCTTTTTTTCTTAGGTGGCCTGATAAAATATACACTGACAGTATAAAGAACTCTTACACTATCAGTACACTTTCACATACAATAAATAACTTGACTTATCAAATATATATTTTTCAATTTGAGCAGTTATAATATCTTCCATTTTTTTCTTAGGTGGCCTGATAAAATATACACTGACAGTATAAAGAATTCTTACACAATCAGTACACTTTCACATAACTTGACTTATCTATATTTTTCAATTATGAGCAGTTATAATGTCTTTCAGTTATTTTTTAAGTGACCTGATATTGTACAAATTCTTACACTATCAGTGTACAAAAAAATACTATAGACGGGAGTTCTAGTTGTGTTAAATATGGAAAAATCACATACTTTTTTTTTTCTATATATATAAAGAGTTTAACTTCTCAAGAATCAAAAACACTCTTCAAAACATTTTTTAAAATTTTATTTTAGAGAAAGTGGTGTTATTAAAATATGAGGTATATAACACTTGATGATTTTGAAGGTATTAATATTCATGATCCCAGTTGGGAACGTATTGATCAATTAGTAGCTGTGGTTGCACGTGAAACTGAAATCATTGCCATGCAGAATGTACAAGAAAATCAACAAGTTGTGGAAAGTTCTACTCGTAATCGTAACTGGCCCTCGGGGATTTCTCGGTTATTAGAAAATAAAGCGAAAAAGGGTATTTTATGTAATGGTTCATCTTCAAGAGTGGTGAAAGAAGTACCCGAAAGTTCTACAAGAAAAAATAAGGTGGCTAAATATGCAAGAATGACAAAGTTGGACCGAGAATTTTTTTTGAAAGAATATAGGGGTACTCTTATGACTGCCTTTGTTTCTAGGAAGAGCAATAATCGTAATGATGAGTTACAGAAGATAGGAGAAAATAAGTGTGTTGCGAGTAAGAAGGAATTGACTATGATGAGAGAATGTTCAGATAATTATTCGTCTCGTGATGAGATTATGAGGAGAGAAAAGTTACTCAAGAGACCTATGACGGAAGAATGTAGAAATAATTATTCGTCTCGTGATGTTCATTGGGAAGAAAAAGAGGATAAGTGTGTCGTGAGTAAGAAGGAATTGACTATGATGAGGGAACGTAGAGATAATTATTCGTCTCGTGATGAGATTATGAGGAGAGAAAAGTTACTCAAGAGACCTATGACGAAAGAATGTAGAAATAATTATTCGTCTCGTGAGTGTGTCGAGAGTAAGAAGGAATTGACTATGATGAGAGAACGTAGAGATAATTATTCGTCTCGTGATGAGGTTTTGAGGAGAGAAAAGTTACTCAAGAGACCTATGAATGAAGTGCAAAGAGTAAACAAAAGAAAAAGGTCTATTAGTAGTGATGATGAAGAAGATGAAGAAAAATTTTGTGTTGCAAAGAAAAAGAAGACCCATTTCAAGATCAAGAAGAAAAAAGAACGAAACGAAGATGCTGATGAAGAGCCTGAATTGCCTGAAAGTTTCAAGAATCGAATCGATAAGTTGGCAGAAAAAGAAGGGAAAAAAGTGAAGGATTTGAAGTTGATAATTCAAAAGAAAGTGTATCAAACTGATGTTAGTAGAATTCATAATAGACTATCTATACCAAAAGCTCAAATTAAAGCAAGATTTCTAAGTGTACAAGAAGAAAAGTATCTTTGTATGCGTTATGATGAGAAGACATTAAATTCGATTAATGTTCGAGTTATTGAACCGTGTCTCAAGATTAGAGAACTTGAATTGAGAAGATGGGAGATGCACAAAGGTAAGAAAGGGTCTAAAAAAAGTGTGAGTTTTGTGTTGAATGCACAATGGAACGATACGCGTCGTGAGAATAATATTCGAGAGGGTGATAGGATTCAAGTTTGGATGGTTCGTATGGGGGATGATAATGAATTGATCATTGTAATTGTCAAGCTTCCTAAGCTTCAAACTAGTGATCAAACTGATCAAACTAAAGTTGGTTCAACAAGTGAACAAAAGAAAGACTAGTTGTATGTTGCAACATGGAGAAGTTGAGGCATTGATAAGGTACTAAATGATTTAGGATTATGTTAATGAGAGTACATATTTTGTTATTGTAATGTGACTTGGATTCTGAAATCTTGATCAATCAAAAGTTTTGGTAGTTGCTAATAAATACTTAGATTGTTTCTATAGTTATGTTCCTGCAAAAGGGAATTTATTAGTCGGTATCAAAATGTTGGAGGGTTTTAGTGTGAATCAGGATTAATCGAACGCCAAAACAGATATCGAGCATTGAATGTTAAAATAAAACACACGTCTTCAATGAAAACACAAAAAAGTTCTCTTAGGTGATACTTTTCAGTTTTCTATGTTTTGATACATGGACAAAGATATTTGATACATGTGCGTCGTAGGTTGTGTACACCACATATATTGGGGTGCGTCATTTCCCCGAATTGTGCTTGAACGCGCCTACTTTGTGCACCATACTACCTTTAGTTGAAGTATCCAATATAACATCGAATACCGTCATAATAAAATAAAACATACCAGTTGAAAATACTATCTCCCAATTAACTAATGCAGAAAAGAAATTACCAAGATCTTATATTCTATCTCTCTAAAACAAGTAAAAAAAATAACATACAAAAACAATTTAGCACCATCAAAGATTGCGATGAAGCTAAATGTAAAATAAAATCACATTTGGTAGGGAAATACTTTACTCGACAAAGCGAGACTTCCCACGACAAATTCGAATTAGTCGATTCCAAAGCAGGTACTAGACGCCAAAAGAAATACGAATACAAGAGTTTTATAGTCGGCCCCAAAACGACTACCGGACACAATTTTTACAAAATGACAATATTACCCTTTGGAAAACATTGGCGGGAAATATGAGACAAAATATTGGAGGGAAAGAGAGAAAACTCACTACCCATTCTACACCAAATTTTCCAATGAATTCTGACTCAGATTCTGATGGCTCTCACATTTCATCAACACCACCACGCCACCACCCTCCTCCGCCACCATCTCCGCCGCGTCGTGCCGTTAAATCAAGAACTCAACCCAAAAAAAACCCCTCTTTAATTCCCTCAAAACCATCTTTTTCCCGCCCATTTCTTAGACTAAAACCCACAAAAAATCCCACAAAATCAATCCCTAAAACCCCACAAATTCACCAAAATGACACCTTTACAGAAACCCCAATTCAAGATCCACTTTCCCCACCAAAATTTACCAATTTACCCTTCCAAATTCACCAAAAAGACACTGTTTTTAATGCCAATGATACTAGTTCAGTACCTGTTCTTGCTGCAGGAGGTTTGTGTTTATCAAAGTTTGCATCTTTTTCGAAAACCCGAAAAGAAATTTTAAATTTTGAGCCTATTGAAGTTGATTTAATTGAACCCCAATTGAGTAAAAAGGAAGAAGAAGTAGTAGCTGTTAGGAAAAGACATCCTAATGTAATAGGAACTAATAATGTATCGTCGTCGTCTTCGTTGCCTGTAAAGAAGGTTAAATGTGTTAATGAGGGTAATTTTGTTAAGTTGAATATCAATGGTTATGGTAAAAAGTTTGGATCAAAGTTCAAGAAAAGGAATTTTAGCTCATCAAGTAGTAAAAAGTCTTATAGGAGATGGAAAAAGAAAGTTCCCGGTGGGGTTGGTAAGGCGGGGGAGGGGTTGTGTGATGAAGAAGGTTTAGTTGTTGAAGTTAAAGGAAGAGGGGAAAGATTGGATTTTGATAATGGAGAGTTGATTGATGAAGCTGTGACGAGAGTTAGAAATGAGGCGTCAGATGAGAATTTGTTGAGGTTGTTGAAGTTGGCTTTTGGTTATGATTCATTTAGAGATGGACAGTTGGAGACTATCAAGAATGTGCTTGAAGGGAAATCGACAATGTTGGTCTTGCCAACGGGTGCTGGGAAGTCGTTGTGTTATCAGTTGCCAGCTATGGTTTTGAAGGGAGTTACGGTAGTAATTAGTCCCTTGGTTTCTTTGATGATTGATCAGCTGAAGCAGCTGCCTCCTGCAGTTGAGGGTGGTCTTTTGTGTAGTAGTCAGGTTGCATATGACTTGCAATTTTATTGCTGTTGAGTTTATGGCATTTTAAGCGGTTCTTGACTTAACTTTTTCACTGTTGCAGATGCCCGAGGAGGTCTTGGAAACTTATCGGTTACTAGTAGAAGGATCCATAAAGGTAAGATTTAGTTACTGCGTCCGAAGTTGCTCTAATGTATTCCCAAATGTGTGACCTAGCAGCCGTTGAAGCTAGAGAGAAGACCATAGGTGACAAGGTCCAAATCACAGCTGAGGCAAAAAAGTTAGGTGATTTTTTTACCATTTGCCCAAGTCTAGGCAGGCCGAGTTACTCCATACCTGTACTGGCACGAGAATAGAGGTACCTGGTGGAATAGTCGAGGTTAGGGAATGGACAGCACCATTGTCAAAGTTGCTTTAGTCCATTACCTCGAACATTTGCTGGCCGAGCTGAATGGTTTCTTCCTTGGAGATCAAATAGAATTCAATCGAATTTCACTTTTGACATGTTACATGCCCATTTCCATTCTTTTTAGTTCTTGATTAGCTATGTTTCAACATAGTATTGGAAACAAGTAATGATAACAGGTCTTTGAGGTCATCATCTCCTTCTCCTAAAACATTAGTGGATGCTTATGTTACAGGTCCTTTTTGTTTCACCAGAGAGGTTTCTCAATTCAGAATTTTTATCAATTTTTTGTGACACCGAAGTTTCACTTGTGGTTATTGATGAAGCCCACTGTGTTTCTGAATGGTGAGTCCTGAGCAACATTTTCTACTCTGGTTTTGCAACTTTGTCACTTTTTTTCCTTTTTCTTTTTCTTAATTAAATGTAAATTTTCGGTAGGTCACACAATTTTCGGCCTTCATATATGCGGCTTAAAGCATCATTGTTGCGCGATAAACTCATGGCTCAATGCATACTTGCAATGACTGCAACAGCAACTACTAAAACATTGGGTCATGTGATGCATGCCTTGGATATTCCATCAACTAATCTTATCCAAATAGTGAAACCAAGAGATAACTTGCAGTTGTCAGTGTCTTTGAGCGAAAACAGGTAGGTGCAGCATAATCTTTTCCCCTCCCACACTGAATAAGAAGGTTAAAGAATGCTACAAAAGTTACTCCATTTTTCAGGATGAAAGATCTGATGATATTGATGAAGTCTTCCCCCTTTTCAGAAGCTAAAAGCATCATCATTTACTGCAAATTTCAGGTGTTGCTTGCTATTCTGTCTATGATGCTATCACTTGAATATTTGTTTTATGGGACTGTATATCTAATGTCACTGCCACATGACTTGTGCTTTTTTTGTTTCCCTCCTCGATGTACACAGTCAGAAACTGATTTCATTTCCAAATATCTATGCGACAGTAATATTCGAGCAAAGGTTTGTATCTGCTTTTTGTTTTTTTCTTTGTAAATAATTTGCACTTACCTGCATTCTCATGTAAATCATTTGATTCCTAATTGGCTAGGTTATTTATATTTTGAATTGTTTCAGAGTTACCACAGTGGAATTCCTGCAAAAGATAGGAGCCGTACACAGGAACTGTTTTGTGCAAACAAGATAAGAGTGGTGAGAGAAGCAAATCTTATTATGTACTCATTTTGATTCATAGATAATAAATATTCTCCTTTGATATAAAAGAAGTTTTATTAACTTGCATTAATATTTTCTGGAAGGTTGTTGCAACAGTGGCATTTGGCATGGGACTCAACAAGAAGGATATCGAAGCTGTAAGAACTGATCTTCGTTTTCCTATATAAGATATATTTGCCTTTCTATCTTCATCAACACCCAAGCTGGGGAGGTTCCAATCAGAAATCAAGAACAACATTATATTTAGCTCTTGTTCCTAAAGACTTTTTCTGCTATGTGGTTTGTTTTGGGATCTCAGTTCAACTCAACATGGATTTTCTCTAGTGATTGTAAGGAGTGACTACCTGTTTTTGCTTTTAGTGTGAGACTTCTAGTAGTTCATACTTCCTTTGATAGCTTTCATCATCTATCATTTTTTCTGGCTCAAGTGCACTTAAATATAAAACAATCTCCACAAGTGTTTATGTTGACTAAAAAGATTTCTGTAATATTGCTGCAGTAGATGAGTAGAAAGTGTGTTTGACGTCCTATGTGTCATACATATTAAGACTTTCCAAATGCATTTATTTCAGGTAATACATTACAGCTTACCAGAAAGCTTGGAAGAGTACGTCCAGGTGGATATATATGCTCATGATGGTTTGCAATTTCTGAAATGCTGACTTTGCACGTTTTTTAAACTAAAAGATTGGTGCTACCTGAACCTATGTAGGAGATTGGTCGTGCTGGACGTGACGGTAGAATCGCAAATTGCCATCTTCTTTTCGATGATGTTTCCTATTTTAAGAGTCGCAGTCTTATGTACAGGTGATAAAGAAAGGAGAAACTCTCAAAATTCCATAGAGTTTATTTGAATTTAAATAATTTCTAAAGCTTTGGATGTTGTTTGTTCTCAGTGATGGTGTTGATGAGTATGTGGTGAACAAATTGCTGTGTCAACTTTTTGGTGGTGGCGCGAGCTCTGCCGGGAAAATATGTTCATTAGTTAAAGAGTCTGCTTCTCGAAAATTTGATATGAAAGAAGAGGTATTTTGTTTCTCATTTAAATTGGCATGCTAAGCATCAGGTTTCTGGTTGCTTGAGTTCTTCTCAATCACTTTCTCTATATTTACCAGAACGTGTTTTGATCTTTTTGAGGTTAAAAAATTAAAACTCATTTTCAAGTCAATGTACTTGCAACCCAAAGGCTTGAGCCTTTCTTCATATATCCTTGGGACTCACAGACTGAATGTTTGGCTGCATTAGATCTAGAACTTGCAGTATAGTTAACAAGACTATAACCCTCAATACAGCTTTATGAAACATTGGACATGTCCCCATTTCAAAAAAAGAAAAACAAAGAAAGAAAAATTGTACATGAAATGAAGAAAATCCTAGCTCCTGAATATTAATACCTACCTCTTTTTTATGATGCTGACCTGTACATGCTACGTTTGGCATTCTGAGTCATTGATTCCTCGTAGCTAGGGAACGTTTTCTACCTTTATCAGAACATATACTAATCTTTATTACTCAGTTAGAGAAAGAAATTAAACTTTCAAACCACCTGCTGTGTGCATGGTCCTGGATAGTTGCCTTCTGATCTGCTTTTGAACCACTTACCTATCATGTGAAAGCAACTTCCAATTCAGATACAAATGTGGGATAGCACAGTATCATAACTGAATCTTGTACATTCTGCTAGCTTTAGCAAGAACTGAACCTTCTATATTTATTTATCTTAGTAAGATGCTGAAGAGCTGATTTTCTTACTCTCCCAGGTGATACTAACAATCTTAACACAGTTGGAGCTAGGTGAGGTCCAATACTTGCACCTACTCCCACAGACGAGTGTAACATGCACTTTAAACTTCCACCAGGTTAGTTAAAGTTAATTTGACATCATTTTGTGAAGTGAACAGTTGGCAAAATTTTCATGTGCTCAAGGGCGATTGCTCATTTCAGTATCTTTTTGGGTTTGTTTTTGAACATTCCTTGGTAAGGATTAGACTTGCAACATTAGAATTCTGTGAATATAAGAACTAGAGAGACCTAAAGTGGTTATCTGCCTCTTTTTTTTTTAAGATAAACTAGCGTAATTTATTTATTAATAAGAGTACCAAGAAGGTACCAGGTTCAATACAAAATTTGGAATACTAGTTCTACATAACAAGGGACTCTGCCTCCTTTTGTTGTTTTAATTATGGCGTTTTTTCTTGCAATACTTCATGTTTTTAACAACGTATTGCAGACTTCTCCCGGTTTGATAGCTATGAAAGACGCTGTGATTGCTGCTGTTCTGAAGAAGTGAGTAAACTTATTTTGTTTCCTTTGAGAACAAGCAAATGCTCTCATCAATTCCTATTACATCTAATGCTTCATGAATATTAGGTCTGAGATCAAAGATGGGCAGTATGTGTTTGACTTACCAAGTATAGCAAACAACACTGGACTGCAAGTCGCTGACTTGTCAAACCATTTGCAAAATCTGAAGGTAAGTTCCATATGCAGCTACTATTAGGACAGTGGTTCTTTTATGGGGTCTTCTGTGCATATTAGTGAAGGACTAGACGTAGAAGCAAGTTATGCGTGAATCTGATTTCCCTCTCAGGTTGCTCTATGCCATGTTTTGACGGTTTTAGCATAAGATTTTTTGTAATTCATCAAGAATCCGGCCTGATGAGAATGGTGATGAAGATAGTGAGTATAACAGTAGTTATTATTCATTTCTCTTCAGCCAGGGTTTTTTTTGGCTATAACATTAAATTACAATATTATCAGAGCAAAATTCACCTCTAAAGAGAAGATGACCGAGAAAATGGAAAACATTATATTATTCAGTCTTTGGTTGATGATATAATGTTGTCTTCTGTATTATGGTGGTCTACTACCAGGATAGGAAAGGAGTTCCTGATAGGTATTACATAATATCGCACATTGATGCCACAACAAACTATAAAGATCTGAGTTTACAAAAATGAATATGTGGTGGATAATGTAAATCTTTAATTTCCATCACACATTGGGTCAATGCTTCTCATTTTTCAAATATTAGCAGCAATCAACAGTGCTGCTTGACTTGACTTGGAATAAATAATAGATATCACAACACATTCATGCACCAGAGGAACTCCAGTTTATAGTTTTAGGTAGTTCTGAGCCAGGATGTTATACTTCACGAAATAGACTTGCGTTCAGCATATGATTTTCGGTCTGCAAAGTTGAACTTCTTAAGGGTACCTTGTGAACACTTGGAAGTACCTAAAGAAACAATAGAAATGTTACGGTTCTTTTTTTTTTTTTTTTGAATTCGTGCTTGGTTATCTATTTGTATGTGTGCTTCACGTTTCTGCCCTTTTTATTTAAGTGGTGACATTAACACCAAATTTTGACGCTCTTAAGCAAGCAGTTCAACATTCATTATTGACTTCCTGCTTTCGTTGTTATACACAATAAGTTTGTCTCTTTCCTATCTCAGTTGAAGGGGGAAGTTACGTATGAGCTGAAAGATCAGGCTTATTGTTATGTTATCGCGGACGTCCCAAAGGACATTTGTTCTTTAGCAACATGGCTTACAAAGTGGTTATCCGAGGTGGAGAGTTGTAAGGTGATTGTCTTCATTAATAACTGCGGTTTGTTTTTCCTAAATGTTCTTCAAAGTTGCAATTCTTTCTATTGGTTCTTGCAGGGAATGTGTGTGCGAGACATCATTTTAAAGTTAAAAGGACAATATATTCAGTCTATTGAGACACCTAAACCTTTATATCATTTACCCAGTTGTCTCTTGCCGTACATTATAGTGACTTTTCATTAGTTTCTACCTACACTACCTGTAGGTCACCTCCAAATGATCCATTTATCTCAGGACAACACTGAGAACTACAGTAGCAAGGCCTACTAGTTGAAGGCTTTAAAATAGCCTTTTGCTGCTAATGAAAAATACTAGGCATAAGTTTTTATGACTTAATTCTGCCTTTTGACATAGGTGAGGAAGACAGACACAATGTATGATGCTGCTGTATTTGCAGCAAAAGCATGTGACAAGGTGTACGGTTGCCATGGCCATCAACACACACCTTGCTTGCAAAGGAAGATTGCAGAGTATTTCATAAGTGGTAAAGAAGCTGACGTTCCAACGAGGATTGGTGGAAGCAGGTGAGAAACCTTCGCAGCTTCTACTTTTCCCTTGGCCTTGCATAGGAAGATGTTACTGCTACTTCTCATGATGTATTTGTCTTACCTTCCATGATTTCACTCATCTAGTAAAGTGTCAAATTTTGTGTTGCCTTCTGTATCCTTGAGTTTCCGGAATCAAAACAATTTTGTTTTTTCTACAGATTTCATTACTCTATTCATACTCATTTCTAAGCTTTCATTAGTTTGTCTTTTTCTTTTTCTTCATATACATCATCATTTCTTCTCCCAAAGATGTCAATCTATAGTGCTAACACGATCAATTTCTTAATTGCAGCCCATTTTTGACAGCTGATATAAAGGTAAATTTTTTTTTCTCAAATAGTTCTACCCAAGGGAAGAAAACAATGCAGTACTAATGTTTTCCTCACATATCATGGAACAGGTATTTCTACAGTGCAACTCACACGCCAAATTTACTCCCAGAGCCATTGCAAGGATATTGCATGGCATTGCTAGCCCAGCATTCCCTTCTGCTGTTTGGTCAAGAACTCACTTCTGGTACATCCTATCTAGAGCTGTAACTCTTGTCAAAAATATGCTCAGATCTTTTTTATCCAACTATATCTCGAGTAATCATTTACAAGGGTTTCCGAAGAGAATTTTAGTGATATTGATCTCTTATCCTCCACCCGTCCAGGGAGGACTTTTAGCCATGTTCTTTTTCAACAGTTCCCTACAAAATTAACCTCTAGTGTTTATATTCAAAATCTTCATCCTAGTATATCCAATAAGTCAGGTTGCGTCGAATGGTTTCTCGCTAGAATCTTATTGGCATGATCAATCTCCTTTAACTCTTCAAAAGAAACAAGAAAATTTAGCTTTTGTGGTTTCCTCAGTTTTGACTAAGATTTCCTACAAAACAAACCTCTTGAACCTCCATGTTGTACATATAAAACTCAACAAAGTATATTGAATTGGCTCCTTTTGCATGCTGGTTTCAGGGGAAGGTATATGCAAACAGATTTCAAAGCTATAATGGAAGCAGCAAAGTCAGAGCTCATGAAACTTGCAGGGAAGGATGCTCTCTAGCAAGGTCAAAGCTACAAAATGGTGAAAATACAATAGGCTATAGAAAGATATGTTGTATAGTAGTTTAATGGGTTGGAGAATTGGTGATAAATTATATTCTTTGCATTGTATTTGTACATATAGAAAGTGCAGTTCTGGTATAATACCATGCCTTGACTGCTCTATATATTTGTTTATAATCGAGAAATCCCCAAGAGCCAATTGGAGCACGTCTTTGAAGCTCGCTAGATAATAACCCCCTTCTATATATCCTTCAAAGTTCAAACCTGTGACATGCACACGTCGTGAATTTGCTTTAAGCACGGTGTTGTGAAAGAAATATGTTTATTAGCCCCTCCCCCATTACAAAGTATAGCTCTACAAACAAATAGCTAAGCAAAAAATAAGAAAATTTGTATTTTCATTATGAGAAATCTTGAAGGGCGAGTAGAAAACTCGTGGATAATAAGTTGTCTTACTATTTTCCAGTTAAAAATCAACTTTTATAGAAAGCTCGACTCATGTTTTGTACCAAGTCCACTTTGTACGTCCAAAAAATGTGGATTTAATACTAACAAGTTCTAAAGTATCTTATATAAAGAGTGAATGTAAGATACTCCATCTGTTCCATTCTGTTTGTCATAGTTACTATTTCGAGAGTTAAACTTCTTAAATTTGACCGTAGATTAGGATATAAAATCTTTAAATTTTCTTAAATAAAATTTACATATTTGAAAACTACATGAAATGTACTATAAGTCACCATAAATTACAAATCAAAATATTTAAAAAATATATATAAAGATTACAGTAAAAAATAAACTTGTTTGACCATCAAAATTCGAACTACGACAAACAAAGTGGGACGGAGGGAAATCTTGCTAAAGCGTCAACTAATCTGGGACGGAAGGAGTATATATGAAGGATTAGGAGTATCTGCATGCATGACAAAAACAAGTGGCATATTAACTTGAACTCCATTACTGTAACCTCGGATGTCCATTCATTAATATCCTCACAACTCTTTGTGAGTTAACACCCTCTTCTCCATACTCTTTCATTCCTCAAAGAACCAAAAGAAAGAGAGCAGAACCCAATCTTGAAGGGGATCACTTGTCATTGTTTCTTCACTTTCTTTCTCTCTTTCTCCCTTCAAGTCTTGAACAAATTAAAGAATTACAAAAGGTATATATACATATATATATTTTGGACAAAAGGGAGGGAAAGAAATGAATGAAATGAAGGATACAACAGTGACATTGATCCAAAGTTCAGTCCCTATAAATGTATCTAATACAACAACAATTGTATCTTATGGTTCTTCTTCAATTTTTACAAATTATCCCTTGGTGTCTGCTCTCATTGCTTTTGCTCTTGCACAATTCATCAAGGTTTTCACTTCTTGGTACCCCTCACAAGACACTTTCTATATATATATTTTTTTTTTCCATTTTTCTCATTGATCATGTATGCAGAGGCGGATCCAATATTTAAATTTGATGGTTTCATTTTAATATTTGTTGGAGTCCCCTATGTATGAATGAAATGAACCTGAATATATCCCAACTAACATGGAAGGAATAGTTGGTTGTTGATTGATTGATTGATTCCATGTGTATTGGAAAATGAGACCTGAATAGACCTTAATGGATATAGATGATTCATATAACTGGCCTCAGCTAGTTTGGAATTGAGGCGTTATTATTATTCTTGTCGAGGATTAGGATGAAATGTGCGCAATAATGTCAGAATGGATATAAGATATTCATATAGCCGATCCAAACTTGTCAGGATTGAGATGCTGTTATTGTATTATCCCATATATATCAGCTACCTAAGAATTCTTTTCTTGTTTTAATTCAAGCAATTTTCTTGCCTTAAAAGAGATTATTGCGTGGTAGAATGAAAATTGATTTACAGGATTTATATAGCCGACCTCAACTAGATTAAGATATTAGTGTACGACATTTTCTTGTTTTTGTTCTTTGTGCATATTGATTACAAAATCGCGAATATAGCAGAATTGATATAAAATATTCATATAGCCGATCCAAACTGGTCAGGATTGAGATGGTGTTATTGTATTATCCCATATATATCAGCTACCTAAGAATTCTTTCTTGTTTTAATTCAAGCAATTTTCTTGCCTTAAAAGAGATTATTGCATGGTAGAATGAAAATTAATTTACAGGATTTATATAGCCGACTTCAACTAGATTAAGATATTAGCATACGGCATTTTCTTGTTTTTGTTCTTTGTGCATATTGATTACAAAATCTTGAAAACGATTACGTTTATATAATCATAAGTATCTTGCAGGTATAAAGAAAGACATTGGGATCTAAAACAACTTGTTGGATCTGGTGGGATGCCATCATCTCATTCAGCAACTGTGACTGCTTTAGCCACTGCTGTTGGTTTGCAAGAGGGCTTTGGAGGATCGCTCTTTGCTACTGCATCAGTTTTAGCATGTGTGGTATTATCTCTCTGAATAATATATACTTGCATTACGTTAGGTTGCATGTATCACATCCCTTGCGGTGGGGCCTTTCCCGGACCCTGCATGAACGCTGGATGTTTTGTAGTACATTTTAGAAAGACACTTTTCCGAAGACCTTGTACATGTATATGCAAAAGATCTCTCATGTAGTGAATATTTGCCGCAGGTGATGTATGATGCCACAGGTGTAAGATTGCAGGCTGGACGTCAAGCAGAGGTTTGAAGCTCTTGTTATTAGCTATATGGTGCAGTTGTTTCTATTACTCTACATGCATTCTTTCATTTGTTCTGTGCCAACCAAGTCCAACATCGGAAGTTGGCAAGGAAAATAACCTACTTATAAGGTGTAGAGATCTCTTAACGGTGTGAGGCCTTTTGGGAAAATCGTGCGGGTTCGGCCCAAAGCAGATAGTATATACACCATGTTAAGAGCATCTTGGGTTGTTCTAGCCCAACGCTTCTTTTTGTATAGAATTGCATAATTTAAGCATATGAAATACTTGGTTGTTCTTTTTCAGGTTCTGAATCAAATTGTATGTGAACTTCCTGCTGAACATCCTCTAGCAGATAGTATACCGTTGCGTGAGCTCGTTGGTCACACTCCTCCTCAGGTTTCTCTTTTAACTTTTGATTTTAAAAAAAGTTGAAAAACGATACGACCCTGGACCTCCCTCCACTCGTGGGACGGGGTTCTTCTTTCTATCAAAATAAATCGAATTCGATCGTGTAAATTGATGCTAAATCCATTCACCCTGCAAAAGCTTCATAAGTAATTTCCACTAATTGGTGAGATTATATTCTACACAATGTCACATTACAATGCTCCTATGTGTGATATCAGTGGCGGATGTAGAAGGTAGACTGCGAATTCGGCGGAATCCAGTAGGTTTAGCGCAGACAGTATATTTGTCTTAAAAAAATCATTAAATATGTAAAAAAATCAAGTCAAGAACCCAGTTATTTGTACTTTAGATTATTATTCGAAAATTTAGAACTCATAAGGTTTAAATCCTGGATCCGCCTTTGTTGATAAGGTGAACTAAAAGCAAAACTAATGGAATTTTACAGAAAGTTATGTTGTATATGGAATGCAGGTTGTTGCAGGTGGATTCTTGGGATTGGTCACAGCAACAATATTTTGGTTGATCATGGGCACTGGATGTCGACCATGACACGAAAGAAGCTGTAGCATGTCCTTTTTTTTTTTTTTGTAACGGTGGTGTCTGGACCAACTTATGCACACCTCGATTATTCTGTCGGAACCTGCAGCCTGTAACTCTAAAAGATGACAGTTATGCTACAAATCTTGCACATAGTTTCATTCCACCTCTAAAATTGCTATACATTATATTGTCTGTAATCAAATATATTTTCAGGTACCTCTTTACCCATGAAAAGTATAGTCTAGAGGTGAAATTATTCACTGTAGGAGTAACAGACACATTGTAAATATTGATCTTTTATTATTTTTTACTTTTTTTTTGGGAATTTTGACTACAAAAAATAGCAATACGTTACTTTAATTGGGGTAAGAAGCATGTCATATACTTCAATTTAATTGAATATTTCAACTTCGATTGCTTGATTAATGTTGAAAAACACACACATAATATATCTAGTTTCACGTGAACCGTGAATCCTATATTGGAACCGCCCTGCTTATAAACTATAATTATCAAGGAGTATAGATGAAATTTCACCTTTATATAAAGGTTTCGGTTGCATTCTTTCCTTTAATAGGTTATACGTGGCATAAATCTGTATTAGTTTGGTCTTATTATTATACAAAAATAAGATTTAAACAATGAATGTTACACTATCTTAACTTAATTTCTTGAAAGAAAGATTAATTATATTCACCCGAGTACCCGAATACGGATTAGTCGGGGCACCAATGAGGGTACCGGACACCGAGTGAGAAACAAAAAAAAATTTATATTCACCCGAGTACAATATGTCACTTATCATTTTTCTTGAACTCATATTTGATTTATTTATTAACTTTTAAGTGATGATATTATATTAATTTTATTACTTTATTCATTTTATCTCATCTCTTTTACATCTTGAAGTCAAAGTTACCATTCTCAAGAAACTTTCTCTTAATTCTTGCCTGCATTATAGAAGAGCACATGGTTTCATACAGAAGTGACAGAAAATAACAAACCACAAGTTTGCCATCCAAAAATGGATTAAATAACAAGCCAGATAAGGATGAGGGCCCATTATTTCAAGATAGCTTTTTTTTTTTTTTGGTTTCCCGATGTCCGGTTGGTACCCTTATTTGAGCCCTGACTAATCTGAATTTGCGTCGTGTAGAGCTCCATTCGGGAGGAAGTGATTTTTTCATACCCAGGACTCGAACCCAGGACTCGAACCCAAAACCTCTGATTAAGGGAGGAGTAGCCTCATCCGCTACACCAAATTACTTGGTGGTTAGTTTCTTCTTCATTTTTAATGAATTTCTCTAGCCAATCGTTATTCGACGCGGAATAGTTGAGATTTCTTCACTTTATCTATTTATTCACATGTGATTTGATCGAACTTAAGACCTTGTCTTGTACTATTTGAGAAAAGAATCACAAATTATGCATTCTTGACTCAACAATTCGTAGTGTGTTGTTTTTAATAAAATACCAAAAGTTTGTAAAATATATTTGCAAGATGTAATTTAGGTGAACATAACATAAATACTAGATACTAGTTGAATGAGACTTATAAGTTGCATTTGCTTAATGAGCCGTATAGTTGCATAGTTGAAGGTGATTTATAAGTTGCAATGGTTGAAGGTAAATACCATCACTCGGTGTTTACACCAAATCAAATCAATTATGATTAAAAAATTTAATGAGGTAAAAATATGTATTTATTAATTATGGTTAATTGAGAATGGTGCATTTACAAACACATAACATACACCTGTTGCAGATAAATTTTTATCATAGTTGAATACGACTAATTAGTTGTATTTATTGAAGGCGACTTAAAGAGTTATATATATCGAATGCAACTTGTATCATTCAGATATGCTTTATCCTAATTAAGTCTCATCCTATAAATGTGTTTTGAATATTTCAAATATTACCTTTGGAACAACACAACCCCTAGAATTGTTGAGCCATTAGTGCAACTTTTGAATATATATATATATATAAGAAATAATTTTTTTTCCGAGGAAGCACTTTCATTTTTTTTAATACAAAGCAATGTAACTTATTAGCTACGAATTCAATCATACATGTATCTACCAATATTATATCTTGAATACATCAAATTCGTATGTCTATTTTTCATGTGCGAGCCTTTTATCTGACGCGAATCTAAATTATCGGAGTAGTTATTCTCAAACACTAGATCATTAACTCAAGAAAAGAAAATTAGTAGGGTCCTCAATGATGTACCTCTATTTGTGGTAAAAATATGGGGCATAATTATCTTAACTCATCAACCATCCAAATTTAATATTTTTTCCAAAAATTGTACAACAGAAATAATCTTCCATAACAAATGCACAGTCCCATGCCCATCCTGGCCATGTGAAACATTTCAGAATTTGTTTTGTATATTAGCAATCTAATTCAACACTGCCAAAATTCACATACTGACATCTTCATTAAATATTGTACCCCCCTAAGTGTCACTCTCATTTTATGTATACAGCTACTTTTGTTACCTAGCTACTAACCGTTACGTTAATAATGACACTATTTCTTTATTAGTCCGTTCAAAAAAGAATGACACAATTTTAAATTTAGAAATATTTTTGAGTTGAAACAACTACTTTATCCTAAATGAAATACTTTATATAGGGCTTATTTTGGAACACAAGTTCTAAAAATCTTATCATATTTATTAAACTCCGTTACAAGTCAAATTAAGACAACCATTTTGAAACGGCGAGAGTAATTTTATAAATGTGTATACTTTTCTAAATATAGTGTAGCAGTGTCTTAAAAATAACAAATTATTATATTATTATATGGTTTTTTTGGGTGATGGTGTCACTTATTAAACTGTTCCCAAGATTCCATGGAAATAGTGGGAGGTAAGTTGCAAAAAAAGTCACTTACCTCACTGTTTATTTAGGAATAAAATGCACACATTTTAAGGTGAAAGAGTTTGGGGTCGTTTGGTACAAGGATAAGTTATACCGAGGTTAATTATACAAGGATAAGTTAATACGGGGATAAATTAATATCGGATTTTATATCGTGGGATTCTTGATATTGATTTATCCATCAAATTGTGCATAAGTTTATACTGATTTGAATTTGCAAACCAAATACGAGATAAAACCGTCCAACTTTTTATACCAGAATTAATTAATCATATACCACATATAAAGCGACCCGTTAGTGGAAGTTGGAAGTTCATTTTACACACGGAGAAAGAGGAGATTTTATTTAGGTAAGTTTTATATTCCCAAAAAAAAAAAAAAAAATACTTATAGTCATGGTTAGTTAATATGTAATCTTTGACTAAAAAGGTTAAATTATTAGTTTGGTGTAAACTTTAATACATGTTAGTAGTATCTTTTATTGTATTCACATTTCTAATATACTTATTTTATGAGGTTAATTTCTATATACGGATGGTGTAAAAGTATTATGATAACCGTCTATAAAATATACGACTAGTAACCAAGAAAGTACGTTAAATTACATGTTACATGTTAAACTATATTAAATTAAAATTTCTTTACATCGTCGATGTATATTAGTTACATTCTTAATTTATTGTGGAGCAGATTTTGCTTTTTACCATGCAAATGAAATACTATTTTACTAGAATACAGTGGATCTGAACTTCATCTCTTTTAGCTCTGCCAGTCTCAAAAATCTATGGTTCCTAGGCTTTAATATTCCTCTGCACTTTCTGCTTTGCTCTTCAGCTTGTAAATGGTTGAACTTCTCTTCAAGTTTTTTATGGTGCAGTACTCTTTTTTCCCTTTATCTTTTGCTTCTTTCTAGTACTTAATGAACTCTTTTAGTAGCCCATGTTGCAAAATCTTGAATTTAGTGCAATTATGAGACTGTATCTTGTGTTTTTCATTGTTTTCAAGAACTTTATTTTGGTGCTTTGATTGATGAAAAAACAGTTTCAAGAGTTTCATGCTGCTGTTTTCTTTGTAATTGTCTTTCTTGGTATGTATAAAAAGCTGAAGTTTAGCACAAATCTTTAGTAGCTAGATCTGCATATGCTTACTTGTGTTTGATGAGTAAATAGGCAAAAGAAATCAAGAAAAAAGGTGGATTTTGTTGAGAGTTTGGGACCCTTTAAGCACAAGAACTTTGTGTTATCAGTTAGTAATATTGAAGAGTGAAAAATGAGATCCATAGAGGATAAAGGATGTTTGAACTATGGACAAAGACAAGAGGTTGTAGGAGGAGGAGGAGGGAGTAGTGTGAATTTTGAGTTTCATAAAGGGAATGGAACGAATCGTGCATCGACACATCATAGAACAGCTTCGGGTAAACCAACACCATCAAAATGGGATGATGCACAAAAATGGTTAGTGAATCTTTCAAGAGGAGGAGGAGGAGGAGGAGAAAGACATCAAACGAAAACCACCCCTCGAAACTCGAATGCTGATGACTTAAGGTTGATTGCAGCAGTGCCAAAAAAAGAGGATTATTCGAGTGGTGATGAGGGAGATTCTAGTATGATTCAGTTTGAAGTTGAAACAAAGAAAGTAGACTGTGATCATGATTCAATATGGAGAATCAATAAGGCGTCGAATAACAACTCTGCATCAGTTGTTCGATCGATATGTGTTAGGGATATGGGAACAGAAATGACACCAATTGCAAGCCAAGAACCATCAAGAACAGCTACACCAATTAGAGCTACAACTCCAGCAGCAAGAAGTCCAATATCTTCAGGATCTTCTACTCCTGTTAGGGACCAAAATGGGGTAGTGCAGGCTATAGAAAATGGCCAAATTGTTGCCACCATGGGTGGAAACAGGGGAAATGCAGGGACTGCACGGTTCAATCGCGATGCAGAGGAAACTATTGACACTGAATCAGCTGCCAAGAAGGATGCTGACAATGCCAACAAGCATAATCCATTAGAAACTCGCGCAATGGCTTGGGACGAGGCTGAACGTGCCAAGTACATGGCAAGGTATTGTGCTAGATTGGCTGCTCCGTTAAGTAATACTCATTACGCCTATTGTCAGTTTCAACACTTTTATACAAACATGTAACTGCTTATTTATAAAGTCAGTTCACTTGATACTTATCAGCTTTTTTTAATCGTCTGATCCAAGCAGGACTGTCCATACCACTCTTCCTTTGCATTGAACTGTGAGAAATAACAATGTTACTGATTAATTTGCAGGTATAAGAGAGAAGAGGTGAAAATACAAGCTTGGGAAAATCATGAGAAAAGGAAAGCTGAAATGGAAATGAAAAGAATGGAGGTAATCAATCTGAATCTTCTATAAGTATGTCATATTTTCTTGCTTGTGATAGCAAGTTCCTGAGTTATTCTTAGAGACGGATTTAAGATTTTAAGTCTATAGGTGCAGACTACGAGTCTACGACTGCACTCACCGCTACTTTTAACGAGCAAACGGACTCATAACGAACGGGCTGATGCTGTATATTTGCAGGTGAAGGCAGAAAGAATAAAAGCAAGAGCACAAGAGAAGTATACAAACAAGTTGGCATCAACAAGAAGAATAGCAGAAGAAAAAAGAGCCAATGCTGAAGCAAAGCTGAATGAAAAAGCTGTAAAGACATCTGAAAAGGCAGATTACATAAGGAGGACTGGTCATCTTCCTTCATCTTTCTCTTTTAAGTTACCTTCTCTTTGCTGGTAGCAGCAGCTTTATGTGTACCTATAAAACTATATTTACTAGTAGTAGTAAACTTTGTTTTCATTCTTGATGGTTCAATCATGTGGTAATGTTACAAATCTTTTATGCTCAAGTCTTAAATCACATAATACCCTTTTCTTTTCCGTGGTGTCCGGGTAAATTTGCGTGCATATTAATCATTTCACGTGAGTAGGAGTAACTATCAGCATAGACGAGGTTAATTTTGCCCCTCAAGGTTTAGGCAAATAAGAAGAATTCATGTGAGATTTTTTTCTTTAATTGCATATCATTATTTTATTGAGTACCTATGACTATCAACATAGACCGGATAATTCTGCCCGTCAATTTAGGCAAGTAAGAAGTCGCGTGACATTTTTTTCGTTAATCGTATATCATATTTTACCAAGTACCTATAAAGTTAAGCATGTCGTTTTGTTATAGACCATTGATCAAGTTTGTAAAGTCACAATTAACTTCAAAATTATACTTATTGATTTCTTTGACCTTTTATGGAACCACACCTAGTCATATAGTGGAGCTTCATTTAATCCAAAATTGAAAATAGAGCAATGTACAAATATGCTCACATTATCATATATCTAGATATAAATAGGAGATCTGCTATTTATATAATATTTCTTCAATATGATATCTTAATAAAAAGGTAATTCTAATACTATTTATTTCCAAAATTGTCGTTTTAAATTCATCCAAATATACGATAGAGATGTTATGTCGTAAGTGGGAAGTCCGATAATTGTCAATACTCTTGAAAAATAAAATGACATATTGAATAATTCACAGAGATTTACTTCATTAAATGAATATGATATATATTTCCACAAGTGTTTGACGAAGCAATACTACAATTAAAACTCTTCACTTCACTATGTACTTGAGCAAATAGAAAACCCCTCGTAATTGGAATCAAAATATACCCTAAATAAAATTTATTATATATAGAGCCTGTTTGAATGGGCTTATAAGCAGCTTATTTTAAGGGGATTTTTACATGGGTTGCCCATAAAAATAAAATAATTATGTTTTTATGCCCATATAAAGTTAGTTTGCACGGAATACCCATCCATCCCATGTTATTTACGCGCTATGCCCATCCATCCCATTTTATTTACATGTATACCCATTCTGCTCAAAATACCCCAAATCCCTTAAACCCAGCTCCTAAATCAAACTCTGGAGCGTCGTCGCCGCCAACCACCACCTGGCGACTGCGGACCACCATCTTCCGGCAAAAAAATTACCTTTTCCGAGTCGCCTGGCCTATCTCTACCCATTTTTTGCCTCAATTTTCTCAAAAGATAAGCGGATAGACGTAGATCGAAGTTTTGAAGTCAGCCAAAACCCTAACTCCGGCAATCCTTAACTTTTTCCGATCAACTTATACATTAGTGGGTTCATCTCACTCTCCTTTTTACGCTCTTTGACCCGTTTCCCCCCTAAAAATCCCTCAACTTATACATTAATAGAAATTATGACGCCGTGGTGTTTGTTAGTGGATGATGTTGTTGTTGTAGCAGTGGTCCAACGACATCGAGGTTGTGATGATGATTTTTGTGATTCCATGGTGGAAAGGTAGCGAAGTTCGTGGTGAAGATGAGACAATTGCTATACGGTAATGAAATAATGGTGGCGAGGTTATTTTGCAGCAACAACGCGTTAGCTTGGTGGCGACGTGGTGGTGTTGCAACAACGACGATGATGGAAGCTGCCATAGGTCCGGTATTGCGGAGACACAACAGACCATGGTGATGCAGCGATGATGAAGCAATAGTCGTACCATGCTATTTTGCTCAATGGGTTAGAAGTAAATCCCAGTCATTTTCCTTCATTTCATTTTGGTTATAGTTGTTTAAGTTTAATGTGTTGTTTGTTTGGTTTATACAATATCGAGTTTAGCGTAGGTGCAGGTATATTTTGGCAATAAGAAACATGTAAGTGCTGATTTTGTTTCATGATGATGTTGTAATGAAATGATGTTGGCAAGGCTATTTTGGCAGAGTAGTGTGGTGGTCGTGGTACATTATTGATGGCATCAGACTTGACAGTGGCGATGATGCAAAGGTAAAGTAGTGGTTAGCTGTGGCGACGACAATCTTTTGTTGGGAATGATGAGGGCAACAGCTGCGAGGTAGTGTTCTGTGGTGTCGATGTGATGGTGAAGCTGCAAATACGCAGTGGCAGTGGTGGTGTGAGCTGATCCAAGAGAGGTAGTGGCAAAGATTTGTTCTGGTTTGGCGACGACAGGTTAGAATTATAGAAATACCTCTTCCTCTTTCCCCATGTATTATTTGTTTGATTAAAATTGTTTAGTAATAAAATGTCATTAGTTTGGTGTTAGTATCCGTTTGTACACTTGTGTTAGTATGAAATTGGATTGGTTTAAACTTGGATAGTTTGTAACTTTGTTGTTTGTCTAGTAATAAAAATTAGTTGTCTGTGCGTGCGTGTGCCTGATTAGCAATATCTTTGGTTCATGAGTTTAAGTATGAAATTTGCTATAGTAGTTGTTTTAGTAGTTTAAACTTGTTTACCTGCTTAATCTCTGTTTTCTAGACTGGTGAAGTTGCAGTAGTTTGTTATCTCAGGGAATCACCAGTCAGTTTAGTGTGAACTTTTTTCCATGGTAAGAATAGAAATGTTCATGTTTCGTTCGTGTTTGTGGGTTAGTTTGTGGTTGGTTTAATTAGTTAGGTTTGAAGAATTTAGTGTAAGCAACAAAAGTTATAAGAGTTGCACTCTTTGAAAAGAGCTTATCAGGTTTGAGGATGCAGGAGGGATTCCATAAAAGCCAAAAAAAGATCAAAGATCTCTGAGTACATTCCACCGCTGCCAACTTAATGAGATGCCTTTACTTCTTGGCATTAGCTTCCTATATTCAACATAAAACTCTTGAATGTCCATCATTATCTTTTTGATAAAGTGCATGTCTATCATTATCTTCCCTCCACACCTCCAAAATTCCTAACTAATGTGATCAACATCGTAGGGATAGTCCGTTTTGGATAACTATCCCTAGAAGGATTGCAAGGTTCAGAAGCATACTCATCCTCTTTTCAAACTTTGTCTGACATTCAGGCACACACAAAACGTACACTAGGTTATGAAAGAATGTTTCTTCTCCCCTTATATTTGTTTTTCTAAGTAAAATAATGTTTTTCAATTTTCTAAGTAATTACAACAAACGAGAAATGTGAACTCTTACTATATTCATTTTTACATTTCATTACGTACTTGAGTTAATGTGTTTCTATGAAATCTATGTAATATATGTCAATGTAAATTTATTTTTCCTACTTTGCACTTACATACTACTGTTAATTTCTATCTAACTTTCTCTTTCATTTTATTTGTAGGAAAAGAGTATTTATACTTGCAAGGAAAACAAGTATGAAAGTTAAAAAGCACAAGAATAGCATTTCAGCGATGAAGAAATCAAAGCACTGGTACCAGCTCCGGCAGCTATAGAAATTGCCATTTTAGTCCAAAAGGAAAATAAAGAAAGCAAATACTAGTAGGAGTAGATTACTGCTTTGGCGCAAGTGTGAAGATACTTTTATTAAGGATTAGGTGCGATGGGTTATAAAATAAGACCAACTAATTGGTAAACGTTGATTGGTTTGGGCATTTCAAGTTTTGTGTATGACTTTAACAAGTGTATCTTGGATGGTTCCTTTGCTATTGATACACACTTCTACTTGTTATTATAAGAATTGAAAGGGATTCACGTTAAAATATTCATTTGGATACAATTATTGTGGTTTTCTCGATCAAGTCAAGTCGCATTTGTCTCATCTTTCATTCCGGTTCCCTTAGTGACGCTTGACAGATGCTCTCTTTGGCTGTCACGTGTCATGCTTTATTCCTGTAATCATGCTTGAGAGATGTTCTTGTTGGTTTTTATAGCTAAGAAGTGTGTTCGCCTTAGCTTAGATCATGAAGATTATGTGTTTGATGCATCTGGATTGGACAGCTTCTGTTTCATCTTTCCAGTCGATTAGTAGATCTTGGTTTCAACTCTGTTGTGGAGTTTATCATTTATAGGATCCGGTGATAATGAATGTCATAGCATGTAATTTGTTATATGACTTTTGATGTTTACTGTTTTAAGTGGTGTAAGTCAAGCTGTTGAACTGAGCTTTTTTGTTTTTGCCAATCGACTGCAGTTAAGCACAGATTCTGTTGCCACAATTGATAGAGCAATATCTCTTTAAATATTTTTGGTTTGATGATGTCGTTAATGATGACAAATGTTGTTAAGTCCAACATGTTTTCTTCCTTTCCTACTGCACCTTTTGTATGTCACCCATGAACATACCATTTTTTTCCAACATTGTTTGGCTAGCTATTATGCCTGTAGTCTGGTAGAATAAAATTTCCCTTGCAAACATAACTATCACGCTGAGGTGCAATTAGTTTCTTTTGCCTTCTCAAGGTGAAACTGTAGGATTACTTGCAATACCTTTTGTCTTTGCACAAAAATGTTACAGATAACTTGCTTGGATTAGTTTCAAAGATCTGCACTTCGCTCATCATCCTCCAACCGCCTTAATTGTTATGATGTTCATAGATCACTTTCTTTTGTATACCTTTCTATTATATAATATGCCTTAATAGTATTCTCCTTTACCGGAGATTATTTTATTTTAGTATACCATTCTGGTGAACAGTATACCCAATAATGTAATACTTTCTTTTGTCCTATAAGATAACATCAATTATCTACTTCTATATACCTTTCTATTATGTAGTATAGCCCGATGCTAATTAAGTTATGGAATAAATTAAAGGAGTATACCATTGAGGTATACTCTATACTAAAAGGTATGCAAAATAAAAACTTTTATTTCAATTTTTGATTCTATTAGTCATATCATTTTCTTTGTATATGCATAGTACAATTGAATTTTGGTTTGAATTTTAAGGATGCAATACATATATTAACTTATAGAACAAGTTAAATAAGTATACCATTGGGGTATATTGTATATTAAAAAGGTATACATAAAAAATCTGAATCGAAAATTTAAAGGAAAGATTTTATTTTGTATACCTTTCTAGTACCTAGTATACCCCAATGGTATACTCCTTTAGATTGTCCCACTAGCCTTGGCTGCTCTCACTTAACAGAGTGTCAATAATGTAATGAATAAGTAAGTCAACACTACTCAAATATCAAGAAATTTGTGATCGAAAACAATTCTAGAAAAAATCAAAGTGTTTGTATCTTTTTCTAGCATGCAAGCCTAGTGGCACAAGTTAAATAAGTATACCATTAGGGTATACTATACACTAGAAAGGTATACATAAAAAAATCTGTCCAGTATATCCCAATGGTATACTCCTTTAATTTGTCCCACTAGCCTTGGTTGCTTACACTGAACAGAATATTGAAAGGCTAACATATGTTAGTAATGTAATGAATAAGCTAGTCAACACTACTCAAATATCAAGAAATGTGTAATTGAAACCAATTTTAGAAACAACTCAAAGTGTTTGTATACCTTTCTAGCATGCAATCCTAGTGGCACAAGTTAAATAAATATACCATTTAGGTATACTGTATACTAGAACGGTATACAGAAGAAAATCTGAATAAAAAATTTAAGGAAAAGAATTTTATATTGTATACCCTTCTAGTATCTAGTATACCCTAATAGTATACTCTTTTAATTTGGCCCACTAGCCTTGGCTGCTCTCACTTAACAGAATATTGAAAGACTAACATCAACAATGTAATGAATAAGCAAGTCAACACTACTCAAATATCAAGGCATTTGTGATTGAAAATAATTCTAGAAAAAGCTTAAAGTGTTTGTATACTTACCTAGCAGGCAAGCCTAGTTACACAAGCTAAATAAGTATACTATTCAGGTATACTGTATACTAGAAAGGTATACATAAGAAAATCCAAATAAAAAATTTAAAGAAAAGATTTTATTTTGTATACCCTTATAGTATCCAGTATACCCCGATGGTATACTCTTTTATTTTTCCCAACAGCCTTGGCTACTCTCACTAAACAAAATATTGAAAGACTAACATATGTCAACAATGTAGTGAATAAGCAAGTCAACACCACTCAAATATCAAGAAATGTGTGATTGAAAACATTTCTAGAAAAAGCTCAAAGTGTTTGTATATAACTTATAAAAATGAAACACAACAAAAATTTGAAAACATAAATACTTACTGTTACACAATTAAGGTGGTATACCATTGCTGTATACAATATACAAAAAAGGATATACAGTTAAAAAAAGTACATGGATAAACTAGCTTTATCTAGATCCTAAAATTTTCCCTAATCCTCTCCCATCGATGTTCTCATTTTGAATTCTTGAATTCACTGTTATATATGCACCACCAGTAGATATTAAAGAGAGACACACACACAGAGATTGAGTGAAGTAACGATCCATTTTCATGTACCAAAGAGCACATATATGTTACTCTGACCAAGTCCATACTAAAATCCCAAAGTCTCTTAGCCAAATCAATGTCCCTAGCCATCGCTGTCGGAGTAGCCACATTGTTGTCCTGAAAATATTCACCACTTACCCCCCTTCACTTGTGGATTCAGTGCTACGTAACATGTGGTTGATGCTCCCAGGAAATAACAAAAACGAAAGTTAAAACTCATCATTTGCCATGGCATCATAGTTTTAATTCTACAGAGAACCATTTTCTTGGTCCGCACTGTGTATAGAAACAAGTTGTCGTAGGCAAGTTTTGTACCTAATATTACTTCTTATTGTCCCGATGGTATGCTTCTTTAGATTGTCCCACTAGCCTTGGCTGCTCTCACTTAACAGAGTGTTAACAATGTAATGAGTAAGTAAGTCAACACTACTCAAATATCAAGAAATTTGTGATTGAAAACAATTCTAGAAAAAATCAAAGTGTTTGTATCTTCTTCTAGCATGCAAGCCTAGTGGCACAAGTTAAATAAGTATACCATTAGGGTATACTATACACTAGAAAGGTATACATAAAAAAATGTGTCCAGTATATCCCAATGGTATACTCCTTTAATTTGTCTCACTAGCCTTGGTTGCTAACACTGAACATAATATTGAAAGGCTAATATATGTCAGCAATATAATGAATAAGCTAGTCAACACTACTCAAATATCAAGAAATGTGTAATTGAAACCAATTTTAGAAACAACTCAAAGTGTTAGTATACCTTTCTAGCATGCAAGCCTAGTGGTACAAGTTAAATAAGTATACCATTGGGGTATACTGTATACTAGGACGGTATACAGAAGAAAATCTGAATAAAAAATTTAAAGAAAAGAATTTTATATTGTATACCTTTCTAGTATCTAGTATACCCCAATAGTATACTCTTTTAATTTGGCCCACCAGCCTTGGCTGCTCTCACTTAACATAATATTGAAAGACTAACATCAACAATGTAATGAATAAGCAAGTCAACACTACTCAAATATCAAGGTATTTGTGATTGAAAATAATTCTAGAAAAAGTTCAAAGTGTTTGTATACTTATCTAGCAGGCAAGCCTAGTTGCACAAGCTAAATAAGTATACTATTCAGGTATATTGTATACTAGAAAGGTATACAGAAGAAAATCTAAATAAAAAATTTAAAAAAAAGATTTTATTTTGTATACCCTTATAGTATCCAGTATACCCAGATGGTATACTCTTTTAATTTGTCCCACTCACCTTGGCTACCCTCACTTAACAAAATATTAAAAGACTAGCATATGTCAACAATGTAATAAATATGCGAGTCAACACCACTCAAATATCAAGAAATGTGTGATTGAAAATATTTCTAGAAAAAGCTCAAAGCGTTTGTATATAACTTATAAAAATGGAACACAATAAAAAATTGAAAACATAAATACTTACTGTTACACAATTAAGGTGGTATACCATTGTTGTATACTGTATACAAAAAGGGTATACAATTAGAAAAAGCACATGGATAAACTAGCTTTATCTAGACCCTAAAATTTTCCCTAATCCTCTCCCATCGTTGCTCTCATTTGAATTCTTGAATTCACTGTTATGTCTGCACCACCAGTAGATATTAAAGAGAGACACACACAGAGACCACATGTGACAAAAAAGGGCAATGATCCACGAATAACACCATCAAACAAGAAACAAATCCAAACACACACACACCCCCACTAAAAAAGGCAGAAACAGAGCACCACACAAAGATCAAATGTGACCTACAATCTGAAAAAAGAGGATTTGATATAGTGAATTAGCACGTTCAATTTTTAAAAAAATTAATGATGTGATTTGAAAATAATGAAGAATTCTTGGCAATTTCAGTAATAGATTGAAAAATAATAAACAAATTACATGAAATTGGGAGAAGGAGCTGAAGAATAACGTTGTGGGAAAGAAACAAGGCAAAAATGATGGTAACAGGGGAGAGAGAAGGTGTTTTAAGTGTAATGGGCATACAATGTAAATAAGTAGTGGGCAAAAATGTAATGGGTAATGTGATGTAAATAATTAGGGTTCATTGGGTATTTTTGTAAATGCCCCTATTTTAAGTGGCTTTTAACTTATAAGTCATAAGTGGCTTTTAAGCCACTTATGACTTATAAGTCCAAAAAATTTTAAGTTATAAAATATATATTAATGAGCTTATAAATTTATAAGCCACTTTTAAGCTCACCCAAACGGGCTCATAGTGGCAATAAGGTAGAGACTTTAGCTTGATCGAATGAACAGAAACACGGCTATTCAGAAACACAACCATCACCATGTCATTTTAAAGCACAACAAGCATCATAGTCACCTAGATACGATATTTTGACAAGATCAAAATAAGTTAAATTTATCAATAGCCTAGTGAAACGTACCGATAAATTATAAACGGAAGTTATTAATTTTTTTTAATTATTTTAATTTGAAAAATTAAATTTTATTTATTAATAAATTATTGTTACGGAGTCCAACATGAGTAAAATTTAACTGAACATATATATTTTAAGCAATACATAACAGTTCTAAACTGTACGCTCAATTGTCAAATATAACTTCACAGTCTACCCTAGCTAAATTTACATTCATCCCAGCAAACTAAATAACTACTTATTATCAATGTCAGATACTTCTTTCACATTCCATTTTTCATACTATCCAAAACTATATCACAAGATACTTCTAAATTGTTAACACAAGAATCACACCAAATTCTTACTCCAATTCCATGAACCTTCTAAATTTTACCAAGAATCACACCTTTCCACAAAAAAAAAAAAAATTCTTACTCCAATTCCATTTTTAATCCAAGAAACTTCCAATTTTATCCAAGAATCACACTTTTTCACAATTTTTTTACAACTTCCTTACTCCCATTCCGTTTTGAAATGTGGGGCATGCATATATGTGAGAAAAACCAATTGCCCTATTTGTTGTATCTATAGACCTTATTTTACACCAAACCAGAAAGGTCATTACGGAAGACTTGCTAAAACTTTTACTAGAACAAATATAGAAAGGTGGTTGGAAGAAATAGCGCCAAATAAAAGAGCCACATTCTTCCATAATAGCAGAGTAGAAGCTGATTTACTCTTCAACGACCCCGCTGGTGGGGTGGCAAACCATCTAAGGATCAATAATCACATGATCGAACAACTTTGGATTCAACTACTGTAAGTATATAACACTTACCTACTGAAAATGCTAGAAAAATTAGGAAAGATATACAAAATATGCATATGCTGAATATATAGGGTACAATATGATGTAAAACCACACTGAACCAAAATCTAATGCTCATTGAAAATACTACAGACACATTATATAAACACATATAAAAATTCTCAACAAATATTAAAAAATCACTCCTTCAGAAAATAGGAAAGATGGCTTGTGGACATAGATTTGGTTCTAATAGTAAAAAAAAATTATTAACATATATAAGTTTAGTTTAGAGTTCTAAAATATTAGACAAAGTTTTACTATGAAAAAGTTTGAAATTCTTATAAAAGAAATGAACAAAAAAATTAAAACTATAGAAGAAAATATACGAAATAACAAATATAATGGCCATACAACCGATTGTCTAGATCAAGTGTGTCTATTTGTCCATTAAAAAAAAGTATATAGTTTTGCATCACAAAAGAATTAGAAGAATGAATATCATATTAATGAAACACCCTTTTGGAATTAATAGAAAAAATCAAGAAAGCAAGAAGAAATGCAGAGCTCTAAGGAATCCAACACTGAAGAATTCCTTAACAAGTATCTCTGATTAAGAGTGGGAAATGGTAGAGAGCACAAGAGAGAAGATTACACAATCAATAATGAATGATCTCCCTAACGTGACTCCTGATATAAGTAGCCAAAGCAGAGCATAACTGCTTTAACTACTTTCCAGAATTTTTAACTAATTTTCAGAACCCATGTATTTACTAAACTGCCCCCTGGCTGTTAACAACTTTAACTAACTTGCTCAATCGCTAATTTGCTAATCGAATGACTAATACACTTGCTAAATTGGATCATAACAACTACCCCTCATGAAACAATCCTTGTCCTCAAGGATCAAAAGTTGAAAACTGTTGTTGCAAATCATAGAGAGTCATCCATGTGCTATCCTCATGTGCGCAATTAAATCATTTGACCATGACTTGGTTGATATTATTGTGATTCTGTATGACAGTTCTGTGATCCAAGATTGCCTCAGGCTCCAACAAAATATAGCCATGAGCTGATAAGGTGACAGGAAGGTGAGGTACAACTGGCTTGTCCCCGAGCTTCTTCTTAAGCAGTGACACATGGAAAGTTGTGTATGTTTGCATTTGGGGGAAGCTGAAGCTGATAGGATACTTTACCAACCTTCCCGAGCACTCGAATAGGTCAAAATTCTTAGGTCCCAGCTTATTATAGTTGTGGCCTCTTACTCAAACATGTCTGTATGGTTGGAGCTTGATGTACACCTCATCTCCTACTGCAAACTACCTTTCAGATCTTTTCTTGTCAAGCTTAGCTATTTCATTCTATCATGAGCAATCAACAAATGTTGTTTTAAAAGCCTGATGGTAGCCTCCCTAACCTGCAAACTTCTATCCACAATGTCTATCATTGAGTTATCTGGCAAGTATGGAAGGTGAAGATGAGGCTTATGCCCATGCACAATCTCATAAGGGGTAATTTTAGTAGAAGAGTGAAAATTGGTGTTGTACCACCGTTCTGCTAATAGAAACCAATGAACCATTCTTTTGGTCTGTCTCCACACATGCACCTGAGGTACCTTTCTAGACATTTGTTCACAGCTTCTGTTTGCCCATCACACTGAGGGTGATAAGAAATGGAGTGATGTAAGGAGACGCTATGTAAGCCAAAAAATTCCTGCCAAAACTTACTCAAGAACACTGTGTCCATATCATTAACAATGGTCTAAGGTAAACCATTTAGTTTATAGACTGTTTCCATGAACACTTGAGCCACAATTAAAGTAGTATAAGGATGAGTTAATACTGTAAAATGAGCCTGTTAACCGAGCCTGTCGACCACTACAAAGATAGTTGATTTATTCTTGGCCTTGGGAAGTCCCTCTATGAAATCCATACTAATATCCTGCCATATCTTATGAGGAATAGGGAGAGGCCGTAGTAACCCTGAGTTTGCAACATACTCACTCTTGTTCTTCTAACATACTGCACATCTCATCACATAATCATGAACCTCAAGCTTCATACCTTTCCAGTAGTACATCTGTTTCAACCTCTGCCAGGTGGCTGAGATTCCAGAATGCCCCCTACAACACTATTATGATAAATGCTAGGCAGTTCACTCTTGAGATCTGGAGAGTTACCAATCATGAGCTTCCCTTTTCTGTAAAGCAGACTAGGTACTTGAGCATATCCTGGCTTGCTGGTGCCGATAGAGAGTTGTTGCATCACTTGTTTTGCCTTGTCATCATGCTCATATGAATCCTTGACTTGTTGCAACAGCTAGCCAGTGACTTCTGAGACTGCATTGAGTTGAATGGCCTCTTGTATAGGCCTCATAGATAGACCATCAACTACAACATTCTCCTTGCCTTGCTTGTAGGTTATTGAATAATCATAGCCCATCAGTTTCACTAACCACTTTTGTTGGCTTGAGGTGCTGATTCTTTGCTCCAACAAGTATTTAAGACTCTGGTGATCTGTTCTGATGGTGAAATGCCTCCCAGTCAAATAAGGCCTCTACTTATGTACAACCAATACAATAGTCATCGTTTCCTTCTCATACACATATAGAGCCTGGTATTTTGGGCTCAGTGCCTTGTCATGAAAGCTCAAGGGTGCCTTTGCTGCATTAATACAACTCCTATTCCTACATAGCAAGCATCAGCTTCTATCACAAATTCAACATCAAAATCTGGAAGGGCTAAAGTACAAGCCTGCTTAAGTTTATGGAAGGAATTTTCAGTGCTATCTGACCACTCAAATGCATCTTTCTTTAGAAGATTGGTCAAGGGTCTTGCAATCAGTCCATAATTTTTGATGAATCTTCTATAATACCAGTGAGACCCAAGAATCCTTTTAATTCTTTCACTATCTTTTGGCTAGGCCAGGCCTTCATTGCCTCAACCTTCTTAGGATCAACTCACACACCTTTCACAGTTATAATATGACCTAATTATTCAACTTCCATCTGCCCAAAAGAACACTTACTCAACTTGACAAATGCTTGTTCCAAGTGTGTGAGATGACTGGTCTAGGAGGGGTTGTATACAAGAATATCATTAAAAAAAAAAACAGGATGAACTTCCTCAAATAATGTCTAAAAATAGATTTCACCAGACTTTGAAAAATGGAAGGTGCATTTGTTAACCCAAATGGAATCACCACAAATTCATAATGGCCATGGTAAGACCTAAAGGTTATTTTCAATGTCCTGCTCCACCATCCTGATCTGATGGTACCCTGACCTCAAATCCAGAGAAATATTGAGCCCCTCTCAGTTCATCTACCAATCCTTCAATCACAGGTATGGGGAATTTGTCTTTGACAATTCACTGGTTCAGCTTGCTATAATCTATGCACATTCTCCATGAACCATCTTTTTTCTTCACTATGACAATGGGTGATAAATAAGGACTAGTACTTGGTCTCACCACTCCTGAATCCAGCATTTCCTATATCAGCTTATCAATCTCATCCTTCTGTATAGTGGGATACCTATAAGACCTCACATTAATTGGATTTGTACCTTCCTTAAGGATAATTATGTGATCATGTGCTGTGAGGAGGCAATGTTTTAGGCACACTAAATAAGGTGTGGTACTTGTTAAGTAACAACTGAATATCAACTGGAGTGCTTCTCAATCGCATGTTGAAAACAATTGAGCAATTGTACAAAAGGGAATAAGTGATAACATCCTATCAGATGTAGCGGACGTAGTGGCCGTTCTCCCGAAAATATGAAATCGAGATTCAAGGGATCCACCATTATCAACATTAATTCTATCATAATCAAACATCTGATCGTCATGCCCACCATATCAACAACATATCCTCATTTTGTAGGAGTTCTTAGGCCTAACACCTAATATTTAAACCTCATCCCTCTTATTATATCAGATATATGAAACATCGCTACTAAGCAATGCAAATTCCATTCTCTTGTCTATTTTTTTGCTTTACTGTTTTGCTTCAAGTTTTGATTATTGCGAGTACCAACAATAACATACCCGGTGTTATCCCACAAGTGAGATTTGGAGAGGGAGATCTATGTAGACCTTACCTCCACAAAGGTGGAGATGTTATTTTCGATAGACCCTCGGTTAATACTCATATACAAGCTACAACAACCAGAGTAAACAAAAGACACTAATAACATTCAAGATGAATGACAAGATAAAACTACCATGAATTAGAATAATAAAGCTAATGAGTCAACAATCAATCACCTACTACCTAGCCTTCGAGCCTAATCCTCGGCCTCTACGCTTTCATATCAAGGATCATGTCTTCGATGATCGGGAGGAGAGCCATGTCCTTCCGAATCACCTCACCAAATTCTTCTTTGGTCTAGCTCTACCTCTTCATTAGTGCCAACCTCTCACACCTCCTTAGTGGAGCATATGTACTACTTCTTTTTACATAGTCAAACCATCGTAACCTCGTTTCTCACATTTTGTCCACCACTGAGGCTACTCCCACCTTGTTCCGAATGACTCCATTTCTAATCTTATCTATTCTCATATGCCCGCACATCCATCCAAGCATTCTCACCTCTGCTATGATCACTAGTCTAACGACCGCTTTATAGAACTTGCCTTTGAGTCTAGGTGTCACTTTCTTATCTTATAGGATACCAGATGCGAGTCTCCACTTCATAGTACATCCTACCCCTATACGATAAGTGACATCATTATCAATCTCTCTATCATCCTCTATTTGTCATTTCTCACTTTTTTCTCTTAATCTATTCATCCTTTCTTTATTATTCTATCTCCTAGTATATTGTATTTTTGAACTAATAATCTTGATACAATTATATTGCTCGTAGCCTAAATATCAAATACTTTAAATATCGAGGTCTAACTTACAATTTTAACATACTTTCCAGCTAATCTAAAAACTCCTTTTTACCCGGTCGGGGGACTTTCCCTTCACTTTCATTTTTCCCCAATTTGCAATACAACTCTCATATTCTCTCTCTAAAAATTTCTCTCTAGAAGCTTCGTCGCCGCCGTCTACGGTTGCTTCGATTCACCGGTAAGTTTCTCCGATCTCATCAATACCGGAGAACACCGTAAATTTACATTCTTGCCCTCAATTTTTAGGTTTTTGAATAGAAATTGAATAAAAAAGCACAAAAAGAAAAAAAAGTAAAAAAGATTTGATTTTTATTATTTTTCGATTAGTTTTAATCAGATCTGATATTGAATTGTTGAATAAAAGTTGTTTTTGGTTAGTTTATTTGTGAAATTAGGGTTAGGGTTTATAGGTGAATTGGAGTTTGGTTTGATATATAGACTGTTTATATATGGCTGCTGGAAGACATGGTGGTTACAGAGATAATGAATTTAGGGGTCGTGACGCAGAGTTTGAGGTTTCGAGGAGGGAGGTTGGGTATCCGAAGGGGGATTATGATCGAATTAGGAACGGTGAGCAGGAATTTGATAGGGATAGAATTCATGACGACAGGAGTGGTCGAGATAGTAAGGGTAGGTTGAGACAGAAGGATGTAAAAGAAAGAGAGATGGTAAATGGTAGTTATAATAGGTCTACGTCGAGCAGGAGTGATTCGGGTAGTAGTAGTGATGGTGGTGGTGGGATGAGAGGGTCTGTTGACCGAGAGCCTGGCGAGCTGTCTAGTGAAAGTGGGTCTGATGGGGCTATTGATCCAGACCGGAAGACCAAGAATATAGATTATGGGCACCAGTCACCTGTAATGAGCAGAAAACGGAAGTTTTCTCCGATCATATGGGATAGGGATGATAAGCAAGCGATTAGAATGTCAAAGAGTAGAAACTCGCCATCAGCTGCTGCTAAGCTACCTCCTCCACCTCCATTGCCAAAGTCATCTGGTCAGTCAGCTAATCTTCCCTCTGAAAGGGTTGCACAGGTGTCTCCTTTGAACAATAATAATGTTCAGAGTACCGTGCCATCCCCACATAATCCAAAAACAGCTCTCGATTTTCATGCTGATATTGCATCTGAATCCCCAGTTGATATAGGTTCGCCACCTCCTCTTGTTGAGGAGCGATTGCCCAATACGGAAGCCAGGACGGTGGAAGATGATGAATATGTGCCGACTATAAGAGCATCTCGATGGGCAACCGATGCTGATTCACCAGCTGATGAAGGTGAGCTTTCGGACGGTGATATGCCGCCATTGAAGAAGGGACGGGTAGTTTCACAGTCCGCTGAAATGGGCGGATACAGGAAATCTCAAACTCCAGAATTTGGGGATAGAGCTAGGTCCTCAGAATCTGATGAACATATTAGGTCTTCCAGCAGAGATAGCTACCAGGACAACGATGTAGACAAGAATGACTCCATGGATGTCGATAAGGACCGTAATTATGATGGTACTAGTGTTAGCCATTCAGATACAGAATCTGAAGATGAACAAGATTCTCGTGGTACTCCAGAAACTGCACTTCCTCCACAAAGGAGCCTAAACATGCTGCAGGGGTGTAGAAGTGTTGATGAATTTGAGCGGCTTAACAGGATAGATGAAGGCACTTATGGTGTTGTTTACAGAGCTAAGGATAAGAAGACAGGAGAAGTTGTTGCGCTAAAGAAAGTTAAGATGGAGAAGGAACGGGAAGGATTTCCCCTGACATCTTTAAGGGAGATAAACATTCTCCTTTCTCTTCATCACCCATCAATTGTAGATGTTAAAGAAGTAGTTGTAGGAAGCAGTCTTGACAGCATTTTTATGGTGATGGAGTACATGGAACATGACCTAAAGGCATTAATGGAGACAATGAAGCAACCCTTTAGCCAAAGTGAAGTCAAATGTCTTATGCTCCAGCTTTTGCAGGGTATCAAGTATCTTCATGATAATTGGGTCCTTCACCGAGATCTGAAGACTTCAAATTTGCTTCTAAACAACCGAGGTGAGTTGAAGATTTGTGACTTTGGTTTAGCTCGTCAATATGGGAGCCCCCTCAAACCATACACTCTTTTGGTGGTTACTTTGTGGTACAGGTGAGCTTTTTTATTATTCATTGATTTGAAAAGTTTATAGATACACATTTATCTCTGCCCATCTGTTTTTATTCAGCCAGTGACTGAATAGTTGTTATGCATACAGGGCGCCAGAACTTCTGTTGGGAGCCAAACAATATTCCACTGCAATAGATATGTGGTCCCTGGGTTGTATCATGGCTGAAATGCTATCTAAACAACCGCTCTTCAATGGGAAAACAGAAGTTGATCAAATTGACAAGGTATCTTTTCTCACAGCTGCTGAAATTTTAAATATTGGTTATTATTTACCATTGGATTTCAAGTCTTGTTAATGTATTTCTGGGATTCTTCTTTCCAGATCTTCAGAATTCTTGGTACCCCAAATGAGACAATTTGGCCAGGATTTTCCAAACTTCCCGGGGTGAAGGTCAACTTTGTAAAGCATCAGTAAGTATTATCTTCTTGTATATTCTATCCTTGCTTTTGTTGGCCGGAGATTCATGGTTTTATTTTTGCCACTGTTTTCCCAGGCTTCCAGCTTTGGGTGATTCTGGTCTGGCTTTCTGGCCTTCTTTGACGACAATTTAACTTTGGAGAATATTTTCATGTTTCTACTAACCATTTGATTTATTTGTTTCAGGTATAATTTGTTAAGGAAAAAATTTCCTGCTACATCCTTCACGGGGTCCCCAGTCCTATCAGATGCTGGCTTTGACCTTTTGAATAAGCTTCTAACTTATGATCCTGAGAAGGTATCGATGGGCATTACATTTAGTAACCTCTTAATTTTCGACTAGGTTCTACTTTATCCAATTAAATCTGCACTAGTTTGTCTTTATCTCCTTTGATGCATTGTTTGTGCGACATTGCAGAGAATTACTGCCGATGCTGCTTTGAACCATGAGTGGTTTCGTGAAGTGCCTCTCCCCAAATCTAAAGAATTTATGCCGACTTTCCCTGCACAGCATGCACAAGATAGGTTAAACTTCTTTCAGTGCTAATTACCAGAGTGGATTTCATTTAGCTCCCGAACAAGTACATCAAGTTCTATGTTTTGTTTATAGGCGTGTGCGAAGAGTGATGAAGAGTCCAGATCCTCTTGAGGAACAGCGAAGAAAGGAGCTGAAGCAAGGGGAGTTGGGAACTGGTGGATTGTTTGGCTAAGATAAGTGAATAGTGCTCAGTAACTGTTTGAGTCTTGCTTTCTCTAATACTGGGTTGGTGTGGTTGAGGTGAGAGCCATGCTTTGAAAGGAAGTTGCAAAGTTTGTTTGCAAGAAGATCAGTTCAGCTTTTTTAGCAGGCTTATCTGACAATTAGATCGAGAAACAATTCTTTTGGCTGTGCATTGTCAGATCTGTTGCAGGTTGACATATTGGGCTCTGGTGCCTTATCATAATCTTTGAGACTGCTTGCACGGCAGAGGGTGGCATAGTGAGCTTACCTTTTAAGAAGGAACAGTTTCAATTGAAACTCGTGTATGTAACATATTCCCATTGGCAGTGTAAACAATTTTTTCTCGAAATTGATTTTGTTACTCAAACATTCGTATTGGTTTCGTATTTCTAGTATATCGATTTTAATCTTCATATTCTGTTTGCAAGAGATGGTGGTGTAAAGCAGATGGGGCATTCTTACCTTTTTCATTGACGAAGAATTTCACTGAAACTTTTGCACTTTTGAAGGTAAATATTGGATCTGGATACATGGATAGTAATCAGGGATTACATATCTGATTTCCCATCAATATTGAATGTGTAACTTTTTCCAATATTAGCAGCTTGACTCTTCAGTATTGTTTAATTCACATGTATTTTGGCACTCCTTCCACATGATCAGGTTGCACATCATGTCTGGACCTCAAAGGATTAGGACACACAAATCTCTCATGGTTGATTTTTTGACTTTGTCAAACCCTAGTGATGAATGACTATAGGATTCTGCACTTGTCTTCATGATTTCTAGTTTCAAATGTCATCACAATTGGTTGAAGTCTTTGAAATTGTCTAAAAGAATTGACTTTCATTGTTCAAATTGCCGACTTTTTTTTTTTTGGTGACAATATGTTTACAAGCACCATTATTATTTTCTTATCTAAATATGGTACATGTTTTAGGGACGGATTGATAAAAAAAGGTTTTATGAACTGACCTTGGTTACCTCTCTTAACTGCATGGTATTCTGAAGTTACCGCTGATGTATCTTGTTTATAAAATATACTACTAATTGGCGGACATGACCTGGATGCCACTGAGAACTATGAGTAAAGTGCTTGTTATAAGCATCTATGAGTGGGATTTCTGACCAAATTTTGTAAGATTTTTTACAAGCATTTATGCGCTGAGATGAAGCTGTAGATGTCATGACGTTAAGCTCTCTTGGTTGCATTGTTTTCTTCTTGTGGTTTAAGTTGTACGTCCTTCGAAGTTTATTCCAATGATATGCTATCTTTAGGTTGTGTTACAGACTTAGGCCACTAGTCTGCACTGGTTGTGAAAGCATTATTTGGTTTCTACTAAACAAGTTTAAACAAGATCCGACTTTGCTAGTACTATTGATTAGTTACTTCGAAGTACATTTTTTTTTTTTTTGGTTCTCTGCAAGAAAAAATGATTGGCTCTGACACTATCTGAATTGTAAGCTAGCTTGTTCCTCAATGCCTTGGGTACTCCTGGTTTTCCTTTTGCTTCTAATTCTCTATTTATGCAGTGCCTTGGTGGTTGCTCCCATTTTTTTTTTTTTGAAGTTTTGTATTATGGTTTATTTTATCTTATATTTAGAATGTGGACACAATATCGCTGTTGGCTTGCATGCCAAACAACCCGAACTTACATTTTCTTGGTTTCTTTTGTGCTTTATATTAAACAATTTTCAATTTGTACTGTGGAATTGAAATCTGCAAATGTCACTGCAGTATCAAGGAAAGCAGGTTGAGGAGGTTGCCTACAACCTGGCATACATAGAATTTCAAATTTATTTTCCGTACATCAGATTCTCGTATTGTCTGCCCAAGGTACTTTACTGCCCTCATCTGCTAGAGATGTACAAATGTTAAATTTGATATTTTGTGCATTCTTTTCGAGATGGGGGTTTTTTCTTTTGAGCCTATAATGTGTCGGGTTTTCGGATTATCTTTTTCAGATTGTTAGTCTTGTGGAAAGATGATAAGTGGCTTTGATATCATATTGGTTTCCGTTCTTTGAGAAGCAAAACTAGGTATATTCTGGCTTAGTTGTAGTGGCTTCCTTGTAAGTTGATCAGTTAATGAAGGACCAGTGATTTATTTGTCTTGTATCTCAGCACTGTTGATTAGTTTGTGTTTTCGTGTTTCTATGGCATTCTGAATCAGAGAGCGGTGTCTATATGCCCTGCTTCTGGTTTGTAATTCAAACTACTAAATGGTGCATGCCTAAAGCCCTTTTGCCTTTGCAATTCTGATACAATCAATCACCTATTCCTCCAATGTCCAGTTGCAGTAGGCATGTGGACTATGATTCTAGCACTTTTTGGGCTGCAATGGACTATGCCATACAGTGTGGGAGGCTATTGAGGGCTGGAGCTCCTGGAAAGTTGAGAAATCTGGTGTATGGTTCCTGCTATTATCTTCGGGTGCATGTGGACAGAAAGGAAGCAAAGATGCTTTGATGGCATCTCAACTCCCAGTTTTTTAAACTCGAGGCCAGATGTTTGGTTCATGTTAATCGTACTCCTGTCTATTACCATGGCTCCTCTTGGAATTTATCAGCTCCTAGTATGATATCTTACCTGAGGAACTGCGGAGCTGATATCTTCTGTTATTTTGTAATTTATGCATCATGCGGATGTAGGAGGTATGGCAGGCTGGATGGTGCGGTTATGGGTGAGCCTGCGAATACTTCAACCCTACACCGCATAGCTTAATTTGCTGCTTTCAACGCTCCCTGTGCCGCTTAACCTTTTCTTGTACATATTGTTTTATTTCCTTTTTTATCTGTTGGCTGGAAGTGGGCAGTTGGTAGTACACCATGTTTTGCTTAAAAAATTCTAGCCAGTGTAGTCACATATGCGAATGACAAAATTATGCTATATTCAAGGGGTAGTACTTGTAATATCAGATTTCACGTTCATCTGATTATTAAAACATTTTTCTCAAAATGCCACAATGTTTCGTGCTCAACGGTTCTTGCAAGGTACTTATTAACTGGAACAAAAATATGTTTCTTTCAAAACATATATGACCATGAAAACACATAATAAAAAATAAAGAAAGTGAGTCGCATGGTGTACTTGATGGTGTCAATGTAGCATTAAGTTGTAAACAAGGATACTAGTACAAGTTAATAGCTAGAGTCCTGGGGTTATCTATTACCTCTTCTGATTTTGCAAATAATCCAAGTTTATTTTCTTGTTTTATTCTTATCCCTGTTTATTTTGAGATTGTATTGTACTCAAATAATGTAGTGTGTCGAAACGGCTGGTATCAAAACATGAATTCCATTATATTGGCCACAATGTTTTGTCCTTAAATCACTTGAGAACAGATGACTTGTAGTAGAAACCTTTTTCCAAATACAAATGGGGTGTATATATATGTCACGTCCTTAGCCGCAAGCTAAGACCACGTAATGGCGCTTGAAAACCTAACCCACAAGTACTCAAGTCAACCCCCAAATGTCCCGCAAGTTACGCTCACGAAAGTGTAAAAATCGGCCCATCGAATGAAAGTTAATGGCTAAAACGAGGCAACATGTATATGGAACGTTTAAGGCAAAAAAATGGCGGACAAGTTGTTTCAAGCTACGAAGTTCGGTCTAGACCGCCACGTCGACTCTCTTTCGAAAGTGAGATAACGCCTTTCATAAGAGGGAAAGATCACTCTGTCATGCAACAGAGCAGTCTTCATCTAACAAGAAATTTCATAAGAAAAGAACATTCTCTCACCCTGTGGTCGACATTCCATTCCCCTTAGTCGTAGGTGCTCGTTCTATTTTGATTTGAATGGGCTGGGGCTCCCGAGGTACATATGGCCGCCCCTTCGGGTGTCTCGGTGATACAAAGAAAGAAAAGACGATGGTTTTTTAAGTAAACAAACTCATATTACACTCAATATGTCTCATACATAAGGGGGAAAAGGGAGAAGGAGTTTGGTTACAAGTAGAAGCTTCTTTGCTAAAACAAAGCTAAATATACATGGCTATTGACAAGGAGAGAGAGCCAGGTTGATCCGTCGAAAGAGCCCATGGAAGCCATGAGAGAGCTTAGAGCATTATATATATATATATATATACACACGTCTCAATTTATTTATTTATTTATTTTTTTCATTTGCATCAAGAGATCCAAGAAGCTCTTATTCAAGACTTACTCAAACAATTACTCAAGAAGAAGACTTAATACTACCTAGCATTTATAGAACAAAAGTCAATATTATTTTCTAATTACAGAAGCTTCTCAAGAGGTTAAAGCTCTCAAATATTACTCTCCAAGACCTGCAAAATATTTCTACAAGTATTTAAGGACTATGACTACAAATTGGATGCCACCAAGTTTCAGATGATTTCTGGCCCATAATCATAGATATGAATTATATTGTAAGTACATGAATCTGTCAGATAGAGATGCTGTTGGGAATACCGCGGCAAGTAACACCAGGACCAGAAGTAGGTAGCAGCAATTCATATGGAGGAATACCTGCACCACTTCGGTTTTTAAGACGAATATCCTTGTTTCTTTTGTTGATGGTATTTTCTATCTCCTCTAATTTGGAACAAAATCTTTCAAAGATCTTCAAAACTTCATGATCATTTACGGAGAATCTTTGAATATCGTGCAACTGATGCAAGTATTCCTCGTCTGCTGAATGAGTCGACAAGGTATCTTGAACAGCCATCACTTTAGTAGCTTGGAGTTGAGTAGGCAAAGATGCAAGAAAAGTGTACTCAGGGTGAAGAATAAAGTTCTCGTAGTTGGGATCATCTTCATGTGGGATGAGCTTTCTCATAAGGGTAGGACGATTAGGTACATAACCTCCAAAGGGATACTGCCCAAAGTTTATTGCTGCATGTTGGCCTGATGCAATCCAGATCATTATGGTAAGTATGCCACACAAATCTTCTTTGGTAACAAGCTTTGGCCACCAAGGCTCGTTTTTTTTATCGGGGTGTCCTTTGTTCTTGATCTCATTCCACCAGCCCTGGAGCTCAACATCGGTCTTAACAGAATCAGGCTCGGAATAGTAGTGCTCAACATAGGATTCCACATATTCTTTTATAGCAGACCATATGAGAAGGCCATCTGCTGCATAAGGGTAGTCTTCAATCACAAGTTTCACCCCACACGGCATCGATGGATCCTCCACAGCCATTCCCCTAAAAAGAAGTCAACATTGTGTTTGTTAGTTGAGCGCAACAATCAGATGAAACAGTTAGGTTAATCTGATTATCTGACCTTGAGCATACACGGCAAATAGTTATGGTTCAAGGTTTAAAGAGATGTCATGCTTGAGAAATTTCACCTTCTTATTAAATCTGCAGGAAGTGCTTCTGTATCAAACCGCCACATGCTCTTGTAAGCTGCAGAGCTAATTTCCATTGAGTACTTTCCAGGGCTGAAACATGCTTCAATAACTCCACCCCCGTTTATTAAACTCTGCCTCGCAAGCGCATTGATTTCCAGTGTGTAGCGCATATGAGGGTGAAGTAGCTTGTAAATTGGGTGCATTGAGCTAAGATGCCTATGTGTTGCAATGATATACGGCTCCATACAAGCATGAGTCCTTAACCTGAGAATTTAATTTTACATGCATAGTGAGGTCCTGACAGATGGCATCAAAGGTAAAGAAACTAAGAAAGTACTTGTGTTATGTCTGTGTGATCTTCCAGCTTCAGTTTTGAATCTAATTCAAAATGGTCAATGACAAAGCCAAAGTTCTCGAGCGAGAAGATTCTTGAAGTAGAAAAATAGTAAATTGAAGACGTTATGAAAGCACAACAAGAACCAAGGTTGGAAGAAGTCTATGTAACTGTGTTTATGCAATTGTTAAAAGACAAAAACAGGACTCCAAGCTTACCAGTGGTTCACCAACTGGTGGATGCCGGCATCATTTGAACAAACATGTGCTTTGGCTATATTCCAGATCCAGTGAGTGGTAGCGTCATGTCCATGGGTGAATATACGCTTGTCCCTAGGTGAAGAAGGTGTTGGAGGTAGCGAAAGTTCAATAATGATCGGCTTCAGAATGCCTTTGGAAGTGAGGAAGAGAAGTGTTCTAGATGCATAAGCTTTTCTCCCGGGCAAGGAGTTCATCTTCCCAATAAATGGCAAAAGCATGTCATGATAATCAATTATAAACAATCTCTTGTCTTCAATAGCCTGAATAGTAAATTTATTTGAAATTTTACGGTTAGAGCTGGTTTACTCATAAAAGGAGCCACATAAAGATTAACACCTCTTCAACACTCAGTCCATTACTCATAAAAGGAGCCACATAAAAACTATAAAAAATAATACCTCTTCAACACTCAGTCCATTAAGCTCTTGTTCTATTAGATCCCTGGTGATAGCTGAATCAGGGGGGCCGTAGACAGCTGGATCTAGCTTGCTAACAATCGGAAATTCCTGTTGAATACCACCAAGCTTAATGAACATCTAAAGTATGCATATAACTTATCTAGTAAAGAACAATTAAACAAATTACCCTCAAAAGTTCAATGTTCACAGGGTTAACCCCTGCTAAAGCTTGTCGGGAAAACTCATTATCTCGCAACCAAGCAAATCTATCCCCTGCGAAACACCAGAAAAAAAAAAAAAAGTGTGTGAAATATCGCTCTGGATGATAGCTGGTTTCTAATCTTGTCAATTTTGTAGACGAAACAAGGCACCTAAATCCTGAAACAGCCAACTGTACATTGTTGAAAAAAGTAAGTGTGCTTACGTTTGATTATAGCAGGAATCTCGTATTTGAGCAACCTTTTGCTGACAGAAAATACTTTATCCAAAGTATCAGAAACAAACTTATTCTTTTGTGACTGTTCATCATCGTTCAATTCAAATCCAATATTATAAAGCTTATCTATGTCGGAGAAGTTTGTGAAGGGAATGTCTGAGCTTGACAATGTAGCAGCAATTAGTGGTACCAGGTTATGTAACAAAGCTTTCAACCTTCCAGCAGAAAAAGTGTTTTGCTTAATTTCTTCAAATGTTTCATCTCTAGGGACATAAACGGGATGTGGTTTCTCTATTCTGCTCTCTGCAAGTGGATCTGCCAGCATGCCCGATCAAGAAAAATTCAGGCCAGCTATGTTAGGGGCAACAAATCTGAATAAATATTTTACATCTTAACATAGTGCTGAGTACCTGTCTTAGTTGGACGTCTACCAGTCCGACAACGCCTAGGATACGGCCTCTCTGTGTTACCTACCAGTGGCCTAGCAAGATCTTCGCTTTTGTCAGGATTGCCTAAATCATTATAAACATCATAATCGTAGATTCGTTCATGTAGCTTCCTCTCGCCTTTTCCATTGCCACGAATGCTCAACAAATCTTCACGTCGAAGATCTTTGATTCCAGGTGGTGTTTGAGATGGTAGATATGCCTGTTATAACATGCACAGGTATCTTCGATCAAGCACCCTTATCAGCTTTACTAATGAAAATGAAAAGTAATCATCTAAAGTATGCCACCTACCTGATTTTGAAAGATAATTCTACTCTCTGGATTATCTTTACGAGAGTGAATCCATGTATTAGCACTAAAGAATACCGGCTCATTAAAGCCATGAACAACAATCTGCACTAAGTGTATCTCTTTGTCAAGGAAATTTGTAATAATGATAGCTCCAGGAGGTCCAAAATCGTGTGGTACGGTGAAATTGGCAGCATATTCAACTATATATGGATGGTCAGAAGGCTTGGACAACCATCCCCTCACATAAGACTCTGCAATCTTTCCCGACTTGGTAACTGCAAGTAGAAAATAGTTTTACTACTCCATTAACCTCAAAATACCACTCATATAAAACTGTCATGTGGAATGGAGTTGATGTTTATTATCCATTCCACAAGTCACAATAAATGGATTCACTATGCACTTAGTTTACAACAGACTGCGTTTCCGATCAAGATTTTCACAAAAAGAAACAAGCAAATGAACAATAAGAATGGGTGTTTATATGCATTCATTTAGATCACCAAAGAAGCAAAATAGTTTTATGAGACGATTCAAGGTTTCATCTTAGTTTCTTTTCTTCGTACTGTTAGTTCGGGAATAATTTCATCGATGGTCATTGAACTACGAACTTAATGCACTAAAGTCATACAACTAAAAAGTGCATAATTGGATCTTGGAAAAAGCAAGTAGCTGCCACTTCAGAAAGCAGCTGATTGCAGCAAAAAGGAACAAAGGAAACATAAACTATACAACTCAAAAAGTAATCTAATACTATATATTTTGTTTATGCATCTAATATCCGAAATTGACTGGCTCGACTAATTCAGATTAACGCCGTATGGCCAATTAAACTAGAACCACTTCCTACCACAAATTTTTTCATTCATTCTAGCAATCTTTTCATTTTCAAGGCACGAATGCGAGACTGTTGGTTAAGGTTCTCATCCATCCTACCACATTCCGATAAAATCACACTAAAAAGAAAGTAAACTATAAGCAGAAATTAGTACAATAATTAAAAAAAAAACACACAAACCAGGATCAATGTCTTCACTAATGAGCTGAATCAAGATTCCTCTACCAATTCCATTCATTAAAGACTCCCACTGATCTTCAATCTTGTCTGCAATTTTTTCCTTCATTTTCTTCCTTAAAGTTATCACAGCTCTAACATCAACCCCTCCATTTTTTCCAGAAGACATTAAAGACCCTTTACTTTCTTTAGCTGATTTTTCAACTAAATTTGCAGCTTTAACAGTTTTCTTGTCATTTCCACTTTGAATAACAGCTTTAACTTTCCACTTATAACCAACAACATGGTTTCTTCTATCACTGATCTCTGGTGATTGGATGGTGAAAACATGTTGGAATTTTGAGCTAAGTATAGTGGATCTTGGTTGAACTGTAAACATTATTATTACAATATGATAAGTTGATCAAATGAATTGTACTTTGTTTTTTTCTAACAAACTATATAGTGTGTACATGTACATGGATTCATATGTGATGTGTACTTATGAGATATTTTCAATATTAAATGACTCAACTGGATCATCATCAACATGCAACCATTTTTTTTAGTGTTTTTCTTTTAACCTCTAGTGTTAGTTAAGTTGACCAAGAAAGGTCTGCTTAGTTATTGTTAAAAGAAAGGCAACTTGGCGCTAAATTCCGCTTAGACACTCCAACTAAAGTGTTTTTCATTTAAGCACTTAAATATTTTTTAAGAGTGTTCATCTAGACACTTTTCGTTCATTCTGATGAAAAATTCATGCGCATATTTGCATACGAGTTCTACATCGTTAAGTGACCCATTTATAATCTGACACGTATTATAATTAGAAAATCATGTAGCACATAACTGAATGTATTGTCTGTTATATGATATGTCCAATTATGATACATGTCAGATTATAAATATATCACCGAACTACGTAGGACTGGTGTGTAAAAACACGCATGAGTTTTTCATCGGAGTGAACGGAAAGTGTCTAGATGGACACTCTTAAAAAAAGTTGAACTGCTTAACTGAAAATGACATTAATTGGAGTGTTTAAGTAGAATATAGTGTCAAGTTTAAAAGGCTGACGATGTATTTGACCAAAAGAAAAGACTCACACATTTAGCCCAAATGAATTTAAGATTAAGCTTTTTGATAAAATGCATGATTGAAAAGTTAGGTGGTGGCATCTTGTCAGTAAAATAATGGACCATGTCACTAACTGTGGCTATGAATGCAAGTACAATAATGAAGCATTGTGGAACTCAATGTCTAATTTTTTTCACCATGACTTTGTAATATTTTATGAATGTATGTTATTGAAAATGAAAGGTAAGTGCGCGCGGTGACTATTCTTTAATTAATTCTGAAATGGTAAATTAATTTTCATTTAACACGTTAAAAAATAGATACTCATCAAAATCACACCGAGCTCTTTGGGGTATGAGAAATGTGGACCCTTGTTATTAAATTCATGTACCTTTGGCATATGCTTTTAGTCTAGTCTTAAAAAGTGCATAATTGGATCTTGGAAAAAGCAAGTAGCTGCCACTTCAGAAAGCAGCTGATTGCAGCAAAAAGGAACAATGGAAACATAAACTATACAACTCAAAAAGTAATCTAATACTATATATTTTGTTTATGCATCTAGTATCCGAAATTGACTGGCTCGACTAATTCAGATTAACGCCGTATGGCCAATTAAACTAGAACCACTTCCTACCACAAATTTTTTCATTCATTCTAGTAATCTTTTCATTTTCAAGGCACGAATGCGAGACTGTTGGTTAAGGTTCTCATCCATCCTACCACATTCCGATAAAATCACACTAAAAAGAAAGTAAACTATAACCAGAAATTAGTATAATAATTAAAAAAAAAAAACACAAACCAGGATCAATGTCTTCACTAATGAGCTGAATCAAGATTCCTCTACCAATTCCATTCATTAAAGACTCCCACTGATCTTCAATCTTGTCTGCAATTTTCTCCTTCATTTTCTTCCTTAAAGTTATCACAGCTCTAACATCAACCCCTCCATTTTTTCCAGAAGACATTAAAGACCCTTTACTTTCTTTAGCTGATTTTTCAACTAAATTTGCAGCTTTAACAACTTTCTTGTCATTTCCACTTTGAATAACAGCTTTAACTTTCCACTTATAACCAACAACATGGTTTCTTCTATCACTGATCTCTGGTGATTGGATGGTGAAAACATGTTGGAATTTTGAGCTAAGTATAGTGGATCTTGGTTGAACTGTAAACATTATTATTACAATATGATAAGTTGATCAAATGAATTGTACTTTGTTTTTTTCTAACAAACTATATAGTGTGTACATGTACATGGATTCATATGTGATGTGTACTTATGAGATATTTTCAATATTAAATGACTCAACTGGATCATCATCAACATGCAACCATTTTTTTTTAGTGTTTTTCTTTTAACCTCTAGTGTTAGTTAAGTTGACCAAGAAAGGTCTACTTAGTTATTGTTAAAAGAAAGGCTAACTTGGCGCTAAATTCCGCTTAGACACTCCAACTAAAGTGTTTTTTATTTAAGCACTTGAATATTTTTTAAGAGTGTTCATCTAGACACTTTTCGTTCATTCTGATGAAAAATTCATGCGCATATTTGCATACGAGTTCTACATCGTTAAGTGACCCATTTATAATCTGACACGTATTATAATTAGAAAATCATATAGCACATAACTGAATGTATTGTCTGTTATATGATATGTCCAATTATGATACATGTCAGATTATAAATATATCACCGAACTACGTAGGACTGGTGTGTAAAAAACACGCATGAGTTTTTCATCGGAGTGAGCGGAAAGTATCTAGATGGACACTCTTAAAAAAAGTTGAACTGCTTAACTGAAAATGACATTAATTGGAGTGTTTAAGTAGAATATAGTGTCAAGTTTAAAAGGCTGACGATGTATTTGACTGAAAGAAAAGACTCACACATTTAACCCAAACATTTAAGATTAAGCTTTTTGATAAAATGCATGATTGAAAAGTTAGGTGGTGGCATCTTGTCAGTATAATAATGGACCATGTCACTAACTGTGGCTATGGATGCAAGTACAATAATGAAGCATTGTGGAACTCAATGTCTAATTTCTTTCACCATGACTTTGTAATCTTTTATGTATGTATTTTATTGAACATCTGCAAATAAATATAGAAAATTTTTGTGGGTCATTTTGTTTATATTTAATTTTCAAATAGTGTAAGAGATCATTTCCTCGTGGTAAATTCTTTTTCTTTACGTTGTGTCAAGCTTTTTGGGGCATGAGAAGTGGGAGATCTATGCATGCAGTGGCGTACGCAGGATTTTTTACCAGCGGTGTCACCTTCAAATAGAGACAACAGATCTAAAAAAATTTCTGAAAATCTCAATTAGCTTTTAAAGTCGAGGGTTTTATTTTAAGCGTAGTACTCTTATTTTATACTTGGACATTTTAATTTACTGTTAAATTTAGTTAAAGATTGCACCTACGATTCGATCTCACATCATCAAGGAGGATAGCTGCACTCCCAACTACTGCATCTCCAAGACCCTTTAGTTCAAGCAGTGTCACACTTCATTTTTGTAGCAATATATTGTAGTTTTTTCATTTATGTATATATGTATATATATACATTCGGTAAAAAATTTCGATGAAGCAGTGTCCCGTGACTCCCCTACCCCTAAAGTAGTTTCGCCCCTGGATGCATGTGGACCCTTCTTATTAAATTCATGTACTTGAAATACAAGAAAATGAAAGGGTATGTGCGCGCAGTAATTATTTTTCAATTAATTCTGAAATAGTAAATAATTCTCATTTAACACGTCAAAAAATGGATACGCATCAAAATCAGACCGAGCTTTTTTGGGGCATGAGAAGTTGGAGATCGATGCATGTGGACCCTTGTTATTAAATTCATGTACCTTTGGCATATGCTTTTAGTCTAGTCTTAAAAGTTAAAAAGATTGGCCTCATATTTCAACCTCCAAAAATCTTCAACATGATAGTAATGAATATTATATTATACACGATATGCACACATGTATACTTTATTAATATAATGAAGAAAATAAACAAAATATCACTTTCCTCGAGGAATATGGTTGTGATTTTCTTATGTTCAATATTTTATTTTATAATTCTTGTTTCTTCCCAGAAGATAGTGCAAGATTTTTTTCTTTCAAAATTTCTTATAGCATTTAACAATGTTTGGTAATTAAGAACACTTAAAAAGTGCAATACGGATGTTATGTATTTATTTGAATGGTATAAATTATGGTCAAAATTTTCCTTCTTTACGGTTTTAATTCAAGCTCAGCTCGCTAATGATACTGTCCGTTTTGGACTTAGCCTTTACGGTTTTAAAACACGTCACTAGAGTCCAAGGCATACTTAATCCTTAGCTGGGGTGTCACATACACCCCCTCTTATAGACTCAGCGTCATCGCTGAGATTTGCCCCGTGTAGCCGGAATTTGCCTAGACTCAGCACTGAACTCTGTCCCGCATCTACAAGGCTGACACAGAGTGGTTCTGATACCATCTGCAACTGCCCAGCCCGCTAGTGATACTGTCCGCTTTGGGACTAGGCCCGTACGGCTTTAAAATGCGTCACTAGAATCTAAGACATGCCTACTTAAATACCAGGATCACTCCTGTGTTATGCCGATATGTGATACTTTGGAGTGTGACGGAAAGTTAAGGTTGTGTGTTTAATTTGGTAAATTGTATCATTAACTATCACATTAGCAAGTTCTACTTCTTTAACTAATAATGATAAAAATTATTGACACAATGATGCCTGTTAAGTTATAGGATTAATTAATTGCACATGTTAACCATCAAATGTGAGATTATAATGTACTAATGTAGTACTAGTTGATTAATTCATCCGATGTATAAACGTGCAACAAGGCAGTGGGTGCAATCCAACTCATAAATACTCCCTCGGTCCCATATTAGTTGTTACTTTCGGCTTTTGCACGCCCATTAAGAAAATCAATAAATAGAACATACATTTTACTATATTATCCCTATTTAATATATGACTATATAATTTTTTTTAGAATACCTTTAATAATTAAAGGTATACTTGGAAAGAATGAGCCACAAATGTCTTGAAATCCTAAAGCGTCAACTAATTTGGGACAAACGAATCTTGCTAAAGCGTCAACTAATTTGGGACGGAGGGAGTAATTACTAGTCATATCTACAATTACTCTCTCCGTTTCAAAAAAGGATGAACATATTTCCTTTTTAGTCTGTTTAAAAAAGAATGATCTCTTTCTAAATTTGGAAAGAAATTTTTTACTTTTACTCATCCCTAGATAATTTATAGCCACACAAATACCTATAACTTATTTTAGATCACAAATTTTAAAAGGCTTCCCTTATTTATTAAACTCCGTACAAAGTCAAATGAGTTCATCTAAAGTGGAACAGAGGGAGTATCATTCTTCAAAATGTATCCTAAAGTCATAACCCCAATTCTCAAAATCTCCGTCATTTTTTTGGTATTTGAAATTCACTAGCTCGACTAAAATTCACTCTACATTTTTAATTCTCTATCATAAGGTCCACTGTGTTAATTATATATGGATGTTTGGTTCCATTCATTTTTTAATATGCCAATATTATCTCTCACAAGCATGACCATTTCCCCATGACAGATCAGACCAATGACATTTTTTTCCTAGCCAGTTAATTAGTACAAAGATGCTAAAAATAAAACAATTGTTAGTAGTATTCATTATAGAGTAATGTTCTTCATTTACTTGAATTAAAAAAGGTAAGACAAAAAAAAAAAAGATGCTAATTATAAGCAGACAATATAAGTTGACAATGTGTTAAGTCTTTGTTTTATTTTGTAACAACTGCTTACAAAATGGAAATAATGATTAATTTGTGGGCAGCAGCATGGATAGTGGCTATTGAGCTGTTTATTGAGAATATCCCTGTTTAGTGCCTCAATTTTAGAGAACTATTATTTTTATGATGAATAAGATAATTACAGATCTCAAATATATCCATTTTCTATTTCATTGGCAAAGTCAAATATAGCTTGAACTTCAGATTTTTTTTAGTGGTAGTATTCACGTCAGCTTACACGCACCACGACTAATTCCACCGGATACCTGTCACTTCCCAAGTCGTAGATTGTCCACTGGCAGGTCTATCATTCTCAATTATAGACGCAACGAAAATATATCAAACTTTTTATAAAGGGCAAAGGTCCAAATTTACCTTTCAACTTTGTAAAATATGCACATTCGCTCACTATTAATAATTGAGTTCCAATCTGCCATTGTCATTACTAAAATGGACTCGAGCCCTTAGTAGACAGAAAATACTAGATCTTTCTTCTCATTTATTCTTGGTGCAGATAGTGTTACCTAGTACATATTGCTGGTGGGAGGTGACAGGTATCCGGTAGAATTAGTCGTGGTGTGCGTAAGCTGACATGAATACTACCACTAAAAAAAATCTGAAGTTCAAGCTATATTTGACTTTGCCATGCAATGAAATAGAAAATGGATACTGTCATCCTTTTAATCTATTATATTGCTTATGCACCTCTCCCATCCTTGGTACGCTCCACGATGAAATCGTCGTCGCACTGCGCGCGCGCGGCTCACCACCACATAGTCACTCAAACTTACATGCACCGGGTGTTTACATGCAATCAGGAACCACTAGACCAATCGGCACGTTTCCCTATCATGTCTCGTTACCTTTGTGTTTTGCAAAGTATCGGACTCTTATCAACTTTTAACGTGAAGATGGTCACATAGCACGACAAAAACATCTTGACCTGGCAAGTTAGTAACCCCTCTTGGTAATATTTCACCTAACTCTCTGGCTAAGACTCCAAGTCCATGCTTAGCTGAACAAAACTGCTAAACCACTGCTTACAAAGAGTGTCAGAAACTCTATAGAATGATCACAATCAAGAATATAATGGAGACACAGCTAACTGTCTGTCCAATCTTGGAATAACATAGCACGATGGCGCTACGTGCTAACAGACATGCTAAAATAGAATCACCAGTATTTAGAACAGAAATAAAGGAAGAACCTAAGTTGCTCGGACTCCGGTACGGATCTAGAGGTCGGATCCTTCAAGATCTAAATTCTAACATTCGGGGATACAGATCCTATTACAGATACAGGTGCGGGAATTCGGCTAAAAATAATTCAAAAAATTAAAAATAGAGTTTTAATCCGATCCTACACTTTTGTTGGCCTTAAGAAATATTTTCCCTTTTGATTTTTTGTTGAGCTACTATAGGAAGACATCATTAGAGAGGTAATTACTACAAAATTACCCTAGCTTTGGTTTTACTTTCGGAAATCAAATTGTATCTTGTCTAGAACTTTTCCGCCGCCCGTGGTCAAAGTACCCAAAAACGTTTGACCATATCCGACACGGATCCCATACCCGCACTAGTGTCGTGTCGACACGGGTGCGGCACCAAAAGTGCCGTGTCCGAGCAACTTAGGGAAGAACAGATGTGGATTCCGCGTTCTGCTTAATATATAAAGGGAAATGCTTAATGGAAGACATAAATATTTTGTTCTGTTCTTGCACTCCTCAACTTCCACTTTACCAACGTGATCTAGAGCCACAATTACCTGATCATTGTGTTCTAATGAACAGTCTCCTCCCAGATTAACCTTTTCTCAATCAATGTCATGGTTAAACAAGTCACATATCTTCACAAGAAGTAGAGGAGATTGAAGTAGCCGTGTTCATTTCTATGAGTTGCATAGATAGGCATAGCATCACAATGGCGGAAAGTTTAGAGAGTTTTTTCAATTCAGACTTTCAGAAGTCACTTATCAACAAATAACACAAAAGTTACAAAGAAAAATTATCTTTTACACAGTAAAGCAAAAGCAAGCATAAAGAAGCAAATGGGCTTGGTTCAGTTAGTGATGCTGTTGGGAACACCCGTACCAGTTACACCAGGACCTGATGATGAAGGTATAAGCAATTCATAAGGAGCAATACCAGCACCACATCGATTTCTAAGACTTGCGTCCTCATTTCTTTCGTTTATAGTCTGCTCAATCTCCACTAATCTTGCAGAGAATAGCTCGTACATTTTCACTACTTGTTGATCATTGTTTAAGAAGCAGTGAAGCTGTTGCAACGTAGGCAAGTATTCCTCGTCTGGAGAATGTGTTGACGCTGCATGTTGAACGGCCAACAACTTGGTGGCCTCAAGTTGAGTAGGTAAAGATGATAGAAATGTTTGCTCAGGGTCAAGAAGAAACTGCTTGTACTCAGGATCTTCTTCTTGTGGAATAAGTTTCCGCATTAAGGTGGGACGGTGAAGCACATAGCCTCCCAATGGATACTGTCCAAAGTTGATAGCTCCATGCTGACCAGAAACAACCCAAATCATTGTGGTAAGTATGCGTGATAAGTCCTCTGTAGTAGCAAGGTTTGGCCACCAAGGCTCATTTTTCTTATCTGGATGTCCCTTGTTCTTGATCTCATTCCACCACCTTTGGAGCTCAACATCTGATATAACAGAGTTAGGCTCGGAATAGTAGTGTTGAACATAGGATTCAACAAGTTCTTTAATAGCAGAATATATGAGGAGCCCATCTGCTGCAAATGGATAGTCTTCAATCACGAGTTTCACTCCAGATGGCGCTGTTGGATCTTCTACAGCCATGCCCCTGTTCATTATGTTGCTTAATTATCAGAAGAAAGCAGATACATACAAAAGCACTGAGATTTCACAACTCTTGAGGAGTATGAAAATGCATACACATGCAGATGTATATTACTGTAAAACATTGCTATTGAAAAATGCACATAAATATAGAAACATCAAGAAACAACTGACTGGGCGTGAAATATAAGACGATTATACCTTCTAACCAAATCAGCAGGCAATGCTTCCATATCAAACCGCCATAGGTTCTTGTAGGCAGCAGAACTTAACTCCATCCCATACTTCCCTGCGCTGTCAAGAGCCTCAACAAGTCCATTTGCACTTAAAAAGTTTTTCCTAGTAAAAGTATTGACTTGCAATGTGTAGCGCATATGAGGGTGGAGCAGCTTATAAATTGGGTGCATCGAACTTAACTGCCTATGGGCGGCAATAATGTATGGTTCCGTGCATGCATGGATCCTCATCCTGCAACATTTGATACACTGTGTGGTTATGCATGTTGGACAAAACTCACTAGTCCAGAAAAGCAAAGCATAGTTTGTGACAAGGGGCACAGGTTTTGGAGTGCTGTGTGAATATACACTTACATCAGTAAATACATAATAACGATAACATATTGATTGTGGTCAATTTTGTAAGGGAGATAACAATTTGCATTTAAAAAGAAACTACTAATATGTGAGTAGAACAATACTCTTACCAATGATTAACCATTTGAAAAATGGTTGCGTCATTGGAGCAAACATGCGCTTTAGCTAGCCTCCAAAGCCAATTAGTTGTAGCATCATGACCGGGAGTAAATATGCGCTTGGTTCTCTGTGACGTAGTTGTTGGAGGAAGTGATAGTTCAATAAGGACTGGCTTTAGAATACCTTTTGGCGCGTAGAAGAAAACTGTTCTGGAAGCGTAAGCTTTTCTTCCAGGCAAGGAGTTTATCTTCTCAATAAATGGCAGAAATAGATCATGGTGGTCAAGTATAAACAATCTCTTGCTCTTAATAGCCTGCATAACCAATTTGATGAAAGATTAATATATGAAGCAGCATAACAAGAAAAATCAGAAATACTTGTATGCAATAAATGATACTCCTTCTATTATGAAATTTAGACCTTAGTACATGATTTCCATGTTAAACTTCACTTTGCAGGCTGAAAAAGATATTAGTGACTCAAAAACTTTATCAAGATATCATTACCTCCTCAATTTTCATTCCATTTAGCTCTGGTTCTATTAAGGCCTTTGTAATTGCTGACTCTGGAGGACCATACACTTCGGAATCAAGTTTACTGAGAATTGGAAGTTCCTGTGTGGAAAAGTTGGGCAGTATTTACAAAATCTTTAAGCAAGTGACAAACAAGAACAGTGCAATAGTAGTATTCTTTTCATTTTAGTTTCCTGGATACCTTGAGTAGTTCAATGCTAACAGGGTTAACTCCTGCCAATGTCGCGCGTGCAAATTCATGGTCTCGTAGCCATGCCAATCTATCCCCTGCAGACAGATATAGAAGTTAACAGATGCAACGTGAGTCTCGACTTCATATTCCAAAAAAGAGAAAAGAACAAACAAATGGATTTTGGAACGATAATGATTGACTTGGACATATTCAGTGATTCTCGACTAGAAATTGTTGAGAAAAGGGAAGCAAGAGACTCTTACGCCTGATAATAGGATTTTCAAACTTGAGCAACCTTTCACCCACAGAAAGTATTTGGTCGATCAAATTGTCCTTTTGTTTTTCATCTTTTGAGGGAATACCATCAATGTATAGCTTGTCTATATCGGTAAGGCTATTGAAGGGAACGTCTGAACTCAAAAATTTAGCAACAATAGATGGTATCAAGTTGTGAACGAGACCATTCCACCTGGCAGTAGAAAGAGTTTCCTGCTTAATTTCTTCAAAGGCTTCATCTCGAGGAAGATAACCTCGATTAGGTGGCTCAGCTACACTCTCTGCACATGGATCTGCACACATTCACAGATTGCAAAAGTTAGCATACAAGCTCATCTGAAAATCCTTAGGTAGCTACGAACCTACACCCATCATAGGCCATTCAAAACTCAAGTACTTGTAGGTTGGTTTAGGTAAGCAATATTCTGATCAACTCAACCCCTAAATTGCCATCAGGCAAAAGTAAGTGCAACAATGTAGAATCATGAAGGAGAAGCTAAGAGGCTACCTGTTTTAGTTGGAGATCTCCCAGTTCGACAACGCCTAGGATAAGGTCTCCCCTCACCACCAAATAAAGGTCGAGCTAGATCAGTGCTTTTGTCAGGATTGCCCAAATCATTATAAAGTGCATAGTCATAGATTCGTTCATGTCTTTTCCTCTCGCCTTTGCCATTACCACGAAGGTTCAGCAAGTCTTCACGACGAAGATCTCTTATACCAGGGGGTGTATGGGACGGTAGATATGCCTGTCACAGAATGAAAGAATTTTCGATGAAGCAGCATACATTACATGGTTCAGCTAACTAGAACTAAGAAGGACTAGTGTTTTAAACCTGATTCTTGAAGATAATTCTACTGTCGGGTTCATCCTTCCTAGAGTGAATCCAAGTATTGGCAGGAAAGTTCAATGGAACTTCATTAAAACCATGAATTACAATTTGTAATAAGTGCACCTCCTCATCATGGAAATTGGTGATGATAATAGCTCCAGGATGTCCAAAATCACTTGGTACTGTGAAACTAGCAGTGTATTCAACTACACAGGGATTGTCTGATGTTTTTGGCCACCAGCTCTCCACATTACACTCTACAATCTTCCCTGATTTAGTATCTGTAAACAGTAAAAGATTCAGACTGCTAACCTCTTTAGGGCCTAACTAATCCGGATTCTCGAGTCGGGGGGGGGGGGGGGGTGGTGTTTAAGTGCTCACTATCTAGGCGACATCATTTTGAGGGCTCAAACCCGAGACATCTGCTTAAGGATGGAGAGATAATTACCATGCACCACAACCTTTGGGGGTCGTACCATAATCTTATGCAGTTACCACAATTTGCCCACTTATCAAATAGGTACGAAATGCATACTAAACTACACGGATATACAAGTAGTGTGTACACAGACACTCACTAATTGCAAAATATTGGTTATATTTCATGTTTTAACCCTTCAAAATGAAAATTTAAGTTCCAATTTTCTTTAAGGCTGATTCTTTCACTAAAATCAATAAATACACAAATAAATAAAGAGGAAGATTTCACCTCAATTAATTCATTATGAATCTTGTTTTAACCATTAAAATCCTCTTGCAGAACATCCCACTTATGAATCATTTGAATCTTACCTTTTCTCCACCTAGTGTCCGGTACTCACTTAGACACGATTAATCAAGATTGCCCGAAAAGTAGCCCTCTTCTACCGAATACGACTTCATTCTCACTTGTCATAGTTCAAATCTAAGACCTCTTGTCAAGTGTGTATGATGCAAACTTTCAACTATCAAAAGTATCATTTTCTGTAGTAAATTTACTATTTTCAATATTTTGTAATAAAATTTATGAGACGGAGAGAGTATATAAATGCTAATCAATATGGAAACAAGAATAAGAAGCTAACCAGGATCAATATCTTCACTAATAAGCTGAATCAACAATGCACCACCAATGATTCCCTTTGTCATTGACTCCATCCACTCTCCAATCTTGTATGTGATCTCCTCTTTCATTTTCTTCTTTATCATCACCACTACCCTCACATCTAGACTTGACACCACCTCCTCTTCTTCATCATTCTTCACAACATTTCTTGTATTATTATTCACTGCACGTAATCTTACACGGTTACTTGTGGACTTACTCCAATACAAGGTTCCTCTCACATTCCTTCTCGTGGCCGCGGCGACCCCTGGTCGCCGAATGAGAGGACTACCACGTAGAATGTTTGAGCTTGGAATGCTGGATTGTCCATGTTGAATAATGTTGAACATTTTCTTGAACTAGTTCGTTAATGAAATGATCGTAAGTTTGTTGAGATGTTTCTATGTAGCCATAGAATTCTACTTTTCATTAAGAAATCAAAATAACTTGACAAGGTTTATTCTCACAATAATTGAAGTTGTTAAAAACAGTTCTAAGAATGTTGGAAGTTGTATGAGAACATGAAAGCTTACAGAGGGAGAGAGTCAACTATGTAGTTATTTCCACAAATATTGTAACACCCGTGTAAGGATTAAGTGTACCATATCGGCATAACACATGAGTGATCCTGGTGATTCTGGATATATAAGTTAACCGACCTTAGACCTTAGTGAAGCGTTTTAAACCCGTGCGGGCCTAAGCCCAGAGCGGACAATATCACTAGCGAGCTTGGCCTGTTACAAATATTGTGATTTTAGTTATATAAGTATGACATGTTTCAAATTTCAAGAGTTAAACGAGTTCATTTTGACAGTGAATTTGAACATACAACTTTTAAGTTTTTTCGAACGATATTTATATATTTGGAAACTACATAAAAAGTACTATAAATCACAATAATTAGTAATTCAAAATATTTAAAAAACATGAAAAAATGATATTTATATATTTGGAAACTACATAAAAAGTACTATAAATCACAATAATTAGTAATTCAAAATATTTAAAAACATGAAAAAACGATATTTATATATTTGGAAACTACATAAAAAGTACTATAAATCACAATAATTAGTAATTCAAAATATTTAAAAAACATGAAAATATTACGGTCAAAGATAAACTCATTTGACTCTCGATATCCGAAACATGTCATCCATTGTGGAAACGGAGGGAGTACATTGAGCATGACGCTCTTTTTTAATTATTGTGAAATAATGAATATGTACGACTAAAGTATATATCCACTCTATAGTTTCTAAACATCAATGATTTCAGAAAATGTATAGTCAATTATTATAAGACGACTCCTAACAGCAACAAGAATCTTTTTATTTATTCTTTGTGGAAAAGAAAAAACAAGGTCAATTTTATTAAAAGATGACTTCTAAATACAAATAAGTTATACGAGTAATATTTGTCTTGAATAGATTACAAGTATTTAATTAAGTTGAAAGTGAAAGGAGAAATTACAAAAGGCCCAAATTTGAAAATTTACTCAGGTGGTCAAATTTTAAAGTGTAGTAGCTACCACGTCAAAATTACGGTAAAAGGGGGGCAGATTATCCCTTTATTTATATGACTTATTCTTGTGATAATTGAGGTGGAAAGTAACAAAATAAAAAGGAAATAAAAGGCTATTATAGAGTAATGTTTTTCATTTACTTGAATTAAAAAAGGTAAGACAAAAAAAAAAAAAATTGCTAATTATAAGCAGACAATATAAGTTGACAATGTGTTAAGTCTTTGTTTATTTTGTAACAACTGCTTACAAAATGGAAATAATGATTAATTTGTGGGCAGCAGCATGGATAGTGGCTATTGAGCTGTTTATTGAGAATATCCCTGTTTAGTGCCTCAATTTTAGAGAACTATTATTTTCTATTTCATTGGCAGAGTCAAATATAGCTTGAGCTTCCAAGATTTTTTTTTGTGAGGTTGTCCGGACCAGCTTACATGCACCTCGACTAATTCGACCGGATATCTGTTATCTCCCACCAGCAACAGGTACCAACAGGGGCGTATCTAATATAGTAATTTCAGTTCCCAGGAATCCATACACTCCACACGAAACTAGATATATTATGTGTATATTTTTCAAAATATGTCTCATATGATATTCAAGAACTCATACACTAAAAGTTTAAATGATTCACTTGGTCAAGCGATGATTCAGTTCATACTAAGAAGTAGGAATTGATCCTATTCAAATGCTTTTTAATATTTTTTTCTGTATTATATCATCATATATTATGTTATTTGACCTATATACACAATATTATTTTTTCGCGAAAATTGTTTTCGACATTTTTGGAAATGATTGATCTCCCACTGGACAATCTAGATATGGAAAGTAAAGTCCCAAACTAAATTTGATACGTAATATTTTTAAAGAGATGATGCAAAATAAGATTATAGGTCTAATCAACTTCTATATTTGTATTGCTTTTACACGTATTATCATTACCTTTTATTCCTCATTAACTAATACAGTCAACCAAATGCTGCTTAAGTTACAAGACATAGCTTATTCATCTGCGCGACCACACATTCTAGCAGAGGCGAAGCCGGCTTTTGAAGTTTGGGGGTTCAGAATTCAAGTATTTAAGTTAGGGGTTCTATCTATAAGTTGTATATATTAAATAAAGTTTTTCAAGAAAAATATACATGGTGTGATTAAAGCTACGGGGTAGGTCGAACCCCGTCCGGCATGCTAACTCCGCCTCTGCATTCTAGAGTATTACTCGTGCATGTCTCAAACTTGGTATGCTCCACGACAAGATCAGTATATGATCTACCCCAAACTGGGAACACATGACATTTTCCTAACCACCAGACCCATCAGCATGTTTCCCTCTAGGGGATATCATTGATGCGCGATAGGGGTGTCAATGGTTCGGTTCGGTCGGTTATTTCGAAAATTTTGTACTATACCAACTTTTCAGAAAACTGCGAACAAGCCCATTTTTGCTACAACACCTACCTCTTTTTCATACGTTCGATACTGAAAGCGCAAACTACTCCTTTTTGTAGCAGTTCACTACTAAATTTTGAATTTTCATTTTTATAACAGTTCGCAATTTGAAAAAGTGCGAACTACCTTTTTTTTTCAAGAAACTGCGAACTAACGCAATTTTTGCTACAACCCCAACCTCTTTTTCATACGTTCAATATCGAACGCCAAACTACCCTTTTCATAGCAGTTCACTACTAAATTTTGACTTTTTCATTTTTTGAACAGTTCGCAATTTAGGAAAGTGCGAACTACAGTTTTTTTCAAGAAATCTGCGATCTAGCCCATTTTTCGCTACAACACATACCTCTTTTTTATACGTTCGATACTGAAAGTGCAAATTACCCCTTTTTATAGCAATTCACTACTAAATTTAGGATTTTCATTTTTTGAACAGTTCGCAACTTGAGAAAGTGCGAACTACCAAGTTTTTCAAGAAATTGAAAACTAGCCCATTTTTCTCTACAACGCCTACCTCTTTTTTATATGTTCGCTACTAAAATCATAAACTACCCATTTTTATAGCAGCTCACTACTAAATTTCGAATTTTTATTTTTTGAACAGTTCGCAACTTGAGAAAGTGCGAACTACCAAATTTTTAAAGAAACTGCAAACTAACCCATTTTTCGCTACAACGCCTACCTCTTTTTTATATGTTCGCTACTGAAAGCAAAAACTACCTCTTTTTATAGCAGTTCACTACTAAATTTCGAAATTTCATTTTTTGAACAGTTCGCAACTTGAGAAAGTGCGAACTACCAAGTTTTTCAAGAAATCGAAAACTAGTCAATTTTTCTCTACAACGCCTACCTCTTTTTTATATGTTCGCTACTAAAATCATAAACTGCCCATTTTTATAGCAGTTCACTACTAAATTTCGAATTTTCATTTTTTGAACAGTTCGCAACTTGAGAAAGTGCGAACTACCAAATTTTTAAAGAAAGTGCGAACTAGCCCATTTTTTGCTACAACGCCTACCTCTTTTTCATATGTTCGCTACTGAAAGAAAAAACTACCTCTTTTTATAGCAGTTCACTACTAAATTTCGAATTTTCATTTTTTGAACAGTTCACAACTTGAGAAAATGCGAACTACCAATTTTTTCAAATAACTGCGAACGAGCCCATTTTTCGCTACAACGCCTACCACTTTTTCATACGTTCGCTACCTAAAGCGCAAACTACCCCTTTTTATAGCAGTTCACAACTAAATTTCGAATTTTCGTTTTTTGAACAGTTCGCAACTTGAGAAAGTGCGAACTACCAAATTTTTTAAGAAACTGCGAACTAGCTCATTTTCGCTACAATACCTACTTCTTTTTCATACGTTCGCTGCTGAAAGCGCAAACTACCCTTTTTTATAGCAGTTCACTACTAAATTTCGAATTTTCTTTTTCTAAACAGTTGGCAACTTGAGAAAGTGAGAACTACCAATTTTTTCAAAAAACTGCGAACAAGCTCATTTTTTGCTACAACACCTACCTCTTTTTCATACTTCGATACTGAAAGCGCAAACTACCCTTTTTATAGCAGTTCACTACTAAAATTTTAATTTTTATTAGATAGTAATTAAATAATTTTACAAAGACTCTTCGAATTCCACCCTTCTTTATACAACTAGGACGGAAGAAATGTTGGTAATATAAGTTGATGTTTTACTTTTACCATAAAACAATACATTAATTTTTACATCTTACACAATGTTCATTACTTTTCTTTCATATGACTCAAACTTTTGACTTTTGAAAAACGAGTTTAAGTTATGTCTGCTAACGGTGTACAAAATATTTCTACATTCAAGTTGTTTATAAAGTAATACAATATGTAATTCTCCACGACAAACATGAATTGATGACCTTGTAAAAGTTATGACTAATATATAGTACATGTTGAATGTTGAACATTTTCTTGAACTAGTCCCTCCGTCCCAAAATGAGTGTCTGGGTTTGACTGAGCACAGAGTTTAAGAAAATAATGAAGACTTTTAATCCAGTAGTTTAAAATGAAAGGTGTGTGTAATGTGGGCCAGAGTTTTTAAATCCTGTGGTTCAAAATAAATCTTAGATTTAAAGAGTTGCCATAAAAGGAAAGAGACACTCATTTTGGGACAAACAAAAAAGGAAAGGTAGACACTCCTTTTGGGACGGAGGAAGTAGTTCGTTAGTGAAATGATCGTAACTATTATTAAAATTGCTAGAGTTAGGGAACATTTCCCTTTTAATGTGCTTTATGCATATTGAAATACAAATTAGTTGTGTCGGTAAGCGAGTACCGAATTCATGGTGAGATGGATTTGATTCCTCTACCCTCAATTAAAGGTCTTAGATTCGAGCACTAAATATGGAAAAGATTGGAACTCGTGGTTGATCAGCTCACCTGTCTGCCATTTTCCACTTAAATATCAGACTTTTGTCGGCGACAGAAATCAAACCTGTGACATGCGTCTAACTCACATCACAAGTTGTGCTCTTGCTACTAGATCAAAACTCTGGAGCAGTTATTAATTCAACTTATTATGGATGGTTACCGATAATTATCTTGTAGGAGACCTCCATTATGAACTTGGTTCAGTTAGTAGTGACTTGTCAAACAATTGCATACAGGTTGCAAGAGAACATTTTCTATTTTTTTCATTATGAATAATGGAAGGAGTACATCATGTTATTTAATCTCAGTAAGTCTAGCCGACAAATTATCGAGGGGTGTGGTGGAATAAATAAGATATTTTAACTCATAACTCGAGTTAGGGAACATTTCCCTTTTAATGTGCTTTATGCATATTGAAATACAAATTAGTTGGGTCAGTAAGCGAGTACCGAATTCATGGTGAGATGCATGTGATTCCTCTACCCTCAATTAAAGATCTAAGATTCGAGCACTAAATATGGAGAAGATTGGAACTCGTGGTTGATAGCTCACCTGTCTGCCATTTTCCACTTAAATATCAGACTTTTATCGGCGACAGAAATCAAACCTGTGACATGCGTCTAACTCACATCACAAGTTGTGCTCTTACTACTAGATCAAAACCCTGGAGCAGTTACTAATTCGACTTATTATGGATGGTTACCGATAATTATCTTGTAGAAGACCTCCATTATGAACTTGGTTCAGTTAGTGATGCTGTTTGGAACACCTCTACCAGTTACACCAGGACCTAATGATGAGGGTATAAGCAGTTCATAAGGAGCAACACCAGCACCACATCGATTTCTAAGACTTGCATCCTTGTTTCTTTTGTTTATAGTCTGTTCAATCTCCACTAATCTTGCAGTGAATTGTTCGTACATTTTTGTAACTTCTTGATCATTGTTTATGAAACTGTGAAGCTGTTGCAACTGAGGCAAATATTGCTCGTCCGGAGAATATGTTGACACTGCCTCTTGAATGGCTAACAACTTGGTTGTCTGAAGTTGAGTAGGCAAAGATGACAGAAACGTTTGCTCAGGGTCGCGAAGAAAATGCTCATAGTCAGGATCATCTTCTTGTGGAATGAGTTTCCGCATTAGGGTGGGACGGTGAAGTACATAGCCTCCTAATGGATACTGTCCATAGTTTATAGCAGCATGGTGACCAGAAACAACCCAAATCATTGTGGTAAGTATGCCAGACAAGTCCTCTTTAGTAGCAAGGTTTGGCCACCAAGGCTCGTTTTTCTTATCCTGATGTCCCTGGTTCTTGATCTCATTCCACCACCCTTGGAGCTCAACATCAGACATGATAGAATCAGGCTCAGAATAGTAGTGCTCGACGTAGGATTCCACTAGTTCCTTTATTGCAGACCATATGAGAAGGCCATCTGCTGCATAAGGGTAGTCTTCAATCACGAGTTTCACTCCACATGGCGCTGTCGGATCTTCCACTGCCATGCCCCTGTCCATTATGTTGGTATATCAGAAGAAAGCAAAATGTAGAGCAGGCACTCCAGATTCATGGATGGGATTTCACAGTGCTTAAAGAGCTTGTATTAGTTGTATCAGGGTGACAATGTAAGAGAGTATGCTATGGTAATACATTGCTATAGCAAAATCAGAAATGCTCTAGCAATATTTCAAGAATAGGTTTACTTTCCATGTAAGAGTAATGGGCTAAAAATGCACTACACTCAAAGTTTTCAAGACCACTCGAATTTTCGATATTCCTTTTTATTTTTCATCAAACGAATGGCATCTTCTTCTGGAAATCCTAGCTATTTTAGCATGATATTGGGAAATCTCAGCCCGAAGGCCATGAAGATATATGAGATGCAAATACTTTATACCTTCTAACTAAGTCAGCAGGCAATGCTTCCATATCAAACCGCCATTGTTTCTTGTAGGCAGCAGAGCTTAACTCCATCCCGTACTTCCCTGCACTGTCGAGGGCCTCAACAATTCCATTTGCACTTATAAAAGTTTCCCTGGAAAATGCATTGACAGACAGTGTGTAGCGTATATGAGGGTGCAGCAGCTTGTAAATAGGGTGCATCACACTTAGCTGCCTATGGGTAGCAATAATGTATGGTTCTGCACATGCGTGAATCCTCATCCTGCAGCATTTGTACACATCTGGTTATGCACATCGAACTTCACTTGAATCGACAACAATTCAAACTGTATATTCTCTAGGCACCAGATCACCCTAGTCCAAACACAACCCTATTCATAAACAAGTGTATTTTCTGCGATGCCCCTCAACAACAAAAGTCACTAGTTCCAGAAACTACAGCATAGTTTTTGACAAAAGGTGCAGGGTTGGATGTGCTTGTTTGAAGGGTGAAAATAACGACATCGATGGACAAGGGGAACTGAACAATTTGCATTAGAAAAGAAACTCTTGGCCTTAGCTCTTACCAATGATTAACCATTTGAAAAATGGTTGCGTCATTGGAGCAAACATGCGCTTTAGCTAGCTTCCAAAGCCAATCAGTTGTAGCATCATAGCCAGGAGTGAATATGCGCTTGGTCCTTGGTGAGGTAGGAGTTGGAGGAAGTGAGAGTTCAATAATGACCGGCCTTATAATACCTGTTGGCGTGTAGAAGAGAACTGTTCTGGATGCATAAGCTTTTCTTCCGGGCAAGGAGTTTATACTATCAACAAAAGGCAGAAACATGTCGTGGTGGTCAAGTATAAACAGTCTTTTGTTCTCAATAGCCTGCAGAACAAATTTGATGAAGGATTCAAATTGCAATCATTACCAAAAAACTTAACTTTGAATGTTATCTGTACAAAGAGACACCGTCGAATATCATTTAAAGAATACTGTATCGATTATTATTGATTTTATCGAAAAACTTCATCAAGATACGATTACCTCCTCAAGTTTCATTCCATTTAGCTGTGGTTCTATTAGGGCCTTTGTAATTGCTGATTCTGGAGGACCGTAAAACTGTGGATCCAGTTTACTGAGAATTGGAAGTTCCTGAGTGGAAAAATGAGGCATGATTTGGAATCTTTAAGCAAATGACAAAGGAAGCATAATGCAGTAGCAGACTCCTACACCACTTCATTTAGTTTTATAGCTACCTTAAGTAGTTCAATGTTAACAGGGTTAACCCCTGCCAAAGTCTGGCGCGCAAATTCATGGTCGCGTAGCCAAGCAGTTCTATCCTCTGCAGACAGATTGAAAAGTTAACTACTGAAATGGATTTTGGAACATTAATAGTTGATTTGGACTTATGACAAGAGATAATGCCACAGAACAAGTAATATTTTAGTCTTTGAACTAGACACTGTTGGAGAAAAAGAAAAAAGAAACACTTACGCCTGATAACAGGACTTTTAAACTTGAGCAATCTTTCACCAGCAGAAATTACTTGGTTGATCAAATTCTCCTTTTGGTTTTCATCATTCAAGGGACTATCATCATCGATATAAAGTTTGTCTATGTCGGAAAAGCTATTGAAGGGAATATTTGAACTAGAAAGTTTAGCAACAATAGATGGTATCAGGTTGTGCCTGAGAGCATCCCACCTTTTGGTAGAAAGTGTATCCTGCTTAATTTCTTCAAAGGCTTCATCTCGAGGAACATAAACTGGATGAGATGACTCTGGTACACTCTCTGCACATGGATCTGTTCAGATTCACAGATTACAAACGTTAGCATACTTACTCGTCGCGACAAATATTAGGTAGCCAGTGCAGCATAGACCATCCAATCCCATTAGAAAGTGTATTAAAACTGGCATAACCAAGAGAATAGCCTGTTCAACTTGACTCAACTCGACGCTTAAGTTTCTATCAGGCAATAACATTGGCATAAGCGCAACACTATAGAATTGAGAAAGAGACTCTAAATCCCACCTGTTGTAGTTGGACATCTCCCAGTTCGACAACGCCTAGGATAAGGTCTCTCCTCACCACCAAATGTAGGTCGAGCAAGATCAGTGCTTTTGTCAGGATTGCCCAAATCATTATAAAGTGCATAATCATAGATACGTTCGTGTTTTTTCCTTTCTCCTTCACCATTACCACGAAGCTTCAACAAGTCCTCACGACGAAGATTCTTTATGCCAGGAGGTGTTTGGGATGGGAGATATGCCTGCTATCAAATGAAAGAATTTTCATTGAAGCAGCATATATAATTGTTTAGCTAACTAGACTTACGAGAGTGTTTTAGACCTGATTTCTGAATATAATTCTACCATCACAATCATCCTTCCAAGACTGAATCCATGTATTGCCAGGAAAGGCTATTGGACCTTCACTAAAACCATGAATAACAATTTGCACCAAGTGCACTTCCTTTTCATGAAAATTGGTGATGATGATAGCTCCAGGTTGTCCAAAATCACTTGGCACTGTGAAATTAGCAGTGGATTCAACTATACAGGGATTGTCTGATGCCTTGGAAAAGCTACTTCCAACACAACAATCTACAATTTTTGCTGAGTTGGTATCTGCAACCAACAAATATTCAAGTTTTATGCTAAACTATTGAATTGTGAAAAAGATTACTAGAACGCAGCACATGATGTATTGGTTAGGCATACGTCGCAGTTTTAGCCGCAGACAAAGCTTGGTATTTACGTGGATAAGGATAGAGAGGCAGACACATTATGTTACGACAAATTAAATTACACTGATAGTGCGAAGCAAACCTGGATCAATATCTTCACTAACGAGTTGGATCAACAATGCACAAGCATTTTTTTCTTGTATAGTTGATTCCATCCACTCTCCAATCTTGTCTTTAATAATGTTTTCTTTCATATTTTTCCTTAGCATCATTACTACCTTCACATCTATTCCTTCTCCACTTTTTACACTTGAAACTACCTCCTTTCCATCTTCTACTATAGTCTTAATAACATTTCTTGTATTATTATTCCCTGCATGTATCCTTACACGGTCGTTACCGTTGTAAGTCCTTCTTGTGCTAGCAATAGTCTCCGGTCGCCGGACGATCGGAACACCTTGAATGTGTGTGATTAAAGTGATGGATGGTTCACATAGAATTGTAAACATTTTCTTGAACTAGTACTATTGTTGTAGTGATATATTTTGTTGGCAATTGGACAAGTGATTTGGTTACTAAACCAATGCATGCATGAAACCTTTATAGAGGAGATAGATTACTTTGATTTCATATTACAATAACAAAATTAAAGTAAATTATTTAGTCAATGTATTACTGCGATACAGTAATGTGAAACGCCAAATTAAGGTTAGGTATAAGAGAAAAAGAAAAGAATTAATTAACTATATATGCGCACCTTTTTTTAAATTAATATCCACATGTGATATATAATATCTAGTGGTCCGACTAATACTCCTAATTCGTAGTATATAACTCACTACAAGGGAGCCCGACTAATCCAGATATGCACCTCTTACTATCAGAAGGGGAACCCTAACCTACGAAGCGTTATGTATTCTCAGAATTCAAATTGAGACATGTGATCAAAGTGGAGAGATTTCATTTATCTTTCATACAATGTCTTCTTCATAGTCGCCACAAATCCCTTTAGTAGCGACTACTTCAAAGTCGCCACAAATACTATTCAAACAAAATTTAACACTAAAAATGTAGTATTTATTTGTAGCGATTTTAGTAAAGTCGCCACTGAATTATTAAATTTTGTGACGACAATATGAGTCGCCACTATAAATATCACATTTGTGGCAAGTTGTAAGAGTCGCCACAAAAAACCTTTACATTTTGTGACAACCGGGTATGTCGCCACAAAAAGTCGTCACAGAAAAGCCATTTTCTTGTAGTGCCTTTGTACTTCACTTACCAAGCATTATGTACTCCCAGAATTCAAACCAAAACATGTGGTCAAAGTGGAAACTTTTAAATTATTCTTTCATACAATGTCTTTGAATTGTGATATATATCCATAGAGGCAGTGAAAATTCTATTCACCAATCGTGAAGTACAATTCATTAATAGTGAAAAAAACATTCATCAATCATCAACAGTGAGTATATTTTGTAAAATGTGAAGATACTTTCATAGTACTTCCTCTATTTCACAATGAATGTCTTAGTTTGTCTTGTATCGGAGTTTAAAAAATGTGAGAAGATTTTTGATACTTGTGATCTAAAATAAGCCATAGATAATTGTATGGCTATAAACCATCTAGTTAAGGGCAAAGTGATAAGTTTAAAAGTCAATTGTTTTCAAATATAAAATTGTGTCATTCTTTTTAGAACGGACTAATAAGAAAATTGTGTCATCCTTTTTGGAATGGTGGGAGTAACAAAAGACAAACTTAAAAAAGTTAAACCATGTCGGTGAGGAATAAACTTATTAAAACTAAGACTGCTCGGTCACTTATATTTAAAGGACTAAATACAATGATAAATGAACTAAATAGCCCCTAATGTTAATTCTGAAAATCTGGTCTGGCCGCCCTTAAGCGTGATCGTGCCCAGAGCCTCACGACCGCGTTCACTAATTCTCTGATGCCCTCGTGGACGCGCCTGACAACACGCGATCTCAAAATGTAGTTTGAAGCTCTTCCATTGCGACCGCGTTGCGTCTCTCGCGATCGCAGTCTTTGACTGAGTCCTTCTGCGCAAACGTGCTCTGTGGCGTCGCGATCGCGAAGCATACTCAGAATTCCAGAATCCTGCAAGCGTCCATTTGCTCTTTTGGCCGCTTTTGACTTGGGTCTTGCTTTCCAGGCCCTCTTAAAGCATTCCAAGCTCTTGATGTCGAGCATGAACTTTCCAATGTTATTAGTGCTTATCCGGTTTGTATCATTATCCAAAGTAAATTCCGACCGAAGCTCCGATGAGGGCTTGTTTATCATGTCCTTTTTTTCACTTTTTTAAAAGAATCCGGTGAGATCTAGTTTTTTGTTAAAACTTTTTTATAATGTTTAGATATGGTGTTTTTCTTGTCGGAATTTGTATATTGTTAAGCTTTTATGTAAAAGCTGCCCAAAACATTATAAGATTTTTGTATGTGTTTATTCAAGTTAATATATGTTTTATAAAAGTATATACACTTTATAAAAGTATATAAACTTGTATAAATCTGTATACATGGGTATGTACAATAAATAAAGTTGTATAGATTTTCAGATTTGTGCACTATTATGGATGTTTGTATAAAAATTTATATTTATTTGTATATATTTTGTATTTCTCTCCTTGTCTATGCATTTATTTATGTATATTCATGTATAATTTATTTTTTTTTGGATAGATTTGTGGGTATAAACTTGTCCAAAATAATTATATAGACAAATTCGACAAAAATAATGCTGGTGAAATAAAAAATAACTCCGATGAAAAAATAAAAATATCTGGTGAGTTTACATTTTTTGGCCGGCGGCGAGTTGGGGGGGATGGCTGCTGGTTTTTTATTTCGAGGGAGAGCCTAAATTTCAAAAATAGGGTTGTGCTATGCCATGTAAGAAAAATATGGCCCTTCATTTGTAATTTCCTTGGTTCGAAGTTTTATTTTTGAAAATATCCCTATATTTAAAAGTAGTATTATAATAATTAGAAGGTGTCACTATTTCGATATTAAAAGACTATAAATATAGCAACTATTGAGCATAGAGCTCGGCTCAGCTCGGGTCAGTTTCATTTAAAGTTTGGCTCAGCTCGATTAAAGCTCGATCAAGCTCGGCTCGACTCAATTAGCTTGATTTATCGTGTAACTTTTTCTTTAAAATATAATTTTTATTTATTAGGCTCAATTACCAAATAAATTAGAAGTCTATGTGATATTTAATATTTTAATGCAATAGTTAACAATTGATAATCTAGTACTTCTATCCTTATTTATGCTTATGATTAAAAGTAAAATTTAAATATTTTTTTTATATTATTAAGTATGGAGACAAAAAAAAAAAAAAAAAAAAAATCAAGCTCGAGCTCAGTCAAATTCTAACAAAGCTCGATTAAGCTCAGCATGCTTCGATATGATATAAAGCTCGGCTCGGCTCCCTCGATGCCCAGGCCTAGTGGCAACTATAAGGATACTCGCTGATTTCGATTGTATAATAAGAGGAAACAAAACGATGAATTGTTCGAGCACCCCAGACTACGAGGCCCTTGGTTGCTTTTATTAGAGATTGCATCTACAAGACCCTTTGTTAGTGCTTCCTCAATCGAAACATAGACTTGATAATTTGGGCATGCGGATATCTGATACTGGATGGTTATTAAGAAAAAAGACGTGCCAATTTGCGAAAAAAATCAAGCTTATTCAACTGTGCAAGTGCCTATCATCAGAGCTACCCAGCCAAAACCTACTGGAGTACTATACTTATCACTAGAAAAGGAAATAGTTTCTAGAGAGAGGAACAGTAGTAGCTGGTGGGCATGTAAGAACTGTCCCGTCTGCAGTAACTGTGTATGTCTCGGGATCGACGTTGATGTCAGGAAGTGCGTCGTTGAGCTTCATGTCAAGTTTAGTGATATTTCTCACATTACTTACAGCTTCCACCCTCTTGTTTAGTCCATAAGAGTCTTTCACTCCAGCATCCAGAGCTGCCTGTTTGTCAAATGCAGCACACATAAGAGTTGTTAGTACACATTTTGTAGAAATTCACCTATTCTTTACTGTATTTTAGTGTAAGGGTCCGAGTTTATGTCTGTCAAAGAGTTGTCAGTAATATTTCTCACATTACTGTATTTTGACTCCGTCTCTCGTTCAATTTTATATGACATTTTCTTCCTAGTTTGGTTAGAGAAGAATGACACATTTCTTATATTTGGAAACTGTTTAACGTTAAACTCTCATTTTATCCTGTATAATACGCTCCGATGGCCAGAGAAACATCATGTTGTTTAGGCCATACATTTTAAGGGGACTTTGGGAATGTGTTTTTGAATGATCTCTAGGAAACAGAAACTAATCATACACTTTAAGGCTGAGAGTGTTTATCTCCGAGAGGGGGAGATAGAGATAGAGAGAGAGATACCTTGCTGACGAAAGCAATTGAATTAGTACTTGCAGCCTTGGAAAATGCTCCAAACATAGGCCTCATTACCACCTGTAAGAACTTGTTCTTCAGTAATGAAAATGCATATAGCAACTCGGTTTTGAGGGGATAAAGGCCTAGGTTGCAGAGGCTACTAGTAAAACATAAGAAATAATCCAAGATACACATGAAAGTCAAAGCGGAGAATTGGACTCTGAAGATGTTATATCTTCAATGATGGAACTCTTGGATACAAGTACTTAGGTCCAAAATGGTAAATAGAACTAATTGCGAACAAAAGAATCTACCAATGTAAAATAGTTACCGGTTCGGGTGTTGGGATGCTAGCATTAGGATCTCCCATGTTTGACCAGGCTATAACCCCGCCTTTGATCACCATTTCTGGTTTTGCCCCGAAAAATGATGGTTTCCACAAAACAAGATCGGCTAATTTCCCTACCTGCAAGATATCCAATAAAATGAAATTGGAATTATGACAAGAAGATTTGACATGCTTGACTTTTAGGGGTCTTTTGTCATCTAATATGTGGTTGATGAGAATTGGCTTTTGGTTTATGCTGAGTTCAGAAACAAATATTAACATGTTTGCATTGTACACCTTTGATATAAATTCAACTCTATCTTTGTCAATTCGTCTGTGCAATCCCCCTAATGTTACACAGACTCAGATATTATGCTTGGATATAGACTGACACAGTGATGTCCAATGTATAACATATTTTAGTGTATCCGAAGGACTTATACAGAATATCCATACCCCTGTCATACATGTTCATAACATCAAAGTAAATGAAAAGTCCATATAACATAAGCACCCCCACCCTCCACCTGAAGACCCTTCCTCCAACTGTGACCAACGAAAAAATTGTCCAATTCGTAGCATCACAAAAGAAAACAGTCGAAAAAGATTTTAGCAAATCCATTGTCTGTACACTGATTGATAAAGACAGACCTCAACTGATCCAACATATTGAGAGATCCCATTAGCAATTGCTGGATTTATAGTGTATTTTGCAATGTATCGTTTGATCCGGAAATTGTCATTGTCTGGTCCGTCAATGTCCAACGGTCCTCTGAATGACTTCATCTTGTGGGCAGTCTGCCACGTTCTGCAAATCACCTGGTAAGACAAGTATCTGAGTAATACTGCCAGGCTTTGTAGAAAGTGTAAAATATCTATTCATCTCAATCACCTCTAGTGCTAACTCACAGCAGGTAGCTAATTAAAGGCTTAACAGAAGAATCCGTGGGCCTATTCAACTAATAAGTAAGAAAGGATGGATTTTGCTTTCTCTGGAACCCCGACCATAATAGCAGGATATATATTATAATACTAAACTAATGGATTGTCTCACTTTGTATCATTCGTGTGCGCAGACTTATAACAACATTGACGTACATGCTGCTTACTGCAATATGATTATACAAATACCAGTCATTCTGTTTTACTGATTCTTAACAGAAGATAATTTGATAAAACAGAATAATTGGTCAAGTTTGCCTGCAAAGTAATGTTTCCCAATCAAAAATTAATAATGAAATTAGATTACTGGAAACCTCTCCAATTCGACCCATGGCTTGTGAATCAGAAGATATAATGCTAATGGCTCCCATATCATGCAATATATCTTCTGCAGCAATTGTTTCAGCCCGAATCCTAGATTCAGCAAAAGCTACATCCTCTCGGATGTCCTTGTTAAGATGATGGCATACCATCTGCATATAGAGCAATCAGGTCAATACATTGTTCCAGAGAATAGAAACTTCACGGTATTATAAGCTTCTCTTACCAGCATGTCAAGGTGTTCATCCACCGTATTCAAAGTAAATGGACGTGTCGGATTGGTTGATGAGGGAATGACATTTTTCACACCACAAACTTTGATGATATCTGGAGCATGTCCACCACCAGCACCTTCACTGCAGAATACATGTTACATAATGAAAAAAAAAGAAAAAAAAGAAGAAGTCGTGTTCATTGATTTTATAGGCAAGCAGCAGCATTCTTTCTCTTCTTTTTCTCGATTCATTTTTCTTGGTTCTCTCTTTTTTCTTCGCCCATTTCCTTTTGGAGGTTGGAGAAGTGGGTATTTTAAGTGTATACCTGTGGTATGTGTGTATGGTGCGACCTTTAAAAGCAGCGATTGTATGCTCAACAAATCCGGATTCATTCAAGGTGTCAGTATGGATGTTGACCTGCAGTTAAGAAATCAATCACTTTTTAACTTGGAAAACTTAGTCTAATCAGCGAACGACGAAAGGAATACCTGAATGTCGTATTGGTCTGCAACAGTTAGGCACATATCTATAGCAGCAGGAGTAGTTCCCCAATCCTCATGAAGCTTCAGGCCCATTGCTCCAGCTTTGACTATTTCATGTAGGCCATCAGCCTTGGCACTGTTACCCTGCAATACAATTATAGAGGAAACTAACATGTTATAAAAAGGAACATTTTCTCACGGACTACATATTGGAAACCACCAACATGTTACACTACAGAAATCAGTGTAAATTAGCTAAGTCTGTCCAACGCAGAGAACATAGAAACAAAGATCTTTTCTTCTAGTTTGTCGCTCGGAGATCTGAAGCTACACACAGTTATTTGACAGTAAATCCCAGAAGATAAGCATACCCTCCTACATCAATAAAATAAGCCAGCAACTAAGCGTACTTTTCCTGTGAAACCAAAATTCAGGGGAAGTTCGTCAGTTGACTGCAACATTAATTCCATGTGCACAGGCCCTGGTGTACAAGTGGTTGCGCGTGTCCCAAAAGAAGGTCCTGTACCACCTCCAACCATTGTAGTGATTCCTACAAGGGTCATAAGAAGGAAAGAAGATACGCAGTTAAACACAAAGGCTAGCAAATTCATCACTTCACTCGTCTTTCTTAAAACACAAGATTACGTTTATTTTACAGAAACTTAAGCTAGTTATGGAACTATACAAGGCAAGCTTAATGCTCAGCCTATTACGAAATGTAGCGAAAATTGATCAGTTTGACCATAAGCATACATGCAAACACAGGAGCTGACCGCATAGAACACTACAAGAGCACGGAGTATCGTATTAATTACGTATCTAGCTAGACTCCGAGTTGTTACATAAACATGCTACAACAAAAAGGCAAGAATGAAAAAAAGCAAAAGATATTCTTTAAAGGGAACTCTAACAATACACAGATAAAAAAACATAGATTTTACCACTTGATATTGCCTCATACACCAGTTGAGGGCATATAAAGTGCACATGACAATCTATAGCTCCTGCTGTTATGATCATTCCTTCGCCTGCAATAACCTCAGTGTTAACCTGAAAGATCAGGAATCATTAGCTTCACATTCTAGTGACTTCTACCAACTTAACATTAGAATGTTCCCAGACTTACCCCAATAATAATATCACCATCCATGATATCCGGGTTACCTGCCTTGCAAAGTGAGACAATACAACCATCTTTAATTCCAATGTCGCACTTGAAAATCCCTGTATAATCAATCACGACCGCATTCGTTATAACAGTATCCAAACAATTTACTGAAGGATATCCACACGCCTGGCCCATTCCATCTCTTAGAACTTTTCCACCCCCAAATACACATTCATCACCATAGTTAACAATGTCTTTTTCAATTTCTGCAAATAGATCAGTATCACCCAGACGTATCCTGTCTCCAGTGGTGGGGCCATACATGTTGGCATATGCCTCATGAGACATCGAAAAAGAAAAGCAAGATTCTTCTCCTACAACACCTTCCCTGCACAAAACTTTTCAAGCTAAGACATCCCTTTTCCTCACAGCTTCATTAGTTCAGAAAAGAAACTCAATCAAGTAATTTTTCAGGAAAGTCCTGAGAGGCAAAAAGGTAGTGTAACAATATTTACGGACCTTGCATTTGGTTCTTCTGAATGACCAAATCGTCCTTCTCTCACAGCTCTCATTACTGTGGTAACATTCGCATCATCAACTAGACCATCTGCAATTGCATTACCTCCTCTAATCACTTGCTTGCCACTAATCCTTACAAGAACAACACTTTTTGTTTCTCCTGGCTAGAAATGTAATGGGTATTTGTCAACTCCGATCATGAGCGAGGGGGAAATTGAAGAGTAGAAACATTGTCAAATTTGATTAACATGGTTGAGCACCACTTCACAAGATAAAGGATATGACTGGAGATGAACAAATACGCAGGGAAGGTTACTGTTTCAGCTCGAACCTTTACTGGAAATGGAAGTACGTCCACAATAGAAGGAATATTCTTTAATTAATCTTCAGCTAATACTATTGATTGCTTGTCATTAAAATATTTGACAAATTTACAATTGAAAACTTAGGCCTTTTTTGTCAAGTGTAACCTGGCATATCATGTAAATTGTCATGCTGTTTATCAAGATGCTTTTTAGTCCAAATCACAAATTTAAGGAAGCCATAACATATTTATAGGCATATCTTATGTACTATGAGAAAGGGTATGCATTCTATTTTTCCTGGCATATTTTTCTCCACCAAATTCGCTCTAAGTGCAGCCAAGATTAGCTCCATTTATTCTCGAGTTAGATGCTTAATCACAAGCAAGACAAGTGGCCCGACTCCTATCCTGTATGTGTTCCTGAGCAAAAGCAATACACCCACAATGTGTTGATCTCACTCAAAAATTAATGCCCGAGCCAGTTCTGGAAAACCCCAACTCACAACTAAGCTCAAGTAGCATTGTGTACGTAACTCCACCATTTCCAATTAACTTCTAACCAACCATACTGGAAAAGTGAATATTACGGGCAGAAGAGATATTCAGAAAGAAGACATGTGCTTGTTGCTTTTCTCATCCTTGCAAAAGCCAAGGCATATATGAAGTAAAGTTTTGCTACAAAGCTAAAAGGGTCAGAAGTCTCACTTCAAACCTTGTAGCAGTTCCGGCAGGTATATTTAACCGCATCCCATATGCTCTCTTTCGATCAAAAATCAGGGACGGATTGACCTCAATAAAGTGATAATGGCTGCCGACCTGGATAGATTTTGCCACTGTTACCTCTTTTCTGCATTTTTCATTTCAAATAGGAATGGATTGCAGTTAAAGATTGACTCGTTAGCCCTTAGAACCACGACAGTCAATCCCATGAATGTACTACAGCTCTAAAAGAGGAGCATCATTATAGACTTGGAACAAAAAAGAAACACAAGAATCCAGGAGTTACCAACTTAGCGTATACCTAATAAACAGAAACTAAACTGACCAAGTCAAATAACATGAGACATGTTTCATCAACACATTATACTTAGTAAGTCGTGGAAGATGCCTTCAGAACAACTCAGAAACTAGCAGGATAACTCAACTCTTTCTCTCCAATTAGTGTCTTTGATCTCTCTTCGATAATCTTTTTATTTATTTTCATTGTTCATTTTGTGTGTGTGCGTGGGGGAGGGTTTGGGGGGGGGGGGGGGTTGAGGGTGGGCGAACATGAGTAGAGCACTGCAGAAATGCATAAGCAAAGGAATAAATTCAACAAAGACAGGCACCTGAATTGGCCTGTCACCTGTGTTTGTGACTTTGAGAACTACTGCCTTTCTTTGAGGATTAAGGGTAATTAGTCCACCTCCAAAGCACAACTGACCAGGAATTTTACTATCTTCTACCACCGGAAACTTGTCTAAAGGAGGAACTGCAAAATGATACATTTCAAATTATAAGCATTAGGAAGCAATTCTTATTGAATATAAGCCACTTCCAGTACAGCATAATGCTAATTATATGCCTGAACTTTCAGGACTCCAGCGGAGAAATCACTTAATGGAGAAACATAGACATCGAAAAAGGTAGCATCAAATGAAGCCAGTTCTAGTAAGCTTAGGTTAAAATGCATACGGTTCAAAAAGGCGCAGGATATCTATTCACAAGAGCTGAAGAGCTACCACTAAATTTCTGCACACAGCAGGAGGGAAATTTGTAATCCAGTAAAAAATGTTCCAGATGTCAGCCAGCCCCTTCTAAACCATGATCCAAGAGATAGAACAGAGTTGGGCAGAGCATCGCAGAATTATTGAATTACAAAATGGACTCTCGGGACACTTGATCTACAGCTTAACTTTGACATTCAGAAAGAAAATCAATGACAGGTCAGGAAAGTCAACTAGCATCAGACGCAATGACGGGGACCTTATTCATGCAAATGAAATAAATGCTTCCACCAAATTCAAGTTCTAGTCAAATAACCTTTGGCACCAATGTATTGACAAAACGTGCCTCTTCCAAAAGATTCATTTCCACAGCGAAGAGTGAAATCATGTTTTCTTGATAATGAAAGAAAATTGCAATTGGACATACTAAAAACAGTATGTGACATGATTACCAGGAAGAAAAGAACCGTGCAGAGCTAGATCCAGATTTCCATTTTCACTTGCTATAGGGTCATGTATGGTGATTAATTTTGTTCCATCTGGAAAGGTCCCCTCTACCTAAAATTACATTGCCACTGAATAGTGAACAGCTGCCTTGAACTGAAGATGAACAATGGCAAGGACAACAAGAAAACACAGAGAAAATGGGAAATGTCTAGTACCTGAACAGTTTCCAAGAGATGAGGAACAGATGGAAGAACTTGTCTCCTGACAATAACAAAGTTAATCGTAAGCCCATTGAACTTCCTAAAAATCATGCAATCATTTAAACAATTACATTCTTTGAGACATTTTAGTCCACTCATCTCGATTAAACAATTACATCCTTAAAGATGAGTAGCGTATATGATACTAGCTATTCTTGTATGCACCTTCCCAGTAATTGTCTTCCTATGTCCATCAACTCGGCCACACTCTTATCTCCATCACGGACAAGTTCTAATACCTAGTCATCATGAAAAACAAAATACATCAAAATGAGTCCAACTGCATAAGACAAGATTGCAGATAAACTTCTATTTTGTACAAACACCACAGCCCTTCCCTTCAAAATAATTTTACAAGTCTCATGTATTAGCACTTTAGCAGCACATTGGATATTTTAATAGATCAAATAGTCCTCACACTTTCAGAAAGTAAACACAATTTTACACAAAAATATGGACTTCTACCAAAATCGAATTGTAAAAAACAACCCAAGTCAATCAGTCAACCAACTATACCTAAATCCCAACAAGTAGTGCTTCGAATTTGATACATGAATACTCGTATCATTCTGTTCTATTCAGGTCTGTTTAATTCAAAACAATCCAAATATCCATTACAAATAGTAGCAAAGTGAGTTTATGTCCATCAATTATAGCTCTATGCTAAAGTAGTTGAATTCATAAACTATAGCTCATTACCAACATAGAAAAACTTGTTTCCGCTTCTTGGGAGAAGCTTCTTCCCACGGCAGAAAAACTGTTTTTGCTCGCTCAAAATTACATTTTTTTGGCCAAACACTTCCTTTTTTATAAAATTGGGTATGTTGTTGTTGTTGTAAGCTTTTCTATAACCGAGAAATCCACAGAACTTAGTGATGCAGGGTCCGAAACTCGGTACATATTGGGCTGCCCCTCTATCCTTCTCCACTTAGCAAAAGCAACATTTTGTTTTTGTATCAACTATAGCTCAATACCAACATAGTTGGTGACTTAAAAAACTACTTCTCCCCGATATCAGAAAAACTGCTTCTACTATTGCTCAAAATTTACTTTTTCCTTTTCACCAAACACCTCAAATCTCCAAAAAAGATAACTTTTTTCTATATCACCATACGTAACTATCAAAGAAATGGACCTTCGTCCTGACTCAACCCCAAAAGCTAGCTCAAGGGAATTGCCCAAGTCCATATAAACAAACAATCATCTCGTTCCCCTAACCCACTCCAACAATAACAAAAGCAAATGACTACCCCAACAACTACAATCATCAAGAACCAACATTATAACAAACTATATACTCAAATTCAACTCATTTGACACAAAAATTGAATCTTGAATTATAAAAACTGAATCTTGAATAATAAAAATTGAATCTTGAACAATAAAATTACCTGAGTAGCAATAAGAGCAACAGATTCAGTATAATTAAGAAGTTTGCCTCTAGCAAGTCTCTTTTGTGCTAAATATCCAGCATTATGCAGCATCAATTTCTCTATTTCTCTTGGAACCAACTTCATTTTTTTAGTGAATTTTTCAGTCTTTCAAAGAAAAAATGTTAATAGAAAAGTTGTTGAGGAAACCAAAGTTAACTCATGATTGGTGAGAATCTATAAAGGATACACTAAGTTGACTTGTACACAAACCTTAAACTCTCCAAAATTAAATTGGTTTTTTCTAGTTTTAGAAAGAGGTGAAAAGTGTTAAAAATATCTCCTTTTTTGGTTCTCGGCCTTCGCTAACCCGACTAATTTAGATTAAAACGTTATTACTATCTTCATCCCTTAAGAAGTATGGTTTTTTTATTTTTTATTTTATCCCAAAACAAATTTTATTATAAAATTCTTATGTAAAAATAATGGTCTTGTTTCGATATTACTCTTGCAATTGAAGAGGTAAGAAATAATTAGTCCTACTTAAATTTAATTTGCAAAGATAGAATATATATATAAGGTCAACTAAGTAAAATACAAATAGTATTTGATATTTTCTTAACAGACGTAAAGAGAAAAATTGGACACTTCTTGTGAGACCGAAGTAGTAATAGAAGTATATCTCCATTATCACTACTCGAAAAACCTGTATTTTCGACCACCAAATCGGTCGGAGAACGGTCGACACTTCGACCGATCTTCGACCGATTGATGTGAGCGAATAAATTTAGGTCGAAATAGGCCTTCGATCGAAAGTCGGTCGAAGGGTCGACCGGCTTTCGACCGACTTTCGGTCGATATATCGGGCTCTTATTCTTTATTGTGTTATGGATGTTTGAATTTTGATTGTGGTTGATTAAATATTTAACAACAATAACATTCTCAGTATATTCCACACGTTGATTAAATATTTTTAAATTACAATTGAAGTACATTTTAAAGTATAAATAGATCATTTCTGTTAGGAATTAATCCTTGCAGAATGAACTTGTACTAAAACATTTTGTGTAATAGCATCGAATATATTAATTCACATTCTCTTTATTTCCCAAAAGTGTATTAATTGCATTGAATATATGATATATTTACAACATTCACATCCTGTTTCATTCACAATTTAACTGCTATTAATGAAATTATTTTTTTAAAATCTTTTTGTTCTTGTCATTTATCTCGTTATTGAACACCACAAACTTATATGGTCGATTTCTATAGCTCGTTTTTTTTTTTCTTTTGGTTGGATACGTAGTTATTATTTGTGCTATGGTAAGTCCATAACATATACTCCCTCCGTTCCAATTTATGTGGCAGCATTTCCTTCCTCCGTTCCAATTTATGTGACAGCATTTCCTTATTCGTCCGTTCAAAAAAGAATGACAACATTTTAAATTTGATAACAATTTAACTTCAAAATTACAGTTTTGCCATTACTAAAATAATTTACAACCACATAAATATTTTTGGCTAATTTTACACCACAAGTTTCAAAAGTCTTTCTTTTTTTCTTAAACTTTGTACCGAGTCAAACTATAAAACGTAAAGTGAAACGGAGGGAGTACTACTAGTAATTTGTGCTATTGGCATGTCCCTAATAGATCTAGTTATTTTTGTGTGTGTGTGTGTGTGTGTGTGTGTGTGTGTGTGTGTGTGTGTGTGTGTGTGTGTGTCTAGAGGTCATCATTGGAATGATGGGAGTAATAAAATAGCATTGAACATCTAAGACGTAAAAGTTAACTTTATTATTAGTAATACATAAAGAGTAATACAAGTCTTCTGCTGTCTTTTTTGTTAAACTTTTTCAAGAGATAAGAAACATCAAAGTTGCTCAAGTTGTTGAGTGTTGAAATCACTTGGTTGTGGTACTTGTTGATGGGGAAGGCCTTTGATGGTTCCTTCTTCTACTTGTTCTTGCAATTTTTTGTCTGAAAAAACACTTTTCCCTTGATCAGATTGGGTTCTTGCAGTGCCTTGGTGCATATTCTTGTCATCAATTTCATGTTTCATTTGCTTTGGTTGGTCTTTATCTCTTTCTTTGTGCTTGATTTCTTGCATGGCAGAATTTAGTAGTATGACACAAATACGTGGTTCATAAAGTTTGTACTTAGAACTAGGAGTTAAAGGTGAGAGATATTACGATAACCCTTTTTGAGCATTCGCAACTCATTAAGGGCATCATCTAAAAAATATGTACAACAACTGCAATAACATATTCAGTGTATTCTACAAATAAGATCTGGAAAGAGGGGAAAAACGAGATATACATAGATCTTACCCCAACTAAAGTAGAAAGGTTGTTTCCGGTAAACCCTCGGCTAGGAAAAGAATATATATTAGAAAACACCTTTGAAAATCAAGTCAGTAATATGGTGCTACAAGAGAATGTTAAAAGTAAAGCATATCCAAAACAAACAGATAATAACAATAGATATAAAGGCGAGGACTAAGAAGTAAATCATCTATATAAGCATAATACTATCTCTAATAAGAGGAAATATATTCGACTATACAACCTACCCTTCTACCCTAATCCTCGACCTCCACACTCCTTTATTTAGGATCATGTCCTCGATGATCTGGATATGGGTAATGTCATGCCTAATCACCTCGGCCCAATTCTTAGATAGTGTGATTCGTCCATTATCACATATAGATCAGACAGTTCGATCTTAGTTCTCTATAAGGATTTTGATGGATACAATCTAGAATGACTATCTCTTGGGAGGGAAGAACATACAATCACAGAAAAGGGCAACATCATGAGTAAAACTTTTTGATGGTTAATCGGAAATAAAACTTCTCGAGCAATATAGATAAACATTATGAAGTTAACAATTTACAGCATGAAGAAAGTTCCTCCTATCATACAAATAAATTAGCAAATATACTGACTAATGAGACAACCATATCTAAATCATAGATGGTCATTACACATTTTAGTGACTTAATTTTGGAGAGATCAAACTTTCTGTATAAACAAAAGTATCCTGAATGGTAGATGCATCAATATTATCACAATCTAATGGCCATATTCCATTGCTTGGACCAAATGATTCTTCAGATATCTTATGTATCATTGTTCCATGACTTTTTATTTTGTAGTAGCTAAGTAGCACTTCACCATTTGAAAACCTAAATATTGGTATCAGATGAATCCCATTACTTGGTATACTCAACAATCTCGTCCAAGATTCTTTAACGCCATATTCTTTCATTACCCATAAATTAGTACTTATAGTGTTGTTAAGATAAACGCAAAGCATTCCTCCCAACAATGACAAGCCTATCTCACGGAACGTACACCCCTCACCAGAGAGATACTGTATCTCTGGAAACGGTATTTCTCCGTACATCTCATTTGAAATATTCAATGTAACCACAGTTGTTTCTGGGAACTCCCCGTGCCAATGAAATGCTCCATGTACAAATACCAAACCTTCCCTATTAGGTACCAAAAAACCACTCATCCTAGAACTTCCATCAATTTTTCTCCAAGAACCACTTTTCAGTGCAAGAATTTCAACAACATCCTCTTCATCAAGGTCAATCTTAAGCACTTTATAGTCATCACTAGTAGAGTCATATCCTAATCCATAAGCATAATCTCCTGATGGAAATTCTAAATCAGGAAGTATTGTTCTTTCATTAGTGGATGGGTTCCATAGCATTAACATTGGAGGCGACTCCGTAGGTTGAGTCCAAAATCCAATGAGAAACAAGCCATTGCAACAACACTCGACTCTACCATGCCAGCTTAAAGGCCAATAATCAAGTCTTTGTATATCCTTAACAATTTGAACTGAGGATAAACAAGAACTATAGAAGCAAAAAGTATCATCATTACACATGCCAATTAGCAACTTTTGAGAATTCTCATTCTTGGCATGAAAATTGAGATGCTTCTTCTTAAAGTTAGGTTGTAATATTAATGTCTTCCAAAATTTTGAAACGCATTTGAATCGAATGAGAGACTTCACAGGTAGCATGATGAGCATGTCCATAATTATTTCCTCTTCAATATTGTGAGTTTCCATAGTAAGAAAGAAGGTTATGTTCCAGAGAAAAATTTACGTGTGCGTTTTCGAAATAGGATATTGATATATGTATTACTTTTGCAAAGAACACAAGTAGAACATAAAGTCCTGGTAGAAATAGAATTTGATTCCTAATAGGATTTAAGTACTTACTAGTATAGTACTTACTATATATATATATATATATACTTGTTTTAGCATAGTAAAAGGATTCCCGGGAATTGCTATGTGTTATTGTTTGTTTTCCAAAGGACAAATAAGTCCTTACTTAAACGAATCTTTAATTTTTCTTTTGTAGTTTTCGTTACACAAGTCGACTGAAGAAATGCTAAATACTTATTCACATCGGGTGATTATACCAAATTATATCGACGCACCATGGTAAGACACAAAAGGTCTCAAAAGGACAATCCAAAAAACAAAACTTCCCAAACAATAGATAAACATTATAAAATAACTAATTCAAAGCATGAAGCACAAGAGTCATATTTAAATTATCGATGGTCATTACACATTTTAATGACTCAATTTTGGAGAGATCAAACTTTCTGTATAAACAAAAGTATCCTGAATGGTAAATGCATCAATACCATCAGAATGTAAAGGCCATTTTTGATTGCTATGTCCAAATGATCCTTCGGATATCTTATGTATCACTGTTCCCGATTCACCTGTCGTGAAGCTAAGTAGAACTTCCCCATTGGAAAACCTATATATTGGTATCAGATCAACCCCACTACTTGGTATATTAAGCAAATTCGTCCAAGATCCTTTGATGCCGTAGTCTTTCATTACCCATAAATTAGTAGTTATTGTGTCGTTAATATAAAAGCAAAGCATTCCTCCCAACAATGACAAGCCTGCCTCCCGGGACGGACCGGTGCCACGTGGTATCTCTGGATACGGTATCTCTCCATACGTCTCATTTGAAATATTCAATGTAACCACAGCTCGTTTTGGGGACGACGTCGCGCGCCAATGAAATGCTCCATGTAGGGATGCAAAACCTACCCCCCTCTCAGGTACCACAATCCTATTTGAGGTTCCATCAATTTTTCTCCAGGAACCACTTTTCAGTGCAAGAATTTCAACAACATCCTCTTCATCAGGGTCATCAACCACCTTAAGGATTTTATAGTCATCACTAGTAGAGTCATATCCTAACCCATATGCATAATCCTCATCTTGACCAGATGGAGATTCAAAATCAGGAAGTATTGTTTTTTCTCTTGTGGATGGGTTCCATAGCATTAACATTGGAGGCAAGTCCGAAGGTTGAGTCCAAAATCCAATGAGAAACAAGCCATTGCAACAACACTCGACTCTACCATGCCAGCTTGAAGGCCAATCATCAAGTCTTTGTACATCTTTAACAATTTGAACCGAAGATAAAGAAGAACTCGAGAAGTAAAAAGAAGAACCAAAGATCGATTGGCCAATTAGCAACTTTTGAGAATCCTCGTTCTTGCAATGAAAATTGAGATGCTTCTGCTTAAAGTAAGGTTCACAGATTAATGTCTTCCAAAACTTTGCAACGCACTTGAAACGAAGGAGAGACGTGACAGGTAGCTTGATGAGAATGTCCATAATTATTTTCTCATTGATATTGTGAGTTCCCGTTCCCATATACCTAGGGCGTTTGCGAGTTTCCACTCCCATATACTCCTTCCGTTCCAATTTATGTGGCAGCATGTTGATATACAAGAACAAAAAATTGAAGAACAAGAAAGAAGGCTACGTCAATTGAAAAATAGGGTTAGGTATTGATCTATTTGTAAATCAAAGAACTCAAATAGAATCTAAATACCTCGTAGAAATACAAATTTGATTCGTAATAGGGTTTAAGTACTTACTACTCTATATATTTATTTGTTTTATATCATAGTAAAAGGACTCAAAAAATTAAATGAAACAATAAAGTAACACTTACATAAATAATGTTAAATAACTATGTTTGAGTCATAAACACTATACGAAAATATGTTACATCAGATAAGACTGTATGAATAGTGATCTGTCTAACTTTATAATACAAGTGTGTAACGATTTTGAGATTGTCTTACAATTTTACAATTTTGTTATGTAGTAAGTCGTTAAATTTTCTCATTCACTAAAACATCTTTATCATTTATAGAAATTAATTTTATATAACTTTTAAATGATTATATTTTTCCTTTTATTAAATATTGTTATATTCGTTGTTTTGACATATTAAATTTACAATTATTTACGCGAGATGAAGTGTATAACGTATATATGTACACAAAAACTAGTATTAATAAATAATGTTATATATCAAACTTGAAAAATAGAGCACTATAACACATAGTACGCAGTTAAATTAGGAAATAATCAATTAAATTAGAGAACCAACCTATTATGACTTCAAAAATAGACCAATTAACAATTATACGCAAGAATTTACATTATTATTATCAAAATATATATACAAACTATACTCTCTTTTTTTAACTACTTTTGCAACCTCTTTTTGGACAGAAACAAAAGGGGTTCTTTTGACATATATAGATCTCTCAAGTCTTATTACTAGCTGATTTTTCGAGCTTATTGTGGGAGAAAAGATTTCTCTGAATATGAAGTTACCTTCTTCTTTCCATAGTACTCATAATTTCCTTACTTTGTATTTTTTTCCTTCTTCTTTTCTTGCTCACTTACTTCATCACTTCTTCATTATATATATATATCTTCTTTTTTCTTCTCTAGGGTTTTCCCTTAGCTGTTCTAAAGATGAAGCTAAGGAGGCCAAAGATTGAAGTTGATGAAGAAGTCGAAATTCGTAAAGAAATCTCCAAGAAAAATCACATATGTGCTGAGTGTGGAAAAGGGTTTAGCTCAGGAAAAGCTTTAGGAGGACACATGAGTAGTGCACATGTTCAACCAAATAATAGAGCTTTAGCTTTCAACAAATATGGTCAATCTTCAAAGAGAGGGATGATGAAACCTCCCAAAAAAGAAATCAAGAATGAGGATGATGATAATAATTATTATTTTGAAAAAGCTAGGAATATTGTTGTTGTTGCACCTCTTGTTACTACTTTGAATGATTGTTTGAAGAGTTGGACAGTAACTGGGAGACGAGGGAGATGTGCTGATATTAGTAAGAGAAAAGTTGTTATGAAACCAACAATTGATGAGGTAAATACTCGAGAAATTTGTTATTCAACAGATAGTAAATTCAAGAATTCAGTGGTGAATAAGAAGAGAAAAATTGATTGTCAAAAGGACAAAGATGTTAGCCCAATTAAAAAAAGATATTACTTTCTTAAGGCTGTAACATCAGAGAAATACTACAAATGTAACATATGTGACAAGTCTTTTACTAGTCACCAAGCATTGGGTGGTCATAGATCAAGTCATACCAAGTTCAAGATTACTATCAGTATTGAACAATTTGGATCTAACAAGAGAGGAGGGTCTGAAAATATTCACAAGTTCAAGGTTTGTGACAAGAGTTTTCCAACTGGACGAGCATTAGGTCACCAAAGGTGCCATTGGAGTAACCAAGATGAATCAAGCCAACATGTTACTAAAGTTCTTGACTTTGATCTTAATGAACTACCCCCTGCAGAAGATTGGGTTGAGGTGATTAGGCAAGATATGACACAACTATATTTCACCGAAGATTTGATCGTAGATAGAAGAGCATGGAAGTCGAGGATTAGGACGCTTCAGATCACCAAAGATGGGAGAATATGGTTCTAGTGTGGGATTTTAGAGAACTTTAGCAGTATTATTGGTATTTATTTATTTTTGTCATATTATTAGCTTCTTTTTTTTTTGGTACTATAGTTTCATTTACTCTGATTTGATGTCATTGCTTCTGTTTAACTTGGTATTTCTAAACTTTGCATGTTTTATCTTATTCTTTCGCTTTCTAAACTTTGTATGTACACCTCACCTTCCCCAAACTCCACTTATTATATCTTACTGAGTATGTTGTTGTGTATCAATATGCTTCCATTGAATGTTTAGGATTTCAATTATTGAAGGGCTAGATTAATCTCCTTAGCAATAGGAGTTTATTTCTTATTGAATTTTCTGTTCTTTGATTCACTCATAGAAGCAATAGAAAGAAAGATCAAGCAGCACCCAGTGAGTGGGTTTTAGTCTTTGCACCTAATTAAGGTTCAATTTATGTAATTCCTTTAGTTGATTCCCTCATATTTTCTTTCTTTTTATTTCCTTGTAACTACAAAAATGATATTTTCTGTGCTTTTATCTTATTTAAGAAAAAAAAGGGTTAAGGTTTATGGAACTACCTAGTGATGGTAGGTATGTGTAAAAAATCAATTTTATCCAATATACGCACCACGGGCGTATCTACTCTATTTATATTTACTTATTATTGTTGTTAAGCTACCTTACTTTTAATTTTTATAGGGAGTTACCTATAAATATCTCTTTGGTGGCTTGATGGTATAAAAAATCATATACAATAATAGTGTACAAACTTAAACTCTTACTAAGTAATTTAAGCAATAATTTAAGTTTTGTGTTCAGTGTATGCAATTTTATACTATCAAATCATGTTTACTTCTTGTTGTAGTTAATTTAATCTATTTTTTTATATCTCAAATCTCACTTTTCATCTAGGATTCCTTGGGTGATGAATTTAAGTTTTGTATACTAACAATATATATAATTTTTACATTATCATTTCAAAAATTATATATACTGATAATGCACAAAATTAAACTTATTACTAAAATGTCTTTTTATTGCGATTAGTCTTTTCGATGTCTCTGCACCTTCATTTAGGTTTATTTGCTTCAAACCAAGCTTAATGGAACTACAGAAAGTTCCAAAATAAAAATTATACTTTATACTAATCAATTTTACAGAGCATAGATTATGCTAAAGGGGAAAAAAATTTCCTTCCCCTTATATTGCATCCACAAAGATATCCAAAAAATCAGAATTATTTTTAAGTGCAAAAGATACAATTTTTAACGCAAATACTAAAAGCTACAACTTTTAACGGTAAATACTTACTTGCACCAGGTGTTTTCACCCGACCAGCTATTTGTTTACGAATTCATTATTCTCGATAAATCATGGTTAATTATTATTCATTGTTTCTTTATTAAATCACTTTATAATGGTTAATTGTTAGGGTTAGGGTTAGGGGCTGACGGGTGTGTAGTGTAAATATGTAAGATTTGCATAAATAAGCTGAAAGGGAAGGTATGTAGTGCATATTTGGCTTCCATTCATGAAAATTAAATTGCTTCTATTTCTCATTTTAAAATTGGCCTGATTTATGAAACTTTTTTAATAAATTATTAATTTTTAAAGTTTTTGAGATAAAATTTGGTGTCAACAAGATTCTCCTAAAATAAATACTTACCTTTTCTAATTGTAATAATTCTTATTTAATAAGAGTTTAAGTTTTGTGTAGTTTCAGCATACAAATATTTTACATCATCAAATAATTTTAGTGTAATTATATAAAAGTATGTCTATACAATTTTTTAATAAAAAGATTGATAAAATTAAAAAATGACTGAAGAAGCTCATAGAAACAAGTGATATATAAACATTGGCTATACATATTCAACATAAATGTACAAATGGTATTCACACTAATGATATATTTAATTATAATACCGGCAATATTATGTCTCGCTATTTGAGATGTACTACTTTTTCAACCTTTCTTGATAGTAATACTATAGTAGCCATTCAAAGAAAAGTGCATGAGCTTCATTAAAAAAATGTCTCTTAATTTCTTGAATATAATTTCCTGGTGTATGGAGTCAAAACATCAAACAGGATTCACCGTTATTTGGAAGTTAGTTATTTAAAAAAGACGAAGAAGTCTTTAAGTATTTTCCAGCTGCAATATTCTTGAAGAACTGCTGTTAGAAAATAAAGGAGGTTTGTATGTTACAACTATGTCATTGTTAGTATTTGCAAAAGATGCTTATCATTAGTTTTGGATTTGAAGAATTGGTTGTCTTGAAGTCATTGTATGTCTAGTTTAAGGATTTAATTCACTTGGGCAGAGAGCATTGGTTCCTTGAATGTGGTAAGCATGGGCGGACTTAGGTAGTGCTCAGTGGTATCAATTGATACCCTTCGCCGGAAAATTATATGGTACAAGTAGGTAAAAATTTTATTTTTATATAGATATATCCTATATTGAGTACCCTTAATTTTATTTATATGTTTAATTATTTAAATTTTAATACCCCTTAGTAAAAATCCTGGTTCCGCCCCTGATGGTAAGCTATTAACATGAGATTCCTAAGCTTTGAACTTGATACTGCAGTCTAAAAAACAGTGTGATACTTCAGGGTATGAATATATTGCAACCTAACGTTCTTCAACGCCACTGATTGTTGAATGGACTATGGGGGCGCCCTGGTGGTGTTGGTTGTTGTGGACTTGAATGCCTGCGTTTCTGCATTGAAAAGAAGGGATTAATCAGAATCTGAAACAAATAATCAGGTACAAGAATCAATCTATTTGCAATTATTCGTTTCCAGCTATATAGTTTCTTGTGCAGGTGGTAGTTAGTTTCATGTGCAAGATTTAATTATTTAGACAGATATTCATTTCTTTAACACATGAAAGCCCTAAATTTGTTTAAAGCAGAATCTACTGTAATCAACAGCTCACACTATGATGTAGTCTATATTATACATTCTAAAGATAAAAACCTAGAATTTCCAGCTAGTTAGTTTCATGTACAAGATTTAACAGTTGACAGATATTCTTTTCTCTAACTCATAAAGGTGATCTGCTAACATCGGAATACTTTAACCAACAACTAACTATGTCATACTTTCTAGGGGTAAAAATCTAGAGCTTCCAGCTTTGTAGCTAATCTAGCCTTTATACTCCCTTGCAAAGCAACTCTGGCTGGTATGATTTAATGTTTGATTTTGCTTTTTCATAGGTGGTAGCTTTTTATATTCTTCATAGAAATTGAGAAATTTTATCTTATGAAGGAACTATAGATCCGATAGTTGCATCATGAAGGCTAGTAAAGTTTAATTAGTCTTTTAATTTTCTGTAAATCAATGTGATTGATTTTTTGTCACAAGGAAGTATGCTCTCCAAGTGTTTTGAGTAATTGTTACAATCCGATTATTTAGATGATTGATCTGCAAATTCAATTGGTTGCTTGCTAATTGTCGTTGTTGCAATTGCAGGTAACGTCCTCCAAAGGGGTCAGCTATCATTATATCAGCCTCAATTTGTCGATAGTGAAAAAAAAGCGCTCTCTGGTCCTCTGCTATATTTTCATTAAGCCACCTCTCAATATTATTTCTATGATTTGTCCTTGCTATACGTCCAAAATTATCTCTTTGATCCCAAGCGAAGTGGCCTCTGTACCTAGACATTGCAGTTCTTTCTGCCATATCGACAAGCCCCACAGCCTTGCACCGCCATTCTCGTTGCCACCAGTGTTAACGTTTCCTAGATTATTGTTACCACTCCCATAAGGAATTCCTCTTATACCATGACCAATTCTGCAACTATTAATATTTCCATCAGAATTTCAGGGTAGGATCATTAAACCTTTCGCTTTAGGCCCCAAAGAGTTTGCCCTCAAACTTTATTATTGGTTATATTTATTTATAATGATAATTTTTTTTTTCAAGTAAACAAAATATAACCATTTGTTTCAATATATTACATTGATCTTGATTGTCAAAAATCGTATTAACAAATGTAAAAATTTGAGTAGTTTAAATAAAGATTCTAAAGTATTGGACAAATTTCTACTATGAAAAACTTGAATTTTTTTTTTCTTTTTAACTCATTTATCTTAATCCAACGTGTCTATTTCATTTTTATTTTTTTAAAAAAATTAATTCTTAAAAAGATCAGTTTGTACTTTTAGCTCAAATAATTAAAAGTGTGAATTGTAAATTCAAAAATATATATGAATATTATCACAAAAAGTTATGCATCTTATTAGGGGTGTTGGTTTTAACCCTCGATTTCACTATACCATTCGAGTAAATTTACTCTGGGTTTCCCCAAATTTTTTCTCCCGGTCCAATTCCAAATACTTTATCAAAAGGTCAAATACATCGTCAACTCCTTGAACTTGATGCTATATTCCACTTTGACACTCCAACTAAGGTCCTTTTCAGCTGAACACTTGAACTTTTTTTATAAGTATCCATCTAGACACTTTTCACTCACTCTATTGAAAAACTCATGCGCGTGTTTGTGCACGAGTCTTACGTGGATAAGTGGTCTATTAATATTCTGCCACATGTAATAATTGGACACATTTTATTGTAACCACCTAATTTTGGCACAAAAAAAATAAAATTACGTAAAATAGTCAATCTTCAAAGAGAGGGATGATGAAACCTCCTAAAAAAGAAATCAAGAATGAGAATGATGATAATTATTAAGAAAAAGCTAGGAATATTGTTGTTTCATCACCTCTTGTTACTACTTTGCATTTATATTTACTTCTTGTTGTTGGTAAGCTACCTTACTTTTAAGATGCCAAATTTTACTTTTTATAGGGGGTTGCCTATAAATATCTCATTGATGGCTTGATAGTATAAAAAATCATATATATACAATGATAGTGTACAAATTTAAACTCTTACTAAATAATTTAAATTTTGTGTACAATGTATGTAATTTTATACTATCTAGTCATGCTTACTTTTTGTTGTAGTTAAGTTACTCTATTTTTTAAGACCTCAAATCTCAGTTTTTATCTAGGATTCCTGCAAATATATCTCTTGGGTGATGAATTTAAATTTTGTATACTAACAATACATGTAATTTTTACATTATCATGTCAAAAATTATATATACACAGTGCACAAAATTAAACTCATTACTAAAATGTCTTTTTATTGCGATTAGTCTTTTCGATGTCGCTGCACCTTCATTTAGGTTTATTTGCTTCAAACCAAGTTTAATGGAACTACAGAAGGAGAAAACATGCATTCATCGATCAGATAATAAACTTAGCAAGTTTTATTTTGTGCGCAACATAATTATTATTTGTTTTCTTAATTATTTTCTTGAACTCGACAACTTTATAGAATTTACTCTCTTGGGGGTCGTTACAAATCCCGGGATTAAAATTTGGACTACAAGTGGGATAAATAAACCCACCTCCTATATGGGATTAGTTAATCCCATGATTTTGGGATAAAAGCTCTCCCAACTTAGCTAATCCCAACAATCAAATATGGGATTAATTTAGTCCCAAATTTAATTCCGGGACTATTAGTCCAATCCCGCCAACCAAACGACATGTGCTGTAACGTGGAACTGTTTGTCCACGTGACACTTTTTCCAAAATAAGATATATTTTTTACCCTTTTATATTTATAAATTTTTTAAGGGAGTAGTACACCAACATAATGGCCATTGGGGAGCTCAATTTTATGACAACAAAAGAATTTGGTTCAAATAGAAACTTCCCTTGGACTAACTTTACACTCTCAGAATCAAGTTTCCAGAGTCAGTTTACAATAGAAGATAATCTCAGGATGATCAAAGAAGGTTCTTATTCTTCAAAGTTTGATGAGTTTTTGAAAGAAAAATATAATGAGAAACATAAGAGCTTACTCTTAAAGTAAAGGTCCTTTGGAATGATCTCTACAAGGCAATGAGGTATTAAAGTAAATGTTCTCAAAAGAGCTTACTCCAAGTGATGTTGGAAAGCTTAATAGGCTTCTGATGCATTAGACGAGGCATTTTACTTATTGTGGGGTGAGATGTAAGCCCCGAGACATAGCACATAGGGCGTAAGTTCCATGGATTTTAATACCAATTTTAAAATTAAAAAATATCAAAATCACAAAGAAAAATATAAGAAATAGATAAAACGTTTAACAAAATTAAAAAATGACTAAAGAGGCTTATATATACAAGTGATATATAAACATTGGCTATACATCTTTAGCATAAATGTACAAATGATATTCACACTCATGATACATTCAATTATAATATATGAAATATTATGTCTCGCTATTTGAGACGTACTAAATTTTCAACCTTCTATAGATGAATATAACTTGTAAAATTTATTATTAAATTTTTTTTAGATGAACAATGTTAATTTAGGAATTTTGAAAGAAGATTTACACAGGATTCATTGGGCAAACCCCAAGCACTGAACGTTAGGCGTGCTTAGAGCGCACCGCCGGACACTTAGGGCATAAACCTCATATAACTAAGCCCCACACATAAGCCTCGAGGCGTTTTGTTAGTGAGGCGAGCTCCGAGGCGAGTCGCATAAAAGCTTTTTAAAACAGAGTGAAGAAGAAGGAAACTTACCATAAACAGGTTTGAAAGTTCCATCAATTACAAACTATTGAATTAATAATGGTCCAAGATTTTCTTCCTAAGTAGAGCCCTTAGTTTAGTACGTACTAATATAAAGACTTAATGTTTCTTTAGGTTTATTATTGCTTGGTGTATTGGAAAAAAATGGACGTGCTCGGATAGCATTTCAGTGTGATGAATCGAGGACAATCGAACTGATGTTCCGAAGGAGAAAGATCGAAGCAAACAATTGAAGCGCCGAAGTCAAGCACTGAGGTCATCACCGAAGGCAAAGTCACGAGCTGTGCTTCGAGGATACTCACTTTGATCGAGCAGTAAGGTCATACCACCAAAGTCATGCATTTGGACTTCAATGGAACACCTCGGTTCTGGCGGCTCATCAGCTCACTATTTCAGCCCACTAACCCCACTAATAGGCATGATGAACGTGTGCAAGGACATGACCAGTCATGGGAAACGTGGGCAAGGCCCCTTGTATCTATAAATAGCATTAGTTTTCACAGTGTATTCATTCAGAAATACTTACAGAAACTATGGCAAAATTTGTACTCGCAGTTATATATTGAAATCAAGTTACTCTCTTACATTTTCGCTTGTTATTTGTATCGTCTCAACTTTGATACTAAGATTTGCTTGTATCCGCAACCCAAATTCGATTTGTGATCCTAAATTAGTTTAGGCACATACAAATTGGCGACGTCTGTGGGGATACGAGCATAAATGCTTTGTTCCAAAGTTGAACGTCTTTTCCGTTTGGATTCATGTTTTCATTCAACAAAATGGCTAACAATAGCAGAAATCCCGCTGAACCGCAATTAACTCCCGATGGACAGACTAGCGTTCAATCGAACCCAAATTCTTCATCTTCGATGTCAACCGAAGCCTTTCAGGCTTATTTTGTTACCACACTCAGAGCTCTTCAAGAGCAGCAAGCCGAGCAGGCCAATATTAATGCCGAATTTCGTGCCTCGTAGAAGCGAGGAACAACTCAACTCCGAATGGAGTCCAACCTGTGGCTCTAAATGGAGGCATCCCGCTCTTCGTTCTTATGGGCGCGATAACAGGGGGACCTCAAAATGGGGCCACATCTGGAGGTTCGGGCACATTACCGAGTACTACGCCATACTTTGGGACGATCCCACCGTGGCATAGACTCTCGGTAGACGTTGAAAAGCTAACCAAGGAGATCGAAGCCCGAGTTGAGGCTCGCATCGAGACGCGCGTGGAAAAATGACTCGAAAGCATCCCCGGGGTGACTAAGGCCCAAGATGATCTTGATATTGACCAATATTAGGCAATTACCGTTCAAATCCGAGGCCGCTCCAGCCCCTACTCCAAAGAATTTCAAGATTTTATTCTTGAAAAAGTATGATGGGGCCATTGACCCCAGAGAACATGTGACCGAATACATGTCGATGGCGCTGAGTAATGACTTAACGGAGATAGAGAAGGAATCGATGTTCTTGAAAAAATTCGGCGAATCTTTGGAGAAGGGAGCATTGCGCTGGTACATGCGTCTACCATCGAGGTCGATTTCCACTTTCAAGGAGCTGGTTAACGCATTTGTTAAAGCTCATACCGGGGCGCAGAAAATCCTCCAAAGGAAGGAGGATATATTCGAAGTCAAACAACGGCCCGGCGAGCCACTCAAAGACTTCCTCGAGTGCTTTCATGCTGGACGCGTGGAGTTGCCTCCCATGGATGATACTTTGGCCATCATGGCCTTCGAAAACTGCATCAATGTTCGAAACTCTGAGGCTGCTGCTGAGTTGTGAAAAGAGCTCCAGAAATATCAAACCTTAAACTATGATGATTTGCACAACAGGGCATACACCAAGATAAGGCTGGAGGAAGTCGAGTAGAAAAATAATGGCCGAAGATTATAGGCCATAAGTTTGGGAGTTACAGAAAATTAAAAGGAAATTAATGAGTATTGTTTTCTTTTAACTTTAGTGGTTTTACAATAGATAAATGATAAATAGAAAAAATTCGACAAAATAGATAATTAAGATTTCTAATTTGTGAGATGTGCCACATATTTCGAATGAATCAAATTCTAATCTCTTATTTCGGAAAAAGACTAAATAAATTCTCAAAGTATTTTTGTTGTAGCAAGCATGGCAATAATATATACTCCTAACATAAAAATAAAGACACATAAATAAAACTAGAATAGCTACTTATTGCCTATTGCACCTCGGGACGTGTGCAATTACTTAGACTTGGACATTGAGCAAGCGAGCCGAGTTCGACCCGAATCTAACTAAGCTTACTATGCTGACGAATCGAGCCGATCTGAACCAAATTTTATATCATGCCGAGCCGGGCTCAACCGAGCCCTTTTTGTGTCACCGCACTTAATAATAGTACAAAATAATATTTTAATTTTCCTTTTCATCATAATTATAAATAAGGTTGAAATGCTAGTTTATCAATTACTATTAACTATTGCATTAAAGTATTAAACATTACGTAAATTTCTAATTTATTAGTAATTGAACCTAATGAATAAAATTTATATTTTAAAGAAAAAGTTATACGATAAATCAAGCTAATTGAGTCGACCCGAATTTTGACCGAACCGAATTTGAACGAGCTTTAATCGAGGTGAGCGGAACTATACCAAACTTTAAGTAAGACCGAACCAAACCAAGCCAAATTTATTTTCAAAATGAACCGAACCAAGCCAAGCTAAAAGACACTCGAGAACAAAAAAAACATTCAAGCCGAGCCTCTTTTCCAAGTAACGTTACTTTGTTATATGGACATTTTGTGTTATTGGTGTCCCACGTATAAGAAAAACCACACAATTTTAACAGATAGCCAAATATATCAGCCCACACAATTCATTACCCCTTTTTCCTTGTATGTACCCCTACCTACCCTTTCAACATCCTCTCCACCCAACCATAACCCACCATCTTCTTGCTTCACCATTTTTTCAGATCTAACCTCTTATCCTTGTTATTTCTTTAAATAATATCATTTTTTCAAAAATCCAATTGCACACATCTCATCTCTCTTTTACCCTTCAATAAAGCTATTATTTTTACATAAGTCTTTGCTAACAACATATCAAAAACACACAAAAAAGACATGTTTTTGCTAAATCAAAACCAAAGATTTGATTTTTAATTTGATGGTGGTGGTGTAATATGCTTGGATTATAAAGGGGCCAAAAGTGCAGGTAAGTTATACACAATCTTGTTAATTTATTACTTTGTTCATAATTAAGATTACACAATAGTCAATTAGTAGTTCATTATTGTTCAAAATTAACTATTTTGCAAAACTGTATGTTGGTTTTATAGAAGGGAAGCCTTGGAGAAACTTGTAAAGTTGTCTTCGTTTGACCTATAGGTCATGGATTCAAGCCTTAGAAACAGCCACTTATGCTTGCATAAGGTTAGGCTGGTACGCCCTTCCCCGGACCCTGCGTTTTGTGCATCGGGCTGCCCTTTAGTATGTTGGTGTTATAAACCAGTATGAATGATTCTAATGTTTGGTTGTTGCATACTTTTTTGTAGGCAGGCTTATGAGATCTCAAAGGATGGACCTTTATATACAACAAAAAGAAAAACAAGAAAAACAGTCGTGAAAAGGAGTTTGTTATCCTAGTTAAGTCAACCATGAGCGATGTGGCGGTGGATGAGACTCATTTGCGAACCGGAAACGTGGTATTTAGATTTGAAATTGGGAGAGGAGTTGTTGGAGGATGATAATTTGATGAAGGAAGAAAAAGAAGAAGAGGATGAGATATTGTTGGAACGGAGACGTGATGTGGTGCAAGGGATTGATTGAGATTTGGTCAAGCCTACTGACCAACTCATTCCTCGCACAGCACCTTCCTTGGAGCTGAATCAAACTCTCGTGTCTTAAGAAGTCAACCATGGAAGCAAATTCCGTTTTGTAGGTAATGTCTGAAGGACCTAGTAACATTTTACTGAAATTTTGTAGTTTGTTCGAATGTGGAGTGGAAACGGGCTAGATATGTGGAACAATACTAATATTGCACCAACAGGTACTAGCGGTAGCTGCATGATGCCTCCTCTGCCTCCCCCGCAATCTATGAAATCGCCTCCACCTGGTACAAGTTCAGTGATGCCGCCTGGTACTAGTAGTAGTGGTGGTGCTGGACCGGCTACACCGCCTTCATATACTGTTTTGCCAACTGAAGCTCAGCCCAAAGAGAAAGCTAGAAAGCGGATGCAGCTTAATTCCAAGCTCTATAGTGATAAACGCAAGTTTGGATTTGTTGAGATGCAGTAGGAGGATATGCCTCCTGAGCATGTTCGCAAGATTATTAGGTAACTTCTTTTCTTTGCATTTCTCTACTTTGAAGCTCTTTTTACCTTCGTGAATTCTTGCATTTTAGGTATATCTGTTTTTGAGGTGTTGTGGTTTAGTGTATTAGGTAAATACTATTTAGATTACTATGATTTTAGTGTCCCGAATAAATGATCAGTAAGTTTATTATTCAGAATTGTGCTAATATATTTAGGAGGTTTTGTGGTTTAATTGACTAGGAGCCTGTTTGTGTGAGCTTAAAAGTGGCTTATAAGCCCTTTGTGAAATGTTTGATAACTCAAAAGTTTATGGGCTTATGAGCCCTTGTGTGCTTAAAAAAGCCAAAACTGAGAGGTTTAAATCCCAACTTCTCAAAAAGTGGCTTATACGCCACTTTTGGCTTATAAGCTGCTTAAAATAAGCTCCCCCAAACAGGCTCTAGGTCATATTTTTTCCAGCCACGGACAAATCTCTTAACAGCCATAGCTCTTCCCTACAGGGAACATCCCATTTTGGAGGTTTCCTTATATGTAACCCTGCCTACCCTTTCAACATCCTCTCCACCCACACCCCACCATAACCCCATCTTCTTCCTTAACCATTTTTTCAGATTAACCTCTTATCCTTCTTGTTTCTTTAAATAATGTCATTTTTCCAAAAATGTTTCTTCTTCCAATTTCACACATCTCATCTCCCTTTTACCCTTCAATAAAGCTTTTAGTTTTACATAAATCTGTGCTAACAACATATCAAAAACACACAAAAAAAAAGGACATGTTTTTGCTAAATCAAAACCAAAGATTTGATTTTTAATTTGATTCTGGTGGTTTAATGTGCTTGGGAACCAAAAGGGGCCAAAAATGTAGGTAACTTATACATAATCTTGTTAATTTAATACAACATTCATTACTACAAATATGCAATCGGTTGAAATTGAGAAAAAGTTTCATACTTGCTCATAATTATGATTCTAAAGTTTGGTTATATAGAACATTTTGAGATTAGCAATGTTATCATGTCATATGGGAGTGAATATTGTGCCTGCAATGCAAGACAAGTGTAGCGACAAGCTGAATGCCATTAAAATGAGGATGTTGATATAGATATGATGTCATACATGATTGGGTAAGATTATAAATGATCACATCACATGAGACGACACAAGTGGTGCAAGTGGAACACATAGAAGATAAATGAGAAACTATAGACTAAGATAGTTTGGCCATCTTACATGGACCTCTGTATGCACCATACAAACAGTAGTTATGGAAGAGTGAAGATGCTAAAACATGACAAGATAGATGTGAAATCATGTGCAGAAGTTGTACAAAAAACTCAGAATCTCTTTAAATCAGTGTGAATTTGGCTTAGAAAATAATACATTAGAAGGAAAGGATCCGTAAGGTGAAACTGATATTATGCCTTAATTGTGGTTGGTAAACATACATTAGGTTTTGCGTTTTCCAGGAGGGCAAAGACTTGTATGTCTGTGAAGACAAGTGCTGTAATTAATGAACCTCTAATTTTGAACAATGCCCACTGCCGTCAAAACAAGTTATTTATGTTACAACAAAACCGGTCCAAATAAAGCACAATGCGTATAGAGGATTCATATGGCTGATCCAAGTAGTTTTGGTATTTAGTTAATTATTAAATGAATTTGCACTTAATTACTATAAGATTACAAGTTGACAAAATGGTGGCTTGCCCTTCTCTTCTTGAATTGCAGTTTTGGTTCCACCAGAGCAGTGGCCCTTAGACCCGGGATGCAGGCTTCAGTAAGTTTTGTTAGTTCTAGTGCACTTGGAATGGCATGTGGCCCTGCATTTGCTGGGCTACTTCAGACAATGTTAGGATTTACAAGTTAACCTTCAACAACATACTTTGCCTGGTTGCATTATGGCTTTTACATGGTTAATTTATTTGATATGGCTGTGGATCTCGTTTGAAGAACCTGCTCGCGAGACTAATGAAGTTAAAACTATTCCTCAAGAATTTAACGCTGGTATGTGCTCTACCTTTTTTTGTTTTTGGGTTATTTGTGCTGTCAGCCTATCACTATTCCAAAGTTGTATATATTCGTGCCTCTATGTTTTCTTTCCCTTTATTCATTATAATCTTTAACTGGTAGTAAAATCAGTCAAACGACAAAATGGGGAACGCAAAATCTTAAATTTCAAATTCTTCATTATTCTCCCCTCTCCATTTTACAATCATTCAATAGGGGCCCTTTACTAACTACATACAGAAAACTCAAAAAAAATATTCCAAGCTATGAATGAATCTTCCAAGCTATGAACATCCCTCTGTAGACTATAGAACAGCTAATGCTGCCTGTTTCCTTGATTTTCCATTTGCTAACTACATACAGAAAACACACAAAAATATTCCAAGCTATGAGCATCCCTCTGTAGACTATAGAACAGCTAATGCTGCCTGTTTCCCTCTGTAGACTATAGAACAGCTAATGCTGCCTGTTTCCTTGATTTTCCATTTGCTAACTACATACAGAAAACACAAAAAAAATATTCCAAGCTATGAACATCCCTCTGTAGACTATAGAACAGCTAATGCTGCCTGTTTCCTTGATTTTCCATCTGATGTAATGTTTGCCTTAAGGCAGCAATCTCGCGGTCTTTCTCCGCTAATTTGTTTTTCATTTCCTCATCCTTTTGGGCAATTTTTGCCTTCAGTTTGTTTGTGACATGTGAGTAACCTTGTACTTTGTGCTTCCATATTATATCAGCTTCCTCTATTTTGTTTTTGAAAAAGTCACCCCTTTCAATCATTGGAACACCCTTCATCATTTTAGAAATATTTTTAAAACCAAACACCCTTGAGATTTTTTTCCATTCTACAGTTTGTTCCGGTGTAAAATATGGTCGAAATGGGCAATCAGGAGGGCATTTCGCCCCCCTGGATTTGCACACCCCACATTTTTCATTTCGACGGGGTTTATTAGGTTGGTTTGGTGGAGGGATCCCACCAGGATGACCATTAGCTCTTCCATCACCATGAACTCTTCCATCAGAACTATTGCCTCCACCAAATTGACCTTCTTCATCTAGAATAGGGTCTCCAACGGCTTCAATATGGTTTTCTTCCAAATCATTCACATTGTACTCAAGAAGTTCACGATTGTTGACAATATGGTTTTCTTGATTTCCGATCCCACCAGGATGACCATTAGCTCTTCCATCACCATGAACTCTTCCATCAGAACTATTGCCTCCACCAAATTGACCTTCTTCATCTAGAATAGGGTCTCCAAAGGCTTCAATATGGTTTTCTTCCAAATCATTCACATTGTACTCAAGAAGTTCACGATTGTTGACAATATGGTTTTCTTGATTTCCGATCCCACCAGGATGACCATTAGCTCTTCCATCACCATGAACTCTTCCATCAGAACTATTGCCTCCACCAAAATGGTTTTCTTCCAAATCATTCACATTGTACTCAACCAAATTAGCTCTTCCATCACCATGAACTCTTCCATCAGAACTATTGCCTCCACCAAAATGGTTTTCTTCCAAATCATTCACATTGTACTCAACCAAATTAGCTCTTCCATCACCATGAACTCTTCCATCAGAACTATTGCCTCCACCAAATTGACCTTCTTGGGGCCCAAACCCTTCATCTAGATTTGGCTCCTGAATGGTGTCTCCAAAGGCTGCTTCTAAATCAGCCATGGGGATATCATTAAAATCAATATGATTATCCAAATTGATACTAATATGGTTTTCTTCCAAATCATTCACATTGTACTCAAGAAGTTCAAGATTGTTGACAATATGGTTTTCTTGATTTCCTCTGTTTTCAGCAGTTGGGATTTGATTGGTTACTTCTTCTAGATAATTCTCCAAGTCATTGTCTCCCTGATCATTCACGTTATTCAGAAGAAGATTCTCTTCAAGATTGTGACTAAGCCAATTGTTCCTTTCCATTTTTTTGTATTCTTGTTCAAGAAAAGAAAAAGAAAAGTGATTGGTGATTGACGAAAGTGACAGTTAAGTGGATGTGTTACTTTTTAGTACTATATATAAAGTAGTACTTGTAAAGATCTTTTTCTCTATTAGTTATTGGTCACGTGCCCTAGAGCTACTATACACTGTCCTTTTTTTTTATTATTATTTTGTTCTACCATTTGTTTTAAGTAAAATTTTTTAGCGAAAAATATTTGATGGGGGAAAAGTACAAGTAAAATTAATTAAACAAATTTGGACATAAAATTAAAGTATTGACATGAATATTTATATTTCGTCTCTAGTGAATCAATCGTTGAGTATGCTCTTACGTACTTAGGATGATCACGACTACTATAAATAAAAGGTCATTAAGTAAAATGAGCAAAAAGAATAATTTGATGGGAAAAAAGTACAACTGAAATTGAATTAAACAAATTTCGGCATAAAATTAAAGTATTGACCTGAATATTTACATTTCATCTCTGATGTAGAATGAATCAATCATTGAATATATTCATACATACTTAGGTGATCACGATTACTATAAATAAAAGGTTATTGAGTAATGTTCTTACCTGTAACATAATCTTTGAATAACATAATTAAGCACTATTGAATAACATTACTACTCGTGAACATGTCAATGTGGGAAATGACAAAATCAAAAGACCTAATACTAAAAGTTTTCATTAGTTATTCATTTGAAAAGGTAGTTCTACATAGATTTACTATCAATAACGACATTATCTCCCGTCATAGAAAGTGTCGTTACTCACAGTAACGACACTATCTTTCGTTAGTTCCATTCCCCGTTAGTTATTCGCAGTTGCAATTTTTGAATATAATAATATGAGTGTCGTTACTGAGAATTGCGTTTATATTAGTTCTGTAAATAATTTAAAAATTGCATTATTTTGGTTAATTACTATAAAAAATGGCTTAGTTAAGTCAAAACTTCTGGACTTCCATGCATGCATGATTATCCTTCGTTTCAGTTTGTGTAACTAGATTTTCTTATTCGTCGGTTTTAAAAAAATTGACAGTATTTTAAATTTAGTAACAATTTAATTTCTAAATTACTACTTCACTCTCAATGAAATGATTTACAAGACTTATTCTAAACCACAAGTATCAAAAATATTTTTATGCCGATTTAAACTATGACACAAACGGAGAAAGTAACATTTTGTCCACTTTGTCCTTTTTTCCCTCCATTACTTGGGACTAATAATCTCAATTTTGCATGCTGAATCCAACCAATTGAAGTTCTTTGGTGTTTAATCATTTTATGAGCGAAAAAGGGTCCAAGATACCTCTGGACTACTCAAAATACAGCAATTTAATCTTTCCTTTCATTTTTAGCTCAAAATACTCTTGTTATTAGTTAAATAACTCAAAATTATCCTCTACCCTAATTAAGTAGCTCAAAAGTATCGTCCTCACTAACAGTTGCTCCCAAATAAGCAAAACATAAGCACATGTATCCTTGAACTATTCGAAATAGAACATTTATACCCCTGAACTATTCGATTACAAATTAATGTAATTCAAGATTTATGTAAGAAGTTAAATATATACCACATAAATTTAATAAGTACAATAATAGAAATCGTTTTATGTTTAGATTAATGCCTTTTATTCGAAAGAAAGAAAAAAAGATGCTTTAGAAATTAGCAATTGTAGACCTTTTATATATCAATTTAGAGTTAGTACAGTAAACCCATTATTATTAATGTAGGAAAACAAACTTTAGTTCTGTAAAAAAAAAAGGAACATAATTTTATGTCTAGAAAGAATCTATATATATATATATAAAAGGAGAGTAGTAGTTATATTAGTTAGCATAGTAGTTAGAAAAATAGTTAGGACAAGATATATGTATTTTGTCTTAAATTGGAATATGGATATTTAAATTAAAAAATAAATTTAAAAGATAAAATCTACAAATTGGGATAGACTATAATTCTTCTCCTAATTATCTAAAACTTCAACTATGATAAAAATTTGTAATCATAGCTACAGAGCTACTAATCTAACATTTGAATTTGAAATAAAAGATAAAGTTTTTTAGTTTGAATATATTCTGATAAGGAACCAAATGTGATTGTTTAATTGGAGGCATTTTCTATCTAAATCTATATCTAGAATAGGACATTAGGACAATATCTGTAATAACATTGAGTTCAATTCAAATTGAAAGATAAATATTTTTTTGGGAAAAAAAATTGACGTTGTTTGAAGTTTATAAATGTACTTATCCAAATTAAATAATCAAATTGAAGAATATGATTGGCTTACAGTAGGTTGGAACACATCTATAGATAAAGGGTAAAATACTTATACTAACTTATTCAAACTACTAATCAAAATCGCAGTTTAAATAGATAAAGGCTAATACCAAATTTTGTTTTCCACAATTTGAATTCAAGTGTAATATTGTCAAGTCCCCATAAACCTACTTTTGAATTTGAATAAAGATATATATATATGATAAATTTTGAATTTTAACAGATGTGGATAATTTTGGATATATTCAAGATTGAATAAATATCTAATATGCATCTATATTCCATGTCTTGTACATTTATTATCTAAACAACCTCATTTTCAAATTTCATCACCACTTTTACAAATCCTATTTTGTAGCTTATTTGGCAATGTAGGCATTGTAGTTTAGCAGGAAACTCTATGTTTAAAAAATTACTACAATATTATAATTAAAAGATAAAGTTCTTGAATTTGAATTTAAAGTTCTGTTTTTTTATTTTTTATTTTTGGGTTAAATTTTGGTGTTGGATTGATATACTTCTCATTGATTGAAACATATTGGTCCTCTGATGGATTTTCAAAAGGGGGAAGTATTTGTTCTTTCTCTTGTGGAGGGGTTCCATAGCATTAATTTTGAAGGAGGTTGACTCCAAAGCTCAATGAGAAACAAGCCATCGCAACAACAGTAGACTTCGTTAATCCATTCACTGCCCGTTTCTTCATTAGCTTATAAATCTTGATACGAAAAGGTCGTATGTGGCTCAACTAAATATAAATATAATTATAAAACCTGAATCATCCCGTTTTTTCATTAGCTTACGAATTTTGATACGAAAATGTCATCTATGGCTCAACTAAATGTAAATATAATTGTAAAACCTGAAATTATATTTTAGGATAAGTAGAATTTAATCTATTTTTATAGATCTCTTATCGGGTTTTTATGTTATCCAGATTGTCTCTAAACTTGAAAGGCTAAACCCAAAAGTCTAAAATATGTGATGGTGTCATTAGTTAACCAAATTGACTTAAACTGTATTATAATCCAACATGAACGCCGTCGTGCTCAATTTGATGAAAATAAATGTATCTTTAAAAGTACATAAAAAATGAAAAAGTTAAGGACTATCTTGCTGCAAACAAATAATAGCATTGGTAAATCAAAAGTAACAGTTAATTATAACATGAAAAATAGTTCCTCCATCATACATAAGCAAATTGTAATAATAAGTAATGGACAACCATGTTGAAATTATTTAGAAGGTCAGCAAACTATTAATTAGTGACCTAATTTTGGAAAAATCAAGCTTTCTATGTAAACAAAAGCACTATCAACATCAATATCATCAAGATCTAAAGGCCATACTGGACTGCTTGATCCATCCGATATCCTACATATCCCTCCTGATTTTGCCATGTAGTTAAGTATCACTTCACCGTTTAAAAACCTATATAATGGTATAACAAGAGGCCCATTAGTTGGTATACTGAATAATTTAGTCCATGATTCTTTGACACCATAGTCATTCATTACCCATAAAGTAGACGTTATATTATGGTTAAAATAAACGCAAAGCATTCCTGCCAACACTGAAACACCCAACTCTAATGCGCCCACCCTCGGGTTATTATTATAGGACGGGAGCTCCATTGATATCTCTCCGTACATCTCATTCGAAATATTCAACGTGACAATAGTGTCGGATAGCGCACGACACCAATGAAATGCTCCATGTACAAATGCCAAACATGCCCTATGAGAGAAACGGTAAGGTGTCAAGGTTTCATCAATTTTTCTCCAGGAACCACTTTTCAGTGCAAGAAGTTCAACAACTTCGTGTTCAGTGTCAATCCTAACGACTTTATAGTCATCACTAGTAGAGTCATATCCCAATCCATACACATATTCCTCTAATGGATCATATTCTAAATAGGGAAGCGTTATTGATTTTCTTGTGGAGGGGTTCCATAACAACAAGTCTGTAGATAATTCATCCCAAACCCTAATAAGAACCAAGCCATCACAACTACAGTAGACTGTAACCTGCGCATATGGTTTAGAGCTTAACTGCCCATCAATTCTCTGCATGTCCTTAACAATTTGATCTGTGGATAAACAAGTACTATACAAGTAAAAGGTTTCACAATCGATGGATTCACCAATAAGCAACTTCTTGGAATTCTCATTCTTGGCATGAAAACAAAGATGCTTCTTGTTAAAGTAAGGTTGTGAGATTAATGTCTTCCAAAATTTCGAAACACATTTGAAACGAAGGAGAGACTTCACTGGCAGCATGCTAAGGATATCCATAATTATTTCTTCGTTCATATCATGACTTCCCATTCTAGGGCGTTTGTGTGTTCTCATTGCTTAATTTCTCTAAGGAGACAAAACAATACGTGTACGTTTTTCAAAATTGGGTTAAGTGTTGATCTATTTATAGCTTTTGCAAAGAACTCAAGTAGAATATAATTTGAATTCCTTGTAGAAATATAATTTGATCCCAAAAAGGATTCTGTTTTGTCATAGTAAAAGGATTCCCCGTACTAAAAGGATTTATTTATACATTGTTGATGTCTTTGTCAAAGGAAAAATAATTAGTCCTTAATTAAATAAATAAAAGTCTCTATGTTTACTTTTCTTTGTTTTGTAGACAAGTTCCACCCCGAAGAGTCGATTAAATTTTCGGGGTAGAAAATTTAGTAGGGTTTTATTTACTCATTACTAATTTAATTTGGACTTTGTATTTATTTATTTATCAGTTTATCATGGGTGGAGTTGTACCATTGATAGATATACAAAATACTTTGAGATCAGTCAATAATTTATTCTCATTTTTTGGTACTTTAAAATTTGTTCTTCTCTTCAAAAATGTGTTCAAACTTTCGAATGTTAAATAACTCCTTACCTATATCTCTTCATGCTTCAATGTTGTACAAAGTGAAAGCATTAGTAAACTAATTTTGTTTGTAAATTTATTTTTCTTTTTTTGTGCTTCTAGATTACGTTCTACTATTTTTTGACAAAAGATATTCTTTTTTAGCGCTGTTTAATTTTGCTTGTGTGTTTATCTCATTTTTAACAATTAGGATTCAAATTTTATTTCTACAGGGAGTTCTATGACAAAAGTTATAAATAGATCAAAACCTAACCAGCCGTATTTTTTTTGTCTCTGGAACCAGCCGTAAGCTTCTTTCATGTATTTGAAAATCTTCTTTTGTTGATTTCAATTGACATAGCCATTTTCTTGTTCGTCAAGTTGTTTTCTTCGCTTGTTCTTGTATATCAACACGCTAGAAAATACTGCCATATAAATTGAAACGGATGGAGTATATGGGAGTGGAAACTCGCAAACGCCCTAGGTATATGGGAACTGGAACTCACAATATCAATGAGAAAATAATTATGGACATTCTCATCAAGCTACCTGTCACGTCTCTCCTTCGGTTCAAGTGTGTTGCAAATTTTTGGAAGACATTAATCTCTGAATCTTTCTTTAAGCAGAAGCATCTCAATTTTCATTGCAAGAACGAGAGTTCTCAAAAGATGCTAATTGGCCAATCGATCTTTGGTTCTTCTTTTTACTTCTCAACTTCTTCTTTATGTTCGGTTCAAATTGTTAAGGATATACAAAGACTTGATGATTGGCCTTCAAGCTGGCATGCACTACTAAAAAAAACTGAATCTGCGACCACCAAATCGGTCGCCGATCGGTCGCCAGGTCGACCGATCGGCGACCGATACGGGTAGTCAGAAAATTCATGGTAGCAAATAGCCCTGCGACCGAAAAATGGTCGCTACTTCGACCACCATGCGACCGAATTTCGGTCGCACAATAGCTCACATACAGTGACCAAGTATGCGACCGAAAATCGGTCGCACATCCTAGTGCGACCGATTTTCGGTCGCATACTTGGTCTCATTTGTGGTAATTAATGGTGACCAAGTATGCGACCGAAATTCGGTCGCACTAGGATGTGCGACCGATTTTCGGTCGCATACGTGGTCTCAGTTGTGACCACTATGCGACCGAAAATCGGTCGCCAAACCTGTAAAAACCTGCAATAAAAATCCTGCAATCAGGCACATCGCAACAGCAAAAACCAGCACCTGGGCAGCAATAAAACAGCAATCCAAACATTTCAAAAACATCCAATCATTTCAAAAACATCCATACACCATTAGTTATATTCTAAAATTGTTAACAATACAACTTCACAAACATTTAAAAGACTACTGGGGCTCGGGTGAGGCTGAGCTAGACCCGGACTCGGAAGAGGAAGAGGAAGAGGAGCTGCGGCGATGCTTGCTCTTATGCTTTCTTCTCGATTTCTTCTTCTCCTTTTTGGCAAGGAGCTTTCTGATCATGTCATGCGTTTCTTGGTTTTCCCTTGACAGCTGTGCGATCTGCTCTCTCATTTGAGCCATCTCAGCTGGATCAACGGAGCTCGCCGGAGAAGAAGTAGCTGAAGAGCCCAAAAAGCGAGAATTATGCTTATCCGGAGCATATAGCGATCCAAGACCATAAGCATACCCCTTCTTAACCCCTCCAACAGTATCGACCCATATTTGCTTTTCTTTCTCGAACGTCAATGGAGCCGGGGTGCTGCTTCCTGCGTCCGATGCTTGGGTCGATGTCCAGTCTTCCACGGCCTTTGTAGCCTTTTCCTGAATAACATAAATATAGTAATGATGTTAATAGAAAGACTAAACGTTGAAGGATTGAGGCGACTAAAGATCGAATTTTACAAACTTACCCATGCCTCTTTTGCGCGGGGCTCGACCCACTCTCCACCGCCCTTCTTGCCCCCCTTCGTATGCCTGATCTTGTGCAGCTCGAGCACAGGAATAGTGCGCTTTTCTTTCTTTTCCTACAAATTATAAAACATAATATGTTAGACAAAAAGCAACTGTTCAAGTAAATAATCAAACAATTAAATATACTGTACCAAGCGCATCTTTTGTGTAGCCGCGCTAATTGAGCCACCGGTATGGAGCGATCCACCCTTATCCGACGCTCGCGCAGCCTTTCCTTTCTCGCTCTTCGCCTCGAACTCGGGCGTGTGCCAATATTCATCCAGCTCCGCCCACTGAGGGCCTTGGAGGAAGCCGGGCCTTATACCTCTATGCCGCGCATTGTAAAGGGTTTGCTTGAATAGCGCAGCACATTTCTTTGGGAAAATGCTGCGAATGTTATAATCCAGCCCCTGATGCCAGATACATTTGCCCTGAAAGAGTATCAAAATAATTTCTTTAAACATGTTCATGGTTTAAAAAACTACAATTAGTTTTAAACAAAATGCATATGTGTTACCTCAAAATCAACCAATATCTGCTTCTTTACTTGCTGGGGCACATCGCTCCATGTTCGCCAAGGCTGGTTCCAGTGCGCTCTCATGCACGCAGTCAGCACTTTGGTGGACTCATCGCTTGGGCAAAAGCTACAAAAAAAAATTTACCAAGAGTTATTCATAATACTAGCAAATAAAATAGGAACTAATCATTTAATCGACAAGAACTTAAGAAATTAGGTAGCTTACCCTTTATCCGCCTCGGGGTAAATAATCATTCTGCCTTCTAGCCGAGCGCCAGGCTCACCAATGTAATAAGGCGAATGGGGATGATACAGCATGAGCTCCTGCTGACTCGGTGGGTCGTCACAACTATCAAGGGGGAATTCAGGGGGCTGAGTCTCACTGTCATCAGCCTGGGAGGGATCGCCCTGTGTGGGAGGGACCTGTGTCTCAGTATAATCAACGGTAGGGAATGTCCATTGCCAATCATGAGGCAACTGAGACGGGGTAATAAGTGGTACCTGATATGGGCCAGGGGGCCTGAAAAAAGCTGGATCATAGCCAGGTGGGGCATCAGTAGGCAGCGAATGCGGGACCTGTGATTGTTGACTGTCACCACCCGCAGAAGCTGAACTCTCGCCCACATGTCTCTTGCCAGGCCTTCTGCTAAAAACTTTAGGGCAAAACTTGTCCATACCTGTTGAAACATTCAAATGAGTTGGTACCAATTTTTAATAATCCTAGCCTTTTTTTGAATATCCATTGATCCGTTTGAATTCCATATTATCTAGTAAGTTGAATGCAATTTATCCGTTTGATACAATTTATCCGGTTTAGTCACAAGATGTTGCAAACATGAACAATCAAAACAACAATACCTAAACCCTAACTTTAAATGCATAACAAGTATTCCAATTGCCACAACCCATGACAAGACATCAACACATTGCAAACAACTCTACCAAACAATTTCCAACATATTATACATCACATTATATAGAATAAAGTAATTATAACTAACAACTAACATGTTAACAACATATATAGGCTCTCCATTATTTATAAATATATATATATAATTAAATTCGGATTATTAAACCAAAAAAAAAAAAAAAATTACCTCTACTTTGTATTGGATCCAATGGCAAGAAAGTATGAGTTACCAATGTGCTATCCACCAAAAAACTACAAAAAAAGTGCATTAAAAAGTCATTATATGAGTTTTTAAAAAAATAACAAAAATTACTAAAAAATGAAATTTACCTTGAATTTGTAGGGTTAGATCGTGTTAAATGGTAATATGGAGGTAATAGAGTAGTAATTTAACGTTATATGGGGTTTATAATGGTGGAAAGTTGATTATGGGGTTGGGGGGGTTCGGTTTTTAGGGATTGGGTGGGTTTTGGGAATTTTGAAATGGGGAAGAAAGGGGTTCTGCCCCGTTTTTAGTAACAGTTATGCGACCGACATGCGACCGATTGTCGGTCGCATAGCTGTGACTAATTTTTCAGAGACCAATGTGCGACCGATTTTCGGTCGCCACTTTTTTTCGTTGAGTGTGCGACCGAAAATCGGTCGCACAACTGTGGAGACCGAAATTCGGTCGCATGATGGTGGTCTCAGATTCAGCTTTTTTTAGTAGTGATGGTAGAGTCGAGTGTTGTTGCGATGGCTTGTTTCTCATTGGGTTTTGGACTCAACCTACGGAGTCGCCTCCAATGTTAATGCTATGGAACCCATCCACAAGAGAAAAAACAATACTTCCCCATTTAGAATCTCCATCTGAGTATGAGGAGGATTATGCATACGGGTTAGGATATGACTCTACTAGTGATGACTATAAAATCCTTTAGGTGGTTGACCCTGATGAAGAGGAAGATGTCGTTGAAATTCTTTCACTGAAAAGTGGTTCCTGGAGAAAAATTGATGGAACCTCAAATAGGATTGTTGTACCTGAAAGGGGGGTAGGTTTTGCATTCCTACATGGAGCATTTCATTGGCGCGCGACGTCCCCAAAACGGATTGTGGTTACATTGAATATTTCAAATGAGACGTATGGGGAGATACCGTATCCAGAGATACCACGTAGCACCGGTCCGTCCCGTGATGTAGGCTTGTCATTGTTGGGAGGAATGCTTTGCCTTTATACTAACGACACAATAACTACTAATTTATGGGTAATGAAAGACTACGGCATCAAAGGATCTTGGACGAATTTGCTTAATATACCAAGTAGTGGGGTTGATCTGATACCAATATATCGATTTTCCAATGGTGAAGTGCTACTTAGCTACTCAAAAGATAAATTGGGAACAATAATACATAAGATATCTGAAGGATCATGTGGACCAAGCAATCGAAAATGGCCTTCACATGTTGATGGTATTGATGCAAATACCATTCAGGATACTTTTGTTTACACAGAAAGTTTGATCTCTCCAAAATTGAGTCATTAAAATGTGTAATGACCATCAATAATTTAAATATGGCTGTCTTGTGCTTTCTTCATGCTTTAAATTATATTGTGCCTGATGCAGGAACTTTCTTCATACTTTAAATTGTTATTTTTATAATGTTTATCTATTGCTCGAGAAGTTTTATTTCGTATTAACGAAAGCTTTTGGTTTGCAGCAAAAATAGTCATGAGACTATGGTTGGTATGCAGCCTTTGTTTGTCCTTTCGAGACCTTTTTTGTGTCTTATTTTTATAATGTTCATGATGTACTTTAATTGAGTTGCAAGTTTAAATTATGTAGGTCATTTTTTAATCCTCTTGTATAATTTTCATTGAGTTTAAATTGAGTTGCAAGTGTGTGTAATTTTCATTTCTTTTTGTAGTACTTTTCAATTTCCAGCATGTTAATTGCAGAAGATCGTTGGGTTCAAGACTACTCAGAGATAATATTATGATAAATTTTCTTTTCTTGTAATGTATGTATTTGTTATTGTATTGTGAGTGATTGTTGAATCCTTAAAGTTCCAATTTATAAGGATATTAGCTTTTTCAGTTTAGATCTTTATCGTATTTGTAATAAATTTCAAATTATAAGGATATTAGGTTTTGTAGTACTTTTCAATTTTTTTGTAGTATTTTTCAATTTAAATTATCCACCATGTTTAATTGGATGAGATCTTTGGGAAGATGTGTCTAATAAGATATGGGTTGAGAAGGGGAGTTAACCAAGTTAGACAAGATTGGAATGGTTAGAGAGTAAGATAACATTACGATAAATTTTTATTTGTGCAATGTGTGTAATTTTTATTGTATTGTACTGCACTTGATCTTCTTATAGAGGTGCTCTGTTGACTAAAGAGCCTGTTTGGCCAAGCTTCTGGAGAGCCAAAAGTGCTTATTTTTCGCCAAAAGTGCTTATTTTGAACAATTGAGGTGTTTGGCCAAGCTTCTAGGAGAAAAATAAGTGCTTTTGAGTGGCAGCAGAAGCTTTTTTTCTGCTGTGGGGAAGAAGCTTGGAAAAGTAGCTTTTTCCTAAAAGTGCTTTTGAGGAGAAGCAGAAGCTGTTTTTAATTACCAGAATTACTTATATACCGAATTATCCCTACTTATTTTAACGTAATAAATATAATATATAAATAATACGTTATTTTTTTTCCCTTATTTTTCTACGTACACCTACATAACTATTGTGAGAAATTTTTAATCAAATAACATCTTTTTTTACGGCATAGATCTAGAATATTCAATTCTGTATGATGTATTTTGAAATTATTTTAAATAAATAATAAAATTAAATAGAGTGTTTGAGCATAAATATTTAAAATTCTTTATCTAGTTAAATATCTGCAATTTGAATCTTTAAACGTCCTTACTCGTAATTTAATACTCAAAAGTACTTTTTAAAAAGCTTGGCCAAACACAAATTACTACTCAACTATTGACAAAAGTGTTTCTCAAATGAGTTGGCCAAACACAAACTGCTTTTCTCTAAAAGTACTTTTAGAAAAAGCACTTTTGAACAAAAGAACTTTTGAAAATAAGCAGTTTCCAGAAGCTTGGCCAAACAGGCTCTAAGTCCTCTTTATTGAGATTGTACTCTCTGTTTGTAGTTGAAAATACCCCAATTTAACTATATTGATTGCTATAAACTTCAACTCCTCCTGTGTCCTCCCGATCATCGTATATACATAGTTAAAGCTGGATAACATTAACATGCCAAACCACTATATCTAGTCAACACAATCTTGTTTGTAAATGCAGAAAGATTGTAAGTGTGAATATATATTCTGTCAATGGTTTTTTAATTTTCATGTGTTCTTATGCGAAAGATAGTGTTCTCATCTTTGGATTTTCAAAACTAATTGTTATCTTAAATTTTAATTAGAGTACGCCCTTGGATGTGTTTATGTTCAAGTTCTAAATATATGAAATAAAATAATGCATAAATATCTGTTAGTTTGTTCCATCTTTTTCTTGATGATGTTATTTTCGGACTCTATTTATATAGAAATACTCTTTTGAGATACTTGATATGATACTAACTTTTGTTTATTATTCTTGGATTTGGGCTACTTAGCCACTTAGGTCTTAGGATAGCCATTATGGCATATTTCCTAGATGGTGCTATTTTTGGTATGTAATGTTTTGGTTCTTGATATATACGCCTGCGTTAATAATGATGTTCTTGGAAAAATTTCACTAATGGTGTTGGATGGCTATGTATTGCTATTTAGTGAATTTAAACTTTTTTTTTTGGTTTCCCACCCGGTGTCCGGTACCCTTATAGGAGCCCGACTAATCCGAATTCGCGCCGCGTAAGGCCTATTTCTGGGGAAAGCGCTCCCTACCAGGATTTTTTCCATTCCCAGGGCTCGAACCCCAGACCTCTGGTTAAGGGCGGAGGGATCATAGCCATCCCACCACAACTCTTGGTGGTAGTGAATTTAAACTTTATAGTCACCAATCGGGTATATAGGCGCAATATGCCTATTAACCTATCTACCAAGTATCAATATCTATATTATATTAAAAGTATATAGGCTTCTTCTAGGTATTTTTTTCTCAATTGCTTCTTTTCCTTACAAGTTGTCTATATTTGTTTGAGCTAAATCTTTCGTAGACTTCTTTCATTGTTAAAGTTGGGTTCCTGGTGTATTCTTTGTGCTTAAAAAAATAGTTTGTCTACTTAATTTGGATTGATACAACCACGCAATAATAGTTATTTAAACATGTTTACTACTCATGGTATAGATAAGATGCGTCTAGAAGTTTACTGGAACAATAAGTTTCACAATACTTACGAGATAACTTTCAAAAATTTATTTTATACTCAAGGCACATGTAATTGAAACTTTTGAAAGCCTATATTATCTCCCTTGTAATTAATATTATATCCATCGTCTTGACATATAATCTTTTTATATATCTAAGTAAAATGACACGTGCAATACACTAAAATTAGTAGTTAAAAATATATAGAGGAAAAGAAATAAATTAATCGCAGGAAGTAGTAGGATAGAAGAGCTCCCGTCCTATAATAACATGAGGGTTGGCCCATTAGAGATAGGTGTTTCAGTGTTGGCAGGAATGCTTTGCGTTTATCGTAACTATAATATAACGTCTACTTTGTGGGTAATGAAAGACTATGGTGTCAAAGAATCATGGACTAAATTGTTCAGTATACCAAGTAATGGGGCCTCTTCTTATACCATTATATAGGTTTTTAAACAAAATCAGGAGGGATACGTAGGATATCGGAGTAAAAATTTCGCCCAGCAGCCACTTTTAACACTGCTATTTGGTTTGAGGCCACTATTTTCTTTGGTCTTACACTATAGGCCACTTTTGGACCTAGACTAAATAAATAATGACTTAAGTTCTGATAATTGACTGAAGTTCAGTCCATACGGCCCCTGGACTGAAGTTCTATCTTTAAAGACTGAACTTCAGTCCATATGGCCATGGACTGAACTTCAGTCCATGGTATGGTCATGAACTGAAGTTCCATCTTGAAAGATTGAACTTCAGTCCATATGGCCCTGGACTGAAGTTTGAAGTTCCATCTTAAGGACTGGACTGAACTTCAGTCCATATGGCCCTGGATTGAAGTTCAATCTTTAAGGACTGAACTTCAATCCGGCCTCTGGACTGAAGTTCTATCTCTTTAAGCAAAAGTGGCCACAAACTAAATGTTTTGGTATAACTAACCAAGTATCTTACATAGCCCTACTAGATAATAGACATATTAACATATATCAATGGTTAACCAAAATTGATGCTGAATAATAGGTACATGGATATCCTAACTTCTAAAAAATCTGCGTGAATATCTACTAAATACTAGCGTCGATTGTGTTAACTATCAGCAGCCGAAAAATCTGCAAACTAATGGACGCGTGAAAATTCAGGATAGTATGCAAGGGATACGCATGCAATATCAACAGAACAGTTAAAAGGAAATAGTCAGGACTGTATGGAAATTCACTCTATATGCAAATATAAGGACTCTATGCAAGGTATATTCATAAAATATTCCAGAAATATAAACATACTATTTAAATTAATAGACAATATGCTAGGTAAATATTAACAATATGCAAAAAATATACAAGTAATATGTAAATTCAGAGACAATATGCAAGGTATACATGCAAAATATCAACATAAATAGTTAAAAGGAAATAGACAATACTGCCGTTTCTATAGGCAAAAATTTAGTTTTTTAAAGACCGAAAATTTAGTACTTGAAAAAGGGAATAAATGTTAAGCGTGATATTACTTGAGAAGCGGGAAAATTTAGTAAATGCACTTCCCATAATTGTAGGCACAGTAAAAAGAAGTTTAAAAGTTTTTAAAAATGGCTATTAAATGATAAGTAAAGTAAGTCTAAAAGTCTATTTGGAATAATTTAGATAAAATGTATCTATTTTCTGATAAACACCCTCCCAAATGTCTATATTGTGTAAAAATTCCTATATAAAACTTCCAAATTTAATCAAGTTAATATCCATTTTCGTAATTGGTAATTTTTTGAAATATTGGTCAAACACAAATTAATAACAAAAGCACTTCTCTAAAATTATGCCAAACACAAATTGCTTATCTCGAAAAGCACCGCACTTTTGATCAAAATAAGCTGATTTTAACGATTTGGCCAAACAGGCTCTGAATATGGGTTTCGTCGGTACTTTTGTTTGTAATGTGGTATATATTTGCTTATCGCCAAGAAATTAGTTGCATGCAGATCTTGATGATTTTCACAATCAACTCAGTTGGCTTGAATCAATTGGCACATGATAGTCTATATAATCAATATGCTCTTCAATAACCAAGTTAATTGGAGTAATAATTAATTACTCTTTCCTAATATTCCATCCCACAATTATTGAGAAGTAATTACACTTTTTTTTAATATATTCCATAACAGAAATTTCCTCATCCATACTTCTCTTGGGACTACAATTACTCTATGCTACCTCCGTCCTAAGATAAGTGGCCATTTTCCACGTTTTTGTGTCCTATTATAAGTGTCAAATTTAGTAGTATATCAATGCAAAAAAAAGACCTATTTGATACTTGCAAGCAAAATATTGGTATAACGTAATTGAGAAAACAAATGTTGCATTAATTAATTTAATACGTCCTCAAAAATAACCAATACAGTTAGGTCACGTTTTCTTTTTATATAGAAAATAGTCATAACACTGACTATTTTCTATCAACACATAAGAAGTTGATACATGAAAATTGTATCAATCACACGACTTTCAATACATATAAGAAATCTACACATACATGTTGATCTTACTTTAAAATTAGAATTATTATATAATACCTTTTTATGCTCAAACAATCCAAATACATATGTGTAGAACTATCTATAAAAGGACCAAGCTTTGCCATATGCAAGCCTATGAAAAAACCAAAACATTTAAAAAATCAACAATTAGTATGCATATATAAAAAGATGAACTTATAGACACTCACCATTAATATTAGAAAGATAAATGTTAGTCCAAATCCACATTTCAATAATTTTATGTTGTTCACTTTAGTATGAACAAAGGAGTGTTGAACCCCAAAAAATTACCCTTTCTTTTTAGGAAAAGGATAGGTTTCGGAATATTTCAACAAAGTGGGATTCCAAAGGGTTTCTTTGGAGTCGCCACCTAATTTAAGGATTATTAGGAACCTAAGTTAACTAAGGAGTGCAATTTAACCTTTATTTAAAAGAAATTAAATTAAATTCAGAGATTCTTAGGTAAGTGGTTCTGTTAAATTCGAAAGAAGGTCCTTATTACGGGAGCACTTTCGAAAATCCGCCAAAGGCGGTTAATCCGGCGATTTTCACGAATTTTACTTGAAATTTAGTTTGGGATAAATTTTAAATAAAATAAATAGGTAATAAATAATACAGAGAAGATAAAATTGATTATGACAATACTTGAACAAAATTTAAGATTAATTAAATGAATAATGAGATAAGGGTTGATTGATTGACTAAATAAATAAGGGCTAATTAAAATTAAGTAAATAAATTTAACAAATGATTGGATAAAGAATAATAATTGATTGATTAATTAATTAGATAAATAAATAAATAGATAAATGACTTAAGTAGATAAATAAATATTTATATGATTTCAATTAGATGAGGGATAAGCGATAATAATTTGACTAGTTAAGTAAATAAATATAATTAATTAAACACATAAATAGTTAATTAAAATTAATTAATGGAATAAATAGATAAAACAGTAAATAAATACCACTTAAATAATTCGATAAATAAATAGATAAATAAATAAATAAATAATTATAATTGATTAGGCAGATAAATGGATTAATTGAAATTAAACAAATAAGTTAATAATAAATGCTATTTGATTAATTTAATTAATGAATAAATAAATAAATAAGTGTATAAATAATTATCTTAAATATAAATAGCGAATAAATAGGTACAATTTTAATTTTTATTTCTTTTGCACTCAATAATTAACTAAAGTTTCTACTATCTTAAATTAGTTGGCGAGTCCCAAAGAGACGGGATATGCAATTTATAAACGATCTTAGACAAACAATAAGATAACAATTTCAATTAAAGCGGCTAACCTACCAGGCTTCTAATCATACAAAAGTCCTAAAACATGCTTTCTAAAAGGGGACGGGAGAGAAGGAGTTTTAGAAGGTAGAACCCGGGGTAGCGAACTCAATGTGAGCCCTGTATTTCACAAGGCTTTTCATTTATTTATTTCTTTTGTTTTACATTTTCGGGGATATCAAGTCCCGAAAATGCGAAGCGAATGCAGACAGCCGTCCCAATTTGTGAGTTTATTTCAACTCGCTCCCAAGGTGTATCATGTAAAAGAAAAGAAGATAAAGAATTAGAATCTTTTTACTAAAATAAAATCAGCAGACAAGACCAAATAGCAAAAGATGTAATCAATCAACCAGATTAGAATAGAAAGCAATTTCTTATCAACAAACGAAAGTGAAGGAAACAACACATAATCATATTTGAACAAAGATTTTGTCTTTTCTTGAAAGAAGACACATAAAGATTTAAAACTTTGCAACCCTCTTACTTTGAAAGAAAGAGAAACTATTTGATAAATAAAGAAAATAATAATTTTAGCTTATATTCCAAACATGTGACAACTACTTTGTTCTGTTAAGCAAGAAAGCAACCGAACTTAGTTAAGAGCTCAGAACAACCCTTAATTCATCGAAAGAAACTCCACTTGTCTCAAAATATTCATTCCCCTGCTTTTACACACTTATGACAAAGATTACAGTTGGTTCTAAGAAAGATTTCCTTTATGACTTCCTTTTATACATACAAAGTTATTATCTTTAACAAGTTGTGAGCATAAGTAGGGGGGGTCCAAGGAATGAACAATCTCCAGAAACTTAGAACCATCAGCAAAAAAGGAAAAATGCACACGTGAAAACTGAAATTTGAATCCTATGTCACTTCACAACAAGCTTTTCATTAATAGACATCAACACCCTACGAGATAGTTGCAACATGTTAGCATATCTATTCCTCTATACATTGAGCACCTAAAGAGACTTCACAGAGTCCACATTCTGGAAACTAAGCACTTAGCACACAGAAATGAACTCATAAAGGAACTTAAGAAATAGATTGGAAAGAGGTAGGGAGGTCGAATGACAAACAAGCATACTATCAGAGCTCAAGGATATGCAGAAGCAGACATTGACATTTCAATCGAGCTCTTTGAAACTAAAAAAAATTATTACAGGAGCTGGAACACAGCTTCTTAAACCAAGCCCACGCTACACCTTTTCAGACCTCCAAGCTTAGAAAACAACCAGGAAGGAACACTCTCACTGCCCACCCTGTCCTCCTCTGCTCATCAACAACCTGAACAGCCTCCAAAATAACTTTCAACCTCCTCACTGCCCAGAAAAACAAAACTAGACCCCTGAGTGCTCAGATACATTCAGATCTTTCCTGAACACCTCTTCACAACTGCATACTTCATTAGACTCCACTATACTGCCTGCTCAAACCAAACTCTTACACACACCCAAACACCCTCTCTGAGCTCCTAGAACCTCTAACAAACTCCGGAACAACCTGGCACACAGACCAGGACACCTACAGACTCCATCAAGACATACAGGACCCTAACACCAACAAAACTCACTCCCTAAGCCTTGCTACACCTTTGCAACAGGCTGCAACCAACCAAAACAAATTCCTCTCCCCTGCACCTAAACCAATCTCCAAAACGAACTCCTGAACTCCTCTGCTAAAACTCTAAAACAGACCTCTATTGCTGCAGAACAATCAAGAACATTCCCTGATCTCCAGAACAAAATCAGAAGCAACTATACTTCTCTAAAACACAAAATCCATCTATTACACAGTTAACCTATAAGCCTTTTCTAATCTTGTTTTAAGTCAGTTAAGATCACATTCTAAAACTACGAAGCTAATGATCCAAGACAATGTGAAATACTATGCTCGCAGATAAATATCATATCTTCATTCCAGGTTTCCACTAAAGTTGATTTCAGAACATGACAAATGCAGAACATACTCCTACAGCTCTAAACAAAGTAATAATAGAATGCATATCATTTCAGGTTACACCATGATGCATAGAAATAATCGCATATTGAAATTGAGCAATGTCGAGGTGAAGTTATTACCTCTTTTGGAGCAGTGAACGAGGGGCGAGGGATCCGAGAAAATACGACTCAACCTAAGCGACTCGACTCAGCGACGCGAACAAGGTCGACGACTAGAATGGCAACGAAGCGACGCGAAAATGATGAAGCGATAACACCCAACGATGCAATGGAACAGTAAAAAAAAACTCAAAAGAAGGAACCCTTTTGTGTGATGAATGCTGCCGTTTTTTGTTGTGTAAAAAAAATCCGAACCCCCCTTAAACCCTACAAAATGCTGAATATATAGGAGAGTTTTAGGGTTTACCTAGACTTTGAATTTCCAAAACACTCCCTTCTTTTTGATCGACTCTCTTATGAGATAAGGGTGAGAGAGTCCAAATCGTCCTCTCTCGTCCTTATCTCCAAGACAATTGATCAAGGGCTCGAGATTGATCACTCTTTGAAACTAACGGACGAGATTGAGTATCCGTTGGGGAATAAGCTAGAAGATTCCAAAAAAACACAGCTGGAATGGTGAAGCTTCGAGAATATACATGCCTGGATCCGTGCCATTCGTCCAGCACATCAAGCTGTACGGAAGGGACAACAATGGCGCGGGTTTTTGGAGCGGGTCGAAAGAGAAAACGGGTCGAAGTTTGGGAGAAAAAGGGTCGCGGGTGGAACTGATTTAGGGATTACGTGTTTTGTTTTTTTTAAAAGGGGTTTGCAAGGGTGGGTCGTATATGAGGCTGTGTTTTGCGATTTTAGCCTTCTTTTATGATAAATTAAAGAAAACGGAGGGTTGCGCGGGGTAGGGTAGAATTTAGGATATGCTTTGTAATTTTAACCTTCTTTTGAAAATGATTAATTTACTTTAATTAAATTTAATTAATTAACTCAATTCAAATAATTTTAATTATCTAAACCTCATTTTAATTTTATTTTCATATTTGATTCTCATTTAAATAATTTAGCTGCTAATTAAATCTCGGGACGAAATTGGGTGTCAACAGCTGCCCCTCTTTACCCGGAAAAGGATGAAAGAGTTTTTAGGGTAAAGAAGTTGACTAGAAACCAATTTTGTCCCGATAAAACCAAGACTTTTGATTTCCAAGGATCAAAAGACGAGGCTTATGGACATGGCCGAACTCCGGTTTCTGAGTTGCCTACATATCTCGGGCTGAAAGAGAATCAGGCCATATGTAGTTCGACAACACTTAGACATGAAAACTCGCACGATTGACGCACGAAAAGGAAAGAATTCAAACTGACGCCTAATCTGAAATGAAAGATTAGGTAAAACTTGCTTGTTCGAGTGCGATTCTTCAGATCCTCGTTGACGAGCCTAGCTCATATCAACGATTGCCCCAGTTCACTGCTAAGAAAAAGTTCCACTTTATGCTCCAAATGCTACTGCGGTATTGCCAAAATTCTGTAAAGACTTAACAAACGGTAAGCGAGCAACTGCCAATAAACTATAATAATATTTGGAATAAGAAATAAATAAAAGTATAATATAAAATTGTAAATGCTGGTCGTGATGCTCAATAAGTTCTTCTCTCGATCAACTGACGAGATGCTCCGCCCGGAGAACCTTTAGGCTGATCATTATTCTGAAACAGTAAAGTAAGACAATAAGTAACGCGAAAATGAATTGTAAAATGCAAGGCTTTCATAAGATAAGTTGACTAACGAGACGTGATGTCTCGAGTCGAATCATGCATCTCAAAGACAATATGTCAATATTGCAAGACAACCGACATTGCGAAACACTCCGAGAGCGGTGCTCCAGCCGACTTGTCTTAAATTATCAATCTACTTCAAACATAAAATGCTAATATTGCAAGACAACCGACATTGCGAAAACACTCCGAACGTGGTGCTTCAGCCGACTTGTCTTAAACGATCAGTAAATTTTAAATATAAAATGCCAATATTGCAAGACAACCGACATCGCGAAACACTCCGAAAGCGGTGTTCCAGCCGACTTGTCTTAGATTATCAATCTACTTTAAACATAACATGCCAATATTGCAGGACAACCGACATCGCGAAACACTCCGAAAGTGGTGTTCCAGCCGACTTGTCTTAAACTATTAATAAATATCAGATATAAAATGCCAATATTGCAAGACAACCGACATCGCGAAACACTCCGAAAGCGGTGTTCCAGTCGACTTGTCTTAAATTATTAATAAATGCCAATGTTGCAAGACAATCGACATCGCGAAACACTCCGAAAGCGGTGTTCCAGCCGACTTGTCTTAAATTATCAACGAATTTGAAACATAACATGCCAATATTGCAGGACAACCGGCATCGCGAAACACTCCGAAAGTGGTGTTCCAGCCGACTTGTCTTAAATTATCAACGAATTTGAAACATAACATGCCAATATTGCAGGACAACCGGCATCGCGAAACACTCCGAAAGTGGTGTTCCAGCCGACTTGTCTTAAATTATCAATAAATTTTAAATATAAAATGCCAATATTGCAAGACAACCGACATCGCGAAACACTCCGAAAGTGGTGTTCCAGCCGACTTGTCTTAAATTATCAATAAATTTTAAATATAAAATGCCAATATTGCAAGACAACCGACATCGCGAAACACTCCGAAAGCGGTGCTTCAGCCGACTTGTCTATCAGTATCGCGAGACAAATTCTATCGCAATGTCAAAATTCAAGAAAAGAAAAGCGCCGCCTTTTCGGCAATAATCCAATGTAATGCTTAGATGTCAAGCCAGCCAAATCATTTGCATTATCAACTTGATTGGTGTTGCTTGCATGGATAGTGGTGTAAAGTTTTGAATGATCTCTTCAGTTCATATTGAATCTGATGTTCAATTCTTTGAATGCGCGTTCAATAAATTGTTCATCCATAGTGCGAATGAACCTCCCATTGCAAGCTTTCCGGTTCCTGCTCTCAAAGAAAAATTTGTTAGTTTTGGGGATGGGTGTTTGATTTGTGCTGATTCATCTTGAATTCGCTGCTATCGCTTCCTCTTCTTCGTGAAACTCGGGCTTTGAAAACCATCCTCGGAAACTTGGTTTATGAACTCAATAGTATAACTCATCTTAATATAGAGGCAAAATAAAATAATTTGATAAAATAGTAAGCAAGCAATCATTGATATGCAAGTGAAAAGTTTATAATGCATGTAAAATTCCTGCTTTAACTCAAACTCATGACATATCTCGAAACAAACTGAACATCCTTTGTATTGCAACTTGTGCTAATCTTGAATACTTTCAGAACTTTGTTGTTCCATCCTTTGATAAGCAAACCAATTCTTGCAAAGATCTGCCCCAGTTATGAACTTCCAAATCTTCAACTCATTTTGCAAAATTTGCCCCAGTTGATATCTTTCAAATCTTCAAATTGTCTTGCAAAATTGCCCCAGTTTCTATCTTTCAAATCTTCAAATTGTCTTGCAAAATTGCCCCAGTTTCTATCTTCCGTATCTTCAAATTATCTTTGCAAAAATTGCCCCAGTTGCTTGCCTTAAGGAGACTGAAAATTTTAATATTATAGAGTCGAGCCCGTTAAGAGCGCCTACGTATCCCTCCGCGGGAATCAGACCGTGCGTAGTTCTGCTTACATAAGATTTTTGGGAAGATATGGCAATCTAAGTACGAAGCCGTATCCGAATTGGAAAATCCACACATCTGCCTAGATGCATAGTTCGGCATTACATCATAAAAGATAAACAAGCCTAAAGTGTTACAATATTTTGACCGAATCCGACGGGGATTGCCTACTTATCCTGTTGCCATTCCAGGAATCAGGTCAGAAGTAGTTCAAACTTACATAAAAGAGGAAATAGGGGAAATTCTTATATCAATGCAACCAAACTCTATGTGAGTTACTACGTATCCCGCCTTGGGATTCAGGTCACGCGTAGTTCGTATTACATCAAAGATTACATTCAAAACCATGCTAACTTGCGATCGCCTCAAACATAGTATCTTTTGACGGCATCTGCGTTGATTGCTTTTGGCCAAACTTGACCATCCATTTCTGCCAGAATCAGTGCTCCTCCGGATAAAACCCGATGAACCATATATGGACCTTGCCAATTTGGTGCAAATTTGCCCCTTGCTTCTTCTTGATTAGGAAAGATCTTCTTTAACACCAATTGCCCCGGTTTAAAGTCTCTCACTCTCACTTTCTTGCCAAAAGACTTGATCATGCGATTTTGATAAAGTTGCCCATGGCAAATTGCATTCATTCTTTTCTCATCAATAAGCATCAACTGTTCACATCTGATCTTCACCCATTCAGCATTTTCTAATTCAGCTTCTTGAATGATTCTCAAGGAAGGAATTTCTACCTCCGCGGGTAAGACTGCTTCTGTGCCATATACCAAGAGATAGGGAGTTGCCCCAGTTGAAGTTCTAGTGGTGGTGCGGTACCCAAGAAGTGCAAATGGCAACTTTTCATGCCAATCTCTATAATTATCAATCATCTTGCGAAGAATACGCTTGATGTTCTTATTTGCTGCCTCAACAGCTCCATTCATTTGAGGGCGGTATGCAGTAGAGTTGCGATGAGTAATCTTGAAACTCTCACAAGTTGCTCTCATCAAATCACTATTTAGGTTTGCACCATTATCAGTGATGATTGATTCAGGAACTCCGAATCTACAAATGATATTGTTGCGCACGAAATCTGACACCACTTTCTTGGTTACATACTTGTGAGAAGTTGCTTCCACCCACTTGGTGAAGTAATCAATAGCCACCAAAATAAAGCGATGTCCATTTGAAGCGGCCGGCTCAATAGGACCAATAACATCCATTCCCCAAGCAACAAAAGGCCAGGGAGAACTCATTGCATGAAGTTCAGAAGGAGGTCTTTTGATCATATCTCCGTGAATTTGACATTGATGGCATTTTCGCACAAACTGAACACAATCAGTTTCCATAGTTAACCAAAAATAACCGGCTCTCAAGATCTTCTTTGCCAAAACAAAACCATTCATATGCGGCCCACAAACTCCCGCATGCACTTCCGTAAGCAATTTATTTGCTTCAACTGCATCAACACATCTTAAGAGTCCTAAGTCTGGGGTCCTCCTATATAGGATTTCACCACTTAGAAAGAATTGATTTGCTAACCTCCGAATGCTCTTCCTTTGGACACTTGTTGCATTTTCGGGATAACTCCCGACCTTGAGATAATTCTTGATATCAAAATACCAAGGATGGCCATCTCGCTCTTCCTCAACTTGAAAACAATAAGCTGGCCTATCATGCAATTCAATTTCGATAGGATCAATATAATTCTTGTCAGGATGTTGGATCATAGAAGATAAAGTTGCCAAAGCATCGGCAAATTCATTCTGAAGTCTTGGAACATGCTTGAACTCGATCTTTGCGAACCTTTTGCACAATTCTTTGACACAACGCAAATAAGGAAGAATCTTTGCATTCTTGGTGTTCCACTCACCCTGTACTTGGTGAATCAGCAAGTCGGAATCCCCAATCACTAAAAGTTCTTGAATATTCATATCAACTGCCAATCGAAGACCCAAAATGCATGCTTCATATTCAGCCATATTGTTAGTGCATGGAAATCTGAGCTTGGCCGAAACAGGGTAATGCTGACCCGTTTCAGAAATTAAGACAGCTCCAATACCAACACCCTTGAAATTTGCTGCTCCGTCAAAGAAAAGACGCCAACCATCATATTCAGAAGAGATGTCTTCACCTAGAAACAAGACCTCTTCATCGGGAAAGTAAGTTCTCAATGGTTTATAGTTGTCATCAACAGGATTTTCAGCTAAATGATCCGCCAATGCTTGTGCCTTTACCGCCTTTTGGGTGACATAAACTATGTCAAATTCACTCAACAAAATCTGCCATTTTGCTAATTTTCCCGTGGGCATCGGCTTTTGAAAGATATATTTCAAAGGATCCATCCTCGAGATAAGATAAGTTGTATATGATGAAAGATAGTGCCTTAACCTTTGTGCAGTCCAAGTCAAGGCGCAACAAGTTCGCTCCAAGAGAGTGTACCTGGCTTCATAAGGAGTGAACTTCTTGCTTAGATAATAAATGGCTTGTTCTTTCTTCCCGGTCTTGTCATGTTGCCCCAAGACACATCCAAATGCATTTTCCGAGACAGACAAATATAAGATCAATGGTCTTCCGGGTTCAGGAGGAACTAACACAGGCGGATTAGATAGATACTCCTTGATCCTATCAAAAGCCTTTTGACAATCTTCTGTCCATTCAATAACAGCATCTTTCTTCAACAACTTGATTATTGGTTCGCAAATAACCGTGGATTGTGCAATGAAGCGGCTTATGTAGTTCAAGCGGCCAAGAAAGCTCATCACATCCTTCCGGCTCTTTGGAGGAGGCAAGTCTTGGATAGTCTTGATTTTAGACGGATCCAATTCTATACCCCTCCGGCTTACAATAAAACCCAACATCTTACCAGCAGGAACACCAAACGCACATTTTGCAGGATTAAGCTTCAAGTTATACCGTCGAAGGCGGTTGAAGAATTTTCTCAAATCAGTCAAATGCTCTTCTTTCTTCTTGGATTTGATAACAACATCATCTACGTAGACTTCAATCTCTTTGTGAATCATATCATGGAAAAGAGTTGTCATTGCTCTCATATATGTCGCCCCGGCATTCTTCAAACCGAAAGGCATAACTCTATAACAGAACACACCCCAAGGCGTGATGAAGGCGGTCTTTTCAGCATCATCTTCATCCATCAGGATCTGGTGATAGCCGGCAAAACAATCGACAAAAGACTGAAGCTCATGTTTTGCACAGCTATCAATAAGGATATGAATATTTGGCAATGGAAAATCATCCTTTGGACTTGCTTTGTTGAGATCACGATAATCAACACAAACTCTAACTTTGCCGTCTTTCTTGGGCACCGGCACAATATTCGCTAACCAAGTGGGATATTTGAGAGATCGAATCACCTTGGCGGTCAATTGCTTTTGCACTTCTTCCAATATTTGTTTGCTTGTGGAAGTTTTGAAGTTTCTCTTCTTTTGCTTAACAGGCGGAAATGAAGGATCAGTTGGCAATTTGTGAGTGACAAGATCAGTACTCAAACCGGGCATATCATCATAAGACCAAGCAAAGATGTCCCGATACTCGTTCAATAGTTCAATATAAGCTCTTCTTTCTTCCGATGTCAAATGAACGCTGATTCTGGTTTCTCTAACATCTTCTGAAGTCCCCAAGTTGATCGACTCGGTTTCTTCCAAGTTAGGCTTTGGTTTGTTCTCAAATTGATCCACTTCTCTTGTTATTTCATCAGGAACAAAATCTTCATCAAACTCCCCAATACTCAATGCATCAGTGCCAGTTTGTTCAGTTGTTTCATTATATGTCACAAGCAAAGTTTCGGCAGTTTTGTTAAGTGGAAAGCTGAAACAGAAACAAACATTAATCAAAAGCGTAAAATAAAGTAAATAATTGAAGCATATCAAAATAATAGTAGGGAGAATGCAATGCATTTTATTTGTTTCAAAACCTAGTTTAGGGAGGCATACATTAAAGCAAAACATGCAGAATGTAGACAGATTATTTTGAAAAGACATAAACATAAACCAAAAAGCAAAACACAGTTCAGGGCCTCAATCTGACTGTGACGCCAAAATAACTGTTGAGTTCATTCACCAGGTCTCTTCTACGGGGACACATGTCCAATTGGCCATCGGATCCTTGGCCTCAACATTTCGCACAGGTGACTCCTCAGCACATTCTTCAATAATAACATCGCATTCCAAATCATCACTCAGAAACAAATCGCCAACTCCCTCTATCAGATCCGGTATATTGACTTCCGGTGCCTTGACGAATGACTGGTACAAGGAAGGAAGGGGTTCTGGCATGGCAATGGCTGGTTTCCTTTTGGCCTTTTCAATCTCTTTTTTGGTAGGACAGTAACCCAAGCCAAAGGTACCCAGATTCTTGGGCAAGCAGATGGGTTCGGTTATGCCGTTCAGATTTGCTCCCAATCCCGAACCAGGTTTGAAACCATTTTTCAACATCTCCACAGCAATCATCTTGGGGACTCTGGGTAGGATACCTTTCTTTGAATCCTCATTTGATGCTCGGGTCACATTCATCAGCTCAACCGTGTGGAAAGTAGTCCCATCAAGTTCTGCGGCGTTGTCCACCATGGGAATCGTGGTGCTGGCATGCGTGGGGCTGTTTCCCTCGCCCTTGACCACTACTTCTTCATTGTTCCATATAAATTTCACACTTTGATGCAAAGTGGAAGGGACGGCTCCGGCCATGTGAATCCAGGGTCTTCCTAACAGCATGTTATAGGTAGACGGGATGTCGAATACCTGAAACTCCACAGAGAAGTTCACAGGACCTATCTGCAGATCAAGATCAATCTCTCCAAAGGTGCACCTTTGAGCCCCATCAAAAGCCCTTGCTTTCACATTGCTCTGTCTAATTTTGCCAGCGTCAATTCCAAGCTCCTTCAGAGTTGCCAATGGACATATATTGAGCCCGGAACCACCGTCAATCAGTACCCGCCCGACAAATTTGTCCCTACATTTGACAACGATATGCAAGGCTTTGTTGTGTCCAAGACCCTCCGGTAGAAGCTCTTCTTTGAAGAAGGACACCTTGTGAGGTTCTAAGATTTGGCCAACCAAGACAGCTAAGCTCTCACCCGTGGTCTCAGCGGGCACCTCTGCTTCCTTGAGCACTTTTAGCAATGCATTTCTATGCGTTTCAGAGCTCATCAGCAAAGCCATAATGGATATGCGGGAAGGAGTATTCTTTAGGTGCTCCAGAATAGAGTATTCCTTTGACTGCATTTTCCTCCAAAAGTCCTCAGCTTCGGTGTCAGTCACTCTTCTTACAACGCCCTCCTTTTCCCTAAGGCCTCGACCCAACTCCTCAGGCGTGTAGAATCTACCAGATCTGGTCATGCCTTGTGTAGCAGCAACAGCAACAGTTACCTTTCCACTTCCGATAGGCACTTCAGAATAGTTCCAAGGAACCCTCTTGCTATCATATTGAAGGGGTGAGGCAAGCATGACGGTGACAGTTGGCCTCGGGATACCCGCTTGCACTAGAATGGGGGCTCTAACTTGCACAGATACTTTGGCCTCGTTAGCAACCCTCACATTGCTAACGGGAACAATGGTCCCTTTCAAATCGACTCCCTCCTCAAGGGAAATGACATTGACAGCATTGTTTCCATATGCGGGAAGAGGATTATCTTGCACAATGGCTGAGTTCCAGTAAGCTGGATAGTGCCTGATTTGATCAAAGCTTCCACTCTATCCTTGAAGGCATAACACCTTTCCACATCATGGCCCGCAGCCCCAGAATGATAAACACAATGCTTATTAACATCATACCACCTTGGAGGAGGATTTGGAGTATTGTCAGGAACAGGCTGCACGACTCCGGCGCTTCTTAGTCTTTCAAACAATTGACCATAAGATTCAGCTATAGGAGTATAGGTTTTGGGTGCTCTCCTCTCATAGTTTTGGTTAGGTCCTTGCATATTTGGACGGGCAGGAGCACGGGGTTGGTAATTTTGTGGGCGAGGAGGGTATTGTTGTGGTGCTGGTGCTCGTGGTGGATAATAACTGGGTTGTGCTTGATAGACAGGATATGGAGCAGGAGGAATTTGATAGTGACTAGGATAATTTGGGGGTGGTGCATTTGGGTAAGGAGAAGGAATATTTGGGTAATGAGGAGGTGCATTTGGGTAATGAGGAGGGACGTTTTGGTAAGTAGGGTAGGCTGGTGAATTATCAAAGTTCAACCTCCTAGCCGGGCGGCGGTCAATGTCTGCGGCAACAGCTGTGACTTCTTCCCTCTTCTCTCTTCTTCTAGCATTGTTTGAGCTGGCTTGAGCATTTTGAGCACTTGACTTCATTTCAGCAAAGCTCACAATCCGACCTGATTTGATGCCTTCTTCCACCATCTCCCCCATTGTGAGAAGTTCAGCATAAGGTGCACCCATCATAGGAAGCATATGCATATAATATGAGTCGTCTTGAGCACGAATAAAGTATTTCACCATATCTCTCTCAGTCATCGGGGGTTGCACCCGTGCAGCCTGTTCACGCCACCTCAGGGCGTATTCTCTGAAAGATTCTGTTGGTTTCTTCTTCAAATTGGCCAAGGTTATGAGGTCAGGGACCATCGCCACATTGTATTCAAACTGCTTTGTGAAATCACCAGCTATATCATCAAATTCGTGCCATTTGCTTATGTCTTGTCTGGCAAACCATTCAGCGGCAATACCTTCCAGACTGTGGCTGAAGTAAGCCATCAGAAGTTCTTCTTTGCCTCCCGCCGCCCTCATTCTGTTGAGGTACTTGGTTAAATGAGCAAATGGGTCACCATGACCATCATACATGTCAAACTTCGGCACTTTAAAACCGGGAGGAGGAGTAATGTCCGGGAATAGATAAAGACTGCGGTATGAAGTGCTTTGCCGTTTCTTAGTCACCTGCAAGTCCTTAATAGATTGTTGCATGACTTTCATTGCTTGGATTATCTCATCTTGTTCGCTTGTCCTTCCCTGTTTTTCCACAGCTGTGGGCATTTCATTCTGTGGCGGATAATCTGTGAAGTCCGCATTCTTCCCATTAGGGTCATGCTCATAATATAACGCCTCGGGATATCCCTGCCTTGGATCATTGGCGTTTGGAGGAGCAACGGCTACAGGAATGGGCGCTTGAGATTGTGGAGGACGGGGAGTGTCTTTAGCAGGCAAATATTGGTAGTGAGGAGGAGTGGGGTCGTTAGGATATGGATAATATGAAGGATAACCAGCGGGTTGGGCATTTTGCTGAGCGGGCGGGGTATTTTGACTAACTTGTGGGCGATTTTGTGGTGGTGGTGTTTGATTAAGTGGGTTGTTTTGGTATGTGGGTATATTGTGAACAGGATTGGCATTTAAAGGTATGTTTTGAGGGGCTTGCCCTTTAATGGCTGCTAGCTCATCGCTCAGCATCTGTATTTGTTTGGTCAGGTTCAAAATAAGGTCATCCTGAGCAAGGAGGATGTTTCCCCTCGAAGATCCAGGAGTTTCGAGAGTCTTATCATTGAGGACGGGAGGCTGATCATCATTACCGGACATTTTGTCGAAATTCTGAAGTGTATGTCAATGTGCAGAGGAAAGCCTTTAGATCAGCTCAATCAGCACAAATCAAACCTCTGTTTAGGAATAAACAAAAGAAAAATTCAAAAGGTAACTGTGTTAGTTTGCATGTTGTTGGTAAAATTTGCACGTAAGCACATAGCGCGCGTCACGTAGCGCTTTTGCATTTTAAACGGGCGATAAATTAGGCATGTGGCAACCACAAATAATGTGCGTAAAGTAAAATGCGGACGCGTCCTACCCTGTAGGGTGCCTCTTTGTGCTAGAGGCGAGCCTAATCGCGCAAATAAATGATAACGAAAAATAGTCACAACCATTTTTGAGCAATTCAAATTTAGAGTAAGATATTTCATTAAAATAGATAAAGTTGATACAAAATTGTCTTTCATAACATAACATCATACTTTCACCCTCTTCTTTCCTTCTTTCTTTTTTTCTTCTTCTTTTTTTTCTCTTTTTTTTTTTTTTTTCTCTTTTTCTTTTCTTTCTTTTTCTTTCTTTTCTTTCTTCATACATAATCCTTACATAGCAAATGAAAAATACAATAAATATAAAGACATAATTGAGAATACATCAGAACTAAAATAAAAGCCGTCACTCTGCCGATCAACTGCATCATGCCGGTGTAGGTGCACTGTTGTGACTGAATTCTGCTTTCTTTGCTTCACCTTCATCATCAGGTCTGCATCATTGTAATCAACTTCTTTCATTCTTTTTCTGCTTTCCCTTCTTTTCCTCTCTTTTCCTTTTCTTTCTTTTTTTTTTTTTTTTCTTTTTCTTCTTCTCTTTTTTTTTTTCTTCTCTCCTTTTTTCAGAATTTCCTTTTTCCTTTTCAATACATCATCATTACATAATAAGTGAAAATACAACAATAGAAAGCATAAATAGAAAATACATCAATAGTAAATAAACTGCCATTTGTCCAAGTTCCGTATCATGTTCCTGCTTGCTTCATCTTCTTGCTTGTCGGAGCGGATGTTTCATCAAAACTGGTTTCTGCCCTTGCCTGTCTCATTTTCTTCGTCATATCAGTGTCTTCATAGCCAACTCTTCCTGGAGGACTGAGACCTAAGCGTCGCTCTTCTTTGATCCAGACGAGATATTCTGGTGTGCAGCTCTGGTGCTTTGTTGACACTTCTATCGGTTTCAAACCCTTCCAATCCTCAAGGATTTCTCTTTTCCTTGGAATTGCATTCTGCAGGTTGAAAGGAGTTTCTGACTCCGACATATCCGCACAAAGGGGAATAAATTGTTCCATCCCAAATTGACGGAGGACCCTCAAAGGTGCGTACGGTTGAAGCCCCGTTAAACCCGGCAACTCGATGTAGTATCGCTTGGAAGTCCTAAGCGCAATCTCATCTTTAGGAACATAACTTAACTTCCACATTACTCTCTTATCAGTAAGGCGGGCTAAGAAATCATACCATCCCGCAAAACTTTCAGGTTTTTCACACCACCTCGTTCTTATGTTTTGGGTAGCAATAGGATTTACTAATTTCCGGCTATCTAACATTTTACAAATATCCACCATAGGGTTTCGACGGCACACTTGGTCTATCGCCCATACCTGAAGGAGAAGATTACAACCTTCGAAATACATCGACCCCCTTCTGCATTCATTCAGAGCCCGATACATTTCTGCTAGAATCATAGGAACTATGGTGGTAGATTTGTTCCCATTGATCCCTTCAAACATCACCCGAACTACGGAACCAATGCAAGTCTTAATGTGTCCATTCTTTGTTGGGAAGACCAAAGTCCCTAAGAATGCAATGATAAAAGCCCTTACACGCCGGTCTCTCCAAGTCTTCTCACCACAGTTAAATTCCGGCTCAAAATCACCAAAACCCGTTATGCGCCCAAACCTGGTGTACAGATAATCCAGATGAACCCATTCGCTTTCGATATTCCTTACCAATCCTAGTCTCTCTTGGAATTTCTTCCCTGTTTGACTGTTTGGAAGGATTATCTCTTGGCCCAGACACTTCAATCCCGTTAGCCCAACTATTTCTCCTAAAGTGGGAGTCAACTCAAAGTCTTTGAACCTGAATACAGCTCGCGTCGGGCGCCAATACGCAATAAGAGCTTGGACTAGGTCACGGTTTGGATGAACATCAATCAGCTCTACCAACCTTCCTAATTTCCCCTCAACTGTCTTTCTCTCCTCCTCACAAAAGTTACCCCACCATAATTTTAACTTCTCTGGGACCTCTACAACCATGTAGACTTTGTCAAACTGTTGTTCCATTCTTTACCCTACAAGATAATGAAAACAAAATTCTAAATTTGATTGTGCTCAAAATTCAGCTGGGACTGGAGATTCGTTATCACAAAACACATAATATGCGGGTCAACGGGTTATAAGGACCCGTTGACACAAGGGCGGATTCCTGACTATGGAGGCGGTACCAAGGACCGGGTCCAGACTAAGGTGTGAATGCATGCATGCTCCTAAAGTTCCATCAAAAGTGAGTTAACGGTCGAGGCTAACAGACGAGCGGCAGGCGGCTTCGTGGTCGAATCACTTCCACGACAATCCGCCGGTACACCAACTCGTCCAAGGGTTTTTCTAAGAGTGGGTTAACGGTTGAGGCTAACAGGTGAGTGGCAGGCGGCTTCGTGGTCGAATAACTCCCACGACAATCCGCCGGTATACCAACTCGTCAAAGGGTTCTTTAATGGAAGAAATTGCGGGTGCGTATGCACACACCTCGCGGATATTTAAGTGAGAATGCAAGAGGTTCCCAGGAGTGGGGGAAGTATGAACGGAATGCCAGTTTATATGTGCGCAAATAGGGTGTAGTGACATGCTTTCGTGACACACAGCAATCAATTAGATTAATCTAAGCATGCTCGCAAATAAACAGTAGATCTAATCATGCTAATTTTCAACGATAAATAAATAAGTCACACATACTAATATCGTCATACAATTCAAACAAACAAACAAAAGAAATTCGTGAAAGCCTTTTGGTTAGAACCATTTGCGTATCCCCAGCGGAGTCGCCACGCTGTTGAACCCCAAAAAATTACCCTTTCTTTTTAGGAAAAGGATAGGTTTCGGAATATTTCAACAAAGTGGGATTCCAAAGGGTTTCTTTGGAGTCGCCACCTAATTTAAGGATTATTAGGAACCTAAGTTAACTAAGGAGTGCAATTTAACCTTTATTTAAAAGAAATTAAATTAAATTCAGAGATTCTTAGGTAAGTGGTTCTGTTAAATTCGAAAGAAGGTCCTTATTACGGGAGCACTTTCGAAAATCCGCCAAAGGCGGTTAATCCGGCGATTTTCACGAATTTTACTTGAAATTTAGTTTGGGATAAATTTTAAATAAAATAAATAGGTAATAAATAATACAGAGAAGATAAAATTGATTATGACAATACTTGAACAAAATTTAAGATTAATTAAATGAATAATGAGATAAGGGTTGATTGATTGACTAAATAAATAAGGGCTAATTAAAATTAAGTAAATAAATTTAACAAATGATTGGATAAAGAATAATAATTGATTGATTAATTAATTAGATAAATAAATAAATAGATAAATGACTTAAGTAGATAAATAAATATTTATATGATTTCAATTAGATGAGGGATAAGCGATAATAATTTGACTAGTTAAGTAAATAAATATAATTAATTAAACACATAAATAGTTAATTAAAATTAATTAATGGAATAAATAGATAAAACAGTAAATAAATACCACTTAAATAATTCGATAAATAAATAGATAAATAAATAAATAAATAATTATAATTGATTAGGCAGATAAATGGATTAATTGAAATTAAACAAATAAGTTAATAATAAATGCTATTTGATTAATTTAATTAATGAATAAATAAATAAATAAGTGTATAAATAATTATCTTAAATATAAATAGCGAATAAATAGGTACAATTTTAATTTTTATTTCTTTTGCACTCAATAATTAACTAAAGTTTCTACTATCTTAAATTAGTTGGCGAGTCCCAAAGAGACGGGATATGCAATTTATAAACGATCTTAGACAAACAATAAGATAACAATTTCAATTAAAGCGGCTAACCTACCAGGCTTCTAATCATACAAAAGTCCTAAAACATGCTTTCTAAAAGGGGACGGGAGAGAAGGAGTTTTAGAAGGTAGAACCCGGGGTAGCGAACTCAATGTGAGCCCTGTATTTCACAAGGCTTTTCATTTATTTATTTCTTTTGTTTTACATTTTCGGGGATATCAAGTCCCGAAAATGCGAAGCGAATGCAGACAGCCGTCCCAATTTGTGAGTTTATTTCAACTCGCTCCCAAGGTGTATCATGTAAAAGAAAAGAAGATAAAGAATTAGAATCTTTTTACTAAAATAAAATCAGCAGACAAGACCAAATAGCAAAAGATGTAATCAATCAACCAGATTAGAATAGAAAGCAATTTCTTATCAACAAACGAAAGTGAAGGAAACAACACATAATCATATTTGAACAAAGATTTTGTCTTTTCTTGAAAGAAGACACATAAAGATTTAAAACTTTGCAACCCTCTTACTTTGAAAGAAAGAGAAACTATTTGATAAATAAAGAAAATAATAATTTTAGCTTATATTCCAAACATGTGACAACTACTTTGTTCTGTTAAGCAAGAAAGCAACCGAACTTAGTTAAGAGCTCAGAACAACCCTTAATTCATCGAAAGAAACTCCACTTGTCTCAAAATATTCATTCCCCTGCTTTTACACACTTATGACAAAGATTACAGTTGGTTCTAAGAAAGATTTCCTTTATGACTTCCTTTTATACATACAAAGTTATTATCTTTAACAAGTTGTGAGCATAAGTAGGGGGGGTCCAAGGAATGAACAATCTCCAGAAACTTAGAACCATCAGCAAAAAAGGAAAAATGTACACGTGAAAACTGAAATTTGAATCCTATGTCACTTCACAACAAGCTTTTCATTAATAGACATCAACACCCTACGAGATAGTTGCAACATGTTAGCATATCTATTCCTCTATACATTGAGCACCTAAAGAGACTTCACAGAGTCCACATTCTGGAAACTAAGCACTTAGCACACAGAAATGAACTCATAAAGGAACTTAAGAAATAGATTGGAAAGAGGTAGGGAGGTCGAATGACAAACAAGCATACTATCAGAGCTCAAGGATATGCAGAAGCAGACATTGACATTTCAATCGAGCTCTTTGAAACTAAAAAAAATTATTACAGGAGCTGGAACACAGCTTCTTAAACCAAGCCCACGCTACACCTTTTCAGACCTCCAAGCTTAGAAAACAACCAGGAAGGAACACTCTCACTGCCCACCCTGTCCTCCTCTGCTCATCAACAACCTGAACAGCCTCCAAAATAACTTTCAACCTCCTCACTGCCCAGAAAAACAAAACTAGACCCCTGAGTGCTCAGATACATTCAGATCTTTCCTGAACACCTCTTCACAACTGCATACTTCATTAGACTCCACTATACTGCCTGCTCAAACCAAACTCTTACACACACCCAAACACCCTCTCTGAGCTCCTAGAACCTCTAACAAACTCCGGAACAACCTGGCACACAGACCAGGACACCTACAGACTCCATCAAGACATACAGGACCCTAACACCAACAAAACTCACTCCCTAAGCCTTGCTACACCTTTGCAACAGGCTGCAACCAACCAAAACAAATTCCTCTCCCCTGCACCTAAACCAATCTCCAAAACGAACTCCTGAACTCCTCTGCTAAAACTCTAAAACAGACCTCTATTGCTGCAGAACAATCAAGAACATTCCCTGATCTCCAGAACAAAATCAGAAGCAACTATACTTCTCTAAAACACAAAATCCATCTATTACACAGTTAACCTATAAGCCTTTTCTAATCTTGTTTTAAGTCAGTTAAGATCACATTCTAAAACTACGAAGCTAATGATCCAAGACAATGTGAAATACTATGCTCGCAGATAAATATCATATCTTCATTCCAGGTTTCCACTAAAGTTGATTTCAGAACATGACAAATGCAGAACATACTCCTACAGCTCTAAACAAAGTAATAATAGAATGCATATCATTTCAGGTTACACCATGATGCATAGAAATAATCGCATATTGAAATTGAGCAATGTCGAGGTGAAGTTATTACCTCTTTTGGAGCAGTGAACGAGGGGCGAGGGATCCGAGAAAATACGACTCAACCTAAGCGACTCGACTCAGCGACGCGAACAAGGTCGACGACTAGAATGGCAACGAAGCGACGCGAAAATGATGAAGCGATAACACCCAACGATGCAATGGAACAGTAAAAAAAAACTCAAAAGAAGGAACCCTTTTGTGTGATGAATGCTGCCGTTTTTTGTTGTGTAAAAAAAATCCGAACCCCCCTTAAACCCTACAAAATGCTGAATATATAGGAGAGTTTTAGGGTTTACCTAGACTTTGAATTTCCAAAACACTCCCTTCTTTTTGATCGACTCTCTTGTGAGATAAGGGTGAGAGAGTCCAAATCGTCCTCTCTCGTCCTTATCTCCAAGACAATTGATCAAGGGCTCGAGATTGATCACTCTTTGAAACTAACGGACGAGATTGAGTATCCGTTGGGGAATAAGCTAGAAGATTCCAAAAAAACACAGCTGGAATGGTGAAGCTTCGAGAATATACATGCCTGGATCCGTGCCATTCGTCCAGCACATCAAGCTGTACGGAAGGGACAACAATGGCGCGGGTTTTTGGAGCGGGTCGAAAGAGAAAACGGGTCGAAGTTTGGGAGAAAAAGGGTCGCGGGTGGAACTGATTTAGGGATTACGTGTTTTGTTTTTTTTAAAAGGGGTTTGCAAGGGTGGGTCGTATATGAGGCTGTGTTTTGCGATTTTAGCCTTCTTTTATGATAAATTAAAGAAAACGGAGGGTTGCGCGGGGTAGGGTAGAATTTAGGATATGCTTTGTAATTTTAACCTTCTTTTGAAAATGATTAATTTACTTTAATTAAATTTAATTAATTAACTCAATTCAAATAATTTTAATTATCTAAACCTCATTTTAATTTTATTTTCATATTTGATTCTCATTTAAATAATTTAGCTGCTAATTAAATCTCGGGACGAAATTGGGTGTCAACAAGGAGTGATAAACTTTTGAGTTTTATGCCTATTGAAAAAAAAAAAAAAAAAAAAACACTTAGACCTCAAAGTGATTCTTCCCATGTCTATTTTTCACATTCTTGTCCATGTATATATGACGAAATTGATCAAACTCATCCTAAAAATAAATATAGTATAAGTGATTTCATCCAACAACGGTATATATCTGTACACGAATAGACAATGATGGGTGTTAGTCCAAATTTTACAAATTATTAACATCTGCATGAGAATCAAAAGAAAGATGAACATAAAATAAAGAAGAAAAAAGAATAATAAGTAGCAGAACTAAAATAACTTCACAAGTAATGAGAATAATGAGCTTTGTGAATGTTTAACTCATTTTGAGTTTGAGGGGATTATATAGGAAAAAAGGATGGGGAAGATGAAAACTTCATTATTAAAATTATTTAAGTGTTAGTATTATCTTTAAATTCAAATTCAAGAACTTTATCTTTTAATTATAATATTGTAGTAATTTTTTAAACATAGAGTTTCCTGCTAAACTACAATGCCTACATTGCCAAATAAGCTACAAAATAGGATTTGTAAAAGTGGTGATTGAAATTTGAAAATGAGGTTGTTTAGATAATAAATGTACAAGACATGGAATATAGATGCATATTAGATATTTATTCAATCTTGAATATATCCAAAATTATCCACATCTGTTAAAATTCAAAATTTATCATATATATATCTTTATTCAAATTCAAAAGTAGGTTTATGGGGGCTTGACAATATTACACTTGAATTCAAATTGTGGAAAACAAAATTTGGTATTAGCCTTTATCTATTTAAACTGCGATTTTGATTAGTAGTTTGAATAAGTTAGTATAAGAGCTTGTTTGGCCAAGCTTCTGGGGAGCCAAAAGTGCTTATTTTTCACCAAAAGTACTTATTTTGAAAAATTGAGGTGTTTGGCCAAGCTTCTAGGAGAAAATAAGTGCTTTTGAGTGGCAGCAAAAGCTGTTTTTCTGCGGTAGGGAAGAAGCTGGAAAAAGTAGCTTTTCTCCAAAAGTGCTTTTGAGGAGAAGCAGAAGCTATTTTTAATTTCCATCATTCCAAAAATATCCTTACCAGAATTACTTATATACCGAATTATCCCTACTTATTTTAACATAATAATTATAATATATAAATAGTACGTTATATTTTTTCCTTATTTTTTCTACGTACACCTACATCACTATTGTTAGAAATTTTGCATCAAATAACATCTTTTTTTAAGGTATAGATCTATAATATTCAATTCTGTATGATGTATTCTGAAACTATTTTAAATAAATAATAAAATTAAATAGAGTGTTTGAGCATAAATATTTAAAATTCTTTATCTAGTTAAATATCTGTAAGTGAATTTTTAAATATCCTTACTCGTAATTTAACATTCAAAAGTACTTTTTCAAAGCTTGGCCAAACACAAATTACTACTCAACTATTGACAAAAGTGTTTCTCAAATGAGTTGGCCAAACACAAACTGCTTTTCTTCAAAAGTACTTTTAAAAAAAGTACTTTTGAACAAAAGCACTTCTAAAAATAAGCAGTTTCCAGAAGCTTGGCGAAACAGGCTCTAAGTATTTTACCCTTATCTATAGATGTGTTCCAACCTACTGTAAGCCAATCAAATTCTTCAATTTGATTATAATTTGGATAAGTACATTTATAAACTTCAAACAACGTCAATTTTTTTTCCCAAAAAATATTTATCTTTCAATTTGAATTGAACTCAATGTTATTACAGATATTGTCCTAATGTCCTATTCTAGATATAGATAGAAAATGCCTCCAATTAAACAATCACATTTGGTATACTTTTAAATTCTAAACAATAATAGTATTCATATATTCCTACTTGTGGAAATTATACTGGGTATATTTTTATTGTAGTATTTTAAAAGACAAAATGATAATATTAAGTGATATTGATATTTACCGTGATCAACTCTAATTTATTTGATTAAATTTTAAAGTATACCAAGTGTGAAGTTTACTTCATATATCTCATTGAAAAGAAAAATTATCTTTAACAAATATTATCACTAATTAAGCTTTCACAATTTTTTATAATTTCAAATGTTAAACAATATTCATAATTTTAAAAGATAAATGATAATGTAAAGTTATATTGATATCTGTTGTGATCAACGTTAATTTGTTTGATTTTAAGTTTATCAAGTGTGAAGTTTCAAATTCAAATGTTAGATGAGTAGCGCTGTAGCTATGATTACAAATTTTTATCATAGTTGAAGTTTTATCTTTAACTGTTTAATTAGTTAAGATACAGATAATTAGGAGAAGAATTATAATCTATCCCAATTTGTAGATTTTATCTTTTAAATTTATTTTTTAATTTAAATATCCATATTCCAATTTAAGACAAAATACAAATATCTTGTCCTAACTATTTTTCTAACTACTATGCTAACTAATAAAACTACTACTCTCCTTATATATATATATATAGATTCTTTCTAGACATAAAATTATGTTCCTTTGTTTTTTTACAGAACTAAAGTTTGTTTTCCTACATTAATAATAACTAGTATAGCACCCGGGCGATGCGCAGAAAAAGAATATTAATCATATCAAATTATTGTGTGGTTTGTTTCGGCTGCTTAATAAATTAGATCATTTTGATGTGACAAAATTTCATGACCCTGTTTCTTAAGGATTGTACGCAATAATAAAATCTCTATGATGTAATGAATAAAAAAAATCATATAGTTATCAAATAACTCAAAATATTTTGTACCTAGATCTTTATCCACTTTATATATATGTGTGTGTGTGTTATCCCTATTATATTTCCAAGTAACTTTTTGTTAGGTTAATACTCGAAATAATGGTATTACCAATTATTCTGCTTTTAACGTTATTACATTGCCATGCAACTTTTCTTTTCTTTTTCTTTTTTTTTTTTCCTTACCAAAAAAAAAAAAAACTTTTCTTTTTTTCCATATTTTTTGCCATTACTTATTAATATAGTAAGATAAAAATTTATTAAGTGTATATGGAGTAGTGCTCCGTTGTTATTATATTATGGTCTTAAATAATACTCCTAGTACATGATCATATATAGAATCTGAAAATAGGATTGACCCAACTACAAACAGTGAGTGATCTTTGCTATTATCTTAAGTTATAAATAGTTTTATATAAGTTTCATCTTTGAGAAAAACCTATCTCGTTTAATCAATTAGGTAGTTTTTGTTTTACAATGTTTCATTAAACTATTTCCAAATAATAAATGTGCTTTATATTAAAGTATAACAATTATAGCGTGATAACGTTTAAATATATTTGGGGTTCTCAAGTCTTCCTAAGCTTCATTATTCAAAGAATAAAAAAATGCTACAAAAATAAGATTTTAAAATAGCATAATCTTTAGTAACCATAAATTAGGCCGACTTGGAGTATTTTCCTTAGCTTGGTTACAATAATACTACCTACTTACATGCACAATAATATTAAAAAACTCTTGCCCTAACATAACGGTTTGGAGTACCTAGTTGAATATCAACATGTGGGATGCATATACCTAAATTCTACTTACATGCACAACATGACGGCCTCTACAAAAACAGTGTCACCTACACAGGAGTAATTCCATGGTGATCGGTATGCCTGAGTAACTGGTTGGTCAACTATTTGATTAAGCCAATCAAATATTGGCGCAGGTAATTTTCTAGTTTATATTTAAACTAGGACCTGAGACTGGTAGGTCTAAAATTTTTCAGTCTATTGCACATAGAATATGTGCGGTCACAGTTTCTTTCAAGCTTTCTTCTGTGATTGTATATTTGAAAGCCAAAAAAATAAAAAATAATAATAATAAAATTATATATATATATATATATATATATATATATATTAAAGTTTTTGTGGGCCCACATAGATGCCTAAATATGCTAAACCACCCTAATCTTTGTAAATTATTAGATGCAGTAATATTATCTTGTTAAATTTCTCATGTTTTAATATCTTGTCTTATTTCTACTAATCTTTAGGATCACTAACTATTTTTGTTTTTGGTGTCTTTGATTGTGTAATTCCTTTACAAAAAAAAAAAAAGGTTATATATAATTATATATATACTTAAGCATTTAAATATGATATATAATTAATTAATTTAATTAAATATATATCATATTTAAATGCTTAAGTATATATATAATTATATATGTGCTTGTATATATACTGCAACCTAATTTATTGCACTTTGTAAATGAAAAATCTACAATATAAAGTTTTTATTTCTTGCAAACATTTATTTCTTTGATTTTTGTCATCTAACTTCCAAGCTTATGATTTTTATTCTTTGAAGGCAAAATGAATATCTCAAATCTCAACGAAACATTGGAGTTGAGAAGTTTTATGATCTAAAAGCAGGTGAAATTATTACTTTTGACGAAAAATTGCTCCAATATCTATCGAGGCTTAATTATAGCTAAAGCACCGATTTGGAAAGATATGTTCTTTTTATCCACCTCATAAATATCCCTTTCAAGAAAAATGTTGCTGGTACTATCCGTCCAAATACTATTGTGATATAAGGAGAAGAAAATTGTGGGAAAGATAAAAGCAATTGAAAAAGAAAAAGAGCTTTAGAACTTGAAAGGTTCTACCATGTGCAGTAAAGCACATTACTGAATGATGAATAATTGCTCAAAAAAAAAAAAAAAAGGTTCCACACATTCTCCTTATAGCAGATAAATATGTATGTATTTACATAGATACATATATAAAAAGAAAAAGATGAAATCCCAAGCCATTTCTCAAGCCAAACACTATTCTATATTAATTCCACAATTCGGTGTTAAGTTACAAAATAGATTTGAGGAGCAAGTTTTCTGAAAAAAGTATGATTACACTAAGTCTCGAAAGATCATAAAATCATCAATTTTAGTGGGGACACAAAGTGCGAGATAACATTTTTTGTCAAGCAGAGATAAATTCAAAAGTAAGGTAAAGATTTGATAAATTTTGAAAGGATGAATTATTTGACTGAAATAAAAATTTTATTTGGTCAGATTCTTTTTCTTACAGAGAAGCAGCAATGAAAGTGGGGAAGTAAGTATTATTCTCTTTTTCTCGAGGACGAGCAAAACTTCAAGTTAGGGGGAATTTGATAACTATAAATTTTGTATATATTTAGATATATAAATATATTATTTAAGTAATATTTTTATTCAAAATATATAGTATTATCTTTTATTTTTGTGCAAATATATAAAAATATATTACAGGACAAGAAGTGGAGCCAAATCGAAGAAATAACAAACAAGGAAAAGCAAAGAAGAAAAAGCACGTGTGGCAAGTACTACGGATGCATCCGCGGATTCCTACGGATGCATCCGTAGAAAAAAGAGCAAGAATAAATCAAGAACGTGTGGCAAATACCACGGATGCATCTGCGGATGCAAAAGCATGTGTGGCAAGTACCACGGATGCATCCGCGGATTCCTACGGATGCATCCGTAGAAAAAAGAGCAAGAATATGTGAAAAAAGTGCCACGGATGCATCCGCGGATTCCTACGGATGCATCCGTAACACTTTGGGCATGAATTTTTTCCTATAAATAGGTCCTACTTTTGCTAGCATGGAAGACAAGTTCCTACGGGAGAAAAATTCTACTTGTAGCTTTGTTTACTTTTAAAATTATTTTTCCTTTCTTGAGAAAATATTAAGAGTTTTATATTTTCTCTTTGTAGTATTTTATATTCACTCCATGGAGTAATTTTCTTTTGAGTTGGGATTAATGATGAAGCTTGATATATTATTATAATAGAATTTTTGATATTTTATTATTCTTGAGTGAGAGTATTTTTTGTCAAGTTCTTACATCAAAGTATTAGGTATATATTACTCAACTTTATCACGTGTATATATTTATGTTATAATATTTCTTGCTAATTTTTGTTATTGAAAGAAACAAAAATTAAATAGGGATAGTGATAACTAAATATATTATCATGCTAATTTGAGGTAATTATATTTAATCACTTAAAATTCTTTATCTTGATTTTAAGTTTTTCATTCGAAAGAAGAAAATCATTTAGCCAAGTTTTGGGATTTGACGAAAGCTAATCGAAAGAGGTTTTTGTTAATATGATGTACTCATTCAAGATAAGTATTTTCTATTTTAATACTACAAGTTTATTATTTAATTATGCTAATCGAAAGAGGCATAATTGAATAATAAACTTTAGTAGAAATATTAATTTTCTATCTCTATAGGAGTTTGATATGTATAATAGAAAATGAGGTATTTAAACTCCATTATAATTTTATATCAAGTGAATTCATGAAACCCCAACTCTTTTTTATCAAAAATCAAAAACAAATTTTTTATCTTTCCAAGTAGATATAATTTCAACTCTTTTCACTCAAAAATTGACTCTCTTAAATAGTAGGATAGATAATACAAATTTGTAGCATAGATTCTCCAATCTCTGTGGGACGATATCTTAAACTATACTATAATTTGACAGGGAACGAGCATAAATTCTTATATGCCCAGAGCTCGTCACCCGAGTTGAGGCTCGCATCGAGGCGCGCGTGGAAAAATGACTCGAAAGCATCCCCGAGGTGACTAAGGCCCAAGATGATCTTGATATTGACCAATATAGGCAATTACCGTTCAAACCCGAGGCCGCTCCAGCCCCTACTCCAAAGAATTTCAAGATTTTATTCTTGAAAAAGTATGATAGGGCCATTGACCCCTGAGAACATGTGACCGAATACATGTCGATGGCGCTGAGTAATGACTTAACAGAGATAGGGAAGGAATCGATGTTCTTGAAAAAATTCGGCGAATCTTTGGAGAAGGGAGCATTGCGCTGGTACATGCGTCTACCATCGAGGTCGATTTCCACTTTTAAGGAGCTGGTTAACGCATTTGTTAAAGCTCATACCGGGGCGCAGAAAATCCTCCAAAGGAAGGAGGATATATTCGAAGTCAAACAACGGCCCGGCGAGCCACTCAAAGACTTCCTCGAGCGCTTTCATGCTGGACGCATGGAGTTGCCTCCCATGGATGATACTTTGGCCATCATGGCCTTCGAAAACTGCATCAATGTTCGAAACTCTGAGGCTGCTGCTGAGTTGTGAAAAGAGCTCCAGAAATATCAAACCTTAAACTATGATGATTTGCACAACAGGGCATACACCAAAATAAGGCTGGAGGAAGCCGAGTGGAAAAATAATGGCTGAAGATTAGAGGCCATAAGTTTGGGAGTTACAGAAAATTAAAAGGAAATTAATGAGTATTGTTTTCTTTTAACTTTAGTGGTTTTACAATAGATAAATGATAAATAGAAAAAATTCGACAAAATAGATAAATAGGATTTCTAATTTGTGAGACGTGCCACATATTTCGAAACAAAACAATGAATCAAATTCTAATCTCTTATTTCGGAAAAAGACTAAATAAATTCTCAAAGTATTTTTGTTGTAGCAAGCATGCCAATAATATATACTCCTAACATAAAAATAAAGACACATAAATAAAACTAGAATAGCTACTTATTGCCTATTGCACCTCGGGACGTGTGCAATTACTTAGACTTGGACATTGAGCAAGCGAGCCGAGTCCGACCTGAATCTAACTAAGCTTATTATGCTGACGAATCGAGCCTGATCTGAACCAAATTTTATACTCCATTCAAGCCGAGCCTCTTTTCCAAGTAACCTTACTTTGTTATATGGACATTTTGTGTTTGTCTATTGGTGTCCCACGTAGAAGAAAACCACACAATTTTAACAAATAGCCAAATATATCAGCCCACACAATTCATTACCCCTTTTTCCTTGTATGTACCCCTACCTACCCTTTCAACATCCTCTCCACCCAACCATAACCCACCATCTTCTTGCTTCACCATTTTTTCAGATCTAACCTCTTATCCTTGTTATTTCTTTAAATAATATCATTTTTTCAAAAATCCAATTGCACACATCTCATCTCTCTTTTACCCTTCAATAAAGCTATTATTTTTACATAAGTCTTTGCTAACAACATATCAAAAACACACAAAAAAGACATGTTTTTGCTAAATCAAAACCAAAGATTTGATTTTTAATTTGATGGTGGTGGTGTAATATGCTTGGATTATAAAGGGGCCAAAAGTGCAGGTAAGTTATACACAATCTTGTTAATTTATTACTTTGTTCATAATTAAGATTACACAATAGTCAATTAGTAGTTCATTATTGTTCAAAATTAACTATTTTGCAAAACTGTATGTTGGTTTTATAGAAGGGAAGCCTTGGAGAAACTTGTAAAGTTGTCTTCGTTTGACCTATAGGTCATGGATTCAAGCCTTAGAAACAGCCACTTATGCTTGCATAAGGTTAGGCTGGTACGCCCTTCCCCGGACCCTGCGTTTTGTGCATCGGGCTGCCCTTTAGTATGTTGGTGTTATAAACCAGTATGAATGATTCTAATGTTTGGTTGTTGCATACTTTTTTGTAGGCAGGCTTATGAGATCTCAAAGGATGGACCTTTATATACAACAAAAAGAAAAACAAGAAAAACAGTCGTGAAAAGGAGTTTGTTATCCTAGTTAAGTCAACCATGAGCGATGTGGCGGTGGATGAGACTCATTTGCGAACCGGAAACGTGGTATTTAGATTTGAAATTGGGAGAGGAGTTGTTGGAGGATGATAATTTGATGAAGGAAGAAAAAGAAGAAGAGGATGAGATATTGTTGGAACGGAGACGTGATGTGGTGCAAGGGATTGATTGAGATTTGGTCAAGCCTACTGACCAACTCATTCCTCGCACAGCACCTTCCTTGGAGCTGAATCAAACTCTCGTGTCTTAAGAAGTCAACCATGGAAGCAAATTCCGTTTTGTAGGTAATGTCTGAAGGACCTAGTAACATTTTACTGAAATTTTGTAGTTTGTTCGAATGTGGAGTGGAAACGGGCTAGATATGTGGAACAATACTAATATTGCACCAACAGGTACTAGCGGTAGCTGCATGATGCCTCCTCTGCCTCCCCCGCAATCTATGAAATCGCCTCCACCTGGTACAAGTTCAGTGATGCCGCCTGGTACTAGTAGTAGTGGTGGTGCTGGACCGGCTACACCGCCTTCATATACTGTTTTGCCAACTGAAGCTCAGCCCAAAGAGAAAGCTAGAAAGCGGATGCAGCTTAATTCCAAGCTCTATAGTGATAAACGCAAGTTTGGATTTGTTGAGATGCAGTAGGAGGATATGCCTCCTGAGCATGTTCGCAAGATTATTAGGTAACTTCTTTTCTTTGCATTTCTCTACTTTGAAGCTCTTTTTACCTTCGTGAATTCTTGCATTTTAGGTATATCTGTTTTTGAGGTGTTGTGGTTTAGTGTATTAGGTAAATACTATTTAGATTACTATGATTTTAGTGTCCCGAATAAATGATCAGTAAGTTTATTATTCAGAATTGTGCTAATATATTTAGGAGGTTTTGTGGTTTAATTGACTAGGAGCCTGTTTGTGTGAGCTTAAAAGTGGCTTATAAGCCCTTTGTGAAATGTTTGATAACTCAAAAGTTTATGGGCTTATGAGCCCTTGTGTGCTTAAAAAAGCCAAAACTGAGAGGTTTAAATCCCAACTTCTCAAAAAGTGGCTTATACGCCACTTTTGGCTTATAAGCTGCTTAAAATAAGCTCCCCCAAACAGGCTCTAGGTCATATTTTTTCCAGCCACGGACAAATCTCTTAACAGCCATAGCTCTTCCCTACAGGGAACATCCCATTTTGGAGGTTTCCTTATATGTAACCCTGCCTACCCTTTCAACATCCTCTCCACCCACACCCCACCATAACCCCATCTTCTTCCTTAACCATTTTTTCAGATTAACCTCTTATCCTTCTTGTTTCTTTAAATAATGTCATTTTTCCAAAAATGTTTCTTCTTCCAATTTCACACATCTCATCTCCCTTTTACCCTTCAATAAAGCTTTTAGTTTTACATAAATCTGTGCTAACAACATATCAAAAACACACAAAAAAAAAGGACATGTTTTTGCTAAATCAAAACCAAAGATTTGATTTTTAATTTGATTCTGGTGGTTTAATGTGCTTGGGAACCAAAAGGGGCCAAAAATGTAGGTAACTTATACATAATCTTGTTAATTTAATACAACATTCATTACTACAAATATGCAATCGGTTGAAATTGAGAAAAAGTTTCATACTTGCTCATAATTATGATTCTAAAGTTTGGTTATATAGAACATTTTGAGATTAGCAATGTTATCATGTCATATGGGAGTGAATATTGTGCCTGCAATGCAAGACAAGTGTAGCGACAAGCTGAATGCCATTAAAATGAGGATGTTGATATAGATATGATGTCATACATGATTGGGTAAGATTATAAATGATCACATCACATGAGACGACACAAGTGGTGCAAGTGGAACACATAGAAGATAAATGAGAAACTATAGACTAAGATAGTTTGGCCATCTTACATGGACCTCTGTATGCACCATACAAACAGTAGTTATGGAAGAGTGAAGATGCTAAAACATGACAAGATAGATGTGAAATCATGTGCAGAAGTTGTACAAAAAACTCAGAATCTCTTTAAATCAGTGTGAATTTGGCTTAGAAAATAATACATTAGAAGGAAAGGATCCGTAAGGTGAAACTGATATTATGCCTTAATTGTGGTTGGTAAACATACATTAGGTTTTGCGTTTTCCAGGAGGGCAAAGACTTGTATGTCTGTGAAGACAAGTGCTGTAATTAATGAACCTCTAATTTTGAACAATGCCCACTGCCGTCAAAACAAGTTATTTATGTTACAACAAAACCGGTCCAAATAAAGCACAATGCGTATAGAGGATTCATATGGCTGATCCAAGTAGTTTTGGTATTTAGTTAATTATTAAATGAATTTGCACTTAATTACTATAAGATTACAAGTTGACAAAATGGTGGCTTGCCCTTCTCTTCTTGAATTGCAGTTTTGGTTCCACCAGAGCAGTGGCCCTTAGACCCGGGATGCAGGCTTCAGTAAGTTTTGTTAGTTCTAGTGCACTTGGAATGGCATGTGGCCCTGCATTTGCTGGGCTACTTCAGACAATGTTAGGATTTACAAGTTAACCTTCAACAACATACTTTGCCTGGTTGCATTATGGCTTTTACATGGTTAATTTATTTGATATGGCTGTGGATCTCGTTTGAAGAACCTGCTCGCGAGACTAATGAAGTTAAAACTATTCCTCAAGAATTTAACGCTGGTATGTGCTCTACCTTTTTTTGTTTTTGGGTTATTTGTGCTGTCAGCCTATCACTATTCCAAAGTTGTATATATTCGTGCCTCTATGTTTTCTTTCCCTTTATTCATTATAATCTTTAACTGGTAGTAAAATCAGTCAAACGACAAAATGGGGAACGCAAAATCTTAAATTTCAAATTCTTCATTATTCTCCCCTCTCCATTTTACAATCATTCAATAGGGGCCCTTTACTAACTACATACAGAAAACTCAAAAAAAATATTCCAAGCTATGAATGAATCTTCCAAGCTATGAACATCCCTCTGTAGACTATAGAACAGCTAATGCTGCCTGTTTCCTTGATTTTCCATTTGCTAACTACATACAGAAAACACACAAAAATATTCCAAGCTATGAGCATCCCTCTGTAGACTATAGAACAGCTAATGCTGCCTGTTTCCCTCTGTAGACTATAGAACAGCTAATGCTGCCTGTTTCCTTGATTTTCCATTTGCTAACTACATACAGAAAACACAAAAAAAATATTCCAAGCTATGAACATCCCTCTGTAGACTATAGAACAGCTAATGCTGCCTGTTTCCTTGATTTTCCATCTGATGTAATGTTTGCCTTAAGGCAGCAATCTCGCGGTCTTTCTCCGCTAATTTGTTTTTCATTTCCTCATCCTTTTGGGCAATTTTTGCCTTCAGTTTGTTTGTGACATGTGAGTAACCTTGTACTTTGTGCTTCCATATTATATCAGCTTCCTCTATTTTGTTTTTGAAAAAGTCACCCCTTTCAATCATTGGAACACCCTTCATCATTTTAGAAATATTTTTAAAACCAAACACCCTTGAGATTTTTTTCCATTCTACAGTTTGTTCCGGTGTAAAATATGGTCGAAATGGGCAATCAGGAGGGCATTTCGCCCCCCTGGATTTGCACACCCCACATTTTTCATTTCGACGGGGTTTATTAGGTTGGTTTGGTGGAGGGATCCCACCAGGATGACCATTAGCTCTTCCATCACCATGAACTCTTCCATCAGAACTATTGCCTCCACCAAATTGACCTTCTTCATCTAGAATAGGGTCTCCAACGGCTTCAATATGGTTTTCTTCCAAATCATTCACATTGTACTCAAGAAGTTCACGATTGTTGACAATATGGTTTTCTTGATTTCCGATCCCACCAGGATGACCATTAGCTCTTCCATCACCATGAACTCTTCCATCAGAACTATTGCCTCCACCAAATTGACCTTCTTCATCTAGAATAGGGTCTCCAAAGGCTTCAATATGGTTTTCTTCCAAATCATTCACATTGTACTCAAGAAGTTCACGATTGTTGACAATATGGTTTTCTTGATTTCCGATCCCACCAGGATGACCATTAGCTCTTCCATCACCATGAACTCTTCCATCAGAACTATTGCCTCCACCAAAATGGTTTTCTTCCAAATCATTCACATTGTACTCAACCAAATTAGCTCTTCCATCACCATGAACTCTTCCATCAGAACTATTGCCTCCACCAAAATGGTTTTCTTCCAAATCATTCACATTGTACTCAACCAAATTAGCTCTTCCATCACCATGAACTCTTCCATCAGAACTATTGCCTCCACCAAATTGACCTTCTTGGGGCCCAAACCCTTCATCTAGATTTGGCTCCTGAATGGTGTCTCCAAAGGCTGCTTCTAAATCAGCCATGGGGATATCATTAAAATCAATATGATTATCCAAATTGATACTAATATGGTTTTCTTCCAAATCATTCACATTGTACTCAAGAAGTTCAAGATTGTTGACAATATGGTTTTCTTGATTTCCTCTGTTTTCAGCAGTTGGGATTTGATTGGTTACTTCTTCTAGATAATTCTCCAAGTCATTGTCTCCCTGATCATTCACGTTATTCAGAAGAAGATTCTCTTCAAGATTGTGACTAAGCCAATTGTTCCTTTCCATTTTTTTGTATTCTTGTTCAAGAAAAGAAAAAGAAAAGTGATTGGTGATTGACGAAAGTGACAGTTAAGTGGATGTGTTACTTTTTAGTACTATATATAAAGTAGTACTTGTAAAGATCTTTTTCTCTATTAGTTATTGGTCACGTGCCCTAGAGCTACTATACACTGTCCTTTTTTTTTATTATTATTTTGTTCTACCATTTGTTTTAAGTAAAATTTTTTAGCGAAAAATATTTGATGGGGGAAAAGTACAAGTAAAATTAATTAAACAAATTTGGACATAAAATTAAAGTATTGACATGAATATTTATATTTCGTCTCTAGTGAATCAATCGTTGAGTATGCTCTTACGTACTTAGGATGATCACGACTACTATAAATAAAAGGTCATTAAGTAAAATGAGCAAAAAGAATAATTTGATGGGAAAAAAGTACAACTGAAATTGAATTAAACAAATTTCGGCATAAAATTAAAGTATTGACCTGAATATTTACATTTCATCTCTGATGTAGAATGAATCAATCATTGAATATATTCATACATACTTAGGTGATCACGATTACTATAAATAAAAGGTTATTGAGTAATGTTCTTACCTGTAACATAATCTTTGAATAACATAATTAAGCACTATTGAATAACATTACTACTCGTGAACATGTCAATGTGGGAAATGACAAAATCAAAAGACCTAATACTAAAAGTTTTCATTAGTTATTCATTTGAAAAGGTAGTTCTACATAGATTTACTATCAATAACGACATTATCTCCCGTCATAGAAAGTGTCGTTACTCACAGTAACGACACTATCTTTCGTTAGTTCCATTCCCCGTTAGTTATTCGCAGTTGCAATTTTTGAATATAATAATATGAGTGTCGTTACTGAGAATTGCGTTTATATTAGTTCTGTAAATAATTTAAAAATTGCATTATTTTGGTTAATTACTATAAAAAATGGCTTAGTTAAGTCAAAACTTCTGGACTTCCATGCATGCATGATTATCCTTCGTTTCAGTTTGTGTAACTAGATTTTCTTATTCGTCGGTTTTAAAAAAATTGACAGTATTTTAAATTTAGTAACAATTTAATTTCTAAATTACTACTTCACTCTCAATGAAATGATTTACAAGACTTATTCTAAACCACAAGTATCAAAAATATTTTTATGCCGATTTAAACTATGACACAAACGGAGAAAGTAACATTTTGTCCACTTTGTCCTTTTTTCCCTCCATTACTTGGGACTAATAATCTCAATTTTGCATGCTGAATCCAACCAATTGAAGTTCTTTGGTGTTTAATCATTTTATGAGCGAAAAAGGGTCCAAGATACCTCTGGACTACTCAAAATACAGCAATTTAATCTTTCCTTTCATTTTTAGCTCAAAATACTCTTGTTATTAGTTAAATAACTCAAAATTATCCTCTACCCTAATTAAGTAGCTCAAAAGTATCGTCCTCACTAACAGTTGCTCCCAAATAAGCAAAACATAAGCACATGTATCCTTGAACTATTCGAAATAGAACATTTATACCCCTGAACTATTCGATTACAAATTAATGTAATTCAAGATTTATGTAAGAAGTTAAATATATACCACATAAATTTAATAAGTACAATAATAGAAATCGTTTTATGTTTAGATTAATGCCTTTTATTCGAAAGAAAGAAAAAAAGATGCTTTAGAAATTAGCAATTGTAGACCTTTTATATATCAATTTAGAGTTAGTACAGTAAACCCATTATTATTAATGTAGGAAAACAAACTTTAGTTCTGTAAAAAAAAAAGGAACATAATTTTATATCTAGAAAGAATCTATATATATATATATAAAAGGAGAGTAGTAGTTATATTAGTTAGCATAGTAGTTAGAAAAATAGTTAGGACAAGATATATGTATTTTGTCTTAAATTGGAATATGGATATTTAAATTAAAAAATAAATTTAAAAGATAAAATCTACAAATTGGGATAGACTATAATTCTTCTCCTAATTATCTAAAACTTCAACTATGATAAAAATTTGTAATCATAGCTACAGAGCTACTAATCTAACATTTGAATTTGAAATAAAAGATAAAGTTTTTTAGTTTGAATATATTCTGATAAGGAACCAAATGTGATTGTTTAATTGGAGGCATTTTCTATCTAAATCTATATCTAGAATAGGACATTAGGACAATATCTGTAATAACATTGAGTTCAATTCAAATTGAAAGATAAATATTTTTTTGGGAAAAAAAATTGACGTTGTTTGAAGTTTATAAATGTACTTATCCAAATTAAATAATCAAATTGAAGAATATGATTGGCTTACAGTAGGTTGGAACACATCTATAGATAAAGGGTAAAATACTTATACTAACTTATTCAAACTACTAATCAAAATCGCAGTTTAAATAGATAAAGGCTAATACCAAATTTTGTTTTCCACAATTTGAATTCAAGTGTAATATTGTCAAGTCCCCATAAACCTACTTTTGAATTTGAATAAAGATATATATATATGATAAATTTTGAATTTTAACAGATGTGGATAATTTTGGATATATTCAAGATTGAATAAATATCTAATATGCATCTATATTCCATGTCTTGTACATTTATTATCTAAACAACCTCATTTTCAAATTTCATCACCACTTTTACAAATCCTATTTTGTAGCTTATTTGGCAATGTAGGCATTGTAGTTTAGCAGGAAACTCTATGTTTAAAAAATTACTACAATATTATAATTAAAAGATAAAGTTCTTGAATTTGAATTTAAAGTTCTGTTTTTTTATTTTTTATTTTTGGGTTAAATTTTGGTGTTGGATTGATATACTTCTCATTGATTGAAACATATTGGTCCTCTGATGGATTTTCAAAAGGGGGAAGTATTTGTTCTTTCTCTTGTGGAGGGGTTCCATAGCATTAATTTTGAAGGAGGTTGACTCCAAAGCTCAATGAGAAACAAGCCATCGCAACAACAGTAGACTTCGTTAATCCATTCACTGCCCGTTTCTTCATTAGCTTATAAATCTTGATACGAAAAGGTCGTATGTGGCTCAACTAAATATAAATATAATTATAAAACCTGAATCATCCCGTTTTTTCATTAGCTTACGAATTTTGATACGAAAATGTCATCTATGGCTCAACTAAATGTAAATATAATTGTAAAACCTGAAATTATATTTTAGGATAAGTAGAATTTAATCTATTTTTATAGATCTCTTATCGGGTTTTTATGTTATCCAGATTGTCTCTAAACTTGAAAGGCTAAACCCAAAAGTCTAAAATATGTGATGGTGTCATTAGTTAACCAAATTGACTTAAACTGTATTATAATCCAACATGAACGCCGTCGTGCTCAATTTGATGAAAATAAATGTATCTTTAAAAGTACATAAAAAATGAAAAAGTTAAGGACTATCTTGCTGCAAACAAATAATAGCATTGGTAAATCAAAAGTAACAGTTAATTATAACATGAAAAATAGTTCCTCCATCATACATAAGCAAATTGTAATAATAAGTAATGGACAACCATGTTGAAATTATTTAGAAGGTCAGCAAACTATTAATTAGTGACCTAATTTTGGAAAAATCAAGCTTTCTATGTAAACAAAAGCACTATCAACATCAATATCATCAAGATCTAAAGGCCATACTGGACTGCTTGATCCATCCGATATCCTACATATCCCTCCTGATTTTGCCATGTAGTTAAGTATCACTTCACCGTTTAAAAACCTATATAATGGTATAACAAGAGGCCCATTAGTTGGTATACTGAATAATTTAGTCCATGATTCTTTGACACCATAGTCATTCATTACCCATAAAGTAGACGTTATATTATGGTTAAAATAAACGCAAAGCATTCCTGCCAACACTGAAACACCCAACTCTAATGCGCCCACCCTCGGGTTATTATTATAGGACGGGAGCTCCATTGATATCTCTCCGTACATCTCATTCGAAATATTCAACGTGACAATAGTGTCGGATAGCGCACGACACCAATGAAATGCTCCATGTACAAATGCCAAACATGCCCTATGAGAGAAACGGTAAGGTGTCAAGGTTTCATCAATTTTTCTCCAGGAACCACTTTTCAGTGCAAGAAGTTCAACAACTTCGTGTTCAGTGTCAATCCTAACGACTTTATAGTCATCACTAGTAGAGTCATATCCCAATCCATACACATATTCCTCTAATGGATCATATTCTAAATAGGGAAGCGTTATTGATTTTCTTGTGGAGGGGTTCCATAACAACAAGTCTGTAGATAATTCATCCCAAACCCTAATAAGAACCAAGCCATCACAACTACAGTAGACTGTAACCTGCGCATATGGTTTAGAGCTTAACTGCCCATCAATTCTCTGCATGTCCTTAACAATTTGATCTGTGGATAAACAAGTACTATACAAGTAAAAGGTTTCACAATCGATGGATTCACCAATAAGCAACTTCTTGGAATTCTCATTGTTGGCATGAAAACAAAGATGCTTCTTGTTAAAGTAAGGTTGTGAGATTAATGTCTTCCAAAATTTCGAAACACATTTGAATCGAAGGAGAGACTTCACTGGCAGCATGCTAAGGATATCCATAATTATTTCTTCGTTGATATCATGACTTCCCATTCTAGGGCGTTTCTGTGTTCTCATTGCTATATATATAAGGAGGATATGCAACAAAAAACGAAGAAGAACCTACTCCGACCCAGCAAGTAATAATTGAAAAACGATCTTTCCTTGCCGGCAATTAGAAAGAACGCTGCGTTTTTCAAAATTGGGTTAAGTGTTGATCTATTTATAGCTTTTGCAAAGAAATCAAGTAGAATATAATTTGAATTCCTTGTAGAAATATAATTTGATCCCAAAAAGGATTCTGTTTTGTCATAGTAAAAGGATTCCCCGTACTAAAAGGATTTATTTATACATTGTTGATGTCTTTGTCAAAGGAAAAATAATTAGTCCTTAATTAAATAAATAAAAGTCTCTATGTTTACTTTTCTTTGTTTTGTAGACAAGTTCCACCCCGAAGAGTCGATTAAATTTTCGGGGCAGAAAATTTAGTAGGGTTTTATTTACTCATTACTAATTTAATTTGGACTTTGTATTTATCATGGGTGGAGTTGTACCATTGATAGATATACAAAATACTTTGAGATCAGTCAATAATTTATTCTCATTTTTTGGTACTTTAAAATTTGTTCTTCTCTTCAAAAATGTGTTCAAACTTTCGAATGTTAAATAACTCCTTACCTATATCTCTTCATGCTTCAATGTTGTACAAAGTGAAAGCTGGATAAGTAAACTAATTTTGTTTGTAAATTTATTTTTCTTTTTTTGTGCTTCTAGATTACGTTCTACTAATTTTTGACAAAAGATATTCTTTTTTAGAGAGTAAGATAACATTACGATAAATTTTTATTTTTGCAATGTGTGTAATTTTTATTGCACTTGATCTTCTTATAGAGGTGCTCTGTTGACTAAGTCCTCTTTATTGAGATTGTACTTGTATGGGCCTAAATCGTTTTTAGGTACACAAATCGAATTTGGATTCGAATATAAGCAAATCTTTGTATCAAAGCGGTAAATAATACACGGAATAGACGAAAATGCGTAAACAACTTGCTTTCAATATATAGACGTTTAATATAAATTTGGACAGAGTTTTGGTATGTATTTCTGGATGTCTATAATACAAAATGAACTTCTATTTATAGGCCTAGGGGCCTTGCCCACGTTCTCCATGCATGCATGATTATCCTTCGTTTCAGTTTGTGTAACTAGATTTTCTTAATCATGTTATTAAGAAAATCTAGTTACTTTGTGACTTTGTGGTAATGAAACAAAAGTGACTTTGTGGTAATGAAACAATAGTTCAGCGACCACAGATGAAATTAACCCTAAATTCTGCAACAAATACTATTCTCAATTACATCGCAAAGGCAGAATCAATCAATTTATTGACTATGCTTGAATCCCAAAACAGGATTTAGCTATATGAATTATTCCAAATACAAGAGTCATTCCTAAAGTTATTAGCAAAATCTTTATACCAATACAAACAGTCATTCCTCAGGAACTTGTGCAATGTCAATATTCTTGTTATAGGACTGTTCTTCTCAAGAAGATAGGACATTGTTCACCTCAGAAGTGACTTCTTTTGGTGGTTTTTCAGCATGAAGGCTTGCAACGACACCCTTCTTGGAGTAATAATTGATCACCTACATTATCAAACAATTTAACAATTAGTACTAAAGACATTAACAAGGAAGACTGACAAAAATATAGTACCTGTTCTATCGGTTTAATATGTGATATGTGCAGTGGCGGATGTAGAGCATAGGTAGCGTGTTCGGCAGAACCAGTAAGTTTTGCAGTGTATTTATATTAAAAAAATTATTAAATATATAAAAAAATCAAGTCGAGAACCCAGTAACTTGCTCTTAAGATCATTATCATAAAATTTAGAACCCATAAGGTTCAAATCCTAGATCCGCCTCTGGATATGTGTTATCGACTCACATAACATTGACTTCAGTTTTTTTTTTTTTTTTTTAAAGCGGAATGTTCATATTCATAATGCGGACCAAAATGAGCTGTAAGAACAAACCGGTTCTGTTTGATGGTGAAATGCATCTAGCCTTGACTTGAGAACCTCAGCAGTATCGTCTTTTCGTTGAATTAGAGGCTCTCCAGTGATCTGTATGCAGAAAGATACATCAGCAAGTCACTCAAATGATGTTTTGGAAGAACTAGTATCTTTAGCTTTTCTCAGAGGCTGTTAATGCAAACAACGTCCTACATTGGTAGTAGATAAGAAAAATAAGCTACATATAAGGTGTAGTGATACTCTTAATGGTGTGAGGTTTTCGGGAAAACCATGAGGGTATTGGCACACACCATGTTAAGACTTAAGAGTATCTTTCAGGTTGGTTGAGCCCAACTGCTGGAATTACCTTTACCCGTAGTATAAAGACGCATAGTGAAAATAAGCCAGTGGCTTTTGGTTGTTATAAATACTCCGATGATGTGGGTGGCACATAATGAATCTCTAGATACGCCCAAGAAACGTGATGATGGGGTCATGTGGAACAAAGTTCGAGGAAGATTGTTGGGAGTGTGAAACAAAGTCTCACATTGATAGCTAGCTATATTTAGCCATTCACAAATCGTCTCTTAGAAAACTTACATCATCGATACCATGAACTTTTGGAGGTTGGAATTTGGTGTGATAACTTCTACCACTTGAAGGGTGAATCCATCGGCCAGTGATCCGCTCTTCCAAGATAGCATCATCGATTGCAAAATTTAACACCTTATCGATCTTGCTCCCCTGCTTCTGAAGCATCTCATCTAGCTGTATCCCAATAATATGAACAATAAGAACACGAATAAGACGAAGCCAAAACAGGCAAATTTTTCATAATTTTGGAAACCTTTTCTGCTTGAACCACTGTCCTTGGGAAACCATCAAGAATGAACCCCTTTTGACATGAAGGTTTCTTCATTGCTTCATCAATTATACCAACAACTAAGTCATCAGATACAAGTTCACCCTGTAAAAAGTCCCAGAAATGGACATCAGATACAAGTTCACCCTGTAAAAGTCTCCAAAAGGTGACTATCACTTACTTTGTTCATAGCTTCTTTGGCCTTAATCCCCAATGGAGTTTTACCAGCAACAGCAGCTCTGAGCATATCACCTGTAGCCAAATGACACAAGCAGTATTCATCCTTAATGATAGGAGATTGTGTACCCTTTCCTGATCCCGGTGGACCTGCCAATAGTTTTGCACCAGCTATTTACAATTAGCTCGTTTTGGTAAAATCGAATAAGTTAATGTTAAGTCCAATATTTAATAAATAATTCTAACAGGAGACAAAGATCAAAAACAGTAGATTTTACAAAATCAAATGTTCCGAATGACTCTTAACCTCAATGGCCTATGTAGCATATAGTTAACAAGTTCAAGTGTTCAAATGATCCAGCATTTTGATACAGACAATGGTTGAGCTATGTAGAAGCAAAGGGGGTTCAATTGAATGCCCTTCACCCAAAAATTCACATTGATATGAGGGTAGATTCTAGTATAGCGGTAAAGGCGATCAACAATTGCTTCAGATTACAAGTTCAAACTTTAATTATGATGTTCTAATATTACTTTCAATCGTCTTGTATCAATTCCTGGCTCCGCCACTTGATACAAATCATATTTATATATGTGAAAAAATCACTAAAACTCCATAACGATTAAATTTTGAACCCATAATTTCAAACGTGCAACATGTTAAATGGTAATTGAATCCGTTAAATTTAAATCTTGGATCCGCTTCATCTTAACTTAAGTGGCTAACATAGAGAAACTACAAAAACATATAACATCCCATACTCTAAATATAATTAACAGGTCCAAGTGTTCAACTAAACCAGCATTTTCCATACATACCATATTTACGTAATTTCAAAAGTGCAACACGTTAAGTCGTCATTGAACGTTAACTTCAAATCTTGGATCCGTCTCAACGTTATATACATTGAAACTAAAGTAAAATGAGACAAAAAAAGGTACCTATGAGAATAAGACGTTTGTCAGGCTTAGAAGAACATCTTAAACGACGAAGAATTTCAGACATAAGACTTTCAGAAGGAACATCTTCTAATGAACCTGCCATTATTGTATTAGTTTCACGTTACGTTGTGCAACTTATGTAATGGAATATTAGTGTTTGGTAGGTATAGAAAGTAGGTGCACCAAACCTATAGATACAAAGTTGTTGCATGTATATATGTATGAATCTTGTATACTCGTGTATTTATAGTAAACTTTATACTGACAGCAACAGAGCGCAGACTACAAGGAAAAAAAGATAACAAGTACATTAAAAGTCAATGAAAGACTTTTCAGAGATGGTGTTTCTTGAAATTCGGACCTTTCCGCACACTTATAATTTCTTGGCGTTAAATAACACCCCAGACTAGCCATAGTATAAATACATGAGACTTTAAACTAAACTCCAGTAAAAAAATCTTAAATTTTGTTCAAAGTTTTAGCAAAAATCGAAGTTTTATATTGAATGAAGTATTAACTGACTAAATACAAGATATAATTATGTCATCCAAGAGAAAAGAAACGTTTGGCTTAAGTAGGTGAAAAATTCGCTCAGCGGCCACTTTTAACACCGGTATTTGGTTTGAGGCTACTATTTTCTTTGGTCTTACACTAGAGGCCACTTTTTGGACCTTTACTAAATAAACATTGACTTAAGTTCTGATTATTGACTGAAGTTCAGTCCATACGGCCCCTGGACTGACCGAACTTCAGTCAACATGGCCCTGGACTGAAGTTTTATCTTTAAGGATTGAACTTCAATCCATATGGCCCTGGACTGAAGTTCAATCTTTAAGGACTGAACTTCAATCCGGCCCCAGGACTGAAGTTAGTATCTTTTAAGTGAAAGTGGCTACAAACTAAATATTTTGATATTAGTGACCTGTGTCCAAAGACCAGTAGCAAAAGTGGCTTTCGTGCACTTTCCCCTTTAGGTAGACACAGTTTGTGAATTTATGGGTCAATTGAGAATTTCGAAAATATGCTGTCTATGACTATGACAATTGACATACATCTCACGTTAGACATTAGGTGTCAATTGCAATATAGAGTCATTGGGCATAGTAAAATGTGCCATTGTTGATGGTTGATGAGGAATTTTATTAGTAGTATAATCACATGATATTTGGAACCTACGGACCAACTTATCTAAATTTGCACCGCAAAAAATTTACCGATAAGGAAAGCGCTCCTTACCAAAGATGATTTACAAGACACTATATGTTGATAGCTCTCAAAAATAAATATCAATCTTTTCTTTTATCTCGAGAGAAATACATCAAGAGATTAAATAAAGTTCCTCCATCATACATAAGCAAATAGTAATACCAACTAATGAGAGAAATACTGATATTTGGAACCCACGACCGACTTATCTAAATTTGCACAACAAAGAATGTACCGATAAGGGAAGTGTTCCTTACCAAAAGATGATTCACAAGACACTAAATATCGATAGCTCTCAAAAATAAATACCAATTTTTTCTTTTATCTCGAGAGAAATACATCAAGAGATCAAATAAAGTTCCTCGATCCTACATAAGCAAATAGTAATACCAAGTAATGAGAGAACCATACATAATTAAATAGACGGTCAGCACACAATTTATAAGTTCCTCGATCATCAATATTTCTCCAAGAACCATATTTCAGTGCAAGAATTTCACCAACTTGGTCTTCAGTATCAATGCTAAGAACTTTAAAGTCATCACTGGTAGAGTCATATCCTAATCCATTAGCAGATTCTTCTGATGGATTTTCTAAATTAGGGAGTAGTATTGATTCTTTTGTGGAGGGGTTCCATATTAGTAACATTGACTTGTATTACAACGAAGGTGCTCATATCACTTTTCAATTTATTTCTCCAATCTACTTATTTTTACTGTTAAAATTAAATTGTTTGGTTTTGCGTAAAAATCGAGTGCAAATAATATTTCTTTTATTAATCAAATCATGTCTAATTCTTTCTCAAGTTCTTTTTGTTTCTATGTCTCATTTTATCTCATTTCGAATTATTTCTGGTTTATTTATGAATAAAGTGATTGTGTTGGATAATGAATTTATAATTTTTACATGCCACTTTCTTATGATGCTGGAGAAAAAAATGACACATCTAAAGTTTCAGTTCACTCCAGAATTTAGCATATAGATATCAGAATTAAAACTATATTTTTTTGGTACACAGGAAAAGACTAAATAAAGAACTTAAAATTGTTCATAGTTGTGTCATTCATTTGTTAGAAAATTGGCACATTGGTTTGCCTCCCTCATGGCATTCAGCATATGTCAAAACAATCTTCAATAATAGGTCTAGGCCGACGATGTTGTATGTCCTCTCCATTGATAAGTTTGACAGCAACTAGACAGTCTATTTCACTTATACTGCTTCATAACCCATTTGGTTTGCTACCTTAGACCCTTTCTTGATGCACAAAACCAATCAATCTGTCAAACAATCATTGCAACACTACTTCTGACCTTTCCGAGCTAGAAATCTTTCCCGAGCAGCTTGTATCTTGCTGTCACGGTCTTCTGGTGGCTGATCAGTTGCAGCGATGTCTTTCTTTTCCACGTTAGAATTTACTTCTTGAATTTGCTTAACAGGCTGGTTAGATCCCCCACTGTTTCATGCAATGGACATGTTCAAGCAAATGGAGGATAATATAAGTAAATCAGCTCAAATGTCAAGCATATGTTACTTACCTCAGTTTAAAGACATCTAGTTTCTCAAGCTTTGCTAAGATTGGTGCAACCCATCCCATCTCAACCGCACATATATTACGCATAAATGGGCGTGAAGTAACTATTAGTTCATGATAGACAACATAGTTTGGGAGCATCCCGTCCTCGTCTGCTTTTAGCACAGATGATGGATGGACCTGCACAAATCAAGTAGGTACTTGAGATTAAAAAATTGAAATACACCAGTTCAAGCATAAAACCATAAAGATGAAATATCTATCAACCCAGCAGATGTAGATCTAGTGCCACATAGACTAACTGACTATGGAGCACCTACACCATGTCCAAAATCAATTTCAAAGTAAAGATGAAAGCCATGGCCTCTGCCAAAAAGTGAACCAGCATGACGAAGTAGTAGCATTGCGAAAGAGAGACTACCTGAACAAGTTCAGACTTGAAACCAAGAGGCCGATACCCATTATGTCGAATCATCCGTTCAGCAAGCTGATTTGCATACCCAATGCACAATGCTTTCCTCAAATTGCTATATTCCTGTCCGTCTCTCCGTCTTTTGCTTGTTTGGACATCTAATGAGCCTAGTTTTAAGCAGAACATAAACATGAGGAGCTTGATTTTTCAGAAATATTATGCAGGCACTCGTGCACTTCCCCAACCAGAAAGTAAACTAATTAATCAGAAGGAGGCGAAACTTAATTGCATGGTAAACTATGGATGCTAGATAATGTTGTTCATACAAGAAAAGGGACAACTTAAAATGCTACAACTTGTAAGAAGAAAAATCTAGCAACGGAAAACCATTACCTTTAGAAATTTTTTGCATTATTTGAGATAACTGTTTCCTTACATTTCTCACAAACACCATTCCACGGACCTACAATTAACAAAGATCCAAAATGGTTAAAATCTCCTTGTGCCCAGTGGCACAGAAAAGTTTTTTTTTTTAAAACAAAAGAATTATCAGACCTCAAATAACAGTGAAAAATTGTAATAATATACTTCGAAGTATCTTTCATGGAAGTACAGTACCATACCTGTAAGTTGTTCTCTTTACACCAGTCTATATTGTAGTCAGTCTGATACCATTGCTCATAAATTTGGAGTAACTGGATGTGATCACCCAATCCACAACCATCAGGAAGGTTAGAAGGAGTGTGCTTTCTCTTCTTCTCAGAGCTCTTACTGCAAGTTCGACAAATTTGTTAGTCAACTTTAAGGTATTGCCAGCTTAGGTACTGACACACAAGAGAAAGCAAAAGAACATAAGATTGACAATTTTCAAGAAAGGCCAGCATTACTTTATCAAGTCACATTTCAAGGCTTTGGCCTGTGGAATGCTTTATCTGCAGGGGAAACTGATAACACCCTACCACTGTCTACCGTATTATGAGAAACATAATAATCCTAATTAAGAGCCTCATATTTCTTATATTATGACCTTTTCAGCCTTTTAAGGCAGAATAGCAATCTAATCTTTCTGACAGTGTCTTATCAGGAAAAGATGCTGATATTAGTTCACACTTTCTTATTCTTTGAAGACTCAAGCTTCTCTTCCCACTGTCACCTTATCCATCCGTTCACATTTTCAATTCACAAACTTCACATTCAAAAACTTGAGGTTGTATATGATAGAAATACTAAAACTGGATTATAAACCATTCTAGATCTCAGATTCCTTTTTGCATCTTTAAGTAGGCTTTCAGACAATATTTGGTTGAAGTTAAAAAAAAGAGTATATGAAGTTGAAGTTGAAATGGTATTTGGAATCATCCCACTTTTTTGTCAAAAACCTTCACATATTATATTTTATTTGTCAGAAACATAGTAATGCATCTCATGCTGCAGAAAAGGTCAATTCCTTTGCCTTTTGCTACAGAGCAATAAATTAGATTTTTCATGGTATGAAAGTCAAGCTCACTTGCATAGATAACAACGGGATACTATGGACATGAATGCTACCCCGAATCAATATATGCAAGGATTCTGGACATTTCTATACCTTGGGGCAGGAAGCAATGTGGTCTCAGCAGATAACATGGAAACAACAGTCAATGCTTGGGACAAGCAATCCAACTTATTTGCCTCCAATAAGGTCCTGGAAAGAGAAGGTTCCAGTGGAAGCTCTGCAAAAAATTGAAAAGTGAGGTATTCTTTTAGTCCTGTTCCTGAATGAGCTACCTATGATATCCAGAATTATGGATCGAAGAACTGCAGTATGCTTTATAAACTCCCTCCACAGATTCTCAAAGAGCTGAAGCGAAATGCACAAGAAAAATCATGTCTCCTACCTCTAGTAAAGTTTTGACCCTTTCTTTTACTTCTGGAAGGGGCTGGAGTATTAACGGGGGCCTCTACTCTAACATAGAATATGAATCAATAGGGATGATTTATTACCAGCCATCTTTCGTCCAATACTTGTGATTGAACCATTCTCATCAATTGCATCGACCAAATATAATTGCTTCAAGGCATCCTCTAAAGACTCAACTGCAATGAAAGCAACAGAAAATGGACAGAACAGGTTTAAATATTTACAACGGCGGAGGTGATTTGGAGAACAATCAGAATTAGGTAAGAGAAACCTATGCTTACTGGAAGGAGAGTCAAGAAAATCAAATTTGAGAATATCCATATCAGCAAGATCCAACGACTTCAAATAAAGTACAGTCCCAGCTAGTGAGGACCTTTGTATTTCAGGAACCGTGGCATCCAAAAAATCATCTTGGTAAACCATAGAGGGATATAAACGATAACATTTTCCAGGACGTGTTCTTCCTGCGCGTCCCGCACGCTGCTTCGCCTGCACTCTGCAGTCAGTCAAAGGTAGAACAAAGTAATCAGTAATGTAACCAAATCCTTGTCTGATGACTAAAATGATACCGTGAAAGACCATATTAACTGCAAAATCATCCAAGCAACTCTTGAACTACTGGAGCAACATACTAATTAGAGCAATCTTTCCCCAGGATCCTTTTCTAGAAAAAAGTAAAAAGAGAAAACTAGATTTTCCAACTGCTAATGCAACTTCAAACCTCAAACAACGAGTCCTTCAGAGCAACCAAAACCAGGACAATGGAAAAAATCAAAGAGAGAAAAGGTCATGCATGTCGCGCTTACTTGCTAATCTGAACAACCTCTAAAGAGTACATGCCAGTTGATGGGTTATATTGCCGTTGCTTCACATATCCTGAGTCGATAACATACCTGTCATCAGATTTATGCATGAAAAAAGCAGTTTAGTGATCTCTGAAAGCAGAAAATATGAATCTAACATCCATTCATACAAAGCAAATACGTAATCCACACCTCACTTCACAGTTGGTACTTGGCCTACAAGGTAGGGGAAAAGGGAGGGAAGACAAGCGGAGTCTTCCACCTAGAGGATAGATATATTCTCCTTTACTACACTTCCATAAAAGAAGTAAGAAGCAAAATTCTTTTTCCAATGATTTTTAGGAGTAGAAAGAAGAGAAGGTTTAAGACTTCACTATACTACTAAATACTTTATTCGTAACCATCAGACATGGCAACAGAGAATTCATAGGAAATTTATGTCCTTTCAGCTCAATACACCATCTCGGTCACAAGGAAAGAGGGTCAAAAAAACTTTTGATAAGGACAAAGAGGGTCAAAATTAAACAAGCAAAAGCTACGTTTAATATTGATCCTTCCCTACCCTCCCGACTTCTTATCTTTCCTGAAAAATTCCTCGACTCTCAAGAAAATATTTTCTTATCCTAAAACTAAGTAGATAGGGCAAATAAGTTGTATGCGCACCCATAGTGGTAATATTTAAAATAATGATAAAAAGAAGCAATCAAGCTACTGCCTAAAGGCCTTCCCTAGAGGGGATTATATTCTTGCAAGAACAGGAATGGACTTGGGACATCCACTCAAAAACACACCGAAGTTGCATCCGAGGGTGAGTCAGGAGATTAGGTATTATTTAAACTGTAATGCCCTGCTTCAAATGCCCGTAGAGGCAAAAACTTAGGCGATTTCTTCCCATCTGCAGTCTTCCTGAGCATAGTTACCGAGTAACTCTATTGGTGACAGGATGCAGGTATAAGGTGGAATGTCAAGGTGCACGCAAGTTTGCCAAGACATCACCATTACATAAACCCAAAAAATAAAAGGAACACACCACGAACACAGGAAGAACCCATCTTGCAATTTTTGCAAGCTTTTCTTTTGAAAGATACTCTAATTCTTTTGAGAAGATGTTTACACGAACCATTATTCAAACAACCATATAATAGCACACCTGCAGGAGTGCATTCAAATTTCATGAAGGGTTACAACTTTGATGTAAATGCTAATAACTAGAAATACCCATGGTACAAGGTCTAGCACTCCAAGTCGAAGATCAAGCATTACTACCTTCCCCAAACTTTTAAACAGTAAAACATATACTACATCTTCATGCTCAAGACAACAAGTTAAAACACAAGGGTGAAGATAAAAGTCCTATAGATTTCACCCATTAACCTTACTGTTCTTCTAGATAACCCTTAGTTTAGAAATACACTGAGTTTTCTTCTTTTTTGATTACCAAACTGTTGCATGTGATCATTCTCTGCAAATTGACAAAATTCTTTTCCCGTGTAGAAGTGAAAAAGAGAAAATATAGCAATCTAAGCATCACAGCATCACAGAAAGATAATAAATAATCGGTCACAAAGTGTATTATCAAATAAGCTCCAACAGTTGTGCATAGTGGTATCTACTTACACGACACCATCAACGGTCAGGGAAGTTTCAGCGATATTTGTAGAAACAATAAACCGCCTACAATTTGGAGGTGGAGGACTGAAAACACGCACCTGCTCATCAATAGAAAATAACATAAGGAGAACTCGTCAACACATAAATGAGATGAGATCGAACAAAAGAAAAATACAGGTAAATGGATATAGAATTTACAAGAGCGATAACCATGCAATTACCAGTATCCAGCTTCGTTAGCAACTATAAACTAATAGGAACACAACAAAACCACTTAAAATGTGGCTGAGGACAGTATACACGAATAATTATTTGGTGTATTAAAAGAATATAATCAATCAAATAAAAGTTTGTCCTCAAAGCTAAGTTCAGCTCAACCACAAATCTGGCTTCTGCCTATGTTGTGAGTCACCATATAAACTATGTCACAGCTACCAAAAACCACATTATTTATCACATATTTCAACAACAAAAATTCATAGTAGTCACTTGGTGGTTACATGGGGTGAGCCAATCAAGATGCTGTCTGCTGTTCACAGCTAAAAATGAAACAAACATGAAATCATTGCAGCACATTCAACTGGAACTATCTTTTCTGGAAAGCTAATTAAGACTATGACACTTCCTTTTTCTTTTTCCCTTTTTTTTTTTTCCTTGAAAAGAGGACTATGACATGTAGATCAGCTAGCATTTGAACCAACTGGATCAAGAATATTCCAGATTTCAAGGCAAGGAGTTTGTAAGGGAAAATAACTTGCCTGCATCTCAGGTGGCAAGGATCCATGAAGAGGAAGGATTATGGCATCCATACAAGAACCTTCTTCTAAGCTTTGAATTTTCTCCTCCAACTTCAGTACCAGCTTCTCTATGTCATCCTAAATAAAGTTATCGATTTTACTTCCCGGGAGACTGTGATTTTGCGGCTTGAACCATTTATCTTTAAAATGGGAGATAGAAGAAGGAGCAATAGTACAGAAAAGCATCAGACGTGAAATACGTCCATAACTCACCTGCCCTGTCATAAATATTAAAATGTCCCCTTCTGGTTCCCGTATGTGAATATCTATGCACCAAAATGATTGTCAGCCAAATTCTCGAAAAGCATAACATTTACGGGAGACAAGGGAAGGTACACATTTCAATTTAAAGTAGAAAGCAAGGAAGAAATGAAGAAACAAAACGAAGATTCAAACTTAAAGGCAAATTGTCATTGTTCTCGTCATACCAATAGCTTTTTTAAGAGAAGCCTCCACATAGTTCTTGGGGGGCTCTGAGATGTGTACTATTTCCACAGGAAATAACTCGCCTGGTACAGTAAGGACAGGGCAGTCGGAGAAGAACCTAGATACCTTTCCACCATCAAGAGTAGCTGATGTGATCAAAACTTTCAAGTTTGAGTGACGCCATTTGATTAATCTTTTCATTAAACCTAGCAAAATATCCCTGTGATTGATATTCCGTGATGAAAAGAGTCATCTACAGATAATAACCAACGCCATCTAAGCAAAGAAATGAATGAAAGACTACAAAAATGCACAGTTGGATATATCTCTATGATGTCAAATCCAAATAAGGCATAGAAGGGCATGAAAAATGGATCTCACGTGTTCAAACTCCTCTCATGTGCTTCATCCAATATGATGACAGAATACTGATTAAGCTCCGTATTGAAAAGACTCTCACGAAGCAGCACCCCATCTGTAAGATATCTGCACTTTGAATAATCATCAAGTTAAATGTCTGAAAAGCAAGCAAGCAAGCGAACTAAACCAATAATAAAAGAGCATCTATGATTGCAATGGGTATTAACGATAGATAAGAACCACAAAAATACTTGATACGTGTTTTCTCTGAAGTTCTATCTTCAAATCGTATGGCATAACCGACTTCCTCTCCAAGCCGAACATTTTGCTCCTGTGCAACTCGTCTGTCCATGAAAAGCTAAAAGAATTAATCAAAAGAACGACGCTGGAAAAAATCAATAGAATGAAGAAAATTAATAGAACACCAAATGTTGCCTAAATACTGCACAAAGTAATTTTTTTTTTTTTTTTAGGAAGACACAAAGCAAATATATAAAAGAGATGTTACACATAGCAACAGAAAATCAGAATAAAATTTTCTCAAGCTTCTGTTAATTTCAAAGTGGATGCAGGCCTAGGCTAAAGTGGCAATATCCTCAACTGACTTTCCAAACACTATCAAGTTGACTTTCCAAACTAAACTTCTCAAACAACAAGACTTCTGAAGTCCTTTAATGGATCCCAAATTTTCTTCATCTAGCATTAAGGAAGTCTCCAATAATACATACTAGCACCCAAGGGTGTGGCCTAGTGGTCAAAGAATGGAATAGAACCCTGAGGTCTCGGGTTCAAATTCCAGCGAAGGCAAAAAACACTAGGTCTTTCTTCCCATCTATCCAAGCCTTGGTGGATAGAGTTATCTGGTACCTGTTGTTGGTGGAAGGTGGCAAGTATCTGGTGGTTATCTGGTACCTGTTGTTGGTGGAAGGTGGCAAGTATCTGGTGAAATTAGTCGAGGTGCACGTAAGCTGGCCCAGACACCACCGTTATAAAAAAAAGAAATACATACTAAACACGCCACTATTATACTTGATGCCTCTCTTGTTGAGAGGAAAGAAAAAGCTAAGGTTACCTATATTTTTACTGTTATATGACCGTTTCCCCTTCTTCCATCTCCATTGGACTATCTTCTGGTAAGCAATTTCCTTCTGAGTATTTGACAATCCGTCAGTCTCATCCTTTGAGAATGCATACCCCATACAAAGCCACGCCCACGCCCATGCCACAATAGAGAGGTACATCAATGAAATTATTGATTTATCATCCCCCAAGTGGAGGGGTCTGAAAGCTGGAGTAATAACTTGGAAATCAAGTTTTGAATCCAAGCACAGGCAAAACTATCAGAATGATGCCGCAGTTAGTTTGAAGAATCAAGCCAAGTAAAGGCAATTCACCTCCAAGGTCTTAGCTTATGAAAGGAATTGCAAGATAGTCCGTGAAGTCTTCACGAGTCACCATGTTATATAATTTCAAGAAGCTACTAAAGACTAGGTGATTCCTTGTTATATAAGTTCAAGAAGCTATTAAAGACTAGGTGATTTCCTCTTATCTGCCTAAGCCTTGGCGCGCATAGGCAGCGGAATAGTCGAGTTGCGTGCAAGCTGGCCCGGAACACCATGTTATATAATTTCAAGAAGCTACTACAATGTTAATAAACATAACAAGAAGAAACGACAGCAGGTACCTCCAGTGGAATAGTCGAGTTGCACGCAAGCTGACTATGTTAAACAATTACTATTATTCTTTTACAATCGTGGTGTCCATGCCAGCTTGCGCGCACCTCGACTAATTCCACGAGTCACCATGTTATACAATTTCAAGAAGCTACTACAATATTACTAGACATAACAAGAACAAGTAAAGCAACAAACTTTATTAATAAAACATTACTATTACCAGGAAACAGAAACAGCACACACCTCGACTCATTCCACGAGTGACCATACTATATATTATCAAGAAGCTACTATAATAAGACTAGGTGATTTTTTTTTATCTACCTAAGCCTTAGCGGGCGTAGTCAGCTACCCCGGTGGAATAGTCGAGTTGCGAGCAAGCTGGCCCGAGACATAATAAGAACATGTAGTAAAACATTAATATTACCCAGAAACAGAAACAGCAGCAAGTACCTCATGTGGAATAGTCGAGTTGCGCGCAAGCTGACCATGTTAAACAATTATCGTTATTTTGATAACCGTGTCAGCTTGCACGCACCTCGACTAATTCCCCAACTCACCATGCTATACAATTTCAAGAAGCTACTACAATGTTACTAAACATAACAAGAACATGTAAAGATAACAACTTTATTAATAAAACATTAATATTACCTAGAAACAGAAACAGCAGCAACACGACGAGGTTGAGTAACAGCAATCATTCCAGATTTAGCATAACCCCTTTTATAAAGCATTTGTGAAAGTTGTGTACTTTTACCAGAACCTGTCTCACCAATAATTACAACAACTGGATTTTTCTCAACTGTTTCTATTATTTTTTCCTCAAATCTAACTATTGGTAACTCTGCCATTGAATTCATTTTTTTGGGTTCTGATTTTGAGAATAGAAATCAAGGATGGTAGTTTAAAGGGGCTGTAATTATATAGAGCTACTAAAAATGGCTAATTTTTAAAATATGACTCCGTTAGGCGGCTTTTTTCAAAAAAGGATTATGCCTATCATAGTTAACGGTGGGTAAATACTTACCAATACCCGATGTTTACACCAAACTACGTATTTAATTATACTAGTTAAAATTTCAAGTATAAGTTCATATTACTTACCCATGATTAAGTCACAAATGGATATATGCAATACACGTTTATTGTATTGTACAAACATCATATATAAATAAGTTTTTATTGTTAACAGTATTTGTGTTACTGAACTTTATAGTAGTGTCGAGTTACCCGTTCTTTTATTGAAAATAAAGAGGAAGACTTATTTTATGTGGTTTTGACACATTTTAGAGTTCATTTAGGTTGCAGATTCAAATACATATATTCCTCTTTAATTTATTATAACATATTTAAGATCACAAATTTTAATATCTCTCATTTTTATTCAGTCAAATAGATTCACATAAATAGAAAATTGATGAACATGTTTTAAAAGAAGAATTTCAACACTTTTAGTCAGCTAGGTAACTGCCTAAACAAATAATAACAGTCGGTGCATAATAAAAATGATAATAAGTTATAATAAATGTATATAGCCTACCCAACGGGTCTGACGGATCTAGAATTTCAAGATGATGGGTTCACCATTGTTAAGATCGGAGTTACAACGTCCCAAAATTGGTTGGCTAACAACATTCGTCGAAAATTTAGTGTATATAGATCAAATATCATTTTTTTGATGACAAGGGAACCCGCAGCCGCTACCTTTCGGGTGCGCTCTGGGTAAATCCCGCTCCTGATGCAATAGCCTGCAAACTACATAGGAGAGGTAAACCACAGTAGCATTTTATGTGATGATATATTAAGGACAAAAATAATTAAAAAAAATAAATGAGAATTGATCAATTTAAAATTTTATAATATCAGTTCTCAAATATTATATATATATATATATATATATATATATATAAAATGTATCTAGTTTCGTGGAAAGAGTATTGAGTTCTCGTTAAGTGGTTGTCTGGCCAACTATTTGTTTAGTGCTAATTTCCCATTTAAAACAGTGGTCCTAAATGCTGACATTTGTGCAATTAACCCGGAAAAAAGTGAAACAAAGGCCCAATATACTATTGGTTACAAGGCCCAGTACGTGAACCATTACGATTCACAAAAAGCTCCCTTCATTTTCACCCGTAAATCTACTGAAAAAAAATTCAGCAGATTCATAATCGCCATTTTATCTTCAATACTTCATGGTACGTAACCTCTCTTTTAATACTTTTTTATTTTTTGGCACCTAAATTGAAATGTTAATATGTAATTTGAAAATAAAATGCCTAAATTTTGAAACATTTGAAGAAATTGGGTCATAAATTGGATTTCGTACCTTTTGATCATAAATTGGGTCTATTGATCTGCTTTCTATTAATTAAAATTGAATTTTTTTATTTTTGTGGAGATTTGAGTATGCTATATAGTTTATGCCGGTGGTGTTCGGTCCGCTTGTGCGTATCTCGACTATTTCAGCTAGGTTTAGACAGATAGGAAGAAATCACCGAGTATTGTTTTTTGATGTGATTTGAACCCAAGACCTCATGGTTTTTCTCTCGAGAGGCCACATGCTCAGCTGCAATTATACAAGTTTGTATTTTGGACCTAAATTTCTAATCAGGATTCATAAGTTCATATTCAAATAGCCTTTATTCTTTGTTTTGTGTGTGTATGTGCTAATGATTCTGTATAGTTTTACTTGCAATTAAGCCTTTCCAGAGAAAAACTAGATTTTTGTGAGGTAAAGAAGACATCTTTTTCTTTTATAAACGTGGTGTCCAGTCCAGCTTGCGCTCGCCTTGACTAATTCTACTAGGTACTTGATACCTCATGCCATACCTTCTACTTGGACTGGTACCTGGTAACTCTATCCACTAAGTCTTGGATAGGTAAGAGGAAATTACCTTGTGTTTTTTCTCAGGTGGGATTTGAACCCGAGACCTGATGGTTCTCAACCTGCTTCATTGGACCCTAGGCCACACCCTTGGGTGCGTGAAGGAAAGAAAAGATCTTTGCTCTACTTATCAAAAAATATAAGACCTTTGCTCTGTTACTTTCATGGAAGCTTATGTATGTTTTATATATATATATATTAAATTGAAATATTACCTGAACTTTGAAAACAATGTCGTGGGAGGTTTCTGGTATCTAAGTCCCCCCCCCCCCCCCCCCCCAACCACCCCTCAAGAACACCGACACAAGCAGACAACCGAAAAGAGAAACCACCTATGCTTCTTCCTTTATGCCCAAATCTCTCACTCGCTCAGCATCAGGTATTATTATTTACCTATATAAAAACCAAGAGAGTGATGAGTTAAGTAAGAAGGTGGTACATATAGACTTCCTGGCCCCTGTTCTTCTTCGTGGTTTTACACTAGGTAACTAAACAATATGCCATAACCATTGCATCTGTGTTTGTCTGAGTTCGTGGAAATTAGAAGCTGGTTAAGGATGACAACTTGCTCCCTCTTTTATAATACAAAAGCAGTGCATGGGCAGGGGTTGAAGGAAACATTGGAAATGAGCGTAACAATTAGTTTCAGTCCTTACATATGAATGACTATGATCTAGAAAAGTTTGTGAAGAAAAATGATGCCCAAAAAAGAATGTATAATTATCAAAATATTGAGCAATTTGGTAGCAGCAGGAGGAGAGTCATAGACTGTGCTGCTGATTTTTTTTTTGATATTGCTTTTAATGCTCGCTCAATCTCTTCTCTTTTGAGGGTACATTGCTGATCTGTGTCATGTTTTTCTCACAGGCACCTATAAAGGGCCTTCTTTCTCTGCAAAGGACTGCATTAGCTCAGCGTTCTGGTGAAAGATGGGGACTATATGGTAGGTTATTTAGCACTCAAGCTGCATCAACTGCTAGCACCCCACAACCTACCCCACCTCCCCCACCTCCCGAGAAGACTCACTTTGGTGGCCTTAAAGATGAGGATCGTATTTTCACAAACCTCTATGGATTGCATGACCCTTACCTCAAAGGTGCCATGAAAAGAGGTGATTGGTACAGAACAAAAGACCTTGTCCTCAAGGGCTCTGACTGGATTGTGAATGAAATGAAGAAATCTGGTCTTCGCGGACGTGGTGGTGCTGGTTTTCCATCTGGTCTCAAATGGTCCTTCATGCCAAAGACAACAGATGGTCGTCCTTCATACCTTGTCGTCAATGCTGATGAAAGTGAACCTGGAACCTGTAAAGACAGAGAAATAATGCGGCATGACCCACACAAATTGTTGGAAGGATGTCTTATCGCTGGAGTGGGGATGAGGGCTAGAGCTGCTTATATCTATATCCGGGGAGAGTATGTGAACGAAAGGAAGAACCTTGAGAAGGCTAGGAAGGAAGCCTATGAAGCTGGATTGTTGGGAAAAAATGCTTGTGGATCTGGTTACGATTTTGATGTATATATTCATTTTGGTGCTGGTGCCTATATTTGTGGTGAAGAGACAGCTCTTCTGGAGAGCCTTGAGGGGAAACAAGGCAAACCAAGATTGAAGCCTCCATTTCCAGCTAATGCAGGATTATATGGCTGTCCAACAACTGTCACAAATGTTGAAACAGTAGCTGTTTCACCAACCATCTTAAGGCGTGGACCAGAGTGGTTTTCTAGTTTTGGCCGGAAGAATAATGCTGGGACAAAGCTGTTTTGCATCTCAGGCCATGTAAACAAGCCTTGCACAGTGGAAGAAGAAATGAGCATTCCATTGAAGGAGCTGATAGAGAGGCATTGTGGTGGTGTTCGTGGAGGATGGGACAATTTGCTTGCTGTTATACCAGGAGGTTCATCTGTTCCATTAATTACCAAGGACATATGTGAAGACGTACTAATGGATTTTGATGCACTCAAAGCTGTGCAATCAGGGCTGGGAACTGCTGCTGTGATTGTCATGGACAAGTCAACTGACATTGTAGATGCAATTGCAAGGCTCTCGTACTTCTACAAGCACGAGAGCTGTGGTCAATGTACACCATGTAGGGAAGGCACAGGGTGGCTCTGGATGATCATGGAAAGAATGAAGGTTGGCAATGCAAAGCTGGAAGAGATTGATATGCTCCAAGAGGTGACGAAACAGATTGAAGGGCATACCATTTGTGCATTGGGTGATGCTGCTGCTTGGCCAGTGCAGGGTCTTATTAGGCACTTTAGACCAGAGCTAGAAAGGAGGATCAGGGAGCATGCAGAGAGGGAGCTACAACAGGCAGCTGCGGCTTAATTTTTACAAAAGGTTGGTTCTTAAACCTTTCTGTAACATTTACACTTTAGCAACCATGTCCTCCCACATGATAAAACATCCATCTATAAAGATATATTCTTTGTTCTGCTGTAAACTTAAACTAAGCGAGATTGGTTCTTCAATGAAGTACTTTTCTTTATGTATAGGTCTTTTTTGGGGTAATGGGTCTTTTTGATGCTCTTATTTTCTGGATTTTTGAAATGCATAATATAATTAGTATACAAAAACTCCAAGGCATACCTCTCAGGAACTTTACCTCATTTCCCCTTTTGTACACATCTTCAATTGTATCTGTCATGACAAAGCAGAATATCTGTGCCAGATTTTCCTAATGCCCATATAACAAATCGAAGAAAAAGCAGTGGATTTCAAATGGTGCCCATTCGTAAGGGGAGACTATTGGATTATACATGGCAACTGTGTGCAGGGGATGTGGTGTTCTTTGATCACTGAAACTGAGGGGCACATCTCTCTAAAAGTATAGAAATTAAAAGTAGCCTGTAGAATGTGACTGTAATTATACAGCTGATTGGATCTAGTATAATGATCTTAAGTAGCACAGCTATTTTCATTGATTGCAAGTTCCATCATGTATGAAGTTAAAAGTCCTCTCTTGTCATTAGTCATCCTATTGCAGTGCTACAGAGTCACGCTCACGCTAACCAGCTCCTTAGCCTTTGGTAGTTCTAATTTTGAAGCATACACGCTTTACCAACTCCAATCAATGTTGGTACATCATTGCTGGGTCCGTTCCCCCCTTGCGTCATGTCTGTGTAATAATTTTCATGCACCATCATGGGCAGTTACATTACATGGACTTGTCATAGCTATTTCATAATTATTTCGTTTCTTCTTTTTGCAGTTTTCCGTTTGATACCATAATGGAATAAATTTGAGAAGTACCAGTAAGTATGGCAGTAGGAGAAGAAAGCAGGATGCAAAGCTTCCCTATTGAGCCGTATATTATTGTCAAGACTCAAGTGTGTAAACTATTGTTATATTGTCTACAACGGGTGATTTATGTTTCAGAGCTGGTACACCTAATGTCTTATGCAGGGTAGATACATTCAGTGCCATGGCTTTGATAGTTGAAAGATGCTTAGTATTTTTCATGTTGTGTTAAATAAAAGCTAAATTTTGGCGATCTCCATCTTCTCCATTAAAGACTTTTATACTTTTGACAAAGTTCTTTTGTTGCTTAAGAATATTGTCTTCACATCTTTAAGGAGTTTTAGATCAAATGCTGCAAGGAATATTAGTGAATTACTCCTTCGTGGTATCAAATTAGTTCCCTTGTTTGATATGAAGTTGATATGTGGTTAGGCACACCTTATGTTTTCGAATTTTGCCCCTGATAAAAATCCGGTATGGATTTGGGGAAGGATAGTGTGCTCGAATCTTGTCCCTGATAAAAGTCCGGTGTGTAAGTGCAGAAGGTAGAGTGGCGGGTGTATTATCCGTCGAGTTTCGACTCATGCGTCGCTAACACTTGAGATTTTAAACCATAGTAATGAATGTCAAATATCATTTACACTAGCCAAAATAGTACTCCAACACTACACATGCTGTTTTATTGTATCCTAAATTTAGGATCTTAAGTTGACTTTGCAGGTTTAAATTATGATTTTTGACCATCATCCTTCATAAAGTCTTGCTCTTTTGCATCCAATGTTTAGTCACTCATAGTTGTGTTGACCAAGTTTAGTACATCACCTACCTTGGGTTTTCAACTTTTTACAGATTTTGGATAAAATACTATTCTTTCTCATAATTGGTCAAGTGGACTTCTTTTGAGAATGGTAACAATATTTTATAAATAAGCAGCACCAAGATAGTGCTGAAAATAGTTATAAGTTACAAGATTTAGCAAAATATCACTCGTGAGTGATTCTAAACATTCTAAAAGAGGTTCTGCTTCATCTACATACCTCTCTTTACACCAAAAATAAAATTACAAAATACAGTTCAGTTTGATCTTTTGTATAGAGCTGCTCCTGTCTTCAAAGCACCTTGCGTTCCTCTCCTGCCATAACTTCTATATCTGTGGAATTATATGAAGGGAGAGATCTCATAACTTAGATGTATACGAAAAGAGAGAAGATCAATTTGGAACTACTAAAAATTCTAGACCATTTGTATACTAGCATAATCGTAAAAAAAATTAACACCGGAATAATTTTGCTAATTCGTGTAGAAACTAGAAAGTACGAATCAATTTTTGGTAGGGGGTACGTCTCCTTTAATGAAAGATACTAGGCGCGAATTAATATGAGTTACGTCCATGAATCGAATATTTGATGATTAAATATAAAGATTTAAAAAATATATATATTAATATATAATCACAACAGTATATTTTATGCAATTAGGTAAACACACGTAGTCTCTGACATTAATTAAACAAATAAAAAGAGCAATCTCCCTGTCAATGCAGTAGACATCAGGCATCTAACAAGCAAATGTGATAGATCTAGTTCCTTACTTTGACAACAATCTAACTTTTACTTCTAATAGATAATATTAGCTGTATAATTTAACTGAGTGTAATAGACTACTCTTGTTACTTTTCTTTATGTTAAAATATTATAAACCATGTTGTAGAAATCGAGTGCTCGCTCTGTCCCATTTTATTTGTCATAGTTACTGTTTCGAGAGTCCGTAGATTAGGATATAAAATCTTTAACTTTTCTTGAATAAGATTTACATATTTGAAAACTATATGAAAAGTACTATAAGTCACAATAAATTATAATTCAAAATATTTAAAAGATATATATATATATATATATATATATATAAAGATTTGGGCCAAAGATAAACTCGTTTGACCCTCGAAATCTGAACTACGACCAACAAAATGGGACGGGGAGTACTACTATATACTTTCAGCATAGTGTGTTTAGTTTATGCACCGACCGGCTTTTCGACCGACTTTCGGTCAAGAACTTGTCATTTAAGAAAAAATTTCCAGGTTCTCCGACCGACTGTCGGTCGAAAGCCGGTCGAAAGCCATTTTCGACCAAAATTTATTCGACCACCACAATCGGTCGAAATGTCGACCGTTCTCCGACCGATTTGGCGGTCGGAAAAACTGATTTTTCTAGTAGTGCGCAAAGTACTAATTTTGTTGTTTAAATTGCCATTAACATGGTTAGGTTTGCGTCTGTTTCATCAATGATACTGCTCCATTTTCTTTTCTACATGTATAAGATCATTATAAGTCAAACTTTATAATAATAGCTTTTAAATGTTGTTGTACTTAACTAGTAGTATTAAGTAATTTAAATGTATAGCCGTATTAATAGATAATAGCCTGTATCCCAACTCCCAAAATACTTCATGATTTAAAACTGAGTGAATTTCGATTAACATTTTAAATATATTGCTTTTTCATTGATTTGAAAGAAAAAAGTAAAATGTTATATTTCTTTTCCTATAGATCCAAAAAGTTACTTCAAAATATTTTCATCTTGAAGTATTAAGATATAATTAAGTTTTTCAAACTTATGATTATAAATATGTCAATGATTAATGTACTCACATTCCAACTATAGCATTTAATAGTTAAAAAAAGGGCTAATTATATAAATTACATGGTGTAGTTAACATTTTCAAAACTTTCTCTTTTATTGGCGCCCGGTAGGTAGGCTATTAGATTGAGTCGAAAGCCTACCAACGCATAAAAGTTCCGATTCGAGCGAAGACAGGATATTAGACTTCTTTATATATGCCAACTGCAACTGATTCCACTTGAGCAAGAGCAGCTTGTCCTGGGGATTTGGATCCTGCTCAAGGGCGGCCCAGATTTCTTCCTGGGGCACACTCACCACCGAGCTCACGTATTAAAACTTTAAACAATACTTAAAAGGGAGGAAGTATATTATATGCTCTACTAGAACAACAACAACATATTATATATAATTTGTAGATATGATGAGGATAAGGAGTACACGAACTTACTTTTGACTCGAGTGAAATAGAGTCTGTTTTCAATAGACGGTCGGTTCAAGACATATTTTTCAACACTAGTACTAGAAGACAACGCTAAAATTAAAACCTCAAATTTAGAACTTAAAACATAAAAACAAAATCACTAATTTGTCTATATCCATTTTGTGGACCAACTTATATAATCCAAAAATTTTATTTAAAAAAAAAAAAAAAAAAAAAAAATTCTGTATCCTGTACTTGAGGAATCTACTTTAAACAAAAATGTATAAATCTGCATGTGATTAGAATATAAAAACAAAAACTTTTTGTTGGTTGATTGAAAGTGAGTGTAAGTAGAATTCTAAGCTTATTACACGCCTAGCATCTTCTTCATCAATATTACAGATCTTTAGCCTTCTTTTTTATCCATTTTTTCATTAAAGTTTACAACTTTACTTTCTTTACAAACATACCAACAAGCTAAAATTTACAAAGAAGATCTAAAGAGCAATAAAGATTGAATTTTTATTACATTTATTATCCACTGGTAAAGACTATTACTTTTCTTGAACACCCTTTTCCCTATTGATGATAATGGTGCTCTTTATTTATAGTTCTGCAGTTGAAAAAAATTGTCTTTTTGATGTTTAATTATCATTATGTTGGATTGGATCATGCAATTGTGGTTCTTTACTTTGTAGTAGATTGGTAGCTCGATGCACAAAGCATTCCGTGTTCACACAGTGTCGGGGAATTGCCGCATCCCGTGGGGTGTGATGTATGCAGCTGAGTGGCTGTTTCCACGGCTCGAACACTAGACAATTTTGCCGGTTATTTTTTAGTAGATGTTACTATTTATTTCTGTTGTGTTTTGTTATCTAGTTAATGTATTGTTGAATGGTGAGTTTGTGTTTTTGATCATAAGATGTTTAAAAAGGTTTAATCTTTTTGGGTTTTTATTGATTGAAAGATTAACTGAATGAGTGAATGGTAATAAACCAATACTTATCTTGATTATACTTTACTCCTTTGATAAGAATGGTACTCTATACTTCTTTTTTGGGTAATTGGAAAACTACTAAGTACCTTTTGCTTTTCAACTTTTTAACTATTTTATTGATTCATTATTGGATCATGGAATTATGGTTCTTTACTTTGTAGTAGATGTCACTATTAATTTTTGTTGTCCTTTGCTATCTTGCTAGCGTATTGTAAGATGTTAATAAAGGTATCTTTTTCTTCGTTGATTGAAAGATTAGATGAATGAGTGAATAGAAAATACCCAAAATTCATTTTAATTTGTTTGGCTTGGTTGTGTGAACTATCTATACTGTGAGGATTCATCATGAAATTGGCTAGTTTTATGTTGGTGCTAGCCGACAATAACCCTCCTCCTTTATTGGGCTTGGGATCGGCAATGTGAGCAAATTTAGATAGGAGTAGTTGTGATGTTGTGTGAACATCCTCCCTTTTTCGTTCTTTTAGGGGGAAGTTGTATATTTCTTATTAGGCTATTATTTTTGGCTGCAATTTACTTCACCAATTTAAGTAGTTTCTTTTTTCAAATATAGATTTTAGGGAACCTGGTGAATTGAGAGTATGTGCCTTTATTCATATGACATGGTTCTACTCCTTTACTTCGCGGTCTTATAGTACCTTTAGTCCATTTACATTGTACTAGGTTGTTGTTTTCTGTTACAGGTCGTATTATATTTCTTGACTTTAAAGTAAGGTTTGGTTATACTTGCCTTTAAATTGATTCTAAACTATTCAACATTGCCCACCAACAGCCTTGTATTTAAACTGAAGCAATGGTTCTTGGGCTGAGATCAAGGCACAAAAAGGGTACTTCTGTTCAAGTGGAGTATGTTATTCAGGTAGAAGAGATTAAACCTTGGCCTCCATCACAGTCCCTGAAGTCTGTTCAGACAGTATTGCTTCTATGGGAAAATGATGGTCAGAACTCTGGATCTCTCGTGTCTAATGTCGGGGAATCCGGCATTGAATTCAGGGAGTCTTTCACACTTCCGTTAACTTTATGTCGAGAAAAGAAGTCCCATGATAAATTCCAGAAGAATTTCTTGGATTTCTATTTGTATGAGCTTCGTAAGGATAAGACAACCAAAGGCCAACTTTTGGGGACATGTGTAATAAATCTTGCTGATTTTGGACTACTTGAGGAGATTGCTTCCATTTACACTCCATTGAACTGCAAGAAGAGTTCTAAGGGCTCTGAACAACCAGCTCTGTTTGTTAATATACATCCTTCTGACAGGAGTAGCTCAAATTCATCCCCTAAAGTTAGCATACGGAAAGAACTATCGATAGAAAAGGATGGACAAGGATCTGTTGCAGATTCAGTGAATGGGAAAAATGAAGATGACAGTGAGATTGCGTCTTTCACTGATGACGAGTCGTCTCATTCATCATTAAATGTTTCTGAGGCAGCAAGAGCTTCACCATCTCGACAAGGAGAGGTATCTGTAACGTTTATACTCTAGTTGTTACCTTGAAACTAAAAATGGCCATTTAACCATTTTGGTTTGGATTTTTTCTTCTAATTTAATTCGTCATTTTAGTTAATCAGTTGAATAATTACAATTAGTGTTCAGTTTTTGAAAATGAAAATGAAGTTTAGACTATTAGTTCAGAAACAATTTTGGAATTCCAAATCAGACAGACCCTTGGACTCATCCTTTTTCCCTACTGCCTCTAGAGACAACGATTTAAATTGACTGTTCTGGAATTCTGTCTAAGTCTGTGTAGTTGAGTCTTTCTATTCGCATTTGAAACAGGTTTGTAATTCACTTGTGGAGGCGGTTAGGAGATAACAGTTTGTTCTTCTTTTTCCTTGACCGCCCCCAAGACTGATTTAGTAGGGTCTTGGATTTCACCTTTTATATTAACAAAAAGAGTTTTACTATGTGCAGAAGTCATTACAATAGTTGTTGTCTACTATTCTACTCCCCTTTGAAGATTAGACTATATGTAAAACCTGTAGAGATGTTGTATGTTTCAATCAATTGGTTTGTAGGTTGTGTGGTTTGTTTTCCTACATATGTATGTATGTTGGGGCAGCTTATTTACTACCTTTATACCATGGCTACGTGTAGATTGCAAATGAATCCCTAACTGAGAACGTGCCGAGGGACGATCCAGAACCAGATCTACTTTGGGGACTGGACTCTGCTGCAATGCTCATGGATTCTACCAGTAGAAGTTCTAGAAATTCAGCTAGAAATGTAGCTCCACAGTTGTCAGGCAGCTTATCTTTAAACAGAGAAAATTTTGTGAGTAATGCAACTTCTTTGTCTAAATTTTCTGAGAGAAGTTTGACGTCAATACAGAAGAAGTCTGCTCCTCAAGTGACAGGATCTTCTTCCTCAATTCAAAATTATAGAGGCAAAAATGAGAACGCAAGCAGCGTTATGACAGTTCTCGAGCAGCAAAGTCCGATGTACGACGTTCAGGAAGAAATGGCTGACAAGAAAGGCCTCCCTAAAGATGATATCAAACACTCTGCAGAAAATGGCCGTGTTCATAAATTTTCATCCAACATCAGCCTCCTCGCTGCATCTATTGAGGATGATTCTGACCCTGACAATGGAAAAGATATGGAGCATCTAGAGATTGAACAGGATGCAGTGATCTTGAAGAGATTAGGCAATAAAAGCTTACAAGAAATCAGCAGGAAACACACCACCTCGAAGGGTGATGCTCTTAATTCGGATAAGGTGCTTGGACTGCAGGGATCTAGCATCACCAATGGTAAATTGAAGCATGTGAAGTCTCACCAGTCGAATGACTTAGCTAACAGAAGCGGGCTTCCTGGTAGCAGCCAGAATTCAGAGAAGGCAGTAAAACTGCATGTTTTGGAAGATGCTCGTTCTAATGGTAAAGGTAATAAACCAATGAGCGGATCTCCTGACCGAAAAAATGAATGGAAGTCTAGAGTCGAGATACTCGAGGAAGAATTAAGGGAAGCTGCAGCTGTCGAGGTTAGCCTTTATTCTGTAGTGGCTGAGCATGGCAGTTCTGCACACAAGGTCCATGCTCCAGCTCGGCGCCTTTCTCGATTTTATGCTCATGCTTGCAGAGCAAAATCCCAAGCTAAACAGGCAGGTGCTGCAAGAGCTGCTGTCTCCGGTTTAGTTTTGGTTTCAAAAGCTTGTGGAAATGATGTTGCAAGGTATGTGATATGCGAATGTGTAAAACGAATTTGGTGCATGACTAAATTTTGGCATTGTTAGGCACATTCTGTATTGGCCAGTAAACTACCTTTTATCACCAATAATAGGTGTGCATAAAAGTAAAGCGTCTTAAAAGAAGCTTCCAGTAATTTATGTCAATGAAACTGGTAAAATGCTGAATAAATGTCTTGGGTAGGGGTGCTCATATTCTTTCTTAAATGAGAAGCTTTTGATTAGGCTAATAACCATATTTGGTTCATAGGACGTGACTGACACTGTCTTTTTTTTTCTCGTTTTTTGGGAAGGGTGTTGCGTGTTCCCATAGATGTTGAAGAAAGAATAACTCTAGAAGTCCTGTAGGTCGAAATTCAGGTGTCTCATCATCCAAGAATACAGTTCATCAGTTAAATATTTCAGATCCCATTCCCTCAGGAAAATAGAGAGTACATAACGATGGGTGGGTCTACCCCAGAAGTCGTGAGGTCAAAATTAGGTGTCTCTGCATCCGACTACACTGTTATCAGTTAAAGGTATTAGTTATCTTTATCGTGGAAATAAAGATAGTATCATTAATGGGTTGCGATGGGCATAAAGGGATGAATTCAATAACCCTTCCGAATTTCAGCTGTCTGTTTCTTGATTTACAGGTTGACTTTTTGGTTGTCCAATTCAGTCGTCTTGAGAGCAATCGTTAGCCAGGCTGCTGGAGGAAGGAGAGAAGGTGTTAGACCACATGCAGAGAGCAATAGGGGCAGAACTAGTTTAAACGGAAGATCTTTGAAAAAAAGTAACGAGTATTCTTTCAATAAGGACCTCAACAAAGGTCCAACAGAAGAACTTGGTGACTGGGGGGATATTGAAACATTTATGCTTTCACTTGAACAAGTCGAAGCTTGGATTTTCTCCCGCATTGTTGAGTCTATATGGTGGCAGGTTGATCCTATAAATTTGATTCTACTGCTCTCATTCTTGTTTCATGAATAATGTTTCGTTTTACATCACTGCTGCGGCTTAGTTTGTTTTTGTCGCCTGCAGACTTTGACTCCTCACATGCAAAACACAGCTACAAACTCTGGTGGAAGATCAATGAGCTCTAGTGTTAAGAAAACTTATGGACGCAGGAGTAGTTTGGGAGATCAAGAGCAAGGTAATTTCTCCATGGAGCTCTGGAAGAAGGCTTTCAGGGATGCCTGTGAAAGGCTTTGCCCGGTTAGGGCAGGAGGACATGAGTGTGGCTGCTTGCCTTTGTTGGCTAGATTGGTAAGTAGATTGCACCTTCATATCCCCTGCTCCACAGAATTAATTATGTGCTTCCTGGAAGAGCTTATTTAAACATATACTCGAAACTGGAATAAGTTAGCGACCCTTTTCTAGTAGAAGAGCATTTGCATGTGTAAAGACGTGCTTTCTGGTGTTGTTATTGTTATCCACAAATAGAATTTCTATTTTGCGGATAACGGAAGTTATACTTTCTGTTACTAGGACTGTTAGTTTGGACATTGCATCATGACACCTGAACAAGCTAGCATGTCTGTTTTCTCAAATTTTCTGCTTGAATTTAATGAATTTAGGTGTCAAGTTCTTTGTTTATGGGTTGTAATAGGTAATGGAACAGTTGGTGGGTAGATTGGATGTGGCCATGTTCAATGCAATCCTTCGTGAATCAGCTGAAGAAATGCCAACAGATCCAGTGTCAGATCCCATTTGTGATTCTAAGGTCCTCCCAATCCCCGCAGGGAAATCAAGCTTTGGTGCTGGTGCACAACTAAAGAACGCTGTGAGTACTCGAGCTTTAATGATTTTCCGTGGTGCATTACTGATGTAATCCTAAATATTAATCTTCTTACCCAGCATGGGAATTTTTCAGAGTTGGACGAAAGTTTGCTGCACTTCAAAATTAGTGATTTTTGTAAATCTAACTGAAGACTCATACTCAGCTTGGTGTTTTAGCCATGTTACTCATTGAGAGAGATCTTGATGAACTGGAAGATCTCAAAAGGTTCTCCAAATATGTTAATACACCTCTTGGTTAAAGTGAAAAGGCAAAGCAAATTAGTATGGCAACGTAAATCTGCATCAATATCCTATGAAAGATGGGTTAAATTAAGAATGTCAATGAATTCCTTACCATGTTCCATGCCATAAATTAAATAGTTGCGGGCTCACCAATTACAGTATAAAAATTAAATAGCTGTGGACCTTTGTAAGGGACACCTAATCTTATATACTGCCAGAATACTTAATTTTAGTTTGCAAATTTAAATTAGCAGCCCTAGTGCACTAGTTCTTTCGCATAGAGTGTATTAGCATGTGATTACTTGTTTTTGACAGATTGGGGACTGGTCTAGATGGCTATCTACTCTCTTTGGAATAGAGGACAATGATTCCTCAAGTGACAATGAGAACCTTGATCGTGACAAGGCACCAGCTCCGGCCAAGCCTTTCCATCTCCTTAATGCTTTAAGCGATCTTATGATGCTTCCCTTTGAAATGCTCGCTGATCCTCAAACGAGAAAAGAGGTTAGTTTTTCAGCATTTCGTTTTATATATTTCACGCTTCAGGCTAAATTTTTCTTATTATGCTTTTGAAGGTTTGTCCTACACTTGGTCCAAGCTTGATCAGGAGGGTTCTCGATGGTTTTGTCCCAGATGAGTTCAGTCCAATCCCAGTTCCCCCGGAGGTCCTCAGTGCACTGGATTCTCAGGTTGGTGGTCCATTCAAGTGTGTTAGGCATTTCTTTTTTTTCTTTTTTATTTTGAAGTCTGAGCCTTGCTGCAAAAGTTTGATCCTCAGTGCTTGAACGCATGTCACGAGTAGTAAACATTGCCACAAGCTTTGAGTCTGGTATTTAAGTGGAAAAGGGTAGAGTTGCGGGCCCATTATCCACCAAGTTTTGAACAATGCGCCGCTGGCTCTCTGAGTATTTCTCGGTTGTAGAAAAGGAAGTGGTTGTTTGAGCTAAATCTTGAAAGAAAATGTTGCTCAGTTTTTTTTTCCAGGATTTCCGAACTTTGTTTTCCTAATCATGAAACTTGGAAACTAGTTTTTAGAGTTCTCCGGAAGATTTGAAAACTGAGTTTGGGAATTTCAAAAAGTCTTTTTCAAGATTTAGCAGCCAGCTCAAACAAAAACTTTTTCAAGATTTTGCAATGTCAAAATTGCAAAAATTTTAAACAAACACTAAACTGTATGCCTGGCATAGTTCCATTAAAAATTTTGATTGAAATTCTCCAACATCCAGTTTACTAAGAGATCAGTTTCCTCCTGAATGTGCCATTTTCCAAATCTAGGAGGCTGAGGATTCTCACGAAGAATATATCGCAACTGTCCCATGCACTGCACGTCCGACAGCATATTTACCTCCTCCAGTAAGGTCCATCATAAGCTTTCTCGGAGAGAGCGGAAGCCAATCTTTACAACGTAGCAGTTCATCAGTGCTCAAGAAATCATACACCAGCGACGATGAGCTTGATGAATTGGACTCACCCTTGACTTCGATTGTAGCTGATAGATTCCGAGGTTCTCCTAATCTAGCAAAATTCAACTCGATGGCCAAGGGAAAAGGTGAACGAAAGGTGGTCAGATATCAGCTACTTCGCCAAGTTTGGAAAGGAGAAGAACAGTAAAGAACGAGCCACGGTCGTGTAAATATGTAAAGTCCAGAGTAAAATTTTTGTTTATGTGCTTTCTTCAGCTGCTAAATGCCCAGAGAGGAACTTCAAGACTGTGTTTCAGCCAATACTTAAGTTACCTGGGGCAGCCAAATTTTCCAATAAAAGTTACTTTTGAAGTTCTCAGCATCTGGTAATAAATTCAGGCAATTTCTTTCCATTTCCCAAGTGTAGAGTTACTTGTCTTATCTTCGTGGGAGGTAGCAAGTACCCAATGCCAACAAAATTCAACTCGGATTTTCAGAAACTTATTGTGTGCTCATGCAGACCCAAAGAGATGGGCACCTCTTTTTCACCCCTTCAGAGAATTACCCCTTTATTTATTACTAGTAGGATTTATAAGATGCAAAATACAGCAAGATCAACTGTAAATAAACATGTCACATCAGACTGTGGACCAAGAAAATTTATTCAAGAGCTTAACTTATATTATATGTTATGTCAACAGTGTAAAAGACCTTACACTATCAAGTCACCTAAAAAATAATTACATGTAGCTGCCCAAAGTAAGTGGATTAGTAACCTGGAAAATAACAACACGGATATTGTAAAAGTTCTCCGTGCATCAGTGCATTATACTCGCTTGTTCCATTTTATGTGGCACTTTTCTCCTTTTTTTGTTTAAACGATAACGACATTTTAGAACAATTAAATAACACATTTATTGGACATTTTCAAACTTTAGGTGCATGACTAAAAATTTATTGAACATTACAAAAAGAGTATGATAATGCATTCTACATGGCATAAGTAATTTTCTAGTGTGACAAAATTAACTGGACATATAAAATTTCACTGATGTTGTTGAAGGCATTTTTGAAAGAGAAAACATGGTTGTTTTTAGACAAAAGAAAGAAGAGGTAATAATATGTTTGAATTGTTTGAGGTAATTTGCCAAGAAGAGGCTTTTATAACATGCTGATAACTTTCAGTTGAAGCTTTTTGAAAAAAAATTTAAGAGGAAAATGACCAAGCTTGTTTTGGAAGTAGGGTTATATATGTAAATGGACAAAGGTTCTCAAACAATTAGTATACTTATATTAATATATTTTAATGTGAAGAGTAAAGAGATATATAAAAGTTTGATTATTGAAGTATTTTAACATTTGGCTAAAATAAAATTGATATATTAATTAAGGCTTATATAAAAATGATCATGTGGCATAGTTTTTTGATAAAAAAATTCATCATTTTTTGCCTTTTCCACCCTTTCAAATTACATGTCTTTTTCTCATTTTTTATTTAGAGTTTTTCCTAATTGTTTTCCGCTTGCATGTGTGAGAATGCCCATATAAGTCAACAAAAGACGTTCAATGTCAATATGATTTGGTTATCAAATGCAACATAAATGTATTTTTAAATTATATTAATGGTGATTGAAACTGAAAAAGAAACAAGTCCAACATTTTTCATTTATCACCTAATTATGTTCTGATTAACCATAAGCATAGTAAGATTTTGCAAAATCAACTTGCCACTTTTGGGTCGCTTTGAATATTAATACCCACTTTTAAGGCTGTTTGATGAAAATCTAACTAAATATTTTTCTGAAATTCATGAATTCGTTTACGCTGTCGACAATGAAACTTCGAGATAAAATTTGTACAGGTTGCCAAGCGAAAGAGCCACTTTTACTTAAGTTATCTAACTCTTATTTATAAGTAATGTTATAGAGATGGTAAAAAAAAAATAAAGAAATTAATCAAAATAGTCACTCAAGAAATAACTTAAATAAAAAATAACTGGCATATAATTAAGATGAATCACATCCAAAATAGATAAGAATAAAACTCTATGTTGGACTAGGGATTGTGCTAGCGCATAAAAAGGTGAATTCCACGTGCTAAATTAATAAAAAGAGTTACACAAATCATTCGAAATTTTAAAATTAAAAAAATACTCCGTAACAACATTATAGAAGAATAAAATTTAATAACTTGCAGTGTGAACTTGGACCCGGGGCTAATGTCACTAGTTAATAAAAATATGTATATAAATAAAATAAAGTAAATAAAAAGAAACCACAGACCCGACCCACCAGTATATTATCGGACCAAAGGAGAATTAAGAATTTGGTGGTAAAAAGAAACCACAGACCCGACTCACCAGTATATTATCGGACCAAAGGAGAATTTTATGTAATAGAAAAAAGTTAGCGTTAGGGTAAATTGGAGATGGAGGAATCATCATCAAGGAAGAGACAGGAGAAGAGGCATAAACCCGAAGGAATTCTGATGGGTACAACACAGGGGGAGAATTTTGATGATGCTTTTGGATGTTTTAAGATGACAGCTGAGATGAGGGAAAAGTTTTTTGGAGAAAAATTATCTGAGGAGGAGAAGGAGGAGAAGGAGAAGGAGAAGGAGGATAAGAAGAAAGATGCCATTATTTATCCTACAGTGAAACCACCTGTATACCATTTATGTTTAACACCAGTTTCAACAGAGGAGCAGAAGCAAAAAGGGTTATACAGTGACTTAACTAAAGCCCCACCTTTTGAGATGTCTATTGTAAAACCCTTTTCCTTCCCTAGAAAGGAAGGTGAAAAAAGTCTCTTCGCCTTGAAAGGGGAAGATCTTTTGGCAGCCGTTAGATCCTTACCCGCGGAGGAGGAGGAGAAGAAGAAGACGCGCCCATTACCAGCAGTCCTCTTCCAACAACCAGCCAAGCCTGAAAGATGCCGCTCTGGGGAGCATCTATCCCCCTATTGCCAGTGTTCTCATCACGCCCGCTGCTCCCCCACTTACAGTAGTAGTATCCAGACCTTGACCTTTGTGCCACGTGGAGCTTTGGACGAGCATCGCCCTCATTTTATCCCTATTTGGCTCGCCTACAAACTTCAGATGCGTCAATCCCATGTATTCCATCATACCTTTACTTGTTCCTTGCAAATTGTGTTGTTTATTGATTGAGAGGATACATAACTAATTACGCTGTGATGCTTATTTTAGAATTATATATTTACACCCTTAGGTTCTTGTACTAACTTAGGTAGGGGTGGCAATGGGGCGGGGCGGGGCAGGGCAGGGCAGGGCAGGGGAAAGGGTAAACGGGCAGGGCAGGGTAGGGCTTAAGTGAAACGGGGCGGGGCAGGGCGGGGCGGGTGAACACTCCTTCTGTTGGATCTTATAAATTCATACTTCCTTCTGTTGGCATTATTTGGAACACTCGGAACTATAGCTATATGTCAAAGGCTGTTAAATTCTTTACTTTATTGGTTAGTCCCATAATATGCTAGTCGTTTAAATTAGACTTTCATTTTCATTGTATAACAATTGCAACCAGAGCTTACCGATCAACCTTTGGTGAGAGCTATAACCAACTGGAAAAAATGAAAGTAATGAGATGCCATGTTTGTATATAACCATCCTACTAATTTTGGTAAGATTGACTACTTAGGTCAATAAAACCCTCGTTTCACTCATCTAATCAGTTACCCGCGACCCCTCACTTGTGGGATATCAATGAGTATGTTGCTGTTGGTTTTCACTTATCATGAGTTACATAGTTTTACTTCCAGTTGGGGGCCTCCTAACATGTTGGCTCCCTTTGTCATTGATTATATCTGTGTTTTGCTCTAAGTTAATCAAATAAATAATGACTCCTATATTTTGCTGAATTACATTCCCCGCCCCTCTTCTTTCATTAACTTTTTCATCACTCTTGGCTGTGTTGTTGCCTTCTTTCTTCGGCAGTGTTTTGACATTGATGACCATCCCGGTTCTCGTTACGGTGCTGAAGTTCAACCATTATCACCATCTGTGGATTTCAATAGAAATGATGGGGTACCTTTGGAATTGGCTAACCTTGCTATCAAGGAATATAATGAGAATGATTCCAATGTATGCAGCCCACCCCCCTCTTTTTCCTTTATTGGATTAGTCCCTGGCCATGCTTCCTTCATTTTCAAGTATCTATCTATGTGCAGGTCCACAAGTACAAGGTTTTGAAGATCGAGAAAGTCAACCATTCGTCATGTTTCGAAACCTTCAAATACTGGATGACTGTCAAAGTCTTAAATCTCACCCTTGTTACTCCTATCGAAACTTTTCATATTCATGCTGGACTACGAGTTGGTTTTGGTGAAAAGATTATCTACTGTTGCCAGCCTAAAAAAGAGGTAACACCTAACTCAACGGCAATTGGGTATTTTACTTGCTCAATCTTTGTCTGTTTTGGTGTTTTGAGATGATTGGCATGCTGATAAGCTTTCTGTTGGATAACTATTTGCAAATACTAACAATATGATGATTTTGGGAGGTGCCCGAACAAAATATGATTCAACTTTGGCGTTTTTCTTATGACGCAGGAAACCATTTTCTAGTGTTAACCTTGATCTGGGGAGCGTTTAGAAAGGGCTGAAATAACTTCATGACAGTCATTTTTCTTTACCAGTTCTAAAATCTTCTTTCATATTATCTGCACGCGAAGCACTATGTGATTTGACAGGAGAGTCCGAAATATCTTCGTACTGTTGCTGGCCCTTGAGGGGATACAAATGCAAAATTGAAATCTCTTTTGGATTCTCCTTTTCAATTTAAGCTTTTGGTGGCATGAACTACATCCCAAATCTGCATTACAATAAAAGTTTCGTCGTTAAGGCTTGCATAAAAGACAAAGTTGAGTTCTGGACTAGGATTTCGTGATATGTGGAGTGGAAGTGACTAGAAATGGTGATCGATCATAGGTATTTCTTTTGTTTGGACAATGCACTTGTACTTGATAACTAACTTTATTGTTTCTCCAAACTAATTTGCAGGTGAATGTTGGTTTTCCATGTTGTGATGTTTGTTTTGGAAAGCTTGACAGATAGGCGTGTCACGGGAGGAGAGGAACATGCTCTGTGAACAATAGTTACTTAAATTTGGAAGTTCCAACTTCATCATAATAGTTTAAGTTATTTAAATTTGGTCTTTTTTGAGATTCTATCGCCTGGTGCTCTACTTTGATGTGATCTGACCTCTTTGGTAGTTGAAGTATCTGATATACTATCAGCTGGAGTATAGTTTACTAAATCTAGTACTTGAGAACATTCCAATGTCTGTAGTTATAAGCCCTTTACTGTGAAGTGATCAGAGATGTTCGTTATTTAAAGTGTGATTATTTTTGGTTATCCGAAGCTGTCTTAATTATCATGCCATCCTGTCTGATAATTTCTCGACTTTGATGTCATGCTCCTCGCTGTTTGACTCTACATAGTCATTTGTTCAGATTTTGTTGCTCATTTTTGTGGGCCTGCTCGTCGACTTCAAAATGGCCAACAATGCAGTCATTTTCCTACTACTCATTTGTTCAGTTTTTGTTGCTCATTTTTGTTGGCCTGCTCGTCGACTTCAAAATGGCAAACGCCATCTGTGGCATAATCAAAATGCATCTCCAACTCTTTTCTATTGTTGATCAATGACCTTGTTAGCTATATCCTCCAACTCTTCTGTTTATCCATTTACTATTATTTCTTCCTCCGAAAGCCTCAACAGTGCGACGAAATATACCTGAAAAGGTATAAATTCGCCCCAAGATAACTGTAATAAAACTAGGATGATTTATCTTCACTTGAAATATCTCGTTATAAACTCAATTGGCAACAGTTGTAAGAGAAGGACGGAACTACCACCCTTGAATATCTAAACTGCAAATTGAATATCTGATCCTTGCCAAACTGCAATTAATTAACTGTTTGGAACAACTAAAACTATCAGATACTTCAAATAAAGGGACTGTAACAACAGAAACTGGAATGTTCTCAACAGCTAACAAATTTATAAAACTATGATCCCTGACACTTCAATTAACAAAGAGGTCCTCTTTAATATCAAAATACAAATGACAGGATCCCAACCAAGCTTACAAGTTACATGTACCTCGACCAATTCCACAAATACTTACTGTTCGTTGCAACTCACTCCACCAAGACTTAGGTGCCTAACAAAAGGTTAACTTTATAACACTAATTAAAACATTACCCATTTAAGTGAAACAAATCCGACTTTAACAGTCCAATTCATAATATATTAGCAGAAGACTACGTAATGTATAATTTAGTCAACTAAAAGTTGTCAAATACTTCTACAACTACTAAAGAGTTAGAAAGCCACAGTTCAGCAGTCTCTCTGATGCTTCCTCAAAATCCAGCTTTTAAAGTTGCGTAAAAATATCACTTGGTGCTTGTTCAATCTATGGAAAGAGAAATGTAGTGGATAGTTAAGTGGAGGTAACACGAAAATTGCTTTTGCTATTACCTTTAAGTTAATGTCTAGTGAGAGTGGTGCTAGGTATTGTAAATTTGTTGGTAAATAAGTTGTTGAATTGGGTATGTTGTGTTTCTAATGGCTTTGCTAGTTTACTTTTATGTATAGTTCACTTGCTTACAACTTTTTAGTTATGATTCTTGACGTAAAAGGCACATTTTTGTATCCAAAATCTTGGATGAAATATATAAAAGTTAGATTTTAATTGATATCTGGAAGATGGGTCGTTTGTTGTTACTATTGTTGCTTTGTTATTATTAATACCGGAAGCAGCAGATTAGCAGTAGTATGTAAGTTGTTTGTTATGTTCAAGTAGCAGGTATGTTTCATGGTGATGTGGTGAGGACAGGTAAGTTGTTTTACGTGTATGTTTAACTTGAACACGTCTTAATGTGAGCGGGCTATTCAATTCATGACAACAGAATGATTCTTCAGTTTTCGTGGTCTTATGTTACGGCTTCGTTCGTTTGGGATGTGTTCATTACCTGTATCTCTGTTATAGTTAATGCATGTATGTAGATATTCATTTGGAATAAGTGGCAGTGATCTGTTTTCTTTGAGAAATCTTGGTTGGTGTTTGTAATGTTCAGATTGCACGTATCATTACCTATTGTCATGTTCAAAGATAGGGGGATTTACCTCTTTCACACTTAACCTTAAATATGTACTCTTTATCTACATATAGAAATGCATTCAAGATCTTGAATCATGCACATGGGTGCAGCCTAATGAGGTCCTGATATTATATTTTGTACACTGAAGATAGACACAGTACAACATTAAGTGGGAAAACAATTCTACAGATCTTTCTTCAGTTCTTCTGAGTGTCACCCCAACACATTAATGCCAGCAAATGGGTGCTACTGCTTCTCACTTTGGACTGAAAGCCTGCAGGACAAAACAGAAATAGTGTCAGTTACTCAAGTTGGTATTAGAAATCTGTTTTCAGTTTTATTCTAACCTGACTGATGATATAGAATATCCTCAAGATTTTCACTTTTCTAAATATGCATTTCTATTACTTGTATAGTAGTAGCCTAATCCTTATATTATGTGCTTCAAAGTATGAATACTGTTAAGTTATGCTTGCTTCCATTCATGTTATTTAAATCCTATAGCTCCGAGGGCTTTAGTTTAGACAGCAACTTGTGTGCTGAGTAGAAAAGGTTGTGCTTACAGCAAAAATAGTGGCGTGACCGGGATCAGCAAGGTGAGCGAAAAGGTTGTCAATTGGTCCTGTTCCAGTGTAGATGTGTTGGAACCATGCACCTATGACAGCCAACATTGCGAGTCTTCCATTCTTGATCTCCTTTGTCCTCAATTCCTTGATCTTTGCAGGAGAACCAGATCCCCAACCTAAGGGATCAAACCATAAGCCTCCGGGGTACCCGACATCTGTTCCTGTGAGCTTGTTGTTGGGGAAGATGGGATCTGTGTTTACACATCCAGGCTTGATGATATCTGCCCACCTTCTTCCCTCAGCCCAGCCAATAAGTACCAATTCAATGACGAAAAGAGTGGTTGTGTCGGTGAAGTATTCTTGTTCACCAGCAGTGTACCATGAAGGTGTGTTAAGAACACCAATCTTTGTCAGGAATTCTGGGATGAAAATGCCTGCAGCACCTAACATAGCCCATCTGCAGTGCACAAGTTCTGCTTGTGCGTTCCATTTCAAGCTCTCCGGGTCAGATCCTGTCAATGATTGATCAATAACAAGTGTTATTTTACTCATTTAATAAATCCATGATCTACCCATATGAGCTTGCGTACGTTGCTGGTTCCAAGGCTAAATAAAGGAAGAAGGTTCGGTAAGCTGGTAGGCAGCGTACACTAGTCAACTTATGATGAATCCTAACAAATGGAGCAACATGGTCAGTGAGGCTCACCAATTACAGTATAAAAATTAAATAGCTGTGGACGTTTGTAAGGGACACCTAATCTTATATACTTCCAGAATACTTAATTTTAGTTTGCAAATTTAAATTAGCAGCCCTAGTGCACTAGTTCTTTCACATAGAGTGTATTAGCATGTGATTGCTTGTGTTGACAGATTGGGGACTGGTCTAGATGGCTATCTAAAAGTTCTCCATACATTAGTGCATTATACTCGCTTGTTCCATTTTTTGTGGCACTTTCCTTCTTCTTCCGTTTTTTTTTTTTTTGTTTAAACGATAACGACATTTTAGAACAATTAAATAACACATTTACTGGACATTTTCAAACTTTAGGTGCAGGACTAAAAATTTATTGGACATTACAAAAAGAGAATGATAATGCATTCTACATGGCATAAGTAATTTTCTAGTGTGGCAAAATTAACTGGACATATAAAATTCAACATCAGAAAATTTAACGCTTGCTTCTTCCTCCCCTCCTTGAATTCCCTTTACGTTTCTTGATCTCTTTAGTTTTTAATTTCTTCTTATTTTCCTCCATTTCATCTTCCTTATCATCAACTTCATTTTCTACCACATTTTGCTCTTTGAAATCCTCTTTTTTCTTGTTAAGGAACTTAAACAGTTCATCAAGTGCAATGTCTGCTTCATCACTTTTCATCAACTCTTCTGCAATCTCTGCTGGTGTCACATTAACCTCAGTTATAAGCTCTTCGATTTCGCGGAATTTATAGTGATCTTTAAGGCCAAGGTAGTTGGAAGCAAGAATCTTGAATCCACTAGGAGTACAATAGGACATGTGAATTTGCATGTCCATTCTTCCTGGCCTTAGTAATGCAGGGTCTAGCCTTTCTTTGAAGTTTGTAGTGAATACAATTATCCTCTCATCTCCACAACTTGACCATAGCCCATCAATAAAGTTTAGCAAACCAGAAAGTGTAACCTGTCCATGAAGAAGTGAATACAAACTTTAGAAAATCTAGAGGAGTGTGTGAAGTGTACTCTAACCGTTTAATTTTGTATGGCGGTCTTTGATTGGGCACTAGAGGAGAAACTAGGTGTACGTAAAGGGTTTATTTGAACCCCCTTCGTTAGAAAGTGCAAATAAAACAAAAATGATCTTTTCGGATAGATATAAATTGTTGAATCTCCTTGACATAACGGAGCATTTTAGTATAGCAGGAAAGGTGACTCAAAATTTGCTTTAAGTCACAGGTACAAGACATGGTATTTTTGTATTGTTTTGAAACCTCGAAAGAAGTCATGGCTTTGCCACGACTGGACACAAAGTTATAGAAAGAAATGCCCGTAGAACTTGTGGTTTTAAATATGTCATAAGCATGTTGTTATTAAGTGTTGTTACCTGACTTTCACTGTTGAAATTGTTGATTCCATCATGTCTGTTCTGCAACTCAATGGTGCAATCAATGTCCTCAATGACAATGATTGATCTGTTCTTAGTAGAAACTATCAAGCTTCTGAAATCAGAGTTACCATGCAGGCTAGAGAGTTCCATATCATATATGTCAAATTTCAAATAATTAGCCATAGCTGCAATCAAACTAGATTTGCCTGTTCCTGGAGGTCCATACAACAAATATCCTCTTTTCCAAGCCTTGCCAACTCTTTTATAATAATCTCTTCTCCGAACAAATCTGTCTAAATCATCCATCAATCTCTGCTTAAGTTCAGGATCCATTGCTAATGTATCAAAAGTTGATGGATGATCAAGATTGACACATTCCACATAATAATTCCCAAGTGGTGTTAACTTTATCATTTTGTTCGCTTCTTTTATGGATCTTGATTTTTCAAGAACAGATGGTAAATAAGTGTTCAACACCATATCCTTGTAATTCTTGTGGAAGCTTAGTTCAAACCATTTCTGTTCTCCTTTTTCTATAGAATAGTAGCATTCATCATCATTAGTCTTTCGACGAATGTCAATAGCTTTCAGCTCCCAAATGAGTTCAACTCCTTCAAATGTATCGATGATTTTCTCATCTTTACTAATAGTGACTGAAAATTTCTTGTCCTTTTCGGCTTTGGAAATTTTGGCCCTTTGAACTGAAGGGTATAGTATAGTGCCTAAGTATATATTAGAAGCTTCAAAGACTTCATTTGGGATGAGACCATTGTTTTCTTCAATGATGAGTGTCATTTGAGAAGAGACATTTCCCATAATGAATCCAAGTTTAGACAAGATTTTCTCTTGTAGATTTTTTGGTAAGAGCTGGTTTGTCATGTTTTGAACTTCAGATACTAAAGTTCTAACTAAAACTGCTGAAGCAGTTAAAGTTGTATATGCTGATAACACTGATGTTGTTGTAGGCATTTTTGAAAGAGAAAACATGGTTGTTGTAGTATAGTTTTCAGACAAAAGAAAGAAGAGGTAACAATATGTTTGAATTGTTTGAGATAACTTGTCAAGAAGAGGCTTTTATAACATGCTGATAACTTTCAGTTGAAGCTTTTTGAAAAAAAATTTAAGAGGAAAATGACCAAGTCTGAAGGACACAAAAGCTTGTTTTAGAAGTAGAGCATATGATGGGGTCAGTTTTTAATGGACCAGATGGAAGTGCTGACTGCTGACTCCATATTTGCTGACTTACTCTGTCATGATATTGTATTTTATTCAAGAATGTAAGTTTACGCCTTCCGTCATTTTACGTGACAATATTTGACCGGTAAAAACGAAAGGAAAACTTTTGACACTTATGAGTATGGATAAGCCACCTTATCGACCCTATTTGGCACGGATAAGCCAGCTATGCTAATTCAGTCAAGACAGAAAATGAGAAATTTACAAACTAGTGATATGGCAAGTATTTACCATCAGATTAAATTCACCTACAATCTTCCTAACAAATGTAATATGGTAAAAAAATAGAATAATAACTTACTACAATCAGTTATATACATAGTATAAAAATTTCTTACACCAACAAATTAAGTATTACACTCGGTATATATAAGTTAAATCCTTAAGTAAAAATACAATATCATGAGAGAGTAATAAGTCAGCAAGTATAGATAGGTCACAATGGTCTACCTGGTCCATGCAATATTTTTTTATTTTTCTTTCACATTCTTCTTCTCTTTGACAAGATCTTTTCCAAGAATTGTTTGAGAACCTTTGTCCATTTACATATATAGCCTTGTCATATGCTCTACTTCTAAAACAAGCTTTTGTATACTTCAGACTTGGTCATTTTCCTCTTAAATTTTTTTTCAAAAAGCTTCAACTGAAAGTTATCAGCATGTTATAAAAGCCTCTTCTTGGCAAATTACCTCAAACAATTCAAACATATTATTACCTCTTCTTTCTTTTGTCTAAAAACTATACTACAACAACCATGTTTTCTCTTTCAAAAATGCCTTCAACAACAGCAGTGTTATCAGCATATACAACTTTAACTGCTTCAGCAGTTTTAGTTAGAACTTTAGTATCTGAAGTTCAAAACATGACAAACCAGCTCTTACCAAAAAATCTACAAGAGAAAATCTTGTCTAAACTTGGATTCATTATGGGAAATCTCTCTTCTCAAATGACACTCATCATTGAAGAAAACAATAGTCTCATCCCAAATGAAGTCTTTGAAGCTTCTAATATATACTTAGGCACTACACTATGCCCTTCAGTTCAGAAGGTCAGAATATCTAAAGCAGAAAATGAAAAGAAATTTTCATTCAGTATTAGCAAAGATGAGAAAATCATCGATACGTTTGAAGGAGTGGAACTCATTTGGGAGTTTAAAATTGTTGAAACACAGAAGACTAATTGTGATGATGGCTATTTTTCTTCAGAAAAATTGGAACAGAAATGGTATGAACTTAGTTTCCACAAGAATTACAAAGAACTGGTGTTGAGTACTTATTTGCCATTTGTTATCGATAAATCACGATACATTAAAGAAGAGAACAAGGTCATAAAGTTATCACCACTTGGAGGTTATGGTATTGAATCTGTCAATCTTGATCATCCATCAACTTTTGATACACTAGCAATGGATCCTGAGCTTAAGCAGAAACTGATAAATGATTTAGACAGATTTGTTCGGAGAAGAGATTATTATCGAAGAGTTGGCAAGGCTTGGAAGAGAGGATATTTGTTGTATGGACCTCCAGGAACAGGCAAATCTAGTTTGATTGCAGCTATGGCTAATTATTTGAAATTTGACATATATGACATGGAACTCTCTAGCCTGAGAGGTAACTCTGATTTCAGAAGATTGCTAGTTTCTACCAAGAACAGATCAATTCTTGTCATTGAGGACATTGACTGCACCATTGAGTTGCAGAACAGAGATGATGGAACAAACAATTACGATAGCGAAAGTCAGGTGACACTCTTTCCTTTATAGTATGTGTAATAAAGAATGAGACAAGTTCATAAACTATGCCTTGGCATATTTAAAACTACAAGTTCTATGAGATTTAAAAGACTTTTTTTCTTTCATGGACAGGTTACACTTTCTGGTTTGCTGAACTTCATTGATGGATTATGGTCAAGTTGTGGAGATGAGAGGATAATTGTGTTTACAACTAACTTTAAAGAAAAACTAGACCCTGCATTAGTAAGGCCAGGAAGAATGGACATGCACATTCACATGTCCTATTGCACTCCCAGTGGATTCAAGATTCTTGCTTCCAACTACCTTGGCCTTAAAGATCACTACAAATTTCGCGAAATCGAAGAGCTTATAGCTAAGGTTAATGTGACACCAGCAGAGATTGCAGAAGAACTAATGAAAAGTGATGAAGCAGACATTGCACTTGATGAACTGATCAAGTTCCTTAACAAGAAACAAGAGGATTGCAAAGAGAAAAATGTGGTAGAAAATGAAGTTGATGAGAAAATAGATGAAAAAGAGGAAATTAAGAAGGAAGTAGAAACCAAAGAGATCAAGAAACGTAAGGGGAATTCAAGAAGAGGAGGAAGAAGTAGGCGCAAAACTTTCTGATGTCCTTAGTTTCCAAGTGTCTATGCCAAGTGTTTTTGCATCTCAAACTCTTTTTGTAATATGTCTTAATAAGTTTTTAGCCATGTCCTATAGTTTCATATATCCAACAAATGTGTTACTTATGGTGCACACTAAGTCTGTTGTAAGTTATGTACTGAAAAAAGTTGAAAAAATAAAATTAAGGCACATAGTCATAATGCAACTAAAGCTGTGACAAAGGGGCATGATTTTGTATCCCAGACCTCTTTGGACTGGATAGAGATTAACTACATTCATTCAAGAAATGAGATCTAGTCTTGCTACATATATCTCAAGATATAACAAAGCTTGTATTCACATCCAAGGACTGCTTTTTCACTGTGAAGGATGCAGCTAAAGCATTAACTTATGGACCCTATTTGTAGGGATAAGTCACTATCTATCCTAAAGTGCCAGAGCCTGTACATCTCTTCCACCAGAACTACCAAGATTAAACTTGCCATAGGGACAGGACAGAAAATGAGAAAAAGAAGATAATTAGCAATTTACATACTAGAGAAATGACAAGTATCTAACACTGGTATACAGAAAAACTTTTGCTCTTCCACAAAAAACTCCAAGCCTTCCCCAATTTTTTCCGCGAGGTGGACTTGCATAATGGCTTTGAATCTTCGGGAGGCACGGTCAAAGTCTCATTCTTTTCAATCTGTGGCTGAGTTTGAAGTGGTGAGGGATCCCTCTGTCTCTGCTCGCGAAACAACATCAAAAGCTTCTGAGCTTTCTGCTTTCCTCTCATAGTCCCGTTAACAGATATTGACACCAAAGAAGGTATAACTCCTTCTTGAAGAACCATTTGGCTGCATTTGTTATTTCCATTGCATAATATCAACAGACAAGCTGCAGCTTGTTCTTGTTCTAAAGCCTCCCCAATGTCCAAAACGGTTGCTAGCCCAGTGATAAGACCGGGTGATGACATGATGTCATCCCTCGCAGATTTACTTAAACATAGGTTTATAAGAACGGCGATGGATTTTTCTGTCGTATGGTCGTCTGTAGACGACATAAGGGTTTTCAGGGCATCCAGAATGCCAGCTGACAGGAGGTGGGGTGTATTTGTTGGATTACTGGAGATATTAAAAAGTGCATGGAGGGCATCCAGCTTACATTGAGCATCGGTTTCACATTGAAGAACTCCGATCAAGAATGGAATGGCTTCACTAGAACCAATAACTGGTTTGGCTTCCTCGAGGCAAGAAATATTCAGGTAAAGGGCAGTTGCTGCATTTATAGCTCTTGAAGTAGCAACCATTCTTCCCAGCAATGGAAGTACTCCTGCCGCCAGCATCACTTCCTTGTTCCTGAAGTTAAAGTTGGTAAGATGTCAAAAATGCTGGTACTTCTCATCCAAAGCATAGGAATTAGGAACTGGAAGTATATGATAAATTTTTGAACACCAGTCTAAACCATAATAACACAAAAGAGAACACACCTGTTATTATTCACACCGAGGTTGAAGAGGGCCATGGTTCCGATTTCTTGAGCAATCTCATTCCCGGTTTGGACAGCGTGCTCCAAAAACCCTAGCAATGCTTGAATAAAGCCATTTGCTCCCATATAAATCCTGATTTCTTCATCATCCTTTAGCAGATGCCTGATCTGTTCTACCACTCCGCACTTTTTCCTGAAGTTTTCCTCTTTATGTAAGACTGCTAAAAACTCCTCGTATCTTTGGAAAGAATTGACTTGAAGCTCATCTTCCAGAACGGATTCATCCACTTCATTTCCTTCTGCCTCCTCAATAATACCACTATCTTCCAAAGGAACCACCTTGACACCTTTGAACTTGCAAGACGCTATACTTCCTGTAGATTTGGAATTCGCAGACTCACTTTCAGACAAAACCAATCTCCAGTAGTTGAGATCAAGGGACTCTGGTGGGCCATCCGGAATAGAAACCCCGTTATGCTCGCACCAACTAGCAACCAGACCCTTCACACAGTAATTAGGAGTTAGCCCAAGATGAGGGAGCTCCTGCTGAGTCTTTGGGCATGTGTTATGCCCATCACTAAACCACTTCTCAATGCAAATCCTTTCATATGTTTGCCCAGAAGCAATTATCACGGGGTCATACATTAACTGTAATGATATTGGACACCGCAACTCTTCAGGAGGAACAGGCATCTGGTCTGACCTCCTAAAGTTTGGTTTAAAGTTGAAAGAACTAAGTTTCGAGAGTTGCCGGTCAAAGGCATGAATACTGCCCATAGGGCCAATACCGTCCTCAAAGAATCCATGAACTGTGGGTGAACAAGGTGTTGAACCCTGTGAATCATTGTCATCTGAAAAATCAGATCTAAACAATTTCGAGTACTTCCTCATCAGCTGCAAAAGATAAGCAACAATTGACTCTTTCCTTTTATCCTCTTCCGCCCTGGCTCGTTCAACAAGCTTTTTCAGAGCCCTTCTTTCTCTAAGTGCAGCTCTTGAAGAAGTTATACCCAGTCTCGAGGCAGCTTGATGAAAAGACTCGAGTTCATTGTTGTCATTACCATTGAAGTTTCTCCCTTGCTGAAGCAATGTAATTATATCGTCACCAACTTGCTTCTCCATCTGATCAAGCGAGAACTCAATCCCCTGAAGTTCAATTAGGACTTCAGAGATCTGAAAGATAAACAGGTTACTATCAGAATCAAAATGTGAAATAGCCAAGAGCTGATGGCCTTTACAATACACTTATGCGTAAACCTTCATGTATTCAAATTAACTAATGGCACTAACAAAAACTCATATCCTCCCCTTCCCAACCAAACAAAAGAAAAACGAATCCACCATCAATTTTGCACAGGAGCATAAATTTTAATTGAAAACTAAAATTGACTTGGCATACTAAAGAAATAAGACAATATACCTGACAGCCAATGGTTTGTGGTACTATATCTTCAACCCTCTTTAGACTATCTTCAAGAGCACATCTTGCTCTCTCAAATTTTAGAATTATGGAGTCCCCTGTTATAGCCTGAAAACATAGACATTTCAATAAATATAAGTTGTTTAAAAAGAAACTTTTGGGGAGGGGGAAGGGACCTGTCAAGGCTATTGTAATCATTAAGCAAAAACCAGTAGCAGCTTGTTTACCCTATAAAAAGCCTAGTCCTAATATTGACAATCAGAAGACGAAAAAGCTAAAGTTAAAGTCAATACCAGGTAAAGTTTACTGCATTCAGCGCAATGCTGAAGAATATTCTTTGTCTTCTCAAGGGCTATGTGCAAAGCACATAATGCTTGAATCCCAGATGTGCTTCTCGGACGTGCAGCTTCTAGTTCAGGAAATATTCCCAGCACTTTTGCATATATAGCCGATAAGCTCTTGCACATTCCTCCATGTAACTAAGTTGACACAAACAACTTTATTAGTTGCAGAAGAATGGTAAATCAACCTTAAGAAATCCATAGAAACGTCCTACTAATGTAATTTGCCTAGTTGTACGTCTACACAGATCCAATATAGTGGAAAACAGAAACATCCATATGCATACCTTAGGCTCGCCGATAGACAACAAGTTTTCATCAACCTCAGTATTCTCCATCATCAACATCGAATAAAATATACAACTCTCTCAATCACCTGTATGGAAGAAACAGGCCAAAAATTAAACAAGTACAAGGAACAATCGTCCAGAAATAACCAATGCTTTGTTGACATCAGAAGCAGCAAAAAGGATCATCACACAAACAATAATAACTACAAAAAAATTAATAGACCAGATTTGCAATAACATAAATGAAAACAAGATCAACAAATGATGTCAAACAATTCAAACCATAATGTCAAAGCAGAATCAGGAAATCTAGAAGGAATTGTGATTCAAACAATTCATCAAACCATCAAAAAAAAAAAAACAATTTACTAATCAAAGTAAAGAAGTATAAAAAACACTGATAGATAGAACTTAGATTTGCAATGAAGACACTAGCTTTCAAAAGCAAGCTAGAATTCATATACATATTGACATTCCAAGTCCTCAATATATAATCAACCTATCAACACAATCAATTCCTTTCAAAACTTCATCAACATAATACTACTACAACAACAAAATGGTGCCCGAATCACAAACAAGATGGAGTCAGCTAAATGAATACCCAATATATGAACCCCTTTCATATTAAACTTCATGAAATACAAGATTAAAATATACCATAGAATAAAAATGAGATCTTTTTTATATGTATCTATTAAACCATTAACGTTTGTTCATAAATCACAAAGAAAAAACTCAAAAGGGTTTATATATTATTTCATATTTGCAAGTAATCAAGAAAGAAATAACACCACCACCAACAACAACAATAACAACTATGACATGATCCCTAACAAGTTGGAGTCAGCTATATGAATCCTCAGTATCCATTTTTTGCTCCATTTAAACCTCTTTCATATCAAACTTCATAATACATATGCTTAAAAACAATAAAAATGAAATCTTTTTTATATGCATCTATTAAACCATTATAGTTTGTACATAAAAATGACCTCACAAATCAAACAAACAAAAGATAAACTCAAAAGGGTATGTATAAAACTTCATATTAGCAAAGAATCAAGAACTAAATAACAACAGTAACACCAATTATGAATCAATCCCTAACAAGTTGGAGTCAGCTATACGAGTCTTTCGTATCGAACTTCATAGTATATTTGATTAAACATACAACATAACAATAAAAATGAAATCTTTTTTATATGCACCAATTAAAACCATTAAACTTTGTACATAAAAATGACTTCACAAAGCAAACAAACAGAACAAAAACTCAAAAGGGTATGTATAAAACTTCATATTAGCAAAGAATCAAGAAAGAAACATATAGTTCAACTTACATAAAATAAAAGAACACCAACCAAGGTGGCTTCATCAAATGCTCTATTGAATCAAGAATTCAACAATACAACAATAAAAGATTGAAACTTTATTGGTTTCAGATCAGAGAAGTTTAGCTTTTATTGAAAAAGAAGGAAAGTTTCAAGGGAAATCTTGAGATAGAGATGGAGAAAAAGAGAGAGGAGGAAGACGGCTTTATTTAATACAAGAAAACTATAACAACAGAGTTGAGAATGAGTAGAAATGAATGAGTGCATGTGAGATAGAAATACTTTACTTAAATTTACTATATGGTATAGTTATTCCATCGGAACAGTCTCTCCACCTTGGTGAGATAAGGTACGGACACATCTCCTCCTCGTCAAACTACACTTGTTGTAGTTGTAACTATTATTTTTAAATAAAATCTTTTCGTTAAATTATATAAGTAGTTTCTAGTTCACGGGATTCATGTTCGGAAATTAGTTGTGTGTTTCATATTATATGTTTTTTAAAGTTTTATCGCAACCTGAGAAGTATTTGTCTAGCAATTTTATAACGTTTTAGTTAACTTTTTTGTTTCAATCTGATATGTGTTACCTGCTTTGAAACCACTTATCCAGATTGAACCGAAAAGTTGGTGTTAATATATAAAAGCGTTCTTACTAAAAACGACTTCATTCAAAAAATTCTAGCTCAAAATACGTCGTTAAGGATGCAAGAGTACTACCACTCGACCACTCAGCGTTGAATAATTATAAACTAATTTATCTTGTTAAAATGATTAATATTTGAAATTGAAGTTAGCACATGACTTGACTCTTATATGTACTCCAAAGGTTGCTTTCTCTTTATTGGACATGAAGTATAGTTTATAGTTAACAAAATATGGTAAGGGAATAATTTAAATCATATTTAATTCTAAGAGTGACACAATTTTATACTATATGCCCACTTGCAAAGTGGATCTTAATCAATTAATTATTTAATGAATCATTTATATTAATTATCAAAAAAAAAAAATAGGAAGAAAAATAAAAATTAAATTACACGAGGATGTTGTCTCCCAGGACTCATTGGGACCGACAGATGCCGACCTCCGAGTTTGTCGGTAAGCACACCTGTCATTGTAGTTGTTCTAGTCCTTTTCCAATTTTACCCTTTCTTCATATTTTTTTTTAAACCGCACCCGTTCCCTTCAATCGGAACAAATAGTGATCTTCTCATTTTTTACTTTTATGGTAACTTGAATCCACAACGTCTTGAAGGTAGGTGGAAAGCGTTTACGATCTGAATAACCTTGTCCCTCCTTCATAATTGGTTTTATACGTCAAAAAACTTTTTATCTTGCTGATTTTACTATTTATGGAAACGAGTTTCCATTTATAGGAAGCTTTTCATTTAGTATCAACATCAATAAAATTGGAAGTAATCACTAGCAAAGGTTATAGTAAGGTGATAAGTAACTTTACTAATTAATTACTATGTGACTCGAGTAGTTTTTGAGCCTTAGTGATGTGGTTATCTTTGATAGTGTAACCGTCCAAGCCCGCTAGTGATACTGTCCGCTTTGGGCCTAGGCCAGCACGGCTTAAAAATGCGTCGCTAGGGTCTACGGCCAGTTAACTTATATACCCACATATCTCCTGTGTTATGTGGGATACTTAACCCTTAGCTGCGGTGTTACAGATAGAAAGCGTTTTACTTTCAATGTACCTTCTATTTTGCTTCATTATACACTTACATAAATATGTTTTCAATAGATTAGGTCAATAAATAAAACTTTTACGTGAGTTCAAGAGTGTAATTTCTAGTGATTATCAAAAAATAATGAATTAGCTAGTATATATATATACTTGCACACGCCTTGTCTATATTTCCTAAGTTAGTAAATGACAAAGCAATAATTTTTTTTTTTTTAAAATTGGAAAGCTTTTGCATAGTAGACATGCACAAAGAAATAATTTAGGATAACTAACAATTTTATAAATTTTTAATAACATCACACACTTGATTTGTTTTTCTGATGTGTAAATATGATACTTAATAGCAACTGTTAATTAAAAATTATATAATAACTACCATTACCTGTATTGCTTTTCACCTACTATAAATTTTATGGGCAAATATTATAACACACGTAACCACAAAATGTTATATAGATATTTCATCTATTTCATATTTGACAATAAATTTAATCTTGATAGTATTTGTCATTTCTATATTTTATATATATTAAGATTGACGATTTAGCATTTCTTATATCAGAAATTCTTATCTTTCTTTGACTTTAATATATCATTAGATCAAAGACACAATAAATTATATACTACTCCCTCTTGTTTCAAAATGGTTGTCATAGTTCGGATTTCGAGAGTCAAACGAGTTTAATTTTGACCGTAATATTTTCATATATCTTTTAAATATTTTGAATTATTAATTATTGTGACTTATAGTACTTTTAATGTAGTTTCTAAATATATAAACATTGTTACAAAAAACTTAAAGATTATATGTTTAAATTCACGGTCAAAATGAACTCGTTTGACTCTCGAAATTCGAACTGTGACAACCATTTTGGAACGGAGGGAGTATATACTAAAATTTATACTACAAGTTGTCAAAGTGCTTGCATATTTTATAAGTACTTTATAATTCAGATATTCAAACAAAGACTTTTTTTTTCCTTATTTAGTGGATAAAAGTATGTGGACAGTGAGTCAAATTTCAACAAGCAAAAGAGACAAACAAATAGTGATGTATGATAACAGTGTGATATATAGTAGATTATAGTACCACCAGCCATCTTTAATCAGAGATTTCGGGTTCGAGACTTGAAAATGAAAAAAATCCTGGTAGGGAGCGCTTCGACCAGAGATGAGCCTTACGCGGTGCGTATTCGGATTAGTTGGAGCTGTAATGAGGATACTGGACACCGGGCGGGAAACAAAAAAAATAGATTATAGTACTATTAAGAATTGTGGTGAGATGGATAGGATCTCTTCATCCTTAATCGGAGGTTTCGGGTTCGAGCTTTGGGAAGAAAAAATTTCTGGTAGGAAACGCTTTCCTCATAAATGAATCTTACGCGGACGTAGAGAAAATACCGGACGTCGGGCGGGAAACAAAAAATGCATCAGCTGTGTTGTCTCTATACGAGGAGTACGGAAGAACCTAATAAGATTAAATTGTCTGATTAAACTTAGATTTCAGATCACAAGCTATTCCACGTGGTCATGTTTTTAACCATCTGAATTTAATTTTAAGTAAATAAATTTCCTATCTTTGATCCGTAATTTACGGAGGTTTCCGTACTTTTCTTACAAGCCAAGTGCAAATTTTCAAAATTATTTATACTCTTAGTTATATTCGTTTTATTTTATATAGCGACGTTTGTTAAAAAGAACGGTTTTGTTTAAAAATGAAGTTTTAAAAAAATAGACTAATGAGTATATATTGAGAGTATTTTCAAAACTTGTGATGTTAAATATGAATATGATCGTCTTTATCATCATATCTATATATAAGTAAGGGGTCTGCAGTATTCAATTTTGAAATTATGGATCCGAGTTTCCGAAAAGAAGATAAGAAAACGCGAAGTATTTTCTCGACAAACCTTGGCCAAACTATCTGAGTTCTATCAACGTTGCTATAAATATTAGAATCCATGATCTCCAACTGAGCAAAACGAAGTGAATTTGGTTGAAGCTCGAGAGATCGTAAAGAAAAAGAGAGAAGAAATTTGGAAGGTGTTTTTGCCAGTTCTCCTACCGGAACTCCTCGAACTTGAAGCGGAAGTTATGCAATTCTTGTTACCGTGAGTGCGACGAAAAATGCACCTTAAGAAATTTAAATAAGTATTCAATATATGTCAAAAGAAGGGTTTGATCCATAATAATTTCAAAATAACTAATGTTCAATTGATTTATTTTGTTTACCTTTATAATTTATTCAAACGTAATGTGAATTTTAATAGATGTAGTAAGATATGTGTACACCCATGCGAAGATGTCTCTTAGTAGTACATGTATCAATAAGTTATTGGTTTTATCAGCTTAAAGTAAGGTCACTTCTAATTATAAGTGCGTATAAATTATACTCCCTCCGTCCTAAATTAATTATCGCCATCAGCTTTTTCACGTCTATTAAGAAAATTATTAAATAAAGTGTGTATTTTACTATCTTACCCCTATTTAATGCTTGTCTATTAAATTTTGTTGAGAATTCTTTTAATTATTACGGGTATAGTTAGAAAATACTAGCAATTTTAGTCTTGAAATCCAAAAGTGTCAACTAATTTGGGACAAATGGTTATTGTTAAAGCGTCAACTAATTTGGAACGGAGGGAATATTAGCAGACAATATAAATTAATCTTTCGTGTAGTTACGTATTTAACTGTTAATTACTAATCCCTCCGGTCCATTTTATTTGATTGGTTTCACTTTTCAAGAGTCAAGTTGACCAATTTTCGGAGTCAAATTGAACTAGATTTAGTCAATATTTTAAAATTATAATTTAGATATTAAAAAACTACACGAAAAGTACTACAAGTTGCAATTCTTGTCATATTAATATGGTGAAGAAATATATCTCAAAATATTGGTCAAAGTTTACATTGTTTGACTTTTAAAAAAGAAAAGTGATCAAATAAAATGGACCGGAGGGAGTAGTATACAAATACATAAAATTTCCATGTATAAATATTTTTTGCTGTTCTTTGTTTTACTATACACCAACTTTGTAGGATAATTAATCACAATATCAGATCTTTTTACTTTAATATCAAATCATAATCATAAATATCTCGTTTGGTTCTACATTGTCAAAACTTTATTTTCCAACAAGGAAAAAACAAGTTAGTTTCTTCAATAATGTATAAAAAGTCAATCTTTTTGTCTTGCTTTTGACTAGTGCCTTCAACTGTTTAATTTTTATAAGAATAAATGTTTCCAGATTTTCAGTCCAATAATTAATTTGGATCTTGTATTTACTGAAAAACCAAATATATCATTTTCTCAATAACTAACTAAATTGATTAGAATTTTAATTGAGGACTTGTGTTACCATTTGAGAGGAAATTCTTTGAATCATTAATTATACTCCCTCCGTCCCAAATTAGTTGTCACCTCCAGCTAGTTTTTGTACGTGAGTACGTCCCTTAAGAAAGTTATTAAATAGAGTGTGTATTTTACTATATTATCCATATTTAATGTTTGACTATTAAAGTTTGTTGAGAATTCTTTTAATTACTAAGGGTATAGTTGGAAAAGACTAACAATTTTAGTCTTGAAATCCTAAAGCGTCAACTAATTTGAGACAAATAATCTTGTTAAAGTGTCAACTAATTTAGGACGGAGGGAGTAATAGTGAAGTAGTTGGTGTACAAGGATGAGTACTTTTGGTTTTAATGACGTTCCCATAAGTGATTAATCATTTTATTTTTATTTATCCCTCTAAGTTGCATCGTATATATAATTCTTTCTATTTTTATTATTATTATTATTCCATTTTTAGAGTTTTTTTTTTTTCATTTTCCTAAACAAAATGTACATTCCTCGAAATCTATCATCCTAATTCCAAGAGTATTTGTCTAATGCAAGTTATCATGTTATGGTATCACTTAATTTGCACACCGTTAATTGGAACATTAAGGATAGATTTTAAAAGAGTAATGATTTCTTATTTTTCATAAAATAGTTTGAAGCTAGTTCTCAAGACTCTGCAGAGAATAAAGAGACTTGCAAGAATAGATTTCCTACTTCAGATACTTCTTAGAACTTTCAATACTGACTACAAGAAAATCTGGGAACACAGTCGATAACGACTAATATTTGATGAGGAGCGCCTTTAAGTCCTTCCATTACCCTTTTTATTTTTTTGATATAATCATATACTGATTCGATTAATTCAAATTTTGCATCATACAACCTATTATAGAAGAAAGCGTTTTTTACTAAAAAAAATTTCATTTTCATGTATCGAACTCGAGATCTCTATTTAAGAAGGTGTACTTGAATATATTGATATTTTTACAAAGTGATGGAAACAAAACAAGAAAAATCACATGAATAGCCAACAAGACGTTCGTCAACGCAATATGCACATTTTTTCAGCTGAAAGGACGGTGCCAATTTTTGGAAATTAGTGAGTTAACTTGGATTGCAGAATATTGGACAAAATTATATATATTCAACCGTTCAACCTAGCTAAGACAAAACTAGAAAATTACTAGTGGTGTCGGGTGGTTCCCGGAACCCATAGTCCGCCAAATAAATTCGATATATTAGGTATATATTTCGAAATTAAGGATAATACTAACTGTGAGAATACATAGTCACAAATACTTGAATGGTGCACTGATAGGAGTGTTAGCTTTGTTCTCTGAGTACTCGAGTTTGAGTCCCGATACCAACGAAATTATTGTATTTTTTATGTTTGGTGCACCCATATATTTTAATTTCTAGATTCGCCTCTGTGTATAACAAAGAATTTTTTTTCTTATCTTCTAATTATAATGCATATTTTACAGTTTCCTCTTCGCCACCTTTACATGAAAAATGAATTCAAAGCTCGATTTTGTAGAAGAAATATTCTTACCTTTTTTAAAGCTGTATTTGGAATGGATCCAACTTTTTATGTATTCATTTAAAGCACCGCTATATTTAATCTATTATTCAGAAAGTAAAGTTAATGAACAAAAAAAAAATACATGTTTTGATGGATAATAATAAAAAGAAAGAAAGGAAAGATGCAACAATAACATGAGGCCATATATAAGTATGTGTTTTTAATAAGAAGGAAGTGTAATTACTTTCTACCATCGAAGATTGTGGTGGGATGATCCTCCACCCTTAATCAGAAGTCTCGGATTCGAGCTCTGATTTGAAAAAAATCCTGGTATGGAGCGTTTTTCCAGAAATAGGTCTTATACTGATTGAATTCGAATTAGTTGAGGCTCCAATGAGAGTACCGAACACTTCGGTGGAGGGAGGGACAAAAGGGGCATTGGTTTCCAACCTTGCACTTCATTCTTGCAGGATATTTATTTATATAATTGTACCTTTTACTTTAGAAATGCTCAATTATTTGTTTGTAGACTGTAGTTTGTGCAAAAAACGAGAAGGTAAAATGAAATTGGAAAATGTTTGAACATATAATCTTTAAATTTTTTGGACTGATATTTATATTTAAAAACTACATAAAAAGTACTATAAGTCACAATAATTAATAATTTAAAATATTTAATGAATATATAGAAATATTACGGTCAAAGATAAATTCGTTTGATTCTCGAAATCCGAAATATGTCATCTATTATGGAAAGGAGGGAGTACAAGTTTATGTACAAGTTAACCTACAAGCAAAGAAGGAACAAAAAGAAGAATGTTAGGTAGAAGTTTAAGCTGATAATATAAAAGCTTGAAGGAAAAAATTAAGTACTTTAACAAATCAAAACTTTGCAAAAATGACCAGTTGTATGGTCGCAATTTTAGGATACAAAACAAAGTTTGCATATCACGTCTTTTAGACAATATCTAATTGCAAATCCAAATATTCTTCAATGTTTTCACTAATGTAATTTATGAAGAATATATTCCACGAACATGCAACACCAGATCGAGCATGAGACTATGGTTATTGTTCCATTTGGCAAACATGTCTTGATATTTTTATTTTCAGTAGGGATCTTTCAGAGGCGGATCAAGGATTTGAACTCTGTAGATTCTAAATTTTAGTAAAATGATTTCAAATACAAGTAACTGGGTTCTTGACTTAAATTTTGTATAAAATTAGTGATTTTTAAACACAAATACACTGTCCGAAAAAAATTTACTGGATTCTGCCGAACCCGCACTCAACCTTCTACGTCCCCCACTGGGATCTTTACTCTCTTCACAGAAAAGTTACCCTTATTTATTGAATTCATAAAATACAAGTGAGCTAATATATTCTCATGCATGATCAAATTATAGATCATGATTTTCTATAACTGTTCATTGCTCCTTATTTTTGACTCAATGATTTCAAATTCAAAAATGGGATGGGACAACGTTCCAATAATAGACAACACCTCCTAAATTTGAAACCAGACATCATCATCTTGCCTAAACTTTCATTAATTAATTAGTATCTATACCACTTTACCATGTGGTAATATGGCTATCTTTTGTCTAATCATGTCATTGTTATTTTTGTTTTATTTATAGAAAGATAATTAACATTTGAAACTGCATCAAAAGCCAATTAATTAGTAAGAAAGACAATAATAAAGCGCAAAGCATGTCCTCTTGCAACAAAAACTATGAATTATTTCCTTTTCAAAAATAAAAAAGTGAACTTATACTGGTCTGATCGCATCCTACATGGTTAAGTGACCAATTTATAATCTGACACGTGTTATAATTAGCACATCATATAACAACTAATTGCATGTATTGTATGTTATATGATGCGTCCAATTATAATGACACGTGACAGATTATAAATGGATCAGTGAACCACGTAGGACTCGTGTGCAAACACGCGCGCATGAGTTTTTCATCAGAGTGGACGAAAAGTGTCTAAATGGACAATCTTAAAAAAGGTTCAAGTGCTTAACTGGGAATGACCTTAGTTGGAATGTTTAAGTAGAATATATTGTCAAGTTCAATGGGTCGGCAATGTATTTGGCTTTTTGATTTACTAACATCGAACTATAAATTTGAATTCCCGACAAATAGAACATGGGAAGTTTTAAATGTGGTATTATTTTCAGATACTTTTTTTAAATTTTGGCCGGTGGAACTCAGGTTAAGTAGTTGTCTGGTCTAGCAGAGACAGTTCAAACTCAAGTCACAAGTCTACTTCATTAACATTTATTATTTTTAATTAATAAATAAATAAATAATAAGTTGATTTTTTTTATAGTTTCTTTGAATAATGGATATTTATGGATATTATTCCACAAAAATATAATGAATAATCATGTTTGCTCATTTAGTTAGTGACAGGTACTTTGCATGAGATATTCCAATGATCTATCTCCTAGATTATTGTAAGTACTTGATATGTATAACAAAAAGAGTAGTTGAAATTGCATATTCGGTAGGATTCAAGAAAGATTGATGTTTTGTACTTTTTTTTATTAATATTACTTAATAATTAAACATATATTAACAGTTACATCGAGCTTAAACTATGTCCAACCAAAATATTCTTATACAACCTCCCGAGAGCTAAGTCCATCAAGGAATCTTAAACCTTTTTTTTTTTTTTTCTATTTGCAGGTTCAAAGCAACTTCATATTAATTCAACATCTAACGACCCTTTGATCTATGTTGTTCCAAATTCAGCCAGGTCTGATTAGAAGTTCAAAAATGAGTGGCTGAATGATTAAAGCACCTTTCCTAGTAAAGGGGCAAATTCGTAGGTTCGATTCCTGCTGGATGTTTTTATACAGATTTTCTGGAACGAAATCCCAGATCTTTCATAGTCTGGAGAGAAAATAGAACCCAGGACGAGGCTACTGCTACTGGGAAGATTAAATATATGGATTGTCTTCTTATTAATGAGGAGTGATCGACTTTGTGGCACGTTCGGTCCCTTTCCGCTTCATTGCCTTTTGAGAGAAAACATCTGAATTATTAGAGAAAGAAGAATATGACAATTGTGTGCTTTTAACTTATTTAATTTCATAGTTTATTAGAATATATAAATAAAACTATCCATAGTTACCAACAAGCTGGTTTGCCCGAGAGGTTAAGGGGGAAGACTTAAGATCTTCTGCACATAAGTGCGCATGGGTTCGAACCCCATAGCCAGCACTCATTTTTTTTGTTCAATTATTTAGTATAGTGAGTAAATTATATATATATATAATGGGCAAGATAATTGGGGCATTCTTGTTTTTAGGCAATGTTTAGATTCAGAGCCGGATCTAAGATTTGAACTCTTTTTAAATTTAAATATAATGTCTGCAAAAAATCTACTGGGTTCTACCAAACCTGCGCTCAACCCTCTACATCCGCCACGGTTTAGATTTTAAAAAATGAGCAAATATACCTATGGTAAGGCAAGATATCTAGCCTCCTTTTTCTCCCTGTTTTGGGGCAAGTTTTAAGGTATACATGTGAGTACTTTATACATATACAAAAAGTGTACAATTTCAAGTTAATGGCAGTTGCTAGTAGGACAATATTTATTTTAGTTTTCTTGAAAAGGTATTTAAGCTGAATTTGAAAAGTATTTGAAAAACTAAATGTACAATTTCAAGCTCAGGTGAACTGTACTTGATTTTTCTAACAAGAAAATAGGCATTAAAAACAGTACTTTGAATACTCATCAAATACAATGTTTCAATAGTATTTCAAAGACAGTATCATAAATACTGATGGTTGAGCCAATATTTCAATTCTCTTAGAACAAGTTTTTAACTAAAAATATCCTCATTTTTTAACAAAACTTACACTACATTTTTGTAGTATTTCAATTACTAAACAAGAAACACCCTTCAAGTATCTCATACTTGACCAAAAACATCCCTAGGCTATGTTTTCCATCAACTACTAAGAACCTAAAGACCTTTTCTAGCAATAAACACACTTTTTTCCTTCTGCAAAGAACTCTCCTTCTTAGTCAATCCAGGTCCATTTACCGCGATTAACTACACCTTAGATGAGCTGAAGAATCCTTCTTCTGCAATCTTCGACAACCAAATTAGCGTTTAAAATGACTAAGAAGCATTTCACTCATCGAGGTTCAACATTAAGGCCCGAAGCGAGTTAGCCATTGGGTGACTAGTGCAGAAGGTGAAACAGTGAATTTTTCACTCATTTGGTGCAGCAGTCGCTGCTGAACTGCAAGCAGCATCACCTGAGGTGGTGTCCATATCATTAAGGCCCAACTCCTCGTTTTGCTCCCATGATCTCTCATATTCTTCAACTGCAGCAATGATGCAACAGATATGACATGACTAAGCAATATATATTGTTTAACGAGCTAAATATATTGTAAATTAAAGGAGCTTTGTGTAAAAGAAAGAACGCAACAAGCTTAGGACTTGATGTTGAATATTTCCAAAAGAAATCAGTGAACATTACTTCAGTGGAAAACACTGGGAGGGAACAACAACAATATACCCAGTATTATCCCACAAGTGGGGTTTCGGAAAAAAGGTGTGCTGCTGGCTATGGGGTTCGAACCCATGCGCACTTATGTGCAGAAGATTTTAAGTCTTCCCCCTTAACCTCTCGGGCAAACCAGCTTTAGTGCAAATGGGAGGAGGGAACACTTTCGCAAATATTATAACTAAATCAACAGTCCTTGTTTTAGTGCAAATGGCTCATTTGTCTGAGGCCGAGGGTCTATCAGCGTTGCCTCTCTACTTACACAAGGTAAGGGTAAGGCCTGCGTACATCCTCCCCTCCCCAGACCCCTTGTGCGATCACACTAGGTATGTTATTGTTGTTGGCTCGTTTGTCAGGTTTTTTCTCCTCCTCTCCCTTCTTTTTAAGGTGTACCACCTTTCTTGGTTTTTTTACTTGGTCAATCAAGAAAACAAAGTCTACAATAAACTCTACAAATTGGTAGGATAGTATGAAGATGAATGACAAAAGATAACCTGATGCATTAACCTAAATGTGTGAAATTAACCAACCATCAAGCAGTTTCCCATCAAGAGTTTCATATTAGCATATTATCAAAGAACTCACACCGTTTTCCATGAACTATTCTGGAGCTGCAAGACTGACTTACATGATAACTGTTTGTCATCCTTAATATCATCTGTCGCAGGTGCAACAAAAGAATTTGCAAGTGCATCATCAACGATCAAAGTCCACGGCCTTTCCAAGCTCAAAAGCTGTTGAATGTTTAAAATGCAAAATAGGAAAGTTAGGGATCTTGTATTTGAGCATATGCATAATATCCCAACATCAAGTCATGGACCAAAAATGGTTAGAAAAGCTGAAAATAGCTCCTCTAAAGAAAGATACAGGTAATTGGGACATATTAGTAATTACTTACTTTATTTTTTATGAAAATATTGGTAATTGCTTCCATATACATATTCCAGAACCATGTGGTTCACATATCATATTATTGAGTAGATATAAATTCTTACAGGAGAATCCTACAGATAAGCTTAAAACTGTTTTTAGTAACAAATATCTTCGCACATTTACCTTGTCTAGTCTTGCGCGAAAATCCAACCACTTGCTCTTTCTGTCTTCATCAAGACTGTCTCCAAATGTGAATCCATGAACTCTCTCAAGGTCTACATTCATTCAAAACAAAATGTTCATTCAAGGGGATGTTTCAATGCCAACGAAATTGAAAAGACAAGATACAGATACCACAAAAGATTAAGTAAATCAGAAGTCCATGCAAACTAATAAGAGTATTCACATCACACAAAACGTCTTTTGGTCAAGAGAAACGACGAATAGAAAGAAGAAACAGAATAATCTAGAGAATCTTAAATAGGCATGACCTTAAATTCACTCAAATTCCTGCAGCTTGATTGGATAAGTCACAAAAATCAAGTATGCCTCATTGAAATAATCGATGTAGCGTATATGCATTCTCAAGTGGATAATATTGTCCTACAAACTGAAGCAAGGAAAGGGAGGGGACACAAGGTAAAAGAAGATGCTCACTTTCGCTAATTTTTGTGATTAAACCCTCAACTGTCGTCACAATTCCACCCAAAGTGCCGCTAGCGAGCTCTAACTCAAGTTCAGGAATTATCACGCCAGCACTATCTGACTGGAAAATATAAAACAAATCGGAATCAGATAATGCAAAGAAATGAGTGGGTGGAACCGTTAAATGGCTCGAAAATATTGAAATACACTTTCCCTATGCATAACATGCGTAATATAAGATTCAAGATAATGAGGGTTCAATGATGAAGGTTCTGCAAATAAATGCTTGATGAAAATAAAAGTAATGCCTCCACAAAAAAGAAGTTACACCCCTACAACACTCCTTTGAGTCTGGAAGTCCAACTTCCCACATTCCAGCGTCTGAAAAATCAATTTTGCCATCGGTTGTTGGAATGTGGGAAGTTGATGTCATTTATTTGTCAGATTTTGTTTGTCAGTATTTGTTTTTTCTTTTAGATCTGTGGCTATCTAAAAGAATATTATAATTTTGCATCATAAGCATGAAATATTGAGATACATCCCATTTTCAGATAGTCTCGTCTGAGTTCTTCAATCATGCTCTCAAATGATGTATCAATCGATTCACGAGGGAAAAGAACAAAGAAAAAAGTCTCAATTTCCAAGCATCATCAGTTGATCTTGGCATTCATGCCGGCAGGCCAGATAATCCATATCCTTGAACAAATTTCCTCCCACTAAACATGCTCTTCAGTCTTCAAAGTTTGAGGATTACATAATAAATGTAAAGGCAGTACGTAAATGTGCTCACTGACGTCAAATACAATAGAGTAAATAGAAGGTGATTATACATGGCAAATGTCAAAGTAAAACCAAATCTTGGCTATGCAGGGGAATTTTATAATGAATAAAGGGACACACAAAAAATCAATTGATAAAATTAGAGAAGAATAATATTATAATATTTCTATGATTGTTACCTTCCTCAAAAAAAAAAAAAGTATTTCTATGGGATTTAGGCCGGAGAGTTATACCTTAATCACATCACGGCTTAAATCTTTAATGTTTTCCACATGAAGCTTAATTGACTTTCCCTTATCAGAAATAGGACCACCAGGTTTCAACTGCAAAGACAAGCAAATATCATAAATACAAATTTTGTAAGCTATTCATTTCTTGAAACAAGAAGAAAATGATTACCAACCTCAGAGTTGCGATAACCACAACCATCACAAGAGGATGCCATAACTATCACTTCTCGAAAGTAGGGAATATCTTTAGATGGTTAAGTTCAATAAGTGCAGCAGATGACAGTCACATATATTCTCAATAACATAAATAAGCTAAAGGAAAACTGCACAAAAAGCAGCACCAACCTTGTACAAGATTTGTTTTGCAACCAAAAAAAAAAAAAAAAAAAGATAAGATAAGAATTAGTGTCAATCAATTCGCAGTGCAGTTGATAAATTGCAACTACATTCAAGAGAATTAAGAAATCATAACAAAAATTTCCATGAGGGACAAGACATTGTTAAATCCATTTACTTACATTTAATCACTCTAAAGAAACCAGTGTTTCTAGTAAGGCTCTCACGCAGGTGTACAGGGGTCCTCCAAAAGCTGAAAACTATTGGCTAATCTATTTAATCATTTCAGCTCATAAAATTGTCAATAGTTGCAACTCCACATGATCAATCAAAACAAAATAAATTTATAGTAATTATTAATAAAAATAAACAAATGGCAACTGTTGCAACTTCTCTTTTCCTTCCATTTTGCATCAAGGGGTTGTCTCGAGGAGGTAGTAAGGAATTATTAGGCTATCTATTGGGTATGCTTGGAAAAGGATACTGGTTACAAACATTTTGCAGTCACAACTTGCAGCACATGCTCCACAAGTCGATGGAAACATCATCACCTGTTGAAAGTGGGAGCTATCAGAAAAAGGTTTAAACGACAGATATATATGTGTAAGAAACCCTTGCAGGAGGACGTACCTCTTCAGGAGCTGAATAGCGAAATAGAGCTTCAGCTATTTCTGCACTGTTACCCTGAGCAATAGCTTGACGTCCAGCTCTTGCTCCAACTGATCCATGTGGCTCCTGTAGCACTTGATGAGGGACATCATTCATCCCCTCCCTTGATACCTCATCACTTTGGCCGTTGAGCTGTGATGGGTCGGCAAGATACCCTAAAGCTGCCTGTTGTTCAGGAGTTCGCTCATAGAATGTGATTGTCAGCGAGGGATCAGGAGATGGAGCTAACCTGTGAGATAGGCATTCATCAAAGCATAAGATTAAGAAAATAGAATGGAGCAAAGTGTAGCAAAGGCAAGTCCAATTATACGTTTTTCAAACCACATATTTAATAAAAGACACTTATGGAGAGAGAGTAGGTATACCGCAATTCCATTTAGACTTTACGTCGTGCTTGTGTTCTAGTGTCCTAACATTTGATTTCGATCATTTCTTCACCTGTTATGCCTACATATTCACATTTGGTAATGCTCTTAAAGTATTTTGGTTCTATTGGCCCTCAGGGATTTCTCAATCATCCCCACCCCCAACCCCAAAAAAAAAAGTATCTCGGTTCTACCCATCCATCCGCGATAAGTTCCAAAATTTTCAAGTCACAGAACTCGCCTTCATCATGGTGATAATGTCTGTGACTGTACATCATATGTCTATCCAATTATGCAGCACCATTTTTCCATTATAGGCATGAAGCACTCCAATATATAATTAGCGAGGACAACAGCAGAAACCATGACATTCCTATTATAAAAAATGAGTCTCTTACGGATTCTCAATGAAGCTGTTACCAGCAGGATCATCAAGAGTGAAGGTAAAGGATGAATCTCCGGAAGCACACGATCTCAGTTTTATCAAAAACTGATCTATAGCTTCAGCCAGCTGGGGATCCACTTTCTGCAAATGCCGTGAGAGATAGAAATATCAGAACAAATATCAGAACGACTGAACGAGAAAGATGTAGAGACAAAAACAAGACTCATGCCCATGAGCCTAAACCACAAAAAAACTCCACCTTCCGTTCATCTTGAAGGGCCTCCAAACCATCGGCGGCTCGAACCAATATGCCTTCTACCTGTAATGTATTGCAGAGAAATATCTTTTGATAAGGTATAGCAGAGAATTAAGCATTTCTTCCATGTCAAAGGTATACTGTATTTGCAAATGAAAAAACTGACATCCCTTTCTTCTTTTTAAATCCCCAACAAAACCAATTCCAAATCCTGACCAACACCATCAGATGTAAAAGAAATTTTTTGGAAACGAGAATGAGGTTTCTGAAATACTCGTGCAAAACCATAAGAACATCACTGGTCATCAGAATATAATTTTGAATAGAAAAGCTAGTAAATGGAAGATACCGTTGACAAAGATCCACGCTGAGCCTCGGGTGGGATCTCAAAATCCAGTTCAGGGATCTGCACATCACAGCCATAATTTGGTAAAAGCACTGAATACCATATACATTATTATTAAAGATGGAGCAATCAAGAATAAGATCCACGTATAAATGTAACTCTTGAAAAAAAAAGTAGCTCGCTTAGGACCCTCGTCAAATTGTTGATTACTCCCTAAGAAGTACAAGCATTCATCTAAGATGTGCACCATCTTCTTTCATGGGTCTAATAAATACAACCGCATCAAACATGGAAATTAGCTGGTTTACTTACAGTGTATGTGTCAAGACTCCTTAAAGAAATTACAAGAGAGTTTAATAAGGTACCTTGATGGTAGCACTTTCAGACTTCACAACTGTTCTGTCAAGCATCTGCAGTTTCAAATTACCACTAATTCAACATCCGAAAAGAGTTGATTAAAAATTATCATTACCATAAAACACCTCCATGACACTCAACATCCTTTATTTCACAAAGATATGCACAAAGCAGTCAAAAATAGATAAAACCAGAATGACGGAAAGAATCATTCTCTTTTTGAAAGTTCGCTAAAGATCTAGCAGAAAGTATTTTCTCACGAAATGAATACTAAGGGAATCAAGATAATATGTAACTAGGCACTCTATCACAACAAGAAGATATCATGCTACTTCAAAAAATATCCAAGAAACTCTTGGAGAAAAAGATTGTTAAATCTCATTGAGAAATGCAATAAAGCTATTTCAATTTAGTAGATATAGTAACAGCATGTAGCGATGCCAATATATAAAATAAAGTTTCATCTCATGATCCTATCACTTGGAAGTACCTTTTGATCACCTAATGGAACATGCAAGCGATAGCAACATCCTCGAGGCTGAATCTCACCAGCAAACTGCACTTCACTATTTCTTTTATAGGGAAATCAAAAGGAACAAAACGGGGTAAGGTAGGTAGTTGAGCTGACAATTATTCCAATTTCTAATGTGAGATGAAATGCCTTACCTTTCACCGCAATGTGGACAGTCAAATGCTGACAATAATATCTGAAAGAACATTTGATTTCCCTTTTAGAATGACAATCAGCGATGCAAAATAGAGACCGTAACAACAAGGGTGACAGAAAAATAATAAGAAGAAGAATTCTCGCATGTTTTTTTTTCTTTTATTTTTCAATAAGCGAAAAAATTTTAAGCTAGCACCACGTCAGAAAGTGGTGAATGACAGGGACTATTAACGGATGCTGATGAAGAGGAGAATCAGGAAGTTTCTCCTAATGAGGTGAAACATGAGAGGAGGATCATCGGCAATCAAGTACCAGTGAAGGCTTATATAGGATAGGGAGAAAAACAATAAGTGGTGCTTCAAATGTGACAGGTATGCTTTGGATACATTGATTTAGCAGCTCAGAGATGAGTTTTCACAGATGTGGAGATTATTTATGTGGGAGGTTTGAAGGCTGACTGGCTACAACCCTTTTGCTCAGATTTAGGCATTGTCATCTGTTATGGAGGCTAGCTTTGGACTAGCAAATCAGGCTCTTTACCCAATTTCACCTTGCAACTTTCACCTTGAGTGGTGGAAGCAGAGTCATCAGGCACCTAAGATGGCCACATTGCAGCTGAAACTGACTGCAAGATACCATTTCTAGAAATGCTTGGTTCGACATTAAGATCTTATTTGTATCATAGCTCTATAATACTCCTTTTATTCCAACATGTTCTTGATACTCCAACCAAGTAATTCACTACTCAAACAGTCAAATTCTTTTTTATCAACTCCAAAGTAGTCGAAATGTACTGAATCCAGAAATTATTCATGCTTATTGATTAGCAATCAAAAGTACAAAGTGAACCTAAAATATTATCTAAGGAGCTGGAACTAAACAGTCTAAACTTGAATGGAAAAAGAAAAAAAAATCTCTGAAAGAACATGAGATTATCATCAAACGATTCATTTAATCACCAAATAACAACAGTAAAAAATTAAATCAACCTTCAAGAAGCAATGTTCAACCATAGCTAGATTCAACGGCCAATCCAAGTAGAAAGACCAAAGAAAAGGTGGAATTAAGGTAGCCACGTACCTTTCTAAAATGTGGAATCAATGTTAAGAGAAGCCTTGTTGTTCCCTGTCAGCGGAAAAATTATAACCTTAGAGAAAGAGTAGTAGTATTCAGCTGATATTTCCAGACGAAACTAAAACAACCACTGAAGCAGAAAAAATAAGCCCCCAAAAAGAAACCTTTTGTTCTACCAAAGTAGCTCTATCAAGATCCCAAAAGGAGAGGGGGAGCTTAATGCACCAACTTTTATTACCAAAATGCTAACTTTATCGAAAATACTCGATAAACACTACTACTACTACTACAACAACAACATACCCAATTTAATCTCACCAGTGGGTCTGGGAGGGTGAGATGTACGCAGACCTTACCCTTACGTCGAATGAAGTAGAGAGGTTGTTTTAGATAGACCTCGGCTCAAGAAAAATAATTTTGAAAACGGGTTTGGAAAAGGAAAGGAAAGACACTACATGAATCAAATACAAAGATAGAAACACCAAGGTAAAAAAGCAACGGCATAAAAATATAAAGTTGACCAGGATAAAGGAAACAACAGTACTAGTAAAACGGACGAATAAGATATAACTAGAAAAATAACAGTAATACAGATAAGGGTCTCTAAAATGAAAATAATACTCGATAAACACTATTGCTAAAAAATTAAGAGACGAACCAAAGCATATGTGTGGTTCTACAACTCAGCATATTTTAATGTTATCAACCTTTTATTTTAATGACAATGGTGGCTGAGCTAGCTTGTGCACACCTCGACTATTCTACTAATACTTGCAAACTCCCACTGCATAGCATCGGGTAACTCTATCCACCAAGGCCAGAGCATATGTATATGTTGTACAATGCAGCATATGTTCACGTTATCTAACCATTTTACTATTCTCTTACAGACTTTTCAATGCTAAATCCTATTCATTCGAACACAAATTAACACAAAAATTGTAACTTTATAGAAAATACTCGATAAACACCATTGCCTAAAAAGTGCAGAGACAAACCAAAGCATATGTGTAGTTCTACAACTCAGCATATTTATCAACCTTTTTCTTTAATGACGGTGGTGTTCAAGTTAGCTTGTGTGCACCTCGATTGTTCCACCAGGTACCTACTACCTCCCACCAGCACAGGTACAAGGTAACTTTGTCCACCAAGGCCAAAGTGTATGTATATGTAGTACAACACTAAAAACTTCCACGTTATCTAACCATTTTACCATTCTCTTACAGACTTTTCAAAGCTAAATCCCGTTCATTCGAACACAAATTAACATAAAAATTGTAACTTTATAGAAAATACTCAGATAAACACTATTGCCTAAAAAGTGCAGAGATGAACCAAAGCATATGTGTGGTCCTACAACTCAGCATATTTATCAACCTTTTTCTTTAATGACGGTGGTGTTCAAGTTAGCTTGCGTGCACCCGACTATTCTTCTGGATACCTACTACCTACCACCAGTACAATATCGAGTAACTTTAAAATAACAAAAATGAAGTAAATAAATACTCGCTGTAGAAAAGTAAAATTAACTAATAAAAAGTTATATTATACTACTTTATTGAGCGGAATGCTTCGTGCACCGGACTATACATACATTTTGATGACAACGCATACAGAGGCTTTCAACAACATAAAGAGGAGTATCAATTTCCAAATCATTTGCCGACGCTGTAACCGCTTCCACTACTGACCGTACATCCATTTTATGGTTTTCCGGCGGCAATGGCTTTGACAAAATATGAGCAGCGGCTTGTTATTTCTGTTATAAGGGGCCGTGGTCTGGTCTGGTTTTGCAAATTGAGAAATTTGCAGAAATAGGATACTTTAGTGACACTATTTAACCTTCTAACCCACTTAACAAAATGTTTAACTTTAGCACCATGCGCAATGTAGACTGAAAATATGATAACTAGCCATTTTTGGACGTCCTACGTGAGTTTCATTCACTATTTTATTGAGAAATAGTCAAATTTCTCCCTCGCACTTCCAGCCTATTGGTGTTGACAACAATCATATTAGCTACAGTACAAACATCTGAGAATTCGAACTAAGTTCCTGTAAAAAAATCTGGAATTTTGTTCAAAATTTTAGAAAAATCTCAGAGTTTCGTATTTAAAGTCCTGGTATAAAATACGGAGAAATTTTGTTCAAAAATCCCAGTATTTGATCTGGCTAGTCTTCATAAAATTTTACACAGCTAACTGATTTTTATTTAGCGGTGCAAATAAGCTACGGTGCCAAATTTTTATAAATGTAGAAGAAAACTCTTTATGATAAAAGTCCTGGCTAGACATGACAAATAATCAGGACTTAAGAATAAAATATGCACTGAGAAAATTTCTGATTAGTGTTGGCGATTCACCATGACTTATGTCACTGATAATTTGATACGCATTTTGTACTAAAAGACGTCGACATTGGGTAATGAATCTGAAGGAGATGAAAAAATTATGGCGGAGGGCTAAAATGTACAAGTTCTTTGGTTTGAGACTACTTCTTTTATTGGTTTTGTATGAGATACCACTTTTTGATACTCCAATCCTTGTGGGCTGAACTTCATACCACAAAAGTTGAAGTTCAACTTCATCCCACAAGGGTTGGATTGAAGTTGAACTTCATATCTTAGGCATGAAGTTCAGCCCACAAGGGTTGAAGTTACAAAAAGTAATATCTCATGCAAAATCAATAAAAAAAAAAAGTGATCTCAAACTAAAGATTACTGAAAAAAATATCTATTCGTGCACTTTGCCCGCTCACTAGTGTTGGGCTTCTTCTATATATGATTTGGTCGGGGAAAGTACATGAGATGCCACTTTTGCAAGTAGTTTTTGGTTTGAAGCCACTTTTTTATTGATTTTGCATGAGAGACCATTTTTTGGAACTTCAATCCTTTTGGGTTGAACTTCACACAAGTTCAGCCTACAAGGGCTGAAGTTTAACTTCACCTCACCACAAGGATTGAAGTTCAAACTTTGGCCCACAGAGGTTGAAGTTTACGGCATCTATGCCAAACAGTTCAAACCTTACGGATTGAAGTTGAACTTCATAACTTAAGCATGAAGTTCAACCCAAATGGTTTGAACTTCAGCCCACAAAAATTGAAGTCCCAAAAAGTGGTCTTTCATGTAAACCAATAAAAAAAAGTGACTTTAAACTAAATACTAGTGGCAAAAGGGGCCTCTGGGCAAGATTTTCACGATTTGATCTGCCCGGGATAAGTGCACGAAAGGCCACTTTTGCTACTGGTCTTTGGACACAGGCCACTAATACCAAAATATTTAGTTTGTGGCCACTTTTGCTTAAAGAGATAGAACTTCAGTCCAGAGGCCGGATTGAAGTTCAGTCCTTAAAGATTGAACTTCAATCCAGGGCCATATGGACTGAAGTTCAGTCCAGTCCTTAACATGGAACTTCGGTCCATGGCCATACCATGGACTGAAGTTCAGTCCATGGCCATATGGACTGAAAGTTCAGTCCTTTCAGTCAATTATCAGAACTTAAGTCAATATTTATTTAGTAAAGGCCCAAAAATGGCCTCAAACTAAATACTAGTGTTAAAAGTGGCTGCTGGGCGAAATTTTTACGGTCTGCCCCTCCAACTTGGGAAATTGCATAACTGTGACACCATAAGTAATGCGTTGCCATTCTGACCCCTGTAACACTGGTTTAGCAAAAATAACTCCCACTAAGTTTAATGAATAAATTCAGGATGGAAATACTCCTATAAATCTCATAATGATGCTTGTATCCTCGCTCCTCCCTCCCACCCTTTTCTAAGTACTGCCTAAGAGGTAGTACGTGTCTTTGGCTTGAAATAAATACTCATCTTGCTTAGCCAATACTTGCCCTTGAATCTCTTTATATATTTTTTTAGATAACTTGAAAGGCAACACATGCCCCTTCAATCTCTTCCAACATTCTCCCATGCAATACTTGCCCTTTGACCTCTTTCTCTTCATAAGAGGCAATACTTGTCGATTGATAACTTGAAGTGTTACCTACGGATAAAGCGAAAATATTGCTAAAATTATCTTAAACAGGGATGAAAAGGCAGCACAAGACAACTTTAAGGATGCGGGTGAAATTTTTTGCCTCGATTGATTTGAGACGTGTAGGCTCTGTTTAGTGTAATGTTTAAGTTTTATCTCCATTTTTTAAATTGATACAAAAGTAGCCTTAGTTAATAAGTTTTGGCAAACAAGCCAAAAGTTGTGAACATTATTATCATATTTTGATGTAAATAGAATCATTTCCATCATGACTGTAAATCAATGGGCAATCGTCCAAACTCGAGGCTTCCGTTTACAACTGTAAATAATTTTTGACAACTTCCCAAAAGTTTGCTTACAAAAAATCTTTTGACAATAATAAATTCAAAAGTATAATGAGTTCATTAAAATCAAGCTCATCAAGTTGAAATTATTGACCCATCTTTACTTATGTATAATTATAACTTGCTAGTTTTATATGCTTTGCTTTGGAGTTAATTCAAGCAAAATAAAACAACATTACATTATTCCAATATAACTTAGTCACAAATGGAAATTGGATCCCACCATGCAACTCATATATCAAAAAAGTAGTACAGCTAAGTGATGTTTGGAGAATACCTTTGAATCTAAGTCAACATCACTGCACTATGAGAATTTTATACAGTTCTTTTTTATCATCTTCTTTTGGTCTTGGAATATTAATGAATTTGCCCAATGAGCTTTTGGCACTTTCTTGTTGGCCTTGGGTCGGACTAGTTCGGTATCGGACCGGATCGATTTATTATAAACGCTCCGGGACAAGGAGGAAGCGAACATTATCTAGTCTAGGATTAATAATTTCATATATACATTCATTGTGCCTTATTAATTTCTTAGACTTGATGATTTGTTTTTGGTCACTTGGGAAGAAGGCAATATTTAATGGAGAAATATCTCTTGTTATGGGATCAATGATTTGACTTGCATTTAATTTTGTAAAAAATAGAAAACAACCAGTCCCTGCAACATTTATGGACCAATCTACTGGTAAGTCTTCCCTCAAACATTTATGACTATTTTTGCGGCCGTTTGGCTATAGATTCCAAAAAATATTTGAAAGAGTTTTCGGGAGTTAGAGTTGAAAAATAGTATTTGGGAGTTGAAGTTGTATTTCGACATACATTTCACTTGAAAAAAATATAAAATTTTATGAGAGAAGCAGTAACTTTTTTTTTTTTTTTTGAAAAACTTGAAAAAGTACTTTAAACCACTTTTTGATTTTTCAAAAACAGTTTTTCAAAAAAAAAAAAAATTAAAAAGTCACAAGATTTCATGGACAAATATTTTTTCAAGTGAAATAAATAAAAGTTTGCATGCACTTCTGAATGTGAAATAAATCTTGAAAATCGATTCCAATAATTACATAAATTGAATTGTATGAGCATCAAGCATGTATTAACACATGGATCATCGATCGACACAAGTTGTTTCAAAAGTATTACTATATTATTAATAACGTTCAAAAAATTTATATCTATCGTAAATATTTTATTGTATTTATTTAAAATTTACAGACTCTAAGTCTGGATCTAGTTTTGTATTGAATATGTCTCAAGAATGTTTAATCTGGATCAGCATTTGACTAACTTTATTTATTAATATTACCCTCATTTTTTTATTATATCGAAATTAAATTAAGGGCAATTGTCATCACTAACCTCCTAACCCCTAGGAAAAATAGCATGATATGATGTATAGCTAGCTATAATAAAATATAATGATGAGTCTAATAAATTAATCCATTTTTGTAAATTAAGTCGTAATCAGTATACCAAACTCCACCAATCTTGTCTTTTAATTTTTTTTACCCCTCAATTTTCTTTTCTCAATACAAGTAATTAGGCTGAGCATCGAATGAGGGAGCAGAGCCCGAACCAACTTTTTTTCTTGTGTTCTCATACTTAATAATATAAAAAATAATTTCTTTTGATCATAATCATAGATAAAGATAAAAATACCAGTTATCAATTGTTAACTATTGCATTAAAATACTAAATATCACATATACTTCTAATCAAGTCCAGCCGAGCTTTGATCGAGCTTTAACCGAGCCAAGCCGAGCCGAGCTGAGCCAAATTTTAAATGAAATCGAGCCGAGCCGAGCTAAAAGACAATCAAGCCGAGCCGAGCTCCGAGCCGGCTCAGCTCTATGCCCAGGCCTACAAATACTCAAGTTTGAGGCAAAAAAAAAAAAAAAAAAAAGTAGCAATAAATGATTGTTAATAAGTAAACTAATATAGGTGGATTTCAACGTGCACCTTCAAAATTTAAGTTTGTTAGCTTCTAAGCATGTTTTCATGATTACAAAGTAGATAAATAATCATAATAATGATAAAATCTCCCACTAGAAAGCATACGAACAAATTTTATTACTTAATAAAGAAGTACTATTAATTAAAGCACTTTTTGTTCTTTTCTTTCGTTTTGGCTAGACAGATTAGAGATAATGTGGTTTTGATTTGGTAAAATAAACAACCAATAGTTGAAATTTAAGAACCTGTTTGTTGGACTTGGAGCAAGTCGATAATTGGTCGATCTTCTTTTTACGGGACTCGAATACAGGGCTAATTTAAAGTAGTTGATAAACATCGAGTTGTTGAAAGAACTTATTATAAGATTGGTAGTAACAGATACATTTGATGTTTGAATAAAATTATTGAAACTAATCGTAAGCAGTTGGCAAATTTGCTAGAAAATGTTGATAAACTGAAAAAGATAAGTTGGATTGATCAAATTTATGGAGTTGGACCGATCTTATTAGTTTATAAAACTTGGATTGTAAATATTTTTGGTACTTTACAAATATGTAAATTAGCTAAAAGTGCATATAAGATAGTCAAACTAACTTATAAAAGTTACCATACACCTATTTAATTAGATACCAATAATTAGGTCATTAAACTTAAACCCGTGATCACAGTGGAGCGCAAAAAAACACTAGGTAATTGTTTGATGAATGAAAATACTACACAAATATTGATATTGTTAAATAGGAATAGTATGGTCTGTGATAATAGTTATTGCTACAAACATTCGAACAATAATATTTGATAAATGATTAATTTATCGATACATTAATGCCTGCATTTGTTCGTCAGTCTTTTACTTCTTCTGATGGACCACATCACAATGATAAATACTTCAAACAATGGCATGGAGATAACTATGTTGATTGTTTATTTACATCTCCAAATGGTGTCGAAGAAATCGCATAGAATAAGCAAAGAAATTGATAATAGAAATTTATGTCGAAAACAGCCTCGATTTCTATTTTGGTGGAGGCAATTTATTATCTTCAGACCCTACTAGTGAAATTGCACATGCGTATATTATTGTTGTTGTTGTTGTTGTTGTTGTTGTTGTTGTTTATTTACATCTCCAAATGGTGTTGAAGAAATCGCATAGAATAAGTAAAAAAATTGATAATAGAAATTTATGTCGAAAACAGCCTCGATCTCCATTTTGGTGGAGGCAATGTATCATCTTCAGACCCTACTAGTGAAGTTGCACATGCGTATATTGTTGTTGTTGTTGTTGTTATTGTTTATTTACATCTCCAAATGGTGTCGAAGAAATCGCATAGAATAAGTAAAAAAATTGATATAGAAATTTATGTCGAAAACAGCCGCGATCTCCATTTTGGTGGAGGCAATGTATCATCTTCAGACCCTACTAGTGAAATTGCGTGTGCGTATATTATTGTTGTTATTGTTTATTTACACGTGTCGATGAAATCGCATAGAGGAAGCAAAGAAATTGACAATAGAATAAAGATAATATAGAAGCAAAATATTCATTTGAGTAGATCATTGAACAACAAAAAGAAATTGAAAAGTAACACAAAAATAGAATTGAAATTAATACAACTAGGATGTCAAAAGAAAACTTTGGAATGACAAAACGCCATTACTAAGGGACAAAAGTAACAAAAATAGAAAAACCAAAACATATGGACAAAAAGTTGCTTAGTAGTTAAACATCATACTGATTGGAGCCGAGTTTCTATCAAAGTAAATTTTAGTACACAGTATTCCATCCGTTCGATTTTATGTGTCATAGTTTAATTCAGTATGAAATTTAAAAAATATTTTTTTTTAAAAAAACTTGTGGCCTGAAATAAGACATAAGTGATTGTGTAGTTATAAATAATTTCATTAATGACAAAACTGTAATTTCGAAGTTAAATTGTTACCAAATAATGTTACTATTATTTTTGGAACAAACTAATAAGCAAATATTGCCACATAAATTAGGACGGAATGAGTAATATTATGTCAATTAAAAATGGCATTGTCATTATTGAAAATGTTGCATAATTTTAGTTGGCTATTTTTTTGGTACAACTAAGATCTTTCTTTAACTGCGGGCGAGAATAATTCCTCCACTTTGGTAGAAATATGGTCTGCGTACACTCTTTCCAGTCCTCAATTATACAATATCGTTAGGTATTATACTGTTGTTAATAATTAAAGATCTTCGAGTCGAGCCTTGAAAATTAAAAAAAAAAAAATCCCAAATAAGAAACTTTCCATATATTGGTAAAAGTTTTCCTTTTCAAACTTTTACTACTAACTTTCCATTATAAAACTCAGAAAATTACAAACATTGCTTTAAATCTACTACTGCTTCAGTTAGGAAGGGCGCCAAGTGGACCCTTTCTTGCAATCAAACTACCTTCCCGCAATGTCTCTTTCTCATACTTAATACCTCTCCTAACTCTCCTTCTTCTTCCTATCATTCACTCTCCACCACTCTCCACCGCCCTCCTCCGTCGTCGTGATCCTCCGTTAACAACCTCCGGACACCTCGTCTTCTCATTTCGTCGTCGCTCATTTTGTCATTCCATAAAAAAAAAAACAACTGCATGAAACTTCATGCACTGTGTTCTGAAGTTCAGTTTTTCAGTTTATTTCCAACTCATGTCGTTTGCATGAAAGTTCGTGCATCACGACGTTCTGAAGTTCAGTTTTTCAGTTTATTTTCACCTACGTGTCATTTTGCATGAAACTTTGTAAAGTGTGCAAAAAAAAGATTTAGTGTCACTCTACTTTTTTTCGTTACGGCTCGCCTCGTACTGGATAAAACGCCTCACATCACGCTCCGTCTTCGAAAACACTGTTTTAAACTACGTGTTTTTTTTAGTGATCCCAAGAAAGTACAATGTTAAAAATATTCAGTTTTTTATTTCTTGTTTTAATAAATTTTCAGTTAGTGTTTTCTTTAACTTCTGATGGGCTTTCACTATTATCATTAAAATCCGCCATGGATTCCGGCGCCGGTGCCGGAGCTGTATTTTCTGATTGGAATGAAAATGATGATACCCCATGTCATTGGACAGGTATATCATGTGCTAATATTACTGGTAATTCAATGCCACGTGTCGTCGGAGTTACAATCTCCGGCAAGAATCTCCGGGGATACTTACCATCGGAGTTAGGAAGTTTAACTTATCTCCGGCGATTGAATTTGCATGGAAATAATATTTATGGTTCTATCCCTGACCCTTTGTTTAATGCCACTTCATTACATAGTATATTTCTTTATGATAATAATATCTCCGGCCAACTTCCGGCTACTATTTGTAACCTCCCTCGTTTGCAGAATCTTGATCTTTCGAATAATTCGATTTCGGGTACTTTTTCTAAGGATATAAGGAAATGTAGGCAGTTACAAAGGTTGATTCTTGGCCGGAATAAATTTTTCGGTCAGATTCCGGTGGGGGTGTTCCCGGAGATGGCTAATTTGGAACAGCTTGATCTTTCGGATAATTTGTTTAACGGATCGATACCTGATGATATTGGTGAATTGAAGTCACTTTCAGGGACTTTAAATCTTAGTTTTAATCATTTTAGTGGAAAGATTCCAAGAAGTTTAGGTGATTTGAGTTTAACTGTTAGTTTTGATCTTAGGAATAATAATTTGTCTGGTGAAATTCCTCAAACTGGTTCATTTGCTAATCAAGGTCCTACTGCATTTTTGAATAATCCTATGTTATGTGGATTTCCTTTACAAAAAACTTGTAAAAAGAGTTCAAACAATGAATCTGATGTAGTTCAAGGTGAAGGTAATGGAGGGAACGGTTCGCGGAAAGGGTTAAAGCCGGGATTTATTATATTGATCTGTTTAGCTGATGCATTTGGAGTTGCATTTATAGGACTAGTGATTATTTACTTGTATTGGAAAAGGAAGGATTCTGATGGTGGTTGTAGTTGTACTGGGAAAGGGAAATTTGGTGGGAATCATGAGAAGAGAAGTTTTTGTGATTTCCCTTGTATAAATGGATTTCCGAGTAACGATTCAGAAGTTGAGTCTGAGAAAGGTGGTGGTGGTGGTGTGGCTAGTAGTGGCGGTGGTGTTAGTGGTGGCGAGGGTGATCTTGTGGCTATTGATAAAGGTTTTAACTTTGAGCTCGATGAGTTGTTGAGGGCGTCTGCTTATGTGTTGGGAAAGAGTGGCTTGGGGATAGTGTACAAGGTTGTGCTTGGGAATGGTATCCCCGTGGCGGTTAGGAGGTTGGGGGAAGGTGGAGAACAGAGGTATAAGGAGTTTGTGGCGGAGATTCAGGCGATCGGAAGGGTTAAACATCCTAATGTTGTGAAGTTAAGAGCTTATTACTGGGCTCCTGATGAGAAACTTCTCATTAGTGATTTCATTTCTAATGGCAGCTTGGCTTCTGCTCTTCACGGTGAGCTCTTCAAATATTTACAATTGTTCTTCAGTTTGTTCCATGCTTGTCTAGCAGATATACATCTTGAATTAATCACCTCTATGTTCATGTCTAACATGCAGATATACTACTTAAATTCTTTACTGTCATTATTAGTAGATCGATAAAGTAGTTAGCATTTCATACTTTGCAAGATCGTTAGGTGCTAAGTGCAATTCTTTTGCCCCGCCAGCCGGGGATGAAGGACTCAGTGGCTGGAATGTAGAAGTTACCTGGCTACCTCTTTTCATGCTTAAATTTCTGCATAATATATAATCTTTGATCATTTGTTCAAGGACATGAAAGACGCAAAAGTAGTAGGTAGTTGTCCTTTTGAATGTTTTGCTAGAAATTTGTCATGTTCTAGCTCTAATTATCATCAACTAGCATAATTAATTGAAGTATGTAATGATTATTAGCCATTGGTCTTAATGATAGTAATTATAGTAATTAGTCATATGCCTTCTAAGGATGCAATTATCTTGAAAGAGTACCATGTGCTTGCAAGTGAAGGAAGAATGATGAAAATAGAAACTATTGGGTGGTCTTTCTTGATTACATGCTTAGAATTTAAGCCTAATGATGTCAGATGTATAGCTTCATAATGAAGTTTTAAGAAGAATGTATCTTAAAGTTATTATCTACATAACTTAATTAGGCTTTGGTACTGACTGTTTCAGTAGGCAAGTAAGAAGCACATCTAAACACATTAGCATAATCACATTCCTTTCAATGTTCCTGTGTGGACTTGCTCAATTTAAATGCAGAGGCGATAATCAGATTTTGACATAGTAAGAAACCTGCACATGGTGCCTATGGGGACTCATTATGTTTCGAAAGGATTTAGTCACTTTCGCCTAATGTGCTTTGGCTGTACGGAAAGTTTCCTTTTCTATCGAAAGAAACTGGATTTGTAGCTATTATTTACCATCTGGTTTGAAATGGAACTTATTCTTCCTTGAGATGGATTCCGACTGTGGCATACTTCTAGAGATAGTATTGTTCAGGTGAAGTTTGTATTGCTGCATTGATGGTTACAATACTTTAGATTTTATCTCCAGCACAAATGTATATTAAGTTTATTGAATTTCTACATGTCACTCTGTATTTGTTTACAATCGCTACCTCAATGCAATTGTTTTGTTTCTGAAAGCATTCTGCTCAAGCCTTGCATTGCATACTTGATGATCACTGGTTATATTGTATTTGACGCTAGTCATTTCTAAAATAAACCTTTTTGGGTTATGTAAACTGTAAGTATTGTGTTGTAAACGACGTGATTGACTATTTGATTTGCCTACAGGGAGAAATGGGCAACCATCGCCAGGCATGACCTGGTCAACAAGACTGAAAATTGCCAAGGGAACAGCGCGAGGCTTAGCCTATCTCCACGAGTGTAGCCCAAGGAAATTTGTCCATGGAGACATAAAACCATCCAACATTCTCTTGGATAATGAACTGCAGCCGTATGTATCTGATTTTGGCCTCAATCGGCTGATAAATATTACTGGAAACAATCCGTCCTCTTCAGGTGGCTTTATGGGTGGAGCTCTTCCTTACTTGAAGCCTGCTCAACCAGAACGACCAAACAACTATCGAGCACCAGAAGCTCGAATCACTGGTAACAGGCCTACCCAAAAATGGGATGTCTACTCGTTCGGGGTTGTTTTGCTCGAACTGCTAACTGGAAAATCTCCTGACCTCTCAATTCCCACAACTTCAACTTCAACAGAGGTTCCTGATCTTGTAAGATGGGTAAGAAAGGGATTCGAGGAGCAAAATCCACTATCCGACATGGTAGAACCAATGTTGCTTCAAGAAGTCAGTGCTAAAAAGGAAGTACTTGCTGTTTTTCATGTAGCTCTTGCATGCACTGAGGCGGATCCAGAAATTCGACCAAGGATGAAAACCGTCTCAGAAAACATTGAGAAAATTGGATCATAATCTTTTGGCTACTCTCATGTCAAGGATTTCTTGAGTTCCTAGTATTTTTGCAGTTCTATCATTTTTTTTCTTCTTTAGAGGTTTCTTATATCTCTATATTTCACTGCAGAAAGTATAGAATCCAAGATTTCTGTCATTCTTTGGCAGTTAATTAGTTGTTTATCTTTGTAATCTATTCCTGTTATTCTGAAGTTAAAACTACTTTTCATAGTCAATAAAAGTAATTCATTGTTAATAAGATCTAACCGGAAGAACATTAACTTTAGCCTAATAGTAAGAGCGCATCAAGTGATGTGTGAGTTAGGTGCACGTCACAGGTTCGAATGCAGCTAAAAAGTGAATATCTTGGCATTTGAAGACCATTATTCACCGGGTTTCAGGTTGTGCACCATTGGTCTCTTAATTTCCAGGTTATAATTACAAATCCTAACTGAAGAAAATGTACAAACCTGAAGTAAGAGACTTGAAACACCATCTGTCCTATTATATATCTTAGAAACACCAATGCATTCACTATGCATCGAAATCCGTTATGACACATTGTGTAAAAATAACTTTACTTTTCAAGTATTCCCAAGTGCACCAAAAGTCTCAAATTATTGTCTCGCGATATTTTTCTAACCGATAAAAGTCGATTTTTATGAAGTTTTGCCAAAAAATTTACAAGCAAGTATTGTCAATGCTACAACACTATGTCACATTTTGAACTTTTCTCTAACCAGCAAAACCTATAAATACCGACAAAAATAAGTTTAGTTTGGTTCACACTCCTTAAACGGGGTTAAAAATTAGCCAGTGCCCTAAAATTATCCTATTCATGCAAACAAAAAGTAAATAGGAATCCGACCCTAACTAAGAAGCAACAAATTAACGATAATATATAATAGATTCGGGTCAATTGAAAAATCTTCGGGTCAAAAAACTTTCAGATTTTGCTCCCAAAACTTTTTTCGCTCTTTTTCTTCTTCGTCATTGAATTGTAAAAATAACCACAACTGCGAGCTTTCTACACTTGCAGCTCTTCGAATATCAGGTACTTTTTTGGCTACTTTATGTAAATTCGATTTAATTTTGTTTAGTTGCTGTTGGATAAAAATTTTGCATTTAAATCATGTAAATATTGATTTATTTAGCTGCAATTGATGTGATTTAAGTTGAACTACTATATTATTGTGTTGCGTTATGAATTTGTTTCTGTTATTCATGTTGCTAGTAAAATAGGAGTTTGTTTATTTTACTAGTTAGTTGAAACTTTGGATGCTATAGGAGAAGATATGATATTTCCGCTAGGGCTTTAGTCTAGTGGTAAGAGCTCAGCTTGTGACGTGTGGATCAGGCGCTCGTCACAGGTTTGAACCCTGTTATAGACAAAATAGGAGTTACGTTTAATAGTTAGTTGAAACTATGCATGCTATAGGAGAAGATACAATATTTTCCTTAGGGTTTTGGGCTAGTGGTAAGAGCTCAAATTTTTACTTGTTCTTTTTCCACTATTTTCTTATTTCATGATTAAATTGAGGAAATAATAGAAATATTATTCCACTATTGGCTATTTAAGCTATTAATATAGTAAATACGTAATACTTTTGAAATACTACAAATTTTTTAGAAGCTTCAATTTCTTCAAGTAACTACAAAATCATCAAATTTGAAAATTTCAATAGAAAAAAAGTTAGAGATATGTTAAATGGATTAAAAGTTAAAAGAAAAGTTCAATTTTGATAGATAAAAAATAAAAAATAATAACTTAAAATGTAATTTAAGTGGGGCGGGCGGGGCGGGTCAAAACGGGGCGGGGCAGGGCGGGGCGGGGCAGAAACTTGACAAAGACTAAATGGGGCGGGGCGGGGCGGGGCAGGGCAAAACTTTGGCGGGGGAAGGGCTCAACCCGCCCCGCCCCGCCCCATTGCCACTCCTATTGCAGGTTCTCAGCAATCATAGGCAAGTCAAAGAACAGGAACAAGAACAAGGACAAAGACCTTCGTATTGGGTCTGATTTCCTTGTTAGCCGTCCAGCGACTCGATCCAGGATTAGGGGCATAAACTGGGCAGAGAAGCATAAAGCAGCATATAAGTATAACTGCATATAACTGCCTTAATTTAAAAAATTAACGCAGGATATAGGTCATCATTAGCCTTTTTGATGAACTTAAACCTAAATGAACTGAACTTCATTGTAAGTGCTCTTCCAAGTGGATGATTGCAATTTTGTTCTCAACAAAGCACATATATACTCCTTAATAATTGCTTAAGCATAATTTATATGGATATCAAGGGGGGCTGATTATTGCAATGAAAAGGTATGGTTTATAATCTCATCTGTATAGCGGTAGGGTCGCACCCAAGGGTGTGGTCTAGTGGTCAATGAAGTGGGATAGAACCCTGAGGTCTTAGGTTCAAATCCCAGTGGAGGCAAAAAACACTAGGTCTTTCTTCCCATCTATCTAAGCCTTGGTGGATAGAGTTACCTGGTACCTGTTGCTGGTGGGAGGTGGCAGGTATACGGTGGAATTAGTCGAGGTGCGCGTAAGCTGGCCCGTACACCACCGTTATCAAAAACTAGTATAGCACGCGCGGAGATTATCAAAAGAAATTAGCCATACCAAATTTTATATATCAAAGTGGAAATGTATAAAATTTTAAGTATTGAGTCTTTAAATTTAAGTATTTGCCTATAAATGATTATATATCGCATCATATAGGTCACATAAAAAATGGTAGAAAACAAAACTTCTTAAAACAGATAGGCTTTTTTGGAATTTTAATCTCAAAATATTTTGAGTTTTCTCATAAGAAGATAATATGTGTTCCTCAAAACAAATTTTGTTTCTCTAGTATATACATATCTGAACCCAATATTATGACTAAATAAATGCTGGAGAAACTAAGTAAGTTATTATCTGAAGTACTCCTATCTTATGTAATGGAACATTAGAGTATATATCTGAAGTACTCCTATCTTGTGTAATGGAACATTAAAGTATATATTGAATAATGGAAGAGATTTAACTTTTTAAAATTATTATTAGTTGATGTCATATTGTTTAGTCCAGTGCTATATGTATGAGAGCTCCAACTTAGTTCAAATGAATGTAGAATGGTTCTCATACTTTTATAGTCTGGATGCAATTGAGTCATAAGTTGCTCTAACATTAATTTTTTTTTCTAAAATAAAGTTAAAAAATATGTTAGGTATCAATCTATCATTTGATCGAGACGAAAATATAAGATATCCATATTGTTTGTGACATAAACCATTTGGATGTATAGACTGAAAAAATACATAACAATAATTAGACGAAAAATAAATTAAATACATCTTTAATTAGATCACAAAAAACTTCTTTTTACACTATGTTTCTAGCTTCATTTGTTATTTTTTCATCATCATTATAAACTAAAATCTCAACGACTTCCTACACGTTACACGTGAAGAAGCAACATAAAGTTGTCTATGTGTAAATACTGATTTCTTCAAAAATAACCCCACATGCAACAATGATTGGCCTTAACTTTTATTAATGGTCATGGCAAAAGACACATAAAAAGTTTTCTCGTATCAGATGGAGTCAACATCATTCTGGGGATAAACACTTTTTGTCCATATTACCTGATTAAACCTTGGCGTCTATAACTCAATGTTCAAGTCTTGTGATGATCCATCTTGTGCCAGTACCCAATCCTAATGACTTGTCTATATTTCCCTTGCGCATAAGCACTAAGACTCGCATAATGCGCGAACAAAAATAAAATTTAATCATAACAAATTATGATCTTAATCGTTTTGAGCATTTTAAATTTAGCTGTTTTAACAAAATCTCAAATGTTATGTTAATTTTCTGCTACATACCTAATAACAAAATTGTTAATAAATTAAAAGTAACGACTGGTGGAGTTATCAAGTAAAATTTCGATGAAACTTATACATTTTCTTATGTAGTTCGTGATACAAATAATTTGAATATTACGACTGTTTCTTACAAAAATTACGGAATTTTTTTCTCAGCATGATGTCACAGAATTGATAGATAATTTTTTAAAAATACCTATGACTGGAAAACTAACTAATTCTCACGGAAAAATCATAAACAAATAAGCAAAAATATCTCAAATTAAATTGCCACCCATTTCCTTTTATCATGATCATCACACATTATATTAAATTGCCTCGAACCCATTTTCTTCTATCATGATATTATGAAAATGATACAGAGACTTATAATATACAATAAACAATAATCCTTTCATATGTATACATCAAGTTGTTTTGTTTCCATAAATCCTCGGAGTATCACAAACGCATGCATGGATGCTAAATTTATTAAATGTTGTCAATGAGCATAGCATCGTTCGTAAGCATTGATCCACGCTCTACAATCTATAAAAAATTACATAAATTGAATAGAAAAAATAAAAAATTGCGCCTAAGTTTAATGCACCAATCAACTTCTGTAACTCTAAAATCATAGTTCTTCTTAGTTTATAATTCCTTTAGATCTATAGTGCCAACACTTATCCTCATATTTAGACAAACTTCTCATTCCTTGAGGACGGAGGATACCCGAAGAATACCATGGAACACAAACAACTGGAAAAGAGATGTATAGAACTTTGGTAAATAGATGCTTAGTAGCATTATATTTTTTCTAATGAGATGCCTAACGAAATAAAACCTTAAGCATCATTCACTTAAATTTATCTTGATAAATACAAACTGGAAATTCAAATTTCCTATCAAAATCATAAACTAAAATTTTGCCACCATGAAACTCTCTATCTTCAGATTTGATCAAATATGATCGGCATTTTTAAAATTTAAATTAAGATTTCACTCATTCTTGTTTAAAATAACTATAAATATAATAAAGCATATATGAACCTCATCTATTATTTAAACTTGATTATTATTTAAACTTGATTATTGTAATGCTGAAAGACTAAGTTAATACAAAATCTTATTACACTTGTAACTACTTTAGTCGTTTGATATGATAAAAGCAATACTAACATTATTATCAAATATTACACTTAAAGAAAATAGATTTATGAAATATTTAAAAAAAACTATAATTATATAAATAGGTTAGTATCATCTAATTTCTAGAGAAACCTTGTATAGTCTTCTCATTTTCATGAAACATAACTAAGTTACCTTACAAATAATAACAAATGCATCATTCAAATTAAGATTCTGAAATTATCCTTCGCTCTCGCCCAACTCCCATTCCTGGAGTAATGTCTAACAAAAAATTATATAGCAATAGTCAATATGCAAAATTGAACCATATATCAGAAAATACTAAAAGGAAAAGTGGCTTCTTAAAACAATTGTGAGGCAGCAATATACCTGCAAACCGTACCTTTATATATAAATAAATGTTAATCCAAAATTTATAAACATATATAATCGTGTACATAAGAAAGAGGCATGATATAAGATACATATTAAAGAAGATAATAAGATTCAAAACTCAGATAGTTTTAAAATAATGACCTGCAAAATCTTGTAAACAGCCATGAGTAGTATTCTTTTAAAAATTTATCTAAAAAATACTAAACAGAGCAATGTAAAGTTTCAAGAATCGAAACCTCATTTATTCATCCATAGAAACAAAAGACATCATCGTCATCAAAGTCGTAGTATAATTCATTGCCACATTTCATATTACTATGAAAAACTATACGCAGTTTATTTAATCTCATTATCCTGCATTAACAAATAGAGACATATTTTTGAATATACCAATTTACACTCTCTGTAAATGAATATTCTCCAAGAATTGCTATCAACCAATCTATTGTTTAACCGGCAAATTTCCAAAAAATAAAAAAGTGACAAAAGAAACTTTATTCTTATCAAAAGTTATTATTACCCAGCATTGACATCAATCATTTAATTATTAAACCTACAAAATCCATATTAATAAGAAAAGTGTCAAAAAAAAATCTATAGTTACCATCAACCAAAATATTATTATCAAAATTTAATGTATTTTCTAAAAGCATGTATTTAATATATGAATTAAATTTGCCTGCTTAAAAAGGATAATACTGTACTTACCGATTAAAAATTCCAGAACTTAATTTAATTTTCTGATTGATATACCTCCATGATTGAAGCTTTTAGGTACCTACAAAAAATAAAAAAGAGAGCACAAAAGATTAGAGAATTCTTAAATTGCATATTCGTTGCCTTCATATTGGTGGAAGTGCTCTTTATATAGAAAACAATATATAAGATAAGATCTTAATTAATATTTAACTTTTAAAATCCTCAATATTAGGACTTTTTATGTAGTTGGAATAGGAACCTACAAAATAGGACTTTAGGAGTTTTTTAAATTAAATGATTTCCACTCTAACAAATGTCCACTCTTTAGTCGTTTTCTACTTATCACTCTAAACTAATTGTGTTTAATGACTTTATACTTCTGAAGAAGATTGGCAAGATTCATTTCAAGATAAGTCTTTTATTTTCCATTCAAATTTTAAATATTCTCGATAAGGCATAGTTAACTAACCACACACAGAATATATCTTTGTTTTAAAGTCAGAAGATAAAACTAACAATATTTATATAGAATATAGATATACATGGATAGCTTTAAATTCAAATTTTAAAATTGTTTAAGATAAAGCAATATGTTTTATCTTTCAATTCAAATAAAAAAACACTTATCTTATAATGTGAATTTAAATTTGAATAAAATGTCATTACAAATGTTGTCCTAATGTCCTATCCTAGGAAAACACTTATCTTATAATGTGAATTTAAATTTGAATAAAATGTCATTACAAATATTGTCCTAATGTCCTATCCTAGATTTTGTCCTAAGCGTTCTTTGTTTTTATATATATATAGATAAAAAAAAAAAAAAAATAGCGGTAGGGTCTGAAGAACTTCTGTATACATGTTGAATAGTAGTTTGTATCTTTTTCTTGTATCTGCTGGAAGCATCAGAATAAGGAGTCATTCATCAAGTAAAATGATTTTGATTGCATAACAGGCCTTTGGAAATGTCATGTTAGAATTCACATATCCACATTCTAATGAGTCATTTTCCTTTTCGGTCCTTGACTGACGACATACTTCAAACATACTTGGTGTGCTTAATCATCAAAACTTTAGGGAAATGGCTACATCAGCAAAGATACTAGCTCCTGACAAGCCTAACCCAGCTGAAGACTGGACAGTTGTATTGCCTCGCCGTGGAAAACAGAAAAGAAATTATCATAAAGTTATCATCCGCGATCGGGAAAAACAAGAGCAAACGTGGACTCCAGCAGATATTGAGACCAATCCAGAGAGAGAATCTAAATTGATGCAGAAGATACAAACCTGCATGAAGAAACTTGAGAGCTCCCCCTTCTGGTTGACCTTTTCGGATCAGTTACAAACTCCTGAAATATTTGATTGGTTTCTAAAATTTGGGGGCTCAGAAGGAAAGATGCAGATGGTAATTTATGGAATTGGTAGCGTAGAATCGTATGAACCTCCTCGATTACAACTTAGTCTTGCAATCTTAATGAAGAGAATGTTTAGTTGGATTGGGGAGGTAGAGGTTTTTGATCCAGTGATCTCTCTGGCAGAATCTAGGGTACTGGCAGCTCTTGGCTGTTCTGTCCTAACAGTAAATGAACAAGGTCGACGTCAAGCTTTAAGACCTACAATGTTCTTCATGCCACATTGTGAGGCTGAACTGTATGACAATCTTCTGGAGGCAAATTGGAGGGCTGATCTATTGAATAATATTGTACTATTTGGAAACAGTTTTGAGGCATATGAGCAACACTTGTCAGTGTGCAAAAACCTTACTCTTGCTGATTCTAGGAAGCATATCCTGGCAATCAGGCAGTTCGTGAAAGAATATGGAATCAATTCTTTTTCAGATGATTTTTTCCGAGCCTTCCATGGTTCGAGTTGGCACTTTTTCAATATTGATTCTCATACAGATTTATGTGATGCTAAACCATGAACTCCATCATTTTTTCTGGATCATACTCTTCATTGAAGTTTGAATATCAAATTTGTATTAAATTGTAGGAAAATTCTCTTCTTCATCTTTTGTTTTGTAGAATTAAAGCATGTGGTCAAGCTCTTAAAGTTTTTATTGCTAAGCCCATTGTTGGCTGAGATGCTGCGCCATTGCTGTATGATTGTTTCTTCATGTGCATGCCCTTGAACATGCCTCGTTTATCCTTATATGACAAATTGAAGTGTCCTAATGAGAGTATTTTTTAAGATTTTATAAAGCTTGGTGGTTTATGACATCTCCTTTACAACCGACTAACCGCCTATTTTCTGATGTTTCAAAAGCAATGTCTGAACCTCGAACATGGAGGTGGGAGAGTTGATGCTCTGTGTTATTTGACTTTGGGCTTCCTAACGACAATCTGAAAGAGGTGAGTGATGGTATGCATTAAGTTTTTGCATCAAATGTTGTAAATACTGTCATGATGAATTGAATAATAACATTTTAGTTTTAGCTTTTGTTTATAATGAAATGCTAAGGTTGCTGTACTGAATAAAGATGGCTTGGATCAACTGTAGGGGGTGATTTGATTATTTCAGTTTCATTCACATTTGTTTGACCTTTTATTTCATATGAATTTCCTTTATCTTATGTGCATACCACTAAGGTTACTCGATAAGTCAACAGCAAATGAAGTATGGATACTGTTTGGATCGAGTAAATTTTGTACATTCGCCAGTATACTAGGATACTTGGGTGGTGGATGCTTAGCACGCTGCTCCTTATTGTTCCACCATTTGCTATTTGATTCAGGAGTATACCATTGGTTCTAAGAAATTTGTTAATCTTCTGATGATCTTCACGTTATTATTGCGAAAGGAGATCATGAAATTTGAATCTTTTAGTATTATTATCTTATTATAGTGCCTGAAGTATTGAAAAATATTATGGTTAAGTGATAACGGATTGCATATTACACACCTGTGAATTTTTCATTTTGATGTATGTATTGGATTGGATGTGACAATTTATTTTTCTGTTTCTCCTCTAGAAATATGTACTTTCAACCTGTCCAACTAAATTTATTCTGCGACAATTATGAAATATATATAAAAAATAAGAGAATTTTTTCATCATTCCATTTCAATGTTACTGTGTGGACTTGCTCAATCTAATGCAGAGGCAATAATCAGATATTGACATAATAAGAAACCTGTACATGCTGCAAATGGTGACTTTATGTTTCCAAAGGATTTAGTCCCTTTCACCAAATGTGCTTTGGCTGTTACGAATGTTTTCCTTTTCTACCGAAAGAAACTGGATTTGTAGACTACCCTGCCTGGTATTTACCTTCTGGTATTTGGAACTTATTTTTCCTTGAGATGGATTCTAACTATGCCATGTTTGATATGATGTCGTGAAGTTTGTATTGCTGCATTGATGGTTACATTAGTTTAGATTTTGTCTCCGGCACAAATGGATATTAGGTTTATTGAGTATCTATCTTCACTGCTCCATATACATGTCATTGTGAATCTGTATACAATCACTACCCCATAACAATTGCTTGGTTTCTGATAGCATTGTAGGTTCTGGCTTGCTCAAGTCTTGCACACTTGTTGATCACTGGTTATATTGTACTCGATGCTCATCATTTCTTAAAATAAACCTTTTTGGGTTATGTAAACTGTAAGTATTGTGTTGTAAACGACGTGATTGACTATTTGATTTGCCTACAGGGAGAAATGGGCAACCATCGCCAGGCATGACCTGGTCAACAAGACTGAAAATTGCCAAGGGAACAGCGCGAGGCTTAGCCTATCTCCACGAGTGTAGCCCAAGGAAATTTGTCCATGGAGACATAAAACCATCCAACATTCTCTTGGATAATGAACTGCAGCCGTATGTATCTGATTTTGGCCTCAATCGGCTGATAAATATTACTGGAAACAATCCGTCCTCTTCAGGTGGCTTTATGGGTGGAGCTCTTCCTTACTTGAAGCCTGCTCAACCAGAACGACCAAACAACTATCGAGCACCAGAAGCTCGAATCACTGGTAACAGGCCTACCCAAAAATGGGATGTCTACTCGTTCGGGGTTGTTTTGCTCGAACTGCTAACTGGAAAATCTCCTGACCTCTCAATTCCCACAACTTCAACTTCAACAGAGGTTCCTGATCTTGTAAGATGGGTAAGAAAGGGATTCGAGGAGCAAAATCCACTATCCGACATGGTAGAACCAATGTTGCTTCAAGAAGTCGGTGCTAAAAAGGAAGTACTTGCTGTTTTTCATGTAGCTCTTGCATGCACTGAGGCGGATCCAGAAATTCGACCAAGGATGAAAACTGTCTCAGAAAACATTGAGAAAATTGGATCATAAACTTTTGGCTACTCTCATGTCAAGGAGTTGCTTGAGTTCCAAGTATTTTTGCAGTTCTCCTATCATTTTTTTTTTCTTCTTTAGAGGTTTCTTATATCTCTATATCTCGATGAGTTGTTGAGGGCTTCTGCTTATGTTTTGGGAAAGAGTGGGTTGGGGATAGTGTATAAGGTTGTGCTTGGGAATGGTATCCCGGTGGCGGTTAGGAGGTTGGGGGAAGGTGGGGAGCAGAGATATAAGGAGTTTGTGGCGGAGATTCAGGCGATCGGAAGGGTTAAGCATCCTAATGTTGTGAAGTTAAGAGCTTATTACTGGGCTCCTGATGAGAAACTTCTCATTAGTGATTTCATTTCTAATGGCAGCTTGGCTTCTGCTCTTCACGGTGAGCTCTTCGATAATTTACAATTGTTCTTCAGTTTTGTTCCATGCTTGTGTATTAGATATGCATCTTGAATTAATCATCTCTATGTTCATGTCTGCTAACATCTACTTAATTTCTTTAGTGGCATTACTAGTAGATTGATAAAGTAGTTAGCATTTTATACTTTGCAAGATCGTTAGGTGCTAAGTGCAATTCTTTTGCCCCGCCAGCCGGGGATGAAGGACTCAGTGGTTGGAATATAGAAGTTACCTGGCTATCTCTTTCCATGCTTGAATTGCTGCATAAAATATAATCTTTGGTCATTCGTTTAAGGAGATGAAAGACGTAAAAGTAGTAGGTAGTTGTCTTATCGGATGCTTTGCTGGAAATTTGCAACGTTCTAGTTCTAATAATCATTTACTAGCATAACTGATTGAAGTATGTACGATTATTTAGCCATTGGTCTTAATGATTACAAGGAGTAATTAGTCATATGCCTTCTAATGATGCAACTATCTTGAAAGAGTACCATGTGCTTGCAAGTGAAGGAAGAATGATGAAAATAGAAACTATTGGGTGGTCTTTCTTGATTAGATGCTTAGAATTAAGCCTAATGATGTCAGCTGCATAGCTTCATGATGAAGTTTTAAGAGAACATAAACAGGTAGATTAAATAACCAACTTAATTAGGAATTTGAAATGACTTTTTCAGTAGGCAAGTAAGAAGCACATCTAAACACATTAGCATAATCACATTCCTTTCAATGTTACTGTGTGGACTTGCTCAATTTAAATGCAGAGGCGATAATCAGATTTTGACATAGTAAGAAACCTGCACATGGTGCCTATGGGGACTCATTATGTTTCGAAAGGATTTAGTCACTTTCGCCTAATGTGCTTTGGCTGTACGGAAAGTTTCCTTTTCTATCGAAAGAAACTGGATTTGTAGCTATTATTTACCATCTGGTTTGAAATGGAACTTATTCTTCCTTGAGATGGATTCCGACTGTGGCATACTTCTAGAGATAGTATTGTTCAGGTGAAGTTTGTATTGCTGCATTGATGGTTACAATACTTTAGATTTTATCTCCAGCACAAATGTATATTAAGTTTATTGAATTTCTACATGTCACTCTGTATTTGTTTACAATCGCTACCTCAATGCAATTGTTTTGTTTCTGAAAGCATTCTGCTCAAGCCTTGCATTGCATACTTGATGATCACTGGTTATATTGTATTTGACGCTAGTCATTTCTAAAATAAACCTTTTTGGGTTATGTAAACTGTAAGTATTGTGTTGTAAACGACGTGATTGACTATTTGATTTGCCTACAGGGAGAAATGGGCAACCATCGCCAGGCATGACCTGGTCAACAAGACTGAAAATTGCCAAGGGAACAGCGCGAGGCTTAGCCTATCTCCACGAGTGTAGCCCAAGGAAATTTGTCCATGGAGACATAGAACCATCCAACATTCTCTTGGATAATGAACTGCAGCCGTATGTATCTGATTTTGGCCTCAATCGGCTGATAAATATTACTGGAAACAATCCGTCCTCTTCAGGTGGCTTTATGGGTGGAGCTCTTCCTTACTTGAAGCCTGCTCAACCAGAACGACCAAACAACTATCGAGCACCAGAAGCTCGAATCACTGGTAACAGGCCTACCCAAAAATGGGATGTCTACTCGTTCGGGGTTGTTTTGCTCGAACTGCTAACTGGAAAATCTCCTGACCTCTCAATTCCCACAACTTCAACTTCAACAGAGGTTCCTGATCTTGTAAGATGGGTAAGAAAGGGATTCGAGGAGCAAAATCCACTATCCGACATGGTAGAACCAATGTTGCTTCAAGAAGTCAGTGCTAAAAAGGAAGTACTTGCTGTTTTTCATGTAGCTCTTGCATGCACTGAGGCGGATCCAGAAATTCGACTAAGGATGAAAACTGTCTCAGAAAACATTGAGAAAATTGGATCATAAACTTTTGGCTACTCTCATGTCAAGGAGTTGCTTGAGTTCCAAGTATTTTTGCAGTTCTCCTATCATTTTTTTTTCTTCTTTAGAGGTTTCTTATATCTCTATATTTCACTGCAGAAGGTATAGAATCCCAGTGTGCTGCAGCAAGATTTCTGTCATTCTTTGGCAGTTAATTAGTTGTTTATCTTTGTAATCTATTCCTGTTATTCTGAAGTTAAAACTACTTTTCATAGTCAATAAAAGTAATTCATTGTTAATAAGATCTAACCGGAAGAACATTAACTTTAGCCTAATAGTAAGAGCGCATCAAGTGATGTGTGAGTTAGGTGCACGTCACAGGTTCGAATGCAGCTAAAAAGTGAATATCTTGGCATTTGAAGACCATTATTCACTGGGTTTCGGGTTGTGCACCATTGGTCTCTGAATTTCCAGGTTATAATTACAAATCTTAACTGAAGAAAATGTACAAACCTGAAGTAAGACCCAAGTAAGAGACTTGCTGAAAAGTTAAAGGGAATGAACGCATGTAAAACAGCCACCAACTTCACGAAAATTTAAATAAAAGCCAGTTTGTAAGTTGCTCAAAGAGAAACAACATTGCTTAAATTTTGCTAGAAAAGTTTGAACAAAACACGAAAAATCTCAGGAAACTTTTATGGAATATTGAACTAAACTACAATTTCTTTTTTTCTAAGATTTAATTCAAAGTTCAAGGAATTTTTTTGGAGCTCAGAAAATTTCATGAGACTTCATATTTAGCACTCACCAGGTCTATACAATTTTTAAAATTAGAGTCCGCTTGGATGGTTGCTACCCATCGTTTCATAATGTGTTGTATTGTATTGTATCATATGGTACTGTATCGTATTGTGTTGTACAATATTTGGATAGACTGTATTTTTTACCGTGGTTTCATAATTTAAAATAAGGTAAAGGATAAAATGAAAATATTAAATAATAAGTGAGGGCATGATGGGTAAGAAAAATAAGTAACGACGCGATCCCACCAAATTGGTCTACATAAAGTGACAGTTTTCATTGTTATATAACCATGGATTTAACGATACCATACAATATTAATTAGAGAAACAATCAAAACAAACGTCATACCCATGATAATAATACAATATCATACCATGGGTGGCTATTCTTCTAAAAAATTTTAAGCAAGGGTTGATAACGGGCTACGGGGCCTAATTTAAAGGAACTTCAATTTGGGTGGGGGGGGGGGGGGGGGGGAGAAGCGCACAAATAACCTATTTTCACAAATCCATTTAAGACGTAATCACTTTCAACAACACTTTGAAATGCCTTACTTTGTCAACATCGCTTTAACAGCAATTTGACACGCTGACGATGTGTAAGAGTTGAAAAGAAGTAGCTCTCGGACATCAATTATTTCTTATTTTAATTTTTGATATTCGAGCTTATTATTTACTTAATTCGCTTTAGCTGATGCGGTAATATTCTATTTTTAGAATTAGCTTTAGATTTTTCATTTCATATAAATATTGTTACTAATAAATGAAGGATGAAAGTCATATGCAGAGACTAAAATGAACCATAAAATCTGCCCATCTGCTTAGAAACACCAACACATCAACTATTCATTGAATTTCATTACGACACATTGTGCAAATATGACTTCAATTTTCAAGTCTTATCGAGTTTACCAAAAATTGTGAGTTATTGTATTATAATTATTTTTGAACCAGTAAAAGTTAATTCTTATAAAATTTACGAGTAAGGATTGTCAATTCTACTAAATTTATATCCACCTGCAAATATATTTTTGTCTCCGTCTAATAAAACTTGAAAATTCACTTTTTTTTTTTTGCACTCCTACGGGGATTAAAAAAAAAAACCAGTGCACTAAAATAATCCTATTCGTGCAAATTCAAACGACAAATAGGATTTCAAACCGCTAAAACTCGGGTCGGTTTATAACTGACCCTAACTAAGAAGCAACAAATTAACGTAATAGTAATATAATAGATTCGGGTCAATTGAAAAATCTTCGGGTCAAAAAACTTTCAGATTTTGCTCCCAAAACTTTTTTCGCCTCTTATTCTTCTTCGTCATTGAATTTTTTACACTTTCGCCTCTACGAATATCAGGTACTTTTTTGGCTACTTTATGTAAATTCGATTTAATTTTGTTTAGTTGCTATTGGATGAAAATTTTGCATTTAAATCATGTAAATATTGATTTATTTAGCTGTAATTGATGTGATTTTAGTTGAACTACTATATTATTGTGTTCACGTTATGATTTTGTTATTGTTATTCATGTTGCTAGTGTGAAATAGGAGTTTGTTTATTTTACTAGTTAGTTGAAACTTTGGATGCTATAGGAGAAGATACAAAAGTTCCCCTAGAGCTTTGGTCTAGTGGTAAGAGCTCAGCTTGTGGCGTGTTAGACGCTCGTTACAGGTTTGAACAGTGTTATAGATAGAATAGGAGCTACGTTTAGTAGTTAGTTGAAACTTTGCATGCTATAGGAGAAGATCAATATTTTTCTTAGGGTTTTGGGCTAGTGGTAAGAGCTCAACTTGCGATGTATGGATTAGGTGCAAGTCACACGTTCGAACCGTGTCACAGATAAAATGTAGCAGTATAGACAATAAAAGAGTATCAACATTATTAAGGCGTAGGAGTTTATTCTAATAGTGTATCTTTTTTTTTTTTTTTTAAAAATAATGGTTGTGTCTGAATCAGATTACGCGCACCTCGACTAATTTCACTGGATACCTGCCACCTCCCACCAACAATAGGTGCCAAGTAACTCTACCCACCAAGGCTTGGGTGGATGGGAAGAAAGACCGGTATTTTTCGTCTCCACTAAGATTTGAACCTGAGATCTCATGGTTCTTATCCCACTTCATTAACCACTAGGCCACACCCTTAGGTGCAAGATTGTAATAGTATATCTTTGAACGCAAAAAGAAAAAAAGAGTTAGCACCCAAGGGTGTGGCCTAGTGGAGACAAATACACTATGTGATTTCTTCCCATCTGTCTAAGCTTTTGTGGACAGAGTTATCGGGCAGCTGTATTGTTGGGGGTTAGCAGGTACCTTAGTCGAGGTGTGAACAAGCTGGCCCAGGCAAATGGTTATAAAAAAAGGAGTTAGAGATAGGTACCTGAAAAATTTATGTACTTAAATTGGATAAACAATGCAGCCCATGTGATGTTTGTTGATGTTTTCTTTTGATTGCTTTGCAGTCTGTGCAGGTTTAACAAGTTGCCAGAGCTCCTCAAAGAGGAACATGCAGGTTAGTTTCTACTCCGATAAACCTGCAATGTCTCCGCAAATGAGAAGACAATTTTGTTTAGTAGTTTTCTTTTGACCATATGTATGTTATCATTGTTTATATAAACTTTTACCAAGGGAAGAAAATTCCTCATAATATTAAGCTTTCTCTCTTTTTCCCCCTTCCAAAAGCAAGGAGATGTTGGACCAATTGATTTGGACAAGACGACAACGACATTGGAACCGGAAGAGACGAGTAGTGGGGGACTTTTTGTTCCTGGGAAGGAAAGAGTAGTTTTTCAACCTCCAGAGAGGAAATCTCTTCTAGGTATGATTTGATTGACCTATACTTTCACGTCTTTATATGTAGGCACTTAGTTCCATTTTCTCTAAAATAAATATAGTTTAGAGGAAAGGTCTCGTACACCTCACCGGCTAACCTCCCCAGACCTCAATCGTGGGATTTCATTCGGTTTGTTGTTGTTCTACGATGGAAAACATTGCATAATTTCTTTATGTTGCATAGTTTGCCATCACATCAATCAGATCTTTAAATGACAATAAGCTAAATTTTGGTCCAACTGTGTCCAGATTTAGTTGGTTTCTTGGCTTATGCATTCGGAAAACTGAAAATGAATATCTGTTTGATGCTTGGTGATGTCACTTTTTGAAATAAAAATGAGAAAACACACAAATTTAACTTGGATGTAGGCATGCCTTACTATCTCTGACAAGGAAAAGGACCGACTGTAGCCTAACATGGAAATATGATCCAAGCTATCTTGTGACAATAGATTATTGTCCTCTCTTGCTACTGATCAATGATGATTTTTCTTTTGGCCATATGAGATAGAGCAGAAATTAATAGTTTGGGTCTATCCAATTCTTTGTTAGGTGATGTTTTAGCTGTATAGGTACTCAAGATGAGTTTCAAGGAAAGAGTAGTATAAGAACATTACATTTTGCTTTGTAATGGTTTCATCTGCTTCTGTTCAGCTTATGTATTTTTTGATAAGGTACATGTATTAGTTCTGTTGGCTTGTTGAGTTATGAACTTTGAGTATGAGTTGTGAACTTTGAGTATGCCCTTTTCTTGATAAGTGTTAAAATGCAAAAACACGAAACTTTAGTGATCTACATTTTTAATCAACTTTTCACAATTGGATAGGGCTTGATGTCCTGGCGATTGCTAAAAGGGGGCGGGCTACTGTTGAGAGTGGATTTAAAGTTCCAAGGGACAGAGTTGCTTCAGTTGTGTCATCTTTAGATGACGATGAGGAGATATCTGCCGCTTCTGTTGCTGATGAGTTGGGTAGTAGTGCGCCTAATGTTTCACGGAGTAATGTACAGAGGAGGTATCGTGAATCTTGCGCTAGCGAGGCTTCTATCTCAGGTACCAGTCTCTTAACTCTTTTTATCTTTTCGCTTTCGAGGAATTATTATTATCAAATCCACTAGAGGGTCAGACCCATTATCCACCGTGTTTTTACTTATTAAAAAGAGAAGGAAAAGATAAACTAGAGCAGCATAATGCATCCTGAATGTTTGCATGGTCAGACTATGCTTGCCTTCCATGAAAGAGTTGGAATAGGTAGATGTCAAGCATAGAAGCAGGAGATCTTTAACTTCTCTTGCTACTGTGTGTACACATTGGCAAGGAGCTCATGAAGTATCTAACTTCTAATATATTTTGCTTTCGCATATAGTGCTCTAATTTCTTTTCCTTTCTGCCCTTACCCTTCTTGTTACCTGTGTAACAACTGATACCCTTTTTTCTAGGTAGCATAGTAACTGATGAACGGGAAGACCCCAGAACAGCCCCGAGGCCTCACTTAAAAGAGAACTCAGAGGTACATTGCTAATAAGTACCGTTTTGCATATTTCCTTACTGGTTTAAGATATAAAGCTGTTCTATTTTCTCTAATTTTTTAAGCTTGATGTTGCTAAATTGATCTCTTCTAATAGTAGCTTCAGTTTCTTATTGTGGAATTTTCTAGTTTACTTTCCTATGTGCGTGTGTGTCTCAGTTTTTTTTAACCTATACTATATAGGGAGAAGAGTTTGTGTTGTTCAAGTCGCTTCTCTTATTGTTTGATGTCCTTTTGTAATGCATCCGGAAGGATAACACAATTAAGTGATATGAAAGAAAGCAACCTTCAGAATTGAGAACTTTAAGGATTTGTTGCCTCACTCATCTGGAGTCTAAGACTGATCAGTCATCAGTATGGACAGTTACGAAAGCAAATCAATGCATTGTCCTTATCAGCACAGTGAAATATTATTGCTAATTGTCAAAGTAGCGTAGTAATACTTATCAATGCACATTTGATCGGTCATGCATCGTATTGTTCAATATAACGAAATAAAAAAATGCATACAAAGGCACTGAACCATTTTTTTGATGAAGAACTGAAGTCAGTAAGAATGTACTGTATAGGTTTCATCAGAACATCCGGTATGCAAGACGTGACAGTAATATTACTTATTTAGGGGTTATTGGAAGATCATTTCACTGTTTTACTCTTTTTCGTTCCTTATCCATTAAAATTGGTCAGGATCCCCTGCTTGGCTTTTACAATTGTGTACCTTTAAGAATTCTGACCCTACTTGTGGGATATCACTGGTATGATGTTGTTGTTGTTTTAAGAGTTCTCTACTTCTTTGTTAAGATTTTGGGGCCTGAAATCTCTTCTTGACATGCTAATCCATTCCTCAGTGAATGTGCTGCTGTTTCAGTGAGCTTCTTGTAGATTTGATCATATGCTTTATTTCCTTGACTTAACTTGATGGACTGATTGTGTTCTGTAGTGTATCTCAATGTCTGTTGCTGCATTTCTGAAGACATTAATCTGTTACTGACTTATGCTTAATTCAAGGTTCCAGCTGTATCTTCCGGGAGTTTCCGCTCTAGGATATCTAGTCGCGAGTCAGTTGACCGTGAGAGGGATAGAAGTAAATACAGGGATAATTCCAGAAGTGACAGCAGGGAAATGAGGAGAGAGAGAAGCAGTTGGGAAGAACACCGTTATAGAGATTCATCACGTGGTTATGAAAGAGAATATGATGTGGACGGCGGAAGAAAAAGAAGTAGACATGAAGGTCCTAGGAGGACACCTGGTAATTACATGTTCATTTATCATTGCCTGGTATTTTTGATCTGGTTTTCCATATCTAAAAACAAGTTGGGTAGCATGTGATACTATCAACATGTTTATTATGCTAAAAAAACGTATAAGTCTTCACAATGCACCTATTCCTCATATTGTCCTGGTGCTTGGGGGAGTCGTAACAGAGACAACTACTTTTCTCTCTCCTACGTCCAAGAAAAGTGTACTTTCAATTTTGCATGCATGTGAACCGACTATTAGAGTCACACATACACTCAAGTACGTAATAATTGGATACTCTGTAGGGCCAGTAAGATGGCTACTTTCTGTGTATGCATATCTCCTCGCGACGGTTTTGTGAATTTTTTTTAAGCATTTCACATTGAGCTGGCAAATTCTGTAATCTTTCAGGAAGATCTGAATGGGATGATGGTCGGTGGGAGTGGCAAGATACCCCTCGTCGTGATAGTCGCTCCAATAGTAGTAGCAGACGTTATGAACCTTCACCATCTCCAATGTTTCTTGGGGCTTCCCCTGATGCTCGGCTTGTTTCCCCATGGCTGGGGGATCGTACCCCTCATTCTGCTGGTATGGTGGCTGTGAATTCTAATACTAGTGTTGTCTTGTAAAAGTTTGTTAGCACATGATTAATGAAAAACCTTCATATCTGCAGGAGCTGCTTCTCCATGGGACAGTGTGGCTCCTTCTCCAACTCCAATAAGAGCATCTGGGTCATCAGTAAGATCTTCAAGTTCTAGATATGGTGCAATTATGTCTTCTGCAGGAAGTTCTCTCCCTGAGGTAGCGGTTTATACTCAAACTTCCATCTTTCCTTAGTTCTTTCTTCTCTCTCTCTTTTTTTATTTTTTATTTTTTTATTTTGGAGTGGGTGGGTGGAGGTGTCAGAATAGAAGCATGGTACTTGTGGTCCTAGATATGAGACTATTTGTGTGCTCTCAGACAGTTCAATGACTCACTTTGTTTAATTTCTTTCCTATGCTTTACTTTTTTCTAGGACAGAGCAGATGACATGAATGGTGCCTCTGAAGATCAAAACCAAGAGATTACGGAGAATATGCGTCTAGAAATGGAGTATTATTCTGATCGTGCCTGGTAATTATCTTGCAAGTCATATGACCCTCCTTCAGCAGTTTATACGTGCTCGCTGTGTATTTCTTCGTGTAAAGTTTTGTCATTTTTGATAAAGCAAATAACCACTTCTAATATACAGGTATGACCGAGAAGAAGGTAGTACAGTGTTCGAGGGGGATGGTTCATCAGTATTCCTTGGTGATGAGGCATCTTTCCAGAAGAAAGAGGTGGAGTTGGCGAAAAAGCTGGTAAGTTTGAGAGGAGAAAAGTGTCAAAATCATGCTTTTGGCATATGTTCAAATTTAAATGTTTATGTGAGAACTAGCAAATGGACAGAAGTTACTGGGACTCGATGGTAGTTGTAGCTATATGGATGGCTGGTGCTCTGAGTTATTTGGAAAATTTACTTGCTGCTTATTGGTTTAGCTTATGCTTGGCAATTCATGTCACTGTCTGCATAACAGTCTTATGTGTCATGACCTGCTGTATTTGAGGGAGACTATAGGCTTATGTTTTCTACATTGTGATATGTTATCATCAATAACTGATGATTAGAATGAGAGGGATTCCACAGATGAACTTTAGATTCTCTGGTGCCAAGGAAACTGAAGGGCACATTTATTTCGTGCCACCTTTCAATTGAATTCCCTTCATGTAGACCGGTCATCCTTTGGACCAGTCACAAAGATGTTTGACCAGAAGGGTTGGAAGACCTTTGTACAGATATTAATCCTTTTGACCCTCACTGAAAGTGCTGTATTTCTCTCTCTTTCTGTGCCACAATCTATTTAATACTGTTGGCTCTCCGCTTAAAAAGAAGTATTCAAATATTAGGGGTATTCAAATCAGAAGCTGTTGTTTTTCTTTGAAAAGCTTTGAAAACTTTAGTTCAAAATTCAAGAAATTATTGAGAACTATGAGATGAAAATAGGTGATCATCTTCTAGCTGAATGAGCATTGCTGGTTGGTTCTTCTACATGTAAAATCTGAGTAACGAGCTACAATGACCATTTAGGAAAACACATTCACTGGCTAAGTCAAGTATTCATCTTTTTAGCAATTTAATTTAATAACTTTACCTTTCTCATAAAAAAATTAATTTAATATCAAGACTTTCTTGGACCTTTCCAGATGAGATTGCTAAAGAAAGTCTTCCATTATTTTTACAAAAAAAAAAAGGAAGAAAAGATCTGTTCTTCATGGATTAGCTTAATATCAAGAGCTTCTTTAAGCTGTCTATCAAGTTTAACTATTTAGTGTAGTTAACAATTGGTTATATATGATGCACACTCATGCAACATATGTATGATCTGTCATTAATGCCACCTTCCTTCCTTTTCCGTGCCACATTTAACAGGTTCGCAGAGATGGAAGCAAGATGTCACTTGCTCAAAGTAAACGGTTATCACAGCTCACTGCAGACAATGCGCAATGGGAGGATCGTCAGCTTTTGAGATCTGGAGCTGTTAAAGGAACAGAGGTGCAGACGGAGTTCGATGATGAGGACGAACGGAAAGTTATTCTTCTTGTTCATGGTACATCTCTATGATACACATTCCCCGTTGACAAATTTTATCTGACTTCTCAAAATTATGTGCTCTAGTTTTTGTTTAGATAGCTTACTGTTTCTTGCAACAGATACAAAGCCCCCCTTTTTGGATGGGAGAATTGTTTTCACCAAGCAAGCTGAGCCGATAATGCCAATTAAGGACCCAACATCAGATATGGCCATAATTTCACGCAAAGGGTCAACTCTAGTTCGGGAAATACGTGAAAAACAAAACATGCATAAGTCTCGTCAAAGATTTTGGGAGCTAGCTGGCTCAAAACTCGGAGATATCCTTGGTGTGGAGAAGACTGCAGAGCAGGTACCTTATGTTTGGCATCAAATTAAGCATACTATGCAGTTCGTATGTCTCAGGTTGTAGAAGATTTGTATCTGAAGTTTCTTTTCACCCAATGCTAGGTTGATGCGGATACTGCTGAAGTGGGTGAGGATGGTGAGGTTGATTTTAAGGGAGAAGCCAGATTCTCACAGCACTTAAAGAAAGGGGAAGCTGTCAGTGATTTTGCAAAGACAAAAACACTTTCACAGCAAAGGCAGTATCTGCCCATCTTCTCTGTGCGAGATGACTTATTGCAGGTTTGACCTATTTCCCGTTCTGGTACTCCGGAAAGTTTACTGATTGATGGATTACTCAACCTGTTATCCAGCTTAGCACAGACCTAGAAACGTTTGCTTTGAACATCTCTTGGAATCAGTTAAATGGTAGAGGACCCATAAGTAGGAATCGAAGCAGTGTGTACAAATTAGATGCTAAATTGCTTTCATAAAGTCTATTAATTTCCTTTATCTTTGGATAACTTCACTAACTATTTTACTTGTGAAAAATAGGGTTTAGTGGCTATGGTATTTTTTTGAACTTGCAGAATATTTATGTGGTTTTTCTTTTTGGGGGAACAGGTGGTTCGCGAAAACCAGGTGGTGGTGGTTGTTGGAGAAACTGGTTCTGGAAAGACAACACAGCTAACCCAGGTTTGTTAAGACATGTGTGTGTGCTTTTTTTGTGTAAATTAATTTTTGAAATCTAAAGAGTGTTAAATTTTTTATACAGTCCTGACTAATTTTTTACTCTTGTCTGGATTTGGATGCAGTACCTGCATGAAGACGGCTATACAATTAATGGAATTGTTGGTTGCACCCAACCCAGGCGTGTGGCAGCCATGAGTGTTGCAAAAAGAGTCAGCGAAGAAATGGAAACGGAGCTTGGTGATAAAGTTGGATATGCTATTCGTTTTGAAGATGTCACTGGACCAAGTACCGTTATCAAGGTGAGTATACTTGCACCTCTTAATTGCAATTTATGCAATTCGGAAGGAAGTATTCCTTTTATCACCCTTTTCTTTATATACCCATGGTTTGCTTGTAAGTTGGTGTGAGCTGGATATATCTTTATTTCCTTGCAGTACATGACTGATGGTGTGCTTCTAAGGGAAACACTCAAAGATCCTGATCTTGAAAAATATCGGTATTTTTTCACTCTTTACTACTTCCATAAGCATTTTGCATTTAATTTCCTGGAGCATCAAGTATCTGCTTTCTTTATGTAGTGCAATCAGTGATAATCTCTCTTTTTTGCAGTGTAATTGTTATGGATGAAGCCCATGAGAGGTCACTTAACACTGATGTTCTTTTTGGCATTCTCAAGAAAGTTGTGGCTAGGCGCCGTGATTTTAAGCTTATTGTCACGTCTGCTACTCTTAATGCCCAGAAATTCTCTGAGTTCTTTGGGAGGTAGGTTTTGCTATTTGATAGCCAATCCAGTTAACTGTATACTTTGGCTTTCCATCTCCTCTTCATTTCACATTACCCATGTCTATTTTATTGCAGTGTACCAATATTTCACATACCTGGAAGAACCTTTCCAGTTCAGAAGTTGTATAGTAAAACCCCATGTGAAGACTATGTTGAAGCCGCAGTTAAGCAAGCCATGACCATCCATATAACTAGTGCACCGGGTGATATACTCATCTTTATGACTGGTCAGGATGAGATTGAAGCTACCTGTTATGCACTTGCGGAGCGCATGGAACAGCTTACTACATCAACAAAGCAAGCAGTGCCCAAGCTGTTAATTCTTCCTATATACTCCCAACTACCTGCTGATTTGCAAGCAAAAATTTTCCAGAAAGCTGAAGAGGGGGCTCGCAAATGCATTGTTGCTACTAATATTGCTGAGACATCTTTGACTGTCGATGGAATATTCTACGTCATTGATACGGGATATGGTAAAATGAAGGTGTATAATCCACGTATGGGTATGGATGCTCTACAAGTGTTTCCCATTAGTCGAGCTGCCGCTGACCAACGGGCTGGTCGAGCTGGTAGAACCGGCCCAGGAACTTGTTACCGGCTTTACACTGAGAATGCATATGAGAATGAAATGCTGCCAAGTCCTGTGCCAGAGATTCAACGGACAAATCTTGGGAATGTGGTTTTGCTGCTCAAGTCTCTCAAAATTCAGAACCTGTTGGATTTCGATTTTATGGACCCACCGCCTCAGGATAACATCCTTAATTCTATGTATCAGTTGTGGGTATTGGGTGCACTTAACAATGTTGGGGATCTAACGGGCCTTGGCTGGAAAATGGTGGAGTTCCCATTGGATCCTCCCCTTGCCAAAATGCTCTTGATGGGAGAAGAGCTGGAATGCTTAAATGAGGTTCTGACAATTGTTTCGATGCTTTCAGTGCCTTCAGTTTTCTTTAGACCTAAGGATAGGGCAGAGGAAAGTGATGCTGCTAGAGAAAAGTTTTTTGTGCCAGAATCCGATCATCTCACGCTGCTTAATGTTTACCAGCAATGGAAAGCCAATCAATACAGAGGGGACTGGTGTAATGACCACTTTTTACAGGTCAAAGGTCTGCGCAAGGCTAGAGAAGTAAGATCCCAGTTGCTGGACATCCTCAAGACACTGAAAATTCCACTCACCTCCTGTGGTCCCGATTGGGATATTGTAAGGAAAGCCATCTGTTCTGCATATTTCCACAATGCAGCTAGGCTGAAGGGTGTGGGGGAATATGTTAATTCCAGGAATGGGATGCCTTGTCATCTGCATCCAACTAGTGCTCTTTATGGATTGGGCTACACTCCTGATTATGTGGTGTATCATGAGCTAATCTTGACGTCAAAGGAGTACATGCAGTGTGTGACATCTGTGGAGCCTCATTGGTTGGCAGAGCTGGGACCAATGTTCTTCTCTGTTAAAGATTCTGATACGTCGATGCTAGAACATAAAAAGAAACAGAAAGAAGAGAAAACTGCCATGGAGGAGGAAATGGAAAAGCTGAGGACAAAACAAGCTGACGATGAGAGACGAAACAAGGAGAAGGAGAGGGAAAAGAGAGCAAAGGAGCAGCAACCAGTTTCAATGCCTGGTTTGAAGAAAGGTTCTACTACTAATCTCCGGCCTAAGAAGCTCGGTCTGTAAATACACTATTTGCTGTAGTTGTTAGATATCTGGTGAGATAATTCGTGCCCGCGTGTGAAAGCCAGAGAGAACTCTCGGTCCATTTGTTAGTGATCCCTCAAGTTAATTTGGAGGATAAAGGTTTCGAGAATGAAGGAGATCCAAATGAAGTTTCTGTCAACAAATACTTGAGTATGAATTAGTTTTTGACAGAGTGAATACTAGAACATTGTATCTTTGTCATCCTCTCTCGTCTCTTGTGAAAGGAAAGAACTTTCTTTTTCGCCTGCGGTGGAAACTGAATCTGTTTTTCCATAATATTTTTGTTAAAGACTTTCCTATGGGGTCAAATCTCTAAGGAAATGCCAGAAGGTGTCCTGTTCCTGTAAATCACCCTTTTACGAAAAAGTAACATTATAGTGTTTGTTGAACGTATGTGCGTTACATTTTGGCGGGTTTTTTTACCCTTTTTCCAATTTACTACTTTTTTTTGTCTTAATTCAGATTATGAATTCTTACTTATGCTAAATCATATTCACATAATCAGCTCACTTGCATGTTCTATATGATAAAAATGGACGGTATTGTTGCAAAATTGCAACTTCAAGTTATATATCACATGTTAATATATCAGCATAGAATTATACACAACAACATACGATGTATACAGACTTTACCCAACTAAAGTGGAGAGACTATTTCTGATAGGCTCTCGGTTAAAAAAAGCCATTTTAGAAACAGGTTTGAAAAGAAAAAAATAATATTACAATATACCATTGTAAAGTGAATATAGACATAAAAACTATAGATAATCAAAGAAACCGCAAACATCAATCGACAACAGCAATAAAGACGAAAAAGAAGATAAAAAATAACACATTCAAATGAACTATGCTAAAAATTGTATATAACTACATATATTAACGAATGAACATTTGGTTAGAGTTGTTAACTTTTGTTGTGCTTAAAGAAATTTGAAAAAAGAAAATAGCTCTCAAGTGTTGATAAGCACGTCAAAAATCGTGAACAATTTTATTACAAATTTTAACGGATAGCAAAAAACATTTATATGCAAGTTTTTTCAAATGTTAAAAAGTTTTTGTCATTTATGGGCTAAAATATTGACTACAGAGTCAAAGCCCAAATCCATTTCTAAACTACTTTCTCTTCTCCAATAACTTCACTTCACTTCCACTCTCCGATCAATCTCCGGCGCCGGCGAAACTGAAACAATAAAATAGACAGTTCCGTGTACAAAATATCCCGCATTCTAAATATCCCGCGTTCACGCAAGGTTTCCGAAACGATAAAAAATGGCGGGAACTTCACGGGGAAGTACTCGAAGCCGAGCTGCTTCGAAATCTTCTTCCGGCGATAGTAATAATAATGATCGTTCAATCCGTACAAATCCAAAGCTCAAATCAAAAAATAATAATAGCTTAATTCGCATTTTCAATGTGAATTTGAAGTACTTGTTAGGGTTTACAATTATTTCATTTTCGATCGCATTATTTTTTATTTATTATGACGTCATTAATCCAATTGAAATGCCTCAGAAACTTAGAGTGATCACTCCTTTTCCAGCTCCTAAACTTAGTGATCTTCCTATGGTAAATTAAACAGCGTAAATTTCGACATTTTTATATTTTTTTGATAATTTTTGTGTGTTTTTTGTTAATTGAATTAGTTTTAAGCTGAGTTAATGTTTACATTTTGTTGCAGTTTCAAGGAGAGCATAAAGAGAGCTTGTATTGGGGTACTTATAGGCCTCAGGTTTATTTCGGAGTTCGTGCAAGGTATATATATACACATATATCCTGCTCAAATGTCTATGTGTGTTTTTGAGAATTTTTACAGCAGTAGCCGGCCTAATCAGGATACATAGATTATACAGCCGTCATACATATATTATACATGGAATATGTAATATAAGTGGCCTAGCTACTGTTCAGGTTGTATAAAAATCCCTATTATTCCTCCCACAATAGCAAGTTTGTTGCTCGCGTGGTTATGTATTTTTGGTTGTATAGTAAGCTGTTCAATTACCGAAAATTTAGTAGTTGAAAGAATAGAAGTAGAGGTAAAGTCTTGTGGTAGGTTGATAGACAGTATAAAAGTAGTCTATAGTATTGGAATGAAGCCCATCCATATTGAGTGGAATGAATTTTGAGTATCATAAATTTGGTCCGACTAGTTTGTGATTGAGACATAGGAATACTAGTAGTAGTATTACAGGTTCAAGAAAGTTGAACTTTGTTGGTTCTACTCGAACCACTTTTCGACACTAATTGCGTCACTATTCAATATTTTTGTCTAAGCAATGTGATTGTTGATGCGTCAAATGCCATGCCATGCAATGGTCTGGTGTAGGAAATAAAAGTATTTTTGACAATAGGGATCCCCATTCTGGTGTTGACATGGTCAATTCTTTCTATCATGCTCTCTATAGTTTGTGATGCATGGTTCTTGCTTTTGTATAAAAATATACTCTTTGATGATTTCTGCTTATATGTTCTTATATTTTGCAGGACTCCACAATCATTAGTTGCTGGTTTAATGTGGATTGGAGTGAAGGATGGGAGGTATTTCATGCGTCATTTATGCCAAGACTCAGATGAGTTGAAACAATATGGATGGACTAGTCATAATGGACGGGATTATGGACATCAGGTTCTGGTTGAGCAGACAATGTCCTTGACAACTAGCTTTCTGAAATCCAAGGGCCGTGGTAGTGGCTATGGTGGAGACTGGGCTGTTCGAATTGGAGCGCAGAGCAATGAGTACTTCTCCTTACCTTATCTCATGATATTCCCTTCTTGAGCCTGACGTGCAAATACTTGACTCTAGTGGTTGTCATGTCAAAGTGTATTTGGAATCAGGTCTTCTAGGCTCTAATTAGGAAATAGCATGATTGTGTATCATATGCAAAGCATAGTCATTTGTTGCCAGATCAAGATTCATCTGTTGGTTTTTTGAAATTAATGATGGTCTAGGTTTAGTTTATTTGATTGAATGATGGTCTAGGCAATTAGCAAAAAGATATTCTCTACATTTTATCTACGGCTCTTGTTTGGTTCATTTTGTGAATGTTGCTGACAGCTAATAATTACTTAGCTAGATTATAACTTTCAAGAATCAAGAGCTATGGAATATTTTAAATTAAAGGGGGCATACTATACACTATACTAATGTGTGGTAAAATGGCTTGATGAGATTAAGGTGCTTGGACTCTTGAAAGTTCGTTTGCAGAGCCACATCTTTAAACCAGTAGTAGGAGTTGTAATTTCAGCTGTTGTTTATTTCTAGCTTTATTTTTCAATTTTCAGAGATGATCTGTGCAACCTTAATCAGAAAATGTCTTCTCTTATTAAAAATCTAAGCTGTATTTGCGTCTCAAATTAGTTTTAGTCTTGCTGCCACTAAGAGATGAGCTATTTTTTTTTCCAAGAAAGCTACTTTTCCACCTGAAGTCTAAAGATAGTACGTGGATTTATTTTACATCTCATGCTTTGTGTCCCGTAAGAATTGACTCTCAAATTCCTTAACAGACACATACCTGATGATGAAATGTTAAACACCGCACACTTGTTTTTTTACGTGGCTGATGAAGGTGGAAAAAGTCTTAATTTGGGTAGAGGAGTCTCGGATATTCATGATGATTCTGTATTGGCATCAGGATCACGTAGCGACACTGGAGACTGGCAGCTCCACTTACTTTCAGAGGTAAGTTTGCTGACTGATTTTCAATTATTGTTGAAAAGTTAATGGTTTCAGTTTTCTTCAATCATGCCGTGATTGTGCATCTATTGATTCGGATTTGTGAACTTTCAAGATTTCCTTATTTTGAACATTCCTATCTTTTTAACCGTATAAAACTGAAATGGTAGTTCTACCTTCTACTCCATGACCCTCCTTTTAATATTTTTTTAACAAGTGGTGTTATCATTAAGCATATATATGTGGTTGGATTCTTATTTGAGAAACTTCTTGTAGGATGTTTCTCAAGTACATTACTCTGGCTTCAAGACTCCTCACATTCACAATTTATCTGATCTTGTCCAGGCAAATTTGGCAGTCCAAGTACGCCTCTATTAATATTTTCCATTGCTGCATTTTCAATAGTTATGTCAAGTTTAAAGTTTTGCCTTTCAACTGATCTATTTAGCCACTTAGCCTGTACGTTGCTCTCTTTTTGTCCATGTTCGGTAGGCAAGAAAATTTGGACATTTGCTGCTTTCGGACTCATCTGATGATTCTCCCAACATTTTAGTATTTCAGGTACGTTGAGTCTGTTACTAACACCTCTGTTGTGCTTATTGTATATCCTGTAAAGTATGTTTTCTTTTTATCCAGATCTCTGCTAGGATTCCTTTTAAAGCAGACATAGTTTTTCTCTCTGGAACCAATACTCGTGATTCAAGAGTTGAAGAACGGCTTAGCAATATAACAGGTTTATGCTGGGTTTACTTCTTTAGTGTATGATTGGCATAAAAAAGGAAACTTTTATATTTTTTGTTGATAAGTGAAATTATTTTACTTTTTTCCCTGGGAAATTGGTTTGACCATAACATGTAACTTGAGGAAAGTAGAGATATGAGATGTAGGTCGAATGGGATTGAAGATTGGAAACCAATGATCCGTAGTAGGTGGTTGAAATTTAATGTTGACCTGCAGTTTAGTAGAAAAGAGATAGTGTTGGGGAATTGTCTATCTTGAATTTATTATTTCCTTTCCTCATTCTTTAAATAGAACTCTTTCCATTAATCCAGGTACTTTGCTGACCAGTTTACTATCTGAAAAGCAAAAGGAGTTCGACGATAAATTTAAGCAACGCTTTAGCCTATCTGATGAGGTATCAAAATAGCTTGGCATATAATATCTGACCCAGATTATGTGACAAATCAAATTTCTGAGATTTGATCTGGCCTACTGTCAAACTACTATATGTTCATTATGTAGAGCGGCAAACTACTAAAATATACTAAAAGCTACAGCCAAAATTTCATTTTATCTACTCTCAAAAAAACGCTAACTCTATTTGCACCCAAGGGTGTGGCCTAGTGGTCAATGAAGTGGGATGAGAACCATGAGGTCTCGTGTTCAAATCCCAGCTGAGACGAAAAAATACTAGGTCTTTCTTCCCATTTATCCACGCCTTGATGGGTAGAGTTACCTACTACCTGTACCTGTTGTTGGTGGCAGGTATCCGGTGGATTTAGTCAAGGTGCTCGCAAGCTACCCGGACACCACTGTCATAAAAAAAAAAAAAATTAACTTTATCTGCGATATTGGAAATACTTCTATTTTGCTAGTTCTTCTGATGCCCTTCCCTGAAAGTGCACTTGGGATTCACCTGAAGAGCATTTTTTATTTTATCATGCTATTTTCAGTTCATGTGATGTGCACGAGTGAGATTATTTAACTGAGATAACCTATACCAGACAAATATATGCAGCATAAACCTGGGTAAGTTACATCATCTGTGTTATATGCATAAATGTAAATATTTTAACTGTAACCACTATGTAGTACTATAAAATTTGCTGCGTCAAACTTGGAAGGCATTAATACTTAAGCAATTCAATGCTCCTAAGACCATCAATATTGTTGTGGAGTTATGTTTCTATTCATAGGCATCTCAAGTTCACTGTGAATTGATCATGCGGAACCAAATTCAGTCTTTGTATATATAAATGATGCAGAAATGTTTACTTCTTATCTTTTCAGCTTGGTTTGGAACCTCTGAGTGTTGGTAAGGCTGCTCTAGCGAACATGTTGGGTGGGATTGGCTACTTCTTTGGCCAATCAAAGATTGCGCTCCCATCAACCTCCACAGTAAGAGATCTTAGTTATTGTTTCTCCTTCTATTTTAGTGAACTCTTGACATATATTAGTTTTAAGTTATTTTATTCTTTCATATGGATAAATGCCTCTAGAGCTCTTTGATAAAAAATTACTCAAATGTACCACAGATAAAGTAAGCCTAAATTAGTGGCCACATAAGGAAGTTACTCAAGTAACTTGATGCTCTCTTATATGCTTGTTTAGTGCAACAGATAAAGTAAGCCTAAATTAGTGGCCACATAAGGAAGTTACTCAAGTAACTTGATGCTCTCTTATATGCTTGTTTAGTGCAAGAATGTTCCAGCAACGATTTTGAATGCAACCCCCCTCCCCAGAAAGGATAAAAAACAGAAAGAAGAATGCCCCAAACTGCCATCTTGTCAAGTTGCCGGTTCTGTCTTTTTTCTTCGGCTTCAGTGATCTAATGAGTGTGGAGTCTGCTTTAAATTGTGTGCCCTGCACCACACCAAGGATATGCTTCAAGGATTTGGATGTACTAACTAATGAGTCATTTACATAGGTTGATATATGACTATGAATTTTTCTCTATACTAGACCTGGTCGTTAAAGTGTGATGATCACAAGTACTTCTTCAAGTTGAATCTTATTCACTCTCGTCATTGTTCAGTTATTTGTTCAATAATCATAACTATTGTGATGTCTAACGAAGTTCTACAATGATCTCCTGACACATACAGCTCAATGGTGGGGATAATTCTGTCTTGTACTGGCCTGCTGAGCTATATACAGCAGTTCCAAGTCGGCCCTTCTTTCCGAGGGGCTTTCTGTGGGACGAAGGTTTTCATCAATTGTTAATCTGGTCAGTTGCTTGTTGTTTTCTTTTTTAAGTTCAACTCTACTTCATAAAAAGAGTATTTGGAGTCCATTCTAGTCCTTTAATTTGCACTTACCAGGGCAATATTTAAACCATTAGGCGTTGGGATATATACATTAGCTTGGATATCATTGGACATTGGCTAGATCTGATGAATATTGATGGATGGATTCCGCGCGAGCTAATCTTAGGTCCTGAAGCCTTAAGGTAATTATATAGTGAATTCCACTAATCTTACTTAACCAGTTCACAAGGTTCCACGTAATCCTATCTGAATTTTCTGTCGGTCAACCTTGCAGTAAGGTCCCAGAAGAATTTGTTCTTCAGCATCCAACTAATGGAAATCCACCGACATTGTTTTTGGCCTTGCGTGGTATTTGTGTCTCAACTTTTTTAGAAATATTTCTTGAGAAGATATCCATGTCTTATTCTTGTTGAGAATGCTTTTGATGTTCTATTCTAGCAAGCATCATTGTGCTGTCCTTTTATTCAATATTGTTCTTGTTAATTTGTGCACTAAATTCTGCATAGTGCAATATCATATGTTCCACTTTTTAGTATTCAGAAAATGGGGCTAGGAAGTTCCAATTGATCAGATGGGAGGACGTCATGTCTCGAAAAAAAAAAAAAGGGGGGGGGGGGGGGGGGGGAGACTCTGATCCTCGATTTGTCAACAGCTCCCAGTTAGGAAATGGTTATGGAGATTCAGGACTGACGAACATGCTCCATGGAGAAGATAGGGAAAAAGCATGGAACTGTTGAAGGGGACACTTCCTTTTGAATGTGGATTTTGGAGGAATATGGATGGATTGGGAGGGTTCCTCAACAGCATAACCTTCAGGGTGGGGGATGGAAGCAGAATCAGCTTTTTGAGTCATAGGTAATGTGGAGAAAGGGCATTGACTCACACTCCCGAACATTTATAGTATCTCAAGCCAAAAGGAGATAAGGTACAATAGATCCGAAGGTTACTAATAGGGAGAGTTTATTGGACGGAAAGGTCAGGTTAGGAGGTATCTTCAAGACTGGGAAGTTGCCGACCTGCATGCCAGGCAAAGTACATTTCATGCTAGTCAAGACTCATGGGGTTGGGGGTTTTTTTTTTTTTGGGGGGGGGGGGGGGGGGGGGGGGGGGAGGGATGGATCCTTTTTACGGTAAAGTCATATTACCATGTGGTCTGGAGGAATCTTCAAGACTGAGCTGCTTTCTCCATGGAGTCATATTAGACACAATGATGTTGTACGTTTCTAGCAATAAAACATGGAGCTCTCAGTCAGAAAGAATTACAAGAGTATTATATTTACTGTGGCAAATTTGGTTACAACAGAATTGTATGTGCAGCTGGCAAACTTGTATTTTAATAACTTGTAAGCACTTACACTATAGAGCTTGGAGGTTTAATATACTTTCTACAGTGTGTATCTTCTTACAGTTGTGAGCTTGAAAAATTTCTTGCACTTCCTCTTAGACCCAGAACATTCAATTTACTATCGATATGACATTTTTCAGTTTACCACCCGTTGGCTGCAAGTTCTGCTCTAGCCATCTTAGCATGTCACCTGTTGCATACTTTATTGGACCCCAATTTCTGCATCAGTTCATAATGAGTATAGTGGTGTGGTATAACATTTTGTATTGAATCATTTTCACATTGCAGATGTGATTTCCAACCTGAAGAAAGAGAAGTTTGCTGCTTCTGAAGCCAGTGATATTTCTGTCTTCTTGGATCGGGCATTTGTTCGCCTTGAGGCATGGTTTAAATGGTTTAACACAACCCAGTCTGGTAAGTTTCCTTTCTTGTGAAGTTACTTTACAAAAAGGTACACTTTTACTGTTTTTATTAGTTGATAAGTGCATCTTACTACAGTATGAATTTAACTTTGTTTTGGATATAAACATTCTGAGAGAACTTTAAGAAGATAAATTTCAGTTTTCCAGTGATCATAGAGTTGCCTACTTTCTAGGTGTAAATTTATTGGTGATCTGTGATCATGCTTCACATGTGTCAGCTATCCATCTGTTTTCCCTTTTGAGTTTGTGCCATCTAAAACCAAAATGATAATATGATGAGGTGGGGAAAGAATTTACTGGCTTAATTTAGAATTTACATCTTCTACCTTCAGTCTTTCCCCTAAGGGTTCTTAAGAAATGTTTCTGGGCCTTGTCCTTTTCTGATCTTTTCTTTGAGTTTTATTTACTAATACCAAGTGTTCCGGCTGGCAGAGCGACTCTGGGACGAATTTCTAACGTGCTTATTCTCTCCAGTCAAGTCTCTCCGTACTACCTTGCCAAAAAATGTTGCTGTACTAAGTTGCTTTTCTTTAACCATGGGTCAAAATAATGTAGAACAACTCAATAATCTATCCACTGAAGGAACAATATAAAACCATGTGTAAAACTCATCTGTCCTATTTGAAATATTCATTGTAATGGATATACAATAAAATATATCAAATCCTCCCGCAAATTGAACGGCACTACAATATTCCAAAAAAAGTTCAGTCAATAGCACTATGTATGCTTTTTTCTTTTTTGAGGATCTTTATTTGAAGACTGTAAAGGATACTATCTTCCCCGCAGACACAATAATTCTGTTTAAGAAACCAAAGAATTTTTTCCTTTTCCCTAAAAAAATTGATTAGTAGCAAATGATCTTGTAGCTCCAAAAAATTCCAGTGCAATAAGGGGCAGAGCTGGCATGTAAGCTACCGGTTCGACCAAATTTAGTATCTTCTGGTTCAAACCCTGTATATATTTGAAAATAGTAGTAAATATATTTACAATCCACTATCCTTTTTATGAAGAGGTTCATATAGGGGAATTTATCGTCTTTAATCGGCACCAATAGTTAGACCCTCTCTTTCCCATTACCTTCTACAGTGAAATCGTTTACCCTGATAGGGAACTATTGGAAGTGTGGCACAAGGCATAACAATGTTTTACAAGTGAGGCATCAGGACAATGATAGAAGCCATAACATCAAAGACATTGTAATACAATTTTATGGATCAAATATATCTTCTATCTTTCAGGGTATTTAATTGAATGAAATTTTCCACTAAGGATCCTGTGGTGAAAATTGTGGCAGTGCTAAAAACAGGAAATGAATGACACATAATTTTTTATAATTCAATAAAAAGAGATGAATATTGCAGGAAAAACTAGTTATATCTAAATGTGTTTATCTTTTTTTTCCTTTTTATCCAACTATACTTCAATCAACTATTCTTTTTAAGAAAAGGTTCAGTAAACTAAATCTTATCACATGAAGAAACAGAACTTTAGAGAGATAAACACATAGGTAACTCATATTTCTCATTAGTAGACTAAAATTAAGAAGCACGTCTTATGACACTAGAAACTATATTTTTACAACTCAATCATACACCACAAGCTTTTGATACTCTTCACCAGAAATAGCTTGCATCATGACAGCTTCAGGGTTCATAATCCCACCTTCCTCCAAGAACAAAGTCACAAGATTCTTTGAAAATCCACTTACAAGTGCCACTCCTTGTTGGTTACTAGGAACTGGAGTTGCTTTTGAATTCCTCAAATTCCAAAATACAATTTCAGGCACCTTTTCATAACCTTTTGCTTTAAACTTCCTCTGTATCACTTGATAATCTGTCTTCCATGGTCTTGCTGAAGCTTGATCAAATTCCATGTCACTAAAAACAAATAGCCTTTTTATCATCTGATCCTCACTCAACTTCCCCTTCACAGCAACTTCGAGAATCTTATCAAACACTTTTTGAAAATCTGTATTTCCGCCCCAATCCATTCTCCTAATGAAATGCGTCTTCTCTGACAAATTTTTACCTTTCACTAAGTGAAATTCCGGATTACTACTAAATGTAATTACTTTTCCTTTCCAAGGTTTTTCACAAAGTTCAGAAATAAGCAGCCCCAGAGCCACACAAACTTCCATTGGAGTTCCAGACATGCTGCCTGAAACATCGCAAATTGCCATACAATTTGATAATTTTCCCTTCTTTGCTAAATCATCTACCATTCTTTTCCACTGAAGCTCTGCTACTTCCGGCCCTGTTGAATCATTTAATGATGCAATTATCTCATGTGGAAGCAACGCACCAGCAGCTATTGTTGTTTTTCCACTCTTGACATCATCAAGATACTCCTCGAATCGCTCTTTATCGTGCTTGTAGAACAATACCTTGTACAATTTCATCGCCACAGAAGGGACACGTTTATAAGGAAGCTCTTCCCATTTATTTGCACAAATATAAACCTCTGGAATCTCCAATGCTTTGTGTAGTGGCACGAGCACTTCTTTTCTCAATCGATCCCTCACACGATAAGCATAATGTGCATTGTCAAGATCTTGGTATTCAATGTATTCATCACGAGGGAATAGTTTTCTTCCAACACTTTCACACATTAACAATGCCTTGTCATAAGAAGAATCAAGAGAAGGACACCATTTAGCCGCTAGGCTAAGTTCATATAATTTCCCCTCATTGTACAACTTCATGTCTTCTTTCAAAGCATCAGCAAAGAAACCAGAGACTTTATCATACAAGAATTGAAAAACTTGATCTTGTGTGTATCTATTCAATAATTTATGTGCCTTAGCCATAGTCTTTTCCAATCTAATTTTTTTAGCCTTTCCCTTACTCACATGTTTAATATCTTTTCCAGGCTTTAAACCGCTTTTCCTCAAAAACTCATTGTATTTATTTTTCTTCCACTCTTTCTTTTCCTTCTTTCTAACTTCAGGACCCTCAAGCAATCTGTACAAAATCTCTAACATGTCCTTAAAATACCCAAAATCAGCAATGGCTTCAATATTACATGCTAGGGTTTTAGGATGGTAATTGTGAAGCCATACAGCAGCAGTATAAAAACCTTCCTTTTCTGATTTGCCAGTGCCTCTAACACCCCTTAAATTACAAATAAGCTTAAGGGTTGTTAAAGCATCACTATTCCATGCAAGTTCCAATCTTTTTAACAGTTGTTGTGGTGGGGTGTTAGGAACAATATGAAAAAAGAAATCTAAACAAGGGTTACCAGTAGATAGAAAAGTGGCCGAGCCATTCTCTGTGTAACCCCTTCTCGCTGGAAGATATTCTGAGTCAGAATATTCTGATGAGTCGCTATCTGTGGAGCCAAAAGGAGAAACTTCTCGTTTTGGTGACGATGGTTTAGTCATTACTGAACGAATGGGTAATTGGGTGGTGGAGATTCCTTGAATTTCTGGTGGACCAACTAATGCTGGAGGGGAAGTCATGGTTGATACTTTGTACGTAAAAGGAAGAGATTATGAAGAAATAATATCTAGGGATATAATATGATGGTGAAGTGGTAACTGTTTAGGTTTGAAATTTACTTTGTTATGGAGGAGTATATATGGTGATTCTTTTACTTGGTGGCTACACATGTAAAACCGACCTTTGTTTTTTTTTTTCCTTTTTTGATCAGTTACCTACTTAGGGTGAAATTAGGCAGTAATTCTAACTATATATGAAAACTTTACTTGGTGACTACACAAACTATAACTGACGTAGGTTTTTTTTTTTTTTTTTGGGCTCATTTACCTACTTAGAGAAAAATTAAACGGAACATCACAGAGTGACAGTTTTTCTTGGGTGAAAGTTTTCCTTCATTTATGTATTCAGACCAAATCGAACCCTAATAAAATAATGTATTCAACCGTACCTTGATTGTTGCTGAGACACTAAGACAACAGGTAAATATATTATACGTATATAATTTATAAAATTATTACTTGATCAAAAAAGAAATATTTTAGTGCATGAGTAATAGTATGTGATACTTATAACCTGTTAAGTATTGTAATTGCAGGAAAGGAACTGGGTAGCTATTACTGGCATGGCAGAGATGCTGCAACGATCCGTGAACTAAATCCTAAGGTTTGATTTAAAACATGTCTACCTGAAAACATTCTGCTGATGTATTTTAGCTTCCTTTTTCGGTTTTTCCTGAAGATCGGATGGCTAGTATCAGTTTCATGTGTATATTTCTTCTTCCTTTCTTCAAATCCAACTTCTGATATATTCGAGGACCTATATTAGGTCCCTACTCCCTCAATAACAGAATCTTTCTCTTCTTTTTTAGTTAGTAATGTGGATCAATACATGATGTGTGGAGAGTAAGCTAGAGTAGATGAGTTTGAGAATGCGTGAGAGCAATGTCTCTCAGCGCTATTATATTTGTAGAGATACGGAGACGAAAAAAGGATTTTCATCAGAAGTATTTAGAGTATTTAGACTTTTAGAGGGACTATGAATTACGATGAAAAAAGTTGACAAGGGGGGAGGTTGTTCAAAAAGATAAGGTGAATCTATATCTGAAGGTGATTATGGTACCGACAGGAAGGTGCAATCTGAGCCAGAGTATAACAGTGACAAAGACGCTAAGATTGTGCTCCAGTAAAGAGGTAAAGGAACATGTCTCGCAGCTCAGAAGTATAGCTAACAAAAAGATGAGCTATATATTCTTTAGGAAGCATGAATAAAATTAGTAGAAAATAAGTGAAAGGATCAGTATAATGGAGGATAATGGCATAAAAACAAGTAACCTGTTCAATGGACTCTGGGTGCACCATAAGTCTGTCCTGGAGAGCTGAATATTTTTCTTTGTTCATGAATTGACTATAGAACTTACTGTTTTTGGTTTTTACAGACCTTGTCTTCTGGTCTGGATGATTATCCACGTGCATCTCACCCCAATGAAGAAGAACGTCACGTGGATCTTAGATGCTGGATGCATCTTGCAGCAGATTCGATGCACTCAATGGCAGAGTTTCTGAAGATGGATAAAGATATCAAAGAGGTATATTAAATACAGAAGTTTCTTGAAGCATAATTGTTTGTGTAATTTGCTGAATCCTGCAATAACTCTTGCAGGTTTATAACGATACTGCTAAGCTGCTCTCAGATTTTGAACTTCTTAACAAGGTAAAACATCTTCTAATTCCTACGCATTCTTATTCCCTCTAATGGTATAAGACTCCCCAGTTGGCTGCAATGCCATCGAGAAGGGGTTTATCATTAACTTAACTGTATGATAACTGGGTAACGACGGCACCAGTACAAGTTTCTGTAGCACTTTATTGAATATCAAAATTCGATGGTTTTTATTGTTTCAGATGCACTTAGACAGAACCAATGGAGCTTATTGTGATTATGGAAATCATACAGAAAAGGTATGTTGTTTATCATATTAACCTGGCTGATCGTTGTTCGGGCATAGTGCCTGCAGAGTTTTCCATATATGTTGATTGATGCAGATCTTATTCGTGGTTCCTATATTCTAAAGGTGACCAGGTTCAGATCAAGTACTCTTGCTGGTTCGTCATGGTCTTATCCATGATTAGCTCATCGCAATCTCGTCAATTATTTGAGTGCTGTTTTGCTTATTTAGGATGCTGCACTTTAGAAAACCTAGAAAGGTTTTGTCATGTGAATCCAAGTGTAGAGAGATGATGGGATCACCCTTCCCCAAGCCAATCCTCTCGCCCACCCCCCACCCCTCTCTCTCTCTCTCTCTCTCTCTGCGCGCTCGCCCGCACGAGTGTATCGTCTTTCTTCAAAAATGTCCTTTCATTTCAGGTTCAATTAACTTGGAAAATAGTGGAGACTGGCAGCGATTACCCAAGGCGAGAGCTCGTACGACAGGTCCTAGAAAAACCTGTTTTACAATTGATTCCTCATCTTGGTTATGTGAGCCTTTTCCCATTTATCCTCAGGCTTATTCCACCGGTAAGTTCATAAGCATCAGCACTATAATATTTCTTGTCGTTGCAGTCTTGATTTGCTTTTATATTTTATATTCTATCTTTTTTTTGGCTCGGCACTAGCAGCAAATGCTCTATAATTTTTTTTTCCTGTTTTTGGTTTTTCTTCTTTGATCTGGTCATCTGGCTTATCATGGATGCTTATTTTCATTCAGGACTCATGGATACTTGATAGACAGCTTGACCTTATCTCTAATAGGAGCATTTTGTGGACTGATTATGGGCTGAGATCCTTATCCAAAACAAGGTGACAGCAATGGCTGATCTATACTAGTCTATTATATTTCTGTCTATTCCAAGTTCTGTTAAAACCATATGAAAAAATGTTTATCTGTTGTCTTTTTGGATGCTACAGCTCCATGTACATGAAACGGAACACAGAGCATGACGCTCCATATTGGAGAGGACCAATCTGGATACCCTTGAATTATTTGATTGTTTCGTCACTTCATCACTATTCTCAAGGTACAAAATGAACAAGAGCAGAAGTCTTATTGTATATACTCTTGATCCTTCATTTTATTTAAGCCTTACCAATTTATTTCTGTTTTAATTGTTGAAGCGCCGGGACCATACAGAGAAAGAGCCAAAACCATGTATAATGATCTGAGGAGCAATTTGATAAGGTACTTGTGTTCTCCCAACTGAAACTGCCCTTGATTTTCATTAGACATCACACTGTTTGCACTTTTAACATTGCAGAAATATAGTCGGGAACTATCAGCAGACAGGGTACCTGTGGGAACAATATGATCAAAGGAAAGGGAAGGGAAAAGGTGCACGCTTGTTTACTGGATGGACAGCCACTGTGCTATTGATTATGGCAGAAGCTTATCATGAAGTCTAGTTAGCAAAGGCAAGCATTTTTTACATACTCTGAAATGTATACTACTGCTGGATAGCAGAGTTTTGATAATATATCGTTCTCCAAAAAGAAGTTGAAGTTTTTTCTGGTTTATCCACAAGATTCATACAAATGGTGCGTTTGAAACCTGGCACGGAAAAAAAATCTGATATTTAATTGGAGAAAATCCATCATCCAATGATCTATCGAACTAGGTGCCACTAATCCTCAAGGACTTGTTGGTTATCAAAAATAAAAATAAAGAGTTGACATATAACTGACGTGAAACTGAAACAGCCGTGCGCTCCCTATGATGTTGGCTTAATAGTGATAAATTCAAGTTGCCAAAATGGACGACCAATAGTAATAGATAATATTGCTTCTTATTTGCGCTAACAAAGTTTATTGATTCAAATCTCTTTTGGTAAATTCTTATTAACGTTTACAAAGTTCATTATTCAAACCTCTTTTGTTAGTTAAGTTTATCATTGTGATTTATGCAAGAACATAGTAGTAAAGAACATGAGCGCCAACTTGTACCAAATACAACACGCGACCCGTCTAAATAGCTAACCATTTCGGGCAGATATGCCAAAATAGAATGACATTCAAGAATTTTAGAAAGCTAGAATTCATAGTAGAGATCAGTGATAATTGATAATATACAAGTATAACATATAAAGATCATTTACATCTGTTCCTAGAGCTGATGCGATTATTGCTCCTAATAAACATGGCATCTTTGGAAAAAAGTTAATAAACAACATTATATATCAACACGACTCAAAGGCTACTGGTTTCCAACAAGATTCCGGTAATAATGACATTTCTCGACTTCACTACAATACAAAGGCGCCGAGCAATCTGCAACTCTATAAACAGTTATCTCGTACCTAGTTCTATATTGGAGCTGGCTCCTTGGCAGTATCACCTTGTCACTAGCCAACCTGGTTTATATAAAATATCTTTTTTAAAATCCCTACCTGAAACGGAGGTTGACTCACCTTGCCGCCGAAAGCACTGCAGATAAAAAGCAAAAGCATACACAAAATCACGATTTAAATTTCAGCACAATTTCAATTCTCCCTCTCAAGAATAAAAAAAGATCCTTCAGTGCAGAATCAGGACAGATGAAAGATACCTATTTTGTTTCTGTGACGAAACTTCCAAATCAAGCTAAAAGTCATGCCAAGCTACAAAATGATATATTTGATTAAACGATATGTAAATGAAGACATGACTAACCTTGTAACAGACTATGGTATCATCTGGATACATTGCAAACAGCTTGGTTCCAAGACGAGCATGGCAAGAGTCGCAGACACTCTCGTCATTTATCAAAACATTCCGTGATCTTTCCTCAAATCTTGCCAAGCTTGCATCAATATCCAAAGCACGAGATAAATTATGGACAACCTGTAGCATCAAATATATCAGATGCCATGTGCAGAAGTACATACTTTAAACAGAACTGCAACTTGACCACCCACGATTGACAGTACCCACGACAAAGATATAAAACTGTGCAATTAAGAAACATTTGCCTACAGCAAGCTGAAGGATGAAGAAGAATACCAAGACTTTGCGTTTAAACTTTAAAAAAAAAAAAAAAATAGAATTACAATATTAAGAGTCATGACTGGAGAAAGCATTTGCAAACAGCTCTTGCCATTCAGTCATGATAAATTAAGTATGTTACCATAAATGCTCAAAATCAATCGAGATTTCAACACCTATAGTTTAGGACATACTTGGCCTTGACGATGATGGTGGAGTCGAGCTCTCAACATTCTTAATATTGTTTCTGAAGCAAGCTGAAGGGGCATATCAGGTGACAATCTCTGCAAAGTGAAGCCTCAAGTCAGAATGAGTAGCATTGACATCTCTAGTAAATATGCATACAGAGACTGCTAAGCTAATTAGATGTTATTTTCTAGGTTATTTGCCTTCTTAGCAAACAGCATGAACAAAAACATCCCAAGCTAATAAAACATCATCTAAATATGTCAATGATGTAGTCAAATAACATTAACACTTGGCGTTGAAATTACGAAAAAGATCCAACTATTGTTCCCTCCAGTGATTTTGCACCCACATAGTGGTTAGTGGAGCTACATTCCACGGCGGAGAGTAGTATTTAAGTGATAGATCCCCAAAAAGAATGACCATTGCAATACAAGTAATAGAGGGGAAGAAGGATGAGTTTTGGTACCTCCAATACTTGCAAGGGATCCAGCATTTCTCCATGATTATGCAGCAGGCGAACAGCAGCTTTGAACATTGGCTCTTTTCCATTCATTGGTTCCAAATACATTTCAAGCAGCCTATGAAGAGACCAGGAAGGGAAAAAGCTGAGAGACTGTCTTCTAAATCAATAAGCTAAAGGAACCAAATAAGAGAATAATGTACTAACTGCATGTAAGCATCTGGCCTACCGATCTCAGCACAATATTGTTCAGCAGCTTCACAATCTTCCAGCTTCCTGCCATATGTACACAACTTTAAATTACAAATCCCACAGTAACAAACATCTCATTCAGAGTAATTGCAGATTCAACTATAAAATTCATATAAGCAACCCTGTGGTACAAAGCTTTCAAATATTTCCCATATAAAGCAACAGAAGAACATTTGGTAAACAGACCATCTTTTAGCTGTTCACTGATTATCATAAAGCTTGTTCTGATGTACAGAAGCAATAATCAAAGGTTTAGGAACTTACAAGGCAAGAATTTGAAGCACTAATGTTTCTTGACCAAGCTTCCTGTAAAGAATAGCCTGTAATGAAACCATCAAGAACACAAAGACTGCAAATCACGAAGAGAATCAGATGGTTCAAGCTGTTAACCAGCAGAGATGCACAGACCATTATCTCTTGCTCTATAAAGGGGCTAAATTTCTTACTGACCTTCTCCAGCCATAACTCGGATCCTTCAACTAAGTCAAGGACCTCTTCTGGATCATACAAGTCAGACGACTGCAAAAAAATTTGCAACCTCTCTCTAACATGACTATCAAATATTGAGTTGTTTCCATGGTTCGAGATATTCATCTCATTTTGGGTTTCACCTTCAGCATTTTGTGTAGCATGTTCCCATTCATTAGCATCAAGTGCTGATTTAGCAAGCAAGAGTGCATAAGTTGTATGGAACCGTGTGTCATTTGACTCTTGATCTTCAATCAACCACTGCAGATATCTGCATGGTAAAGCTTCCAGATTACAATTCAAAGAGACATATAGACAGCTAAATACGTCAATAATATAGGGGTACATCATTATAATCCTATATACCAAACCAATTAGGCACTCCAACGGTCGACGAAGTAGGATAAGAACCACGGGGACCAGGGTTCAAATTTAACTCCACCAAAGGCAAAACACCAAATAAGAAAGAAGAATAACTACTAGAAATACAAATATAAAAATGCCACATGGATGCTCTATTTTGGCCTAATTTCTTTCTTATAAAGAGAGTGAAGTCACACTCCATGCCACTTGGCACTGCAGGGGGGTTTTAGATACGAAAAATGATAGTTCGGGGGTAATGTAACCACCCCATAGTTTTAAGTAGGAACCGTAAAAATGGGTGATAGTTTAGGGGGTTTTGACCACTATCTCAATAAGAACCTTGCCTGCTCAAAGATTGGCTTTCTAACAGGCAGGTCGAGTAAGATAAAGCTAGAAAGTTACAAGACTAAAAAGTAGTACTTTCAATCACAGTTAGGCCTAGAAAATATACAATGGCAGACACTGGCTAGATTCTTTAGGCAAATCTAACTTTAAATCTTCTGCAGCTCCTGTCAGATTCAACTTTTCATCTTCTCCTTCATTTCAACTGCATACATGACCCATCATCACCTCTCAAAATAAGACTGTTTTCATTTTCTTAGGTCTACAATATGCATAGTGCTATCAAAATTAAAGGGATAACAGGGCAGAATGAGAAAAAAGCTGATTATCATCGCAGCTTAATACAGCACTTAGTAAATCAAACAACTGGTTAACAGGAGGAACCGAAAAAGGTAAAATTACACTCTTCCTCATGGATAAGTAAGTAATCTCCAAAATGGAAGCAGATAAGTCCATCCAGAGTACAGTCAAAAGTTGCATGCAAATGATACAGTAGCCACTAGCCACACAACTAAGAAGAAACAAAATCTAGCCACCAATCATCAATCCAGGAGAAAAAGATAGCATGTTGGTTGAAAAAGGTTGGCAAGGCAACTAAAAGCACTAAACAACAACTGACCTTAGAAGAATTTCCACTTTTCTGGGATCAATAGCGGCGATTACTTCATCTGAGATCAAAGGCTTGCATTAAAAGACGATACTTAATGGAGATACGATATAAAACAGTAATAGTAGAAAGTAATTTAACATATTAATTTTCTGATGACCAAGAAATTCCCGTGGACCAGTTATGGATAGTTCGAAACTAGGTGGATGATGGACCCGCCTAACCCATACATCACTTGTCTCATACCACCCAACCAAAGCCCTGGGGGCATTATTTTTCTTTCAATTTTAAAAGCTTAGGTTGTTAGATTCTCTTCTTTTCTACGTTACTTGGATGAATGCCCCAACACTAGATACCATGTAAGACATACCTGGTGGGAGTGGATCTGTCCTTACCGCCGATATGAGTACTTGGACAGCTAACCCCTGGCTGATGTCTGCAATCTAATATGGAAACTGATACTCTCAATTAGCAGGTTGAAAGCAGGAAGCACCTAAAACCTAAAAAAGAAATGACATACCCATCCCAGATGTTGCAGTACTAACTCCTGATCAGATGATGCCTCGAGAATTCTTGAGGCCTCAGTTACAGCAGTCTCCTGATCAGAGGAAATATCTTGCAAATGATTTGCACCATGTGAATCTTTCGAGTAGCTTGATGAGTAATTTCGAGCCAGCACACGCCAGATTGAAAGAGATTTTGAGCTCAGCCCTTTACTGGAATACAGGAAAGCAAGTGTCCGCAAATGTCCAGATTCGCTCAGCAGTGATTCCAGCTCCTCCTGCACTTGTCCATTTATTTAAGTTTTATGGCCTTCTTTCGTAAAAGATGAGAAGAGATGTTGGGAATGATTTGCTTCATTAATTCCTTAGCATGCTGAGGTTTATATAGTGTTTACAAGTATGTACGATCCCAACTTATCACAAATATATAATCAATTTTGGAGCTACAGAGTGATTAAGAAAGTCTGCTAAGCTATCATTTGAGTTAACGATGTCTATCAGAATGCACCGCGCTTCAATCTGTTGTCGAATAAGTGACGGTCTACATTGATATGTTTCGTTCTTTCATGAAATATGGATTCAAAGCAATGTATCAGCTAGATTATCACATACCACTAGGGTAAAAGGAATGAAGTGTTCGATCCCTTGCATCTGGTGAACGAGGACTTCAGTTCCTTGGTATGAACCACCATTTTCTTTGGAATAAGAAGGAAAAGAAGATTTGTATAGTCCTCCTTTCGGAATAAAAAAAGGTGAAACAGAGAAAGTGAAGGAACTTTTGGACAAGAGAGAACTTTTTCATATTTAGCGGAAAGAGAATTAGAGGAGAAGTGTTTTTTTTTTTTATAAAGTAAATAATCTTATTGATAATGAAAAGGGAAACCCTCATATACAAGATGTATACCAAAAAGTAGAGAACCTACATCACATGGTTCTCTACAAAAGAAAACCAATCATCTATACACATAGCAACCTCATGGGTACACCAAAAGGAAATGAAAAACAAAAGACTACCATGCATCTTAGCAAAACTACTCTCAATCCCTTCAAAAGCTCTCATGTTTCTCTCTTTTCATATAACCCACATAATTGCTAATGGAGCTACATCCCATGCTCTCGATCTCCTCTTCCTCTTTCTAAAGGCCCAACTATACATCGCCTCCTTCACACTAGCCGGCATCACCCAATCAACTCCGAACCATCTAAGCACTGCTCCTCACAATTGCGAGGCTATTTGACAATGTAACAAGAGATGGTTCACATCTTCTCCAGAGCATCTACACATGAAACACCAACTCACATAATTTATCCTCCGCTTCCTAAAGTTCTCCGCTGTCAGAATCACTCCCCTAACAGCCAACCACACAAAGAAACACACCTTTCTAAGCACCCTAGCGATCCAAATGGAGCTGGAAGGAAAATTTGATTCCTCCCTCACAAGCAAACTCCGATAATATGCCCTGACTGAAAATAACCCGTCTGATCTCCCCTCCCATCTCCACACATCATTAGAATCATTCCCTGTGTTACACCCATACAGAAGCTCAACCAAGTTTTGAAATTCTCCCATCTCCCAATCCTGAAGGTTTCTCCTGAACCTCAGGTCCCAATGGACTTCCCCCGCCTGTGCTCCACGAACTTGCAGAACAATCATTTCTTTCTGGCTCGATAATTGGAACATGTTGGGGAACAACACCTTAAGCTCACTTTAAAAGAGGGAGATAGAGAACTTTTAGAGTAGGGAGAACGAATCTTCAGAGTAGGGGCTGAAACCCTTGCTACAATAGAAGAATTTTCAGAGTAGCGATTCAATCCCTTAGGCTCTCATAGAAATTTAAGATCAAAGGAGGGTGCAGGTCGTGTAGAAACTAGCAGTGCTGGTTGTCAAAGAGATAATGGTACTATAACGGTCGCGGGAGAGATGCATGGTGCTTGGACGGAGAACACCGATTGTCAGAGAGAGGAGCTGTGCTAGACACCGAAATGAAGAGCAAAAAGAAGAAAAGCATTGGCCAGCCAAACAGCACACATTGGCCGGCATAGCCGCCTGTAGCAGAATTTGAATTTTACCGAGATCTTAGAGAATCTAATACCATGTAAAAAATGAGGAAGAAAAGAGATGTTGGGAATCATTTTCTTTACTAAATCCCCTCAAGCATAGGTTTATACAGTGTTTACAAGTAATCCTTAAAAAGGAAAGGAAACTATGCAAGTAATTCTAAAAGTTAAGAAAGTAATTCCTTGTTATACACAACTATTGGACTCTAAGTCCATTACAGAAATGTTTTTGCCATATATTCTTAACATCCTTCAAAGAGGAAATCTAATCTCAACCTCAAGATTGAAATGTTTACTAGCAGAAGCAGCTAGTACAGTCTAGTACAATACCTGAACGCCTACATATACACACATTTCTAGGGTATCTACATTAACTTTCAGTAAGTATGCTGGCACCATAAGTATTCCTATGATTTCTGTACAAATAAGTGTTTGATAGCACACACATTAGCAGAGCAACACAAGAGCAAACGCTGCTTCTTGGACACCCAGAAGAAGGGAAAAGAAACAACCTACAGATAATAGATTTAGACAGGATAAGCAAGGTTAGATAGATATACCACTATGCAACTGTTTTCGGATGATGCAAGTCTTTCCATGTCATCAACACGATCTAGAGCTCTGTAGAGGTACATCAAAAGTGTGTCAACTCCCTCTCTCACTAACGGAGTCAAATCTTTATGTCGTGATGCTTCTAAAAACCTGTTATAAAAGAGAGGATGAACTAAGGACCCCGAGAGACAAGTAAAACCAAATCAGGCATGAAACACCATACAACAGGTTTAATGATCTAACATTATAGTATACCACAAAATAAACCAACTTCTGTATACTGAAAAACATACTCAACCTAGAAAACATGATGCCAGAGCTAGGACTAGAAATTGGTAGTAAGCAGATACTTTTTTATGAAGTAAATAATTTTTTTAATGGAGGGAGAAATCCTGTATACAAGACGCATACCAAAAAGTAGAAACCCAATACCAACACATACTCCTTATCAATAGATAACTTGGTCATATGTCGTTATCAAAAGAAAAAAACCTGGTCATATTTTTAACTGCAGACTCCAATAAATCAGCTCTACTTGGTGGATTCAGAAGAAACTCATCATCAATTGCAGTCTCAACACCTGCTTTCTTAAGGAAAATAGCTCTTTGAATACCCGTTAAGCCATCGTCTACAACTTTTTCGAGAAGTGCTGGAGGAGGATGCAAGCCCCAATACCGATTCCTTGGGACCTGGGAAGACAAATTCCAGTGACGCTGAGTAAACATTTAATCAAAACTAGCATTCTTCAAAGAGAGAGAGACACATCTACCAGGAGACTCCTAGGGCCTACATAGAGGACTGTGTTGGAGTATAACAATAACAAACAACAACATACCCAGTGTTATCCCACAAGTGGGGTCTGGAGAGGGTGATATGTACGCCAACCTTACCCCCACCAAGGTGAAGAAGCTGGTTCAGATAGACCCTCGGCTAAATGAAAAACATTTTAGAGAACATGTTTGAAAAGAAAAAACAAGATAAAAACAACATGGTAAAGAAAATGATACCCTAAAAACTAAAGATAACAGAGGTAAACATCAAACACCAATACCGAGGTATCATATTTTTTTGATGGAAGTGTTGGAGTATCATATTTTTGTTGGATTACTTTCGATGGTTTGGATGGAGACATTTTGATCTAAGAGAGGGTCTCACCTTTTAAGATTTACCATGTCAACGGTCATATATAATGAGTCCAACCTAATGGTCGAAATAATTTGTTAACATGTGCCATTACATTATGCATGCCTTGGTAACAGACCGCAGATATTGATCAAATACACAAGGACAACAAAGGGAGAGCTTATGGGACGTGTGAGTGAGGAAAGGAAAGCTTCACAAGTTGTTCAAAAAATTTCAATTACAAACAATATAATCGCACATACACCAACATCTAAAACTGGAGATACGGGCATTAAAACCAAAATGCATGCACAGAACAATCACTGATACACCAACACATACCAACAATGACCACCGATTTGGGTCTCGCATGATAAACGGAAAAACTTCTGAGGCCTCCATAATCTCTGAGAGCAAGAAATGATCAACTGCTTCCTTAAAGTGTAGGTCAAACAGTAAAAGGAATCCCACTTGAGCATGGACGAAAGAGAGCATCTCCCTTGTCATTTCACCATCATTCTGAAGTTCTTCAACCAGTGATATTGCTTCCCTAAAGTTTTTCTTTCGCAACAAATCCTTAATTTGCTCTTCCGAAGGCACTTTTCGATAACATGTAATCTGCCATCACAGAAAAATAAGCAATGCATTTAATAAGTGTAAACATGAATTTATTTATTAATGTCCTTTATTCTCCAAATAATGACCATGACATATAATGAGGAATCAATGACAAAGAGAATCCAACTAAACTGTGGAACCATGCATGTAGAAGAACAGATAATAAGGCCTTCAGGGAGCAAACTTTACTTCCATAACTTCACCAGATGCCTACAAAAAATAGTTGAAGTTTTTGTTTTTTAAATAAGGTGAATATAGTTGAAACCACTAGATCACCTTGATAAGAATGTAACTTAGTCAGGTGTCAAAAATTCACGCATACGTATCTCAATTTGTGGCATTTTGCTCTTCAAATCACATCAAGATGAACTTCGAAGGAGTACAGAATGCTACAGTGGAATTCGGGTCATAGCAGGGGTCATAAGAGACAGCAATGGTTTTGTCATGTGAAATTGAACGGGTCTCCTCTAGATATGAAAGATGAAACCATTGAGTAATAAAAAAAATGACTGGTAGATTTTTTTGTCATCTTTACATATTCAGTAGTAATACCCCTCAGTAGAGTCTTTCCAGCACCTTCTGGTTGCTGGCTTCATCAATGATACAACCTTTTAACGATCAAAAAAAATCTCCAGCATGGCGATAGTTTTATCTGAACTATTTGTATTTTCAAGTCACCATATCAAACAAGAAGGGATTCTCTCACCAATGATTAGATAAATGAATGGTAATAATCAAGAACCTTTGTTCATATGCACTCTCCAGATAAAACATTTCTCTATATATGTTGGGGTTCAAATTTATCATGTGCAGAGCAAAGGAACTCACTGAGCTAATTGTCAGGCTAACTTGGGTGGTAGGTTGTCGTCTTGTAAGTGGATGGGAAGCCTTCCATTCCAAAAGAGAAGAGTAGTGTCACTCTTTCTACCACTTACCATCCCTATTGGCACGTTCACAACTCTATACACCCTCGTGGATCACTACAACAGGTTGTTTGCTTCCTTTGATGAATATCCAATTCTATGCAAGTAATTTCACATCACTAGCAACTAGAAAGAGTTAAGTTGTGCATGATGTGATTATGCAGAAGCAAAGGTTTAAGTACCCTTAAGCAACTGAGCTACAAATTCGTGAAGCTGAATCCAGAAAGCATTAAAGATCAAACCTTTTATAGAAAATTATATATTACCTTTGAGCCGGCTGCCACAGCAACAAGCTTTCCTCTTCCATCCTCCTCATCAGCCACAATGCACGGCCTACCTACTTCCCCAACAAAGGGAACGCGTTGAACACAATTCCCCGACTTCTTATGATACAACTCCAACTTCCCATTCCTTACCACCACAACATATGAGCCTATCTCCCCCATGCAAACCGGTGCTTCATTGAAAACTAAACTACCGCCCACAGGCTGCCCTTCACTATCCACAATAATGCCTACATTATCCACCATTAACATAACCTTACACTCCTTCGCCAACAACTTCATCCTAGGCGGCCCACTCGAATCAGGCAACGAGAATATCAAATCGCATTTCCCACTCACACACGAGTACAAATAATAACCACTCTTAGTCCCAACAATAACAGACTCATCTATCCATGATATACACATTATTCCTTCATTAAAATCACCCGAAATTTCCTTCATAATTACAGGACTACCACTCAAAACCAGCTCAACTAACATCAATTTCTTCCCTATCGCTACCGCGATAAAACATCCATCGGAATCAGGGTTTAAACTATTGCTTCTACTAACAAATCTCTTACATAAAACATTAACATTCTTCAACAAGCTCAATTTACGTATCGAATCGAGCGAATTCAAATCGAGCAAGTAAATCAAACCATCGGACAAAACGATTAGCTTTTCGATATGATTAACGATATGAATCGAAGTAACAGGCTTACCGATGATGTTAACACGGAGGTGAAATGATAATTCGCCGGAGTTAGGGTTCAGGGAGAGTGAAATGACGTCGCCGGTGACTGTTCCGATGAAAATTAGGGTTTGTGAATCGGAGATTGTGGTGATCGCTATAGAACGAATTGGCGGAATTGGAGGAAGTGAAGCGTTTGGGGCGGCGAGAAGTTCTAGAACGTTCCGGGAATGAGATTTCGGGTCGGATCCGGGTTTGGGTTTGGGCTTTGAATTCGCCATTGGAGAAGTAGAGGAGTAAGCTGAGAGTGGAGTTAACCATGGCTTTTGCTATATAAGAATGATGACAATAGAATAATTTTTTTCTTTTCTTTTTTACTTTCTTTTTGGGTCAATTAGTGGTCGACTTCGATAGGAAAGCATAGAGACCGAAAGTTAGGTGAAAGGTTTGAAGGTAGTCGAATGATTTTTGTCCAACTAGCATAAGTATTAGTTCATATATACTATTTTTATCTCTCCGTTAATCTTTATTGCTATTATTTTTTTAATTATGGTTCTTTTTAGTTTTTTTCATGTTAGTAGTTTCTTTACTTAAGATTTCCATCTCTTTTTTTCTCATATATGTTTTCAAAATTGCTTTTATTGAGTTGAGGTTCTAGTAGTAACAACCTATCAACCTTACTCAACGTATATATGAGGTTCTATTAGAAATAAACTATCAACCTTATTCAATATAGAGATATGGTCTAAATACACCTCACTCCCAAACAACACTTATAGAATAATATTGATTATGTTGTTATTGTTCTAATTCCCTCAAGCGGGGAAGATCCACATGTACCTACAAAAATCAGAGTAATTAACATAATCATTCATTCATTCATCCAAAGAAGCTTGGATGTAAGTTACCTTAGTTCGGCTTACCATTATTAGAAACTTGGAATGACATTAACGTTAGAGGAACACCCTCTCATTTTGAAGCATTTGTGCAGGTAATGAAGTTTTACAATGATTTATTTAAACATAGGTAAATCCCATGCAGAAGCACATGGGTGTCCTTCGACTTACATGAGACATACACCTCGTTATTATTACCCACTACTCAGTAAAGAGCACTCAATATAACATTCGTTTGGTAGTAACTTCTATTTGATGGATGAATTCATGCACCATGCAAGTATCCAATCATATTACTCTTTGCTCTTTTTGCATTAATCATATTATATATCGTTATTGTTGCATTGAAATAAGCAGTAACTTTGATGATAGAACTGATACAGTAGCCATGTTTATCCATTCATATGTTCAAAACTTCGCATCCGTCCTACGAAGGAGCAAATTAGGCCACACAGATTCGAGTTGTAACATTAAGCTTTTGTTGTATTGTCTATTGTAAAAAGCATAAAAAATGCAAGAGATATTATTAGAAGTATATATATAAACATATTCAAATAGCACTATAAAAAATAATATGTAAATTACTAGTCTTTCAATATAAGATTTGATGCGAGTTACATGTCAAACTGTATCCTGTACTTTTTGTAGGCCAATGGTCATGCAGGTTGGACTTATTTGCACTTGGAGGCTTAACAACAAAAGGTTTGGATTCCCGGTTGGGATACAAGTTATTGACATCCACTGAAGTACATATTTAATAAAATCATAGTTGTTCGAGTTCTGACTAACAACTTTTGGGAATAAAATACTAAAAAGAAATAAAATTTTGAAGTCCACACTGGTCAGCTAGCTAATGCAAGTACAAAGATTAAATTATGAGATGAATCAAAATAAAATGCCTAGCAAGCTATTTATAGTGAAAAGGGATATCAGAGCTAACTAATCAAATAAAGTTAATGTATGCAATTACTCACCTTAGTTAATGCATGAGTAGATAATAATGTGAAAGTAAAAACATCATTTCACGTTATCTAGCTTCATTCTTCAACATGCTGGAATCAATAAAATTATTTTCAAATAATTTTTTTTATATTATATTGATCATTTTTTTTATAAAACAAGTTACTTAAACATGAGAAAAATGATTTCTCCATTTAGGAATAAAAAAAGCTTATATAGGAAGTATTAGTTTAATTTATTTATAATTTGTAGCTATTTAATTCATGAATTTAGAGACCGGATTTAACCTCTAAAAAAAAAAAAGGAGGAAAAAAAGGAGAAAAAGATTATCCTAAAATATACTGCCACGTGGCGATTCCACTTCACACGCGGAACACACTGGAGTCTGCTCACACTCTCTTCAGCTTCCATTTTTCTCTTGAATGCTTTGTGCCTCGAGCTTTTCGTTAAAAAATGCTCCGACTTCCTTTTGCCGTCTCCGCCACACGCCACCGCTTCTTCTCCGTCATCACCGCCTCCTCCAACCGCCATCAAAATCCTAAACTTCATCAACCGAACAAAAATCTCCTCAAAGCACGCGAAAATCTCACAAAACAAAATCACCATTTCTCAACCCTCGCTCCAATCCTCACTCCGGACCACACCCCGAACCTCTCCCCAGACCAAGCCTTAGGTACAGTAGCATCATCACAAGCAAATTTCATGCGTGTTATAGTATCGGAACCTTCTAGAAGTTTTTCAGAAGAAGAAAAAATTGGTACGGAATTGTTGTGTGTAGTGAAAGCAGTGTTGAAGAAGATTAAAAGGAGAGTATTAGTTGGAGATAAAGTGTTAGTAGGTTCAATTGACTGGGTTGATAAACGAGGTGTTATTGAAAATGTGTTTATGAGAAATTCTGAGATTTTAGACCCGCCTGTAGCGAATGTAGATCATTTGTTAGTGCTTTTTTCGCTTGATCAGCCGAAAGTTGAGCCGTTTTCGCTTACTAGGTTTTTAATTGAAGCTGAATCGACGGGTATTCCGATCACTCTTGCGTTGAATAAGTCGGAACTTGTTTCTCAAGAGGTTAGTTTAGCAATACGTAGACGATGCTACGATATTTTGTTTGAGTTTAAGTTGTATACACTGACAATATAAGTTGTATAAACCTGTAATTTACTCATTCGACATGTCTTCGTGCATATGATGATGTAAACTATTCTGAGTTGTGTAAAATAGCGATAATTCTTAGAACATGAGATTTATATCAGCTGCTTAAGTAGGCATTGATTGATTGGTTAACAAGTGCGCTAGCCCTGTGTCAGTTTATAAGGTATAATTTGACTCGGCTCGGAGTTTAAGAAAGAACTAAAGACATCTAAAACGTGTGCTATGATGTCATATTTTGTGGATATAGTTTTTGAAATTTGTGGCCATAACATTTGTGTGGCTTTAAAAGTTTATCGGTAAGCGAAAAAAAGGAAGTTAAATTATTTTCAGATTTGAAAAGGAATCATTCTTTCTGGAAAAAACAAAGGAATATAGTCACATAAATTGGAATGATGAAGTAATTAATAGCTGGATAATTTCGAGTTGTTTGCTGGTAATTTTGTTTTGCTGATAGTAGATGATCTTTACCTCTGGACGGTATTACTGATTAGATGAACATATAACTATATGAATCAACTAAGTCTTAATTCCAAACTAGTTTGGTTCGATTAAATGAACTTGTTGTATCCATTTCGTGATTTGCCTTGGGGGAATTCCTAGTGAGCGATTTACTTGTTAATTTGTTAATACATCCTGTGGGCTGTCTGCTGTCATTTCTTCCTTGATTTTCTCAAGGAATGTTTGTATGCCGAGCATCAGATTTATTTTCCATTTCTTAAATATGGGATATACATCTCTTTGTATGTAAAAACCTTTGTCATGGGCTAGGATGCCAGCTGAAAAATAGAAAATCAGCTTGTTAGATATTCAGAGTGAACTCAACTTGACTAAAGAGAGAAGCAGAAGAAGAGAACACAAAAGGAGGATTCTGAATTCTCTATGTAACAAAATGAAAACGTGTTTTCACCGATAAAATAGTGACACATCTAAGTACCTATTGCCTATTTTTTAATGTGCCTGAGTTAGTTAGGATACTGCTTTCTTCCCTCCTCTTTGAGTTTTGTGATGATTTCATTCTATAGACGTCTGAAAGTGATCAACTTCTGCAGGAAATAAAAGCTTGGAAGTCTAGGCTTCGTGGTTGGGGTTATGAACCAATCTTTTGCAGCATTGAGTCCAAGCGAGGACTTGATACACTCCAGTTTATTATGAGAGAACAAACATCTGTCATTGTAGGTCCAAGTGGCGTGGGAAAATCCAGCCTGATCAATGCTTTGAGAGGCAATAAGCACGTTCTTGGTGCAGTTGAAGAGACGAACTGGTTTGATCCTGTGCGTTTGAATATTCATTATATTATATTATTTTATTACTTGTTTAAAAACCTTTAGTTTACTGTTTCCTTTTCTTTATTATGATTAATAGATTCTAGGGAGCAAGTGGTATGAAGAGCAACGTGTTGGGGAGGTGTCAGTAAGAAGCGGCAGAGGAAAGCATACGACGAGGCATGTGTCTTTGCTTCCATTGACTGATGGTGGATATCTTGCTGACACTCCGGGATTTAACCAGCCTAGTTTGATTAAAGTGACAAAGACTTCTCTTGCACATCACTTTCCAGAGGTTTCTCCTGACTGTGCTGCTTCATTCTCAAAGTTCTGTTTATTTGTTGCACAACATCTGGATCAAACTATCTATGTGAATTCATGAGTAATTTCCAGTCTAATTACTTTGATTTCAGATCCGCAAAATGCTTGAAGACAGTGAACCTGCAAAGTGTGCATTCAACAATTGCCTGCATATTGGTGAACCAGGGTGCCTTGTAAAGGGTGATTGGGAAAGATACCCATATTATCTTCAGTTGCTCGACGAAATTAAAATCAGGGAGGAGTTTCAGTTGAGGACCATTGGAACTAAACGAGAAGGTGATGTTAGGTATGTTCTGAATGGCTCTGAACTTTGATGAAATATCTTCAATTCATTCATACATAACTAAAGGTGCATTTTAGAAATTTTATTCACGAGGTAAGAAGTCAGAGCTACTATGAATCAGTCAAGTACAAGAGATGAATACTATCTGGCTCCTTCTGTTTCTGATTTCTTTAAAGTATGTTCCTTTTTTTTGTATTTTGAAGTATTGACTATAATTAGAATGAAGTGCCGATTGACACCTTTTAGATTATTATTTTCTAGAACATACTAGTTACACCACATCAGCCAATGACGAGTGTTACATAAAGATGGTAAATGAGAAAAGGACTTTCTGCCGGAAAAGAGTGTGCTCAGTAGATTAGACTTGTCATTGTTTGGCGTTTCTTTATCCATAGAAGGGAATCTGTTTTTCATCAGAGTACTGTAGTTCAGTTGACTTCTTGTGCTCCATTTCCCACTCTTTATTTTCCCCCTTGAGTCGTATTGTTAATGCATTTGCCTAAACTTGTAAGTACAGTATAGTGAATGATATTTCATCTGTGGCGTGGTTGGCAAACCATTACAACCTTCTCCCAAAAGAAACAAAATCATTTATTTTAACACATTCTTGCAGGTGCAAAGTAGGAGACAAGGGAGTTGTGCAAGCAGAACCGCGGCTGGAGCCCAAGAAGTACAGGAGACAATCTCGTAAAAGAGTGAACCAGTCACTTCTAGATGAATTGGATGAAGAACTCGATGACGACGACACCCTGGAGGATGAAAATCCTGTTCTAAGAGCAATGAGGGAAGAAAAACAATAGAATAGCTAAATAATTCAACACATTTTGAAGAAAAAAATTAGGAGACATGCATCTTGTACGCCTCAATGCTTCACGGGTTGTAAATAGTGATTTTCTAACTTCTCTTTAGCTGAGAGTGGTCCATGAGATTGGTAAGATGTTGTAGATGGAAAATGCTCTGGCTGGTATTGTGTCTCAAAAGTGTAAAACACCTCAAATACTGCTGGAAGTTAACACGGTGAATAAGTGCAGTATAGTTGGTAAGAAAAGGAGGTTTGCATTTCACTCATCTATAATCTGTCCACCTATTGTTTGCGTGATTGCCTTCTTTACTATTTGGTGATGCCCTTCGTAATGAATGGAGAGAAGTGGTAATAGGTATTGTAAGCTGGTAGCATAAGTCTATCTTGTGCTGGATCTTTGCCCTAGACCAACCATAACCAATGCATGAAGATACCACTGATCAAAACAGATTTCCACCAACCAATCGAAAACAAATAAGGAAAATGTAAAAAATTAAGCGTAGAACATGTCTATTCCTTCAAGCAAAATGTTACAAGATACTACTGCAACAACTGATTACAAGAAAGAGTATCGATCTAAGTATATTCCAATTCCTCAATATTTAATCTTTACCTAGAAATAGTGATGATACGGGAGGTATCAATAACTTTTAGATTCTGAAAGAGACGTCAGATGTATATAAATCAGTTTTTGTGATGGACTGAGAGTCATGTGTTGCTGATTAAGAAAGTAGCACAGGCCACAATAATGTAGAAACTAACTCTTTTCTTTAGAAAATGTGTTGAGAAAATACATAGTTCACGGGAAGCAACGAAGTGCTCAGTTCATATCACAAGAGAAAAATGTAACAAAGCCGCTAACAGTATCATCCACCTCCATCGCTATAAGCCTCTAAGTAGTAGGAGCAAGTGATATCAGCTACACAACCTACTTCTTGGCAGTCTTCTTCTTGGTACTGGGGTTAGCAGCCAGTGGCTTTGGATGCTTTTCGGCCTCACTTGGGTCCAACCAGCTGAGAGGATTGCGATTGTAGAATGGCCAGTTAGGGATGGTGAGTAGCGATGTGAAGACAACTCCACCAGCGTATATCAACAGCATGGTTTGAAATGAGCCCAACACATAGCCAGTGATGAATGCTGCAACAGCAAAGCTCACAAGCAGTATCTGCATCAGTTGCTCAACTAACTTTTGTCCTTGCCAATCCATCTAGAAATATTCAACAAGAAGAAAAGGGGGGCAAAATGCAAACAATTCTTATCAATCAACTTCAAGAATAAAAATTCTTATAGTTATACTCTTAAAAATATAATAAAAATCATCCAATGTCCTATTCTATGAAGCTTAAAAATAAACTAATCTTTCCATTAGTTCCAGAGCACTTTGTGAAAAAAATGGTGTCACAGCGGAAATAAAGACTGCACAACAGCAGGTCATAGAGAAAGCTCAGCACCAAAGATTATTACAGTTCCTTGCACAACAAGAAGTTGTGTTCTCCTAGGCAGCCATTGTGAAAGGCAAAATATGTGATAAATCAAGAGGTACATGTAATACGCACATATATCATGCATCCGTCTCCATGGCCCACTCATTGATATGGAAAATTATACCCTTACCCACTCAAATGCAACCAAAGATAGTACAATTTATTTAACAAAAAAACAGTGTATAAAATGAGCCAACCCATTCAAATACACAACAAAAGTACTACAAACACACAAAAAAGAATCAATCCAATAAGCTGCTGATATAGGCTTGAATATGTGTGTTCAGCAGAACAAATATTAAATGCAAAATTCATTACTTGCACTTGAGGTCGTCGTCCTAGAATCCACAACCCATAAAATTCAAATCTTGGATTTACCTCTCCATCTCAAACTAGTTCGACTTGCTACTGTATCCTATGTACCTGTTTGGCTCTATTCTAAATCATTTTATTCAGAAACATTTTCTCTTTCATTGCAATTATTTTCACATGCTTATCTTTACGCACACATACATAACCTAATCCCAAATTTGTGAGCTAAAAACAATCAATCTAATCCCATTTGTGAGCTAAAAACAATCAACCCGTGATACGTTTAAGAAGGGGCTTAATCAGTTTACCAGAAGCAACCCAATATATTACACCACACATACACATTCTCACACTCATATAAAACCCAAAATCCAATTTGTAACAGTAGACTCGCCCTTCCATCCTTCTCCACTTAAATACCAGACTTTTGCTACTACCGGGTTCGAACCCGTGATTCCAACAAATTTTAATACTACTTATTTGTTTCATTGCAAATTAGGGTTCACTAAAATTAAAGCTCTTTAAATCTCACACGCAATAACCCAATAGATCACACACAACCCCCCCCCCCCAACTTCTCACCCCCACCCCCAAAGAGAGACATAAAACCTAAATTTCAATTTAAGAGCTAAAAACAAATGAAATCAATGAAATTGGGGAATATGTATTAGAGATCGAGTGACATATATATACAACAACATGCCCAGTGAAATTCCAAGTGGGGTCTCGGGAAGGTGAGATGTACGCATACCTTACCTCCGATAAATATCCAGTGACACATATACATGTAAAACATACATAAACAGCCATCACGGGGGGGGGGGGGTAATTGGGGGGTGGGCGGGGTAGAGACTAACCTGAGAAGTGAGCAAATGCAGAGAGAGTCAATGAATTTGTCTGAAATTGTATACAATAAGTAAATTGCAGAGATTTAGTACTCTATTGCTTGTTTATATGTAGAGAATTTGTTGTGATTTGGTAACCGTCCGATCTAGTTATTGGTCACACTAGTGACGTGGTTCCAACACTTATAAACCGTTGATCCATAATAAAAACTTTAACAAGCTGTTACTAGTAGACCCTCGGTTAAAGAACGGAGTATAATAACTTTCGAAAAAATGTCCAAATTTATCCTTTTATCATATGATTGGATATTATTAGGTTGAAGTTTCAAAATATTTGTATTTGAAGTTTCGTTTGAATATTAGAAAATTTTGCAAGAACTACGATATTATTTTACTTGATATATTCTTCAAAACAGATTTTTCAACATTTTGAACTTTGGAATTCTGAAATTAGCCACGATGCTTGCATCAGGTAAACTGCCTATATTACACGACACTTTTTTTCGGACCAAGCATGGTCGCAGAATACTTTATGCACCAGGTATACTCTCCCCCAATGTAACATTTGGTTTGGTGAACGCGCGATACTTAACATTTGGTGAACGCATGAATGAAATACACCGAGGTGCCCTCCTTACTTCGTTTTGTTTTTTAAAATTCCGAATAGCAAATGGCCAAACTTAGCTAACTTATAAATAATGAAGTTTTGATATGTACAAATTGTCGGAGTCAATGACCCCAATCTGTTTACTACCTATACGAGGTGAATTCAAGTGTCAAAAAGGCTTGGAGAAAAAAGAGTCAACTTATCTTTCAACTTCAGACTTGAATCATTTTTCCTTAAAGATAATGACTTTATATCATAATAATAAAGGTTCATTCAATTCTTATTAAGGATAATGTTTAACTCTTTGTACAAATTAGTGCTTAAACCTCCAAGAAAAACTGTTATTAAAGTAAGTCCACAAGTCTTGAAGTTCAGTTCCAAGACAAAGAAGATTTCTTTTGAGGTCAATATCACATCTACTCACCATAGAAGTAGTAAATTTAACTTTGGAAGTTTGGCTTGGAGTGATGGCCAGCACTTTGTTAGAATTCCTATTGCTGTGAGGAGACAAGTAGATGTCTAAAGTAAAAACTAAAAGACAATACAAACTAAAAGATGGCTAGCATTTTGTTTGATGGACAAAAACTTATTTACCAGAAGAAAAGGTGAAATTAAGCAAGTAGATATCTAGCAAATTAGAAAATTGTACAGTGAGCTTGGAGCTTTTTTTTTTTTTTTTTTTAAAAAAACCTTTGTTTCTTTTCCTTTTTGCGATGTGAATATAGTGTGAAGTGAAGAATTAGATTAGAACGATTTCAATATATATATATATGGAATATTGAAGATTCGGCTCTTGTTTTATTCTTGGAGTTCAAGAATCTCTATTATCCATGTTGAGCACTTTGGAATATTCTCTACTTTAGTATAAATATTTAGAATATCTAGACCTCTTGCACATATATTGAACATCGAAGAAATTATAATCGATCCCTCGGCAGATTTAGGTTTTGATCTTCAGCCATTCAAGTCCTCAAGACCCGATATTATTCTTATATATTTCATTTAAAATGAAAATATGTCAACATTAAAATTCACTTTGGCTTTTCATCAGTTCCTATGGATTAAAGACTCTAATAATACATTTGTGCGATAGGCCACAAGCACCAAAGATCGACAATGACATCAAAGTCTTACCTTTTCACATACTAATCCAAAGCTAATAATCCCAAAAGTACCTTAATACCGAGCATTACACAATGTTGAAGATTATTCATAGGAGTTGCTACACGTTCTTTTATAGGAGTTGCTATATATATATATATATATATATATATATATATATATATATATATATATATATATATATATATATCATTTCATAACATAATATATGGCGTCACAAGTTGAAAGATGCGTCATATGAAGTTTATTGTAAAACTACAAAAATTTTATAGAGGTGACTGCCAAAAGGAGTATAGTATTAGTACCTACTACTCGTTAGCAAAAAGGTGAACAAGATGGAAAGTCATGCTAAGAGATGAAACATCTTCAATCATGAGATAATGATGTCCTAATTCTCCTAACCTTTACCAACATTCTTTATAAAGTGTCATTATTATCCAATGATCAAACAGTAAGACCAACAATCAGAATGTTACAACAATAAAAATGAAACAACATGATAAAAATAGCAAAATTACCAATCCATCAATCACAAACGACGAAGGTTGAAGAAGAAAAAAAACAAAGTGAGAATTAATGACTTGAATTATGATCAACCGTTAAGTTGGTTACAAAAAAATTTATACGTTATTTAGTATGTGCAAATACTAAGTGATTTCTTTCCGTCTAAATCTTGATGGACAAAATAACGTAATACTAAGTTGGCCCTAGCACTTGTCCAACACAGACAAAAATGCTGCAGCACTGCAAAAAGTACATTACAACTTCTGTTGGATAAAGATTGCTTAGAAATGAAGTTTGGGTAAAGCTTCAAGGAGGAATAACAATAGTGCAACTTAAGCTCTCTACATCTGAATGAGCAACTACATCTGACAGATAAAGACAAGAATGCATATTGTTTCCTTAAAGTTGAAAAAGAATTTAACAAAGAAGAAACCTTTCAGAATCAAAAGCCAAAGGAAACTCTTAAAACCAAAGCTTCACAATCACCTAACTTGTCCAGACTTGTCTTTTAAGCAACTATTCATACCAAAGATCCCACTTCATCATTGTCACTTTATTTTTTTCTCATATAATCTATTCTAAAGGACATCAAAATTTAATTGATTACTAGAGAAAGACTCTTCTTAAGAGTCCTAGACTTGTGCTCCCTCCATTTGGAAGCTAGTCTTCTCATATGGGGTCTGTTCATACACCAATTGGAATGAGAAGTTCAGCATTGCTCGATACATCATGTGGATATTTGCTGCAAGAATTACAGGCAAGTTCTCTGTTTGTGGTGCAGCATGATATTTTTTAAGTGCATTTTACTGAGACATATAGCTAAGTGTACTCCATCTAACAACTTAACCTTTAGATGAATGATCACATAGCTTAACGTGGTATAAGAGTAGACAAGAGGTCCTTAATTCAAATCTCGCCGCCTCAAAAAAAACAAGAAGCAAAAGGTATTTCCTTGCCTGGCCTATGAAAAAGAATCTAACAAACGTTAGGGGACGTGTTAAGACATAATAATTATGTAACTAAAGTGTGCTCTTCCAATAGTTTGAACTTTTAGATGAGTAGCCACACAATTTTATCTCAGTCGTGGACTAACAAGTTTTGTTTGTAAGATAGATGATATGGGATGAAGTTGGAGAAGATCAGTTTGAGAGAGAAAAGGTCTTACTGGACATTGAGCAGGAGTGCCTGGAAGTCTACAGAAGGAAAGTTGACAATGCAAACATCTCAAGAGCTAGACTGCATCAAGAATTGGCAGATTCTGAGGCTGAGTTCACCCATCTTCTTTTGTTACTCGATGAAAGATCACTCCCTGGAAGGGTAACTTTCTGAATTCTCTTTTGCAGTATCCTAGCCGTATTTTGTCTACTAGAAATCTATTAAACCAAGGAAATAATGCTCAGAGGGTAAGATAACCTTCACATGCATGAAAATAAGCAGGGAAATGATTTTTCCTGTAAATGTCATGTTGCAAACCGAAGCAGTAAGACTATGTGTGTAGTTCAAAGACAAAGGTGCGACTGTATCAGCTTAGACACTCATGATCCTTTTTCCCCGCTGCTGGTAACATGTTGTAATATTTTACTTGTCAAAATAAAGATAGTGTAAGTTTTCAGTGACAACACCATATCTACCTGTGCAAATTTATTTCCACTAGTTGAGACAGAATCTAGGATGCTAATCAGTTTAACTTTTACAAGTAAAAGAAATGAAGGACGGGCGTACTGTCAGATGTATGAATGAAAATGTGAATAAGTTGATGACCAACGAACTCTAAATCGATGATTTAACTTGCTTCTAGTGACTCACTGGACATCAGGGCCTAAAGTATCTGAAAAATTTGACAAGAGCTCGTGGTGAAAGGTTGACCAGTCTAGAAACCAACATCAATGCACAACAAATTGCCTTGCCCATACCCTCACCAGGGAGACACACACCCACACATAGAATATTACACTCTCTTAGCATCATGCACTACGACTGGATGTCGATTAGATCAATGATGTGAGGAGGATATAAAGGTCGTTGGATCTTCTTTTTTGATAATTCACGCACGTTATAACTTTTGCATAAGAAATACTCAATGAATTTTACTAAATAAAGAGGTAAATTTGTACACGGCAGCCAGAAAAGATGACTGGAACACTGAAGGAACAACTTGAGTCAATTGCACCTGCTCTCAGAGAGATGCGTATCAGAAAAGAAGAAAGGGTGAAGCAATTCAGAGCTGTACAAGGACAAATTCAGAAGATCTCTGCTGAAATAGCAGGTCATTCAGAGCATAATGATTCTTCATCAAATGTATCTGTAAATGGGAATGGTCTATCGCAAAAGAAATTAGAAGAGTACCAGAACGAGCTTCAGCGGCTTCACACTGAGAAGGTACTAATGAGATACTAAACTGTTATACCTGTTACTATCTAAGATACCCATCAACTGCGACGTTTTGAAATTTTTGTTTACCACTCTTATTCTTTTTTTTTCTTTTCCTATTCTGTTCTTCACATCAAAGACTGAGAGACTTCAAAAAGTTGAAAGCTACATTAGCAAGATCCGGAGCTTAGCAGCAACATTGGGAACAGATCCTTCTTTGATCATTACAAAGGTTCATCCAAGCCTGAACGAATTATCTGGACTATCAAAAAACATTAGTGACAGTATATTGGAAAAACTTGATAGCACAGTGAAGTCATTAGGAGCAGACAAGAAAACACGGCTTGAAAAGGTAATCTCATCAACTCTGCACATTCCTCAGCTAATAACAAGTATGCTTTTATTAGATACATGCAGTTGACAACTCATGCAGCAATTATGCAATAGTATTAGAGAAGCCACTGACTAAGCAAATTGTAAAAGAAACAGTATTCAAGTGTGTCAAGCTGTCCTTTAAAAAAAAAAAATTAGAAGTACAGGTATAAGGATCAATACAGATCAAGAAAACAGCAAAGTTACTGCCCTCACTGTGCTGTGTTTATTTGTAGCTTCACCAACTGGGGAAAGCATTAACAAACTTGTGGAATCTCATGGATACACCCCAGAAAGACCGTATAAGGTTCTCCAATGTCACTGCTTTGATATCATTGTCATCAGAAGATATCTCCACTCCTGGAAGCCTTACTCTGGACATAATCCAGCAGGTTAGTGTCTTCATAACTATAAATATTTTAGGCTCCAGTACCACGTGGTAAGTGATTTGAAAGTGTTTCAAAATTTCTAAGGCTGAGACAGAAGTCAGGAGACTGGATCAGCTAAAAGCAAGCAAGATGAAAGAGCTTTTCCTTAGAAAACAAATAGAACTTGAGGAAATCTGCAGGCGATCCCACATGGAAATTCCCTCACAGCCAGAGATGGAAAATATAATGAAACTAATGAATTCCGGTTGGTCCAACTTAAGTGTTCCTTCTGATTATTATTAAGGTGATATAATGCTTTTAAAATTGAGACTGACCAAAACCTCCAAAAGGGGAGATTGACCATGCCGATCTCCTCACGAGCATGGATAAGCAGATTTTACAAGCACAAGAAGAGGCATTTAGCAGGAACGCTATAATGGAGAAGGTAGAGAAATGGATATTAGCTCGTGATGAGGAGCGATGGTTGGAAGAGTATAGCATGGTTAGTTACTTCCCCTGTGAGACTGAGTAACGCATTCACTATTTTTATTGCTTCTTATTTAATTTTATACGTGCATATTCAGGATCACAAGCGGTATTCTGTAAGCAGAGGTGCTCACAAGAATTTGAGAAGAGCAGAACGAGCCAGAGTCATGGTTAACAAAATACCAGGTATCAAAATAGTTACTGCAGTGGCTGGATGGGGTAGCAATAAAGCCTTTTCCAGTAGCTTACACAACTACCTGTTGAGTAAAGGAAGACTAAATCAATTAACGAAACTGTGCTTCTGCAAGTTAGTCAGATCCAATAAGTTATCGTGTAAATAAGCTGGAAACATGATTAGACTTTCATCTAAAATTTATTCATTTTGCTGCCTCTTTTTTTATATGCAGCTTTGGTGGATATGCTGATAGCCAAGACTAAAAGCTGGGAAGAAGTAAGAAAGAAACAGTTTCTATATGATGAGGTAAGAACTGAGTAACTCATATCCCCAAATAACATACTTTTATTGGTTAGTACAAAGAATTATGCTCAGTTACATAGAGATATACAGGCTAACGTATTGTTTGAAGTCAAGACTTAAGAGAAGCTCACTTGGATATATCCATGGTCCTTTTGAGTTTTTGTTATGGAAAGCTGATGCTGATAGTATAAAACATCATGATAGTTCAGTGACATCTCCAACCTGGTCTACTTCACATCAAATATCTTGTGTTTTCGCATAGATAAAGAGCAGGGGGGGGGGGGGGGGTTCTCTAGCTGGTGTGGTAGTATATAGACAATTTTTTGAATATGAAAACCTTTAAAATGATGCCAACAAAATGTAACCACACCTGCAACATTTCTAAATATGAAACACACAAAGAAACATTGAAACATGTAATGGAAATGGAATCAACATTAGCATCTTAATCAACCAATAGGCCTTGACCATCTTGGCTTCAAAAGAAAATACAAAGTAATTTGATCAAGAAACTTGTGATGATTTAGTTGAATATACTTTCAGATAAACGAAATAAAAGATGATGTTACTAACTGCACATATGTCAAGGCATGCATTGGATTCAGTGCGTCATTTACTAAGAGAAGTGTATCTAAAGCAGAGGATTCACTGAAGAGCCTTGAGATTGAAAGAACCACATATATGACAGGTGAAGTTAGATAAACATCCACAGTATCTAAAGGACATGCTCATCAACTTAGACAGGAATACTACTAGGGACCAGCTCAACAACAAGCCCTACAAAGAGATAAGGAATATGCTCTTCAACTTGGTGTTGCAACCAGAGAAATAGAGACGGTAGAGGAATACATTCCTAACATTGAATAACTAGACGAAAGTTAGTTACTGCTAGAGCTAGTTACTGGCCATATTCTAATATTGCCAGGATCAGCAGAAGCAATAGATATGCACTTTGAGAATGCAAACCAATGAACTTGGCACTCCGTTGATCTATAAAAAGATACAGCTATGAGTACAGCACTTGGCACTCCGCTTATATATTAATTCAGTTATCTTCTCTATTTATCTCCTACATAACAGAAGTGCCTGAAACCCAGGTACCGCTACTTGCTATGTTGGAGGAGTATAATTTGCTAAGGAAAGAAATAGATGAAGAGAAACAAAGACAACGGGTAAGCACCTTGACGCACATAAAGAATTTCTTTTGTTATTTACAGTTTCACTTTTTTCTCTGCCTCTATGTAAATTATTCAACTTCCAATCTTTTCATCAACAACAAAGACTCAATCTCAAGCTAGTTGGTGAATTTCCAATCTATCCAACACTCACATAAATAAATGAACAATGAATACCTCAACTTAAATATTACCTCCCTTTACAAGAAGTCATGTGGCCCTTGCAGGAAAAGAAGAAAGTGCAGAATCAGGTGCCGGTTGGGCAAGAAAATCTCTTTATTCTAAGGCCAAGCACCAGCAGCAGGCGTCTATCAGATAGAAGCATAAATGGAGGCTTCAATAGTGCAACACCTGTGAATAGAAGGTCTTCTTTGGGTATACAACAGCTGGGATCGACGCCCATTAATACACCACCTCAAAGCATCTCTTTGTTAAAGGAAGCAAAGAAAGAACACCAGAGAAAGATCCTCTCTCGCAGTCGCTATGCTTTTCATCCAGGAGATGACTCAGCTTCAGTAGTGTCATCATTTTCAGGCCCCTTTTCACCTTAGATTCTGTGTGTTAATAGTTTTGAATTTATTTGAGTTCACTAATTTGGTCAAATCAGATAATTCCTTATTAGGATGGTAAAATCATGCAAAATGATAATTTACAGTGTTTACGTTTTCTACAACTGTCACCTTATTCAAAAGGACATAACTAGACAGCAGGAAGAGTTTGTGGGGTATGTGCAAATAAAAACCCATGTGAGCATTTTTTTTCACACGTTTTTCTTTTGAAGGCGACTGTGGTATCTACTACTTTTATGATAAAGGTATAGCAAACACAGTTTGGTTTGTTCAACCATGGGATCACTTTTGAAAGATCTTAAAATCATGTATCTTAAAATCAGCAGCATAGGAGATAATGATCAGCCTTCCGTCTTAGGGGGAGCTTATTGACTACATAAGAGCAAACTAAGACAAAAGTTTCAACAATTGATCATTGACAAAGTGGAGTTGTCCACGTGAATTATTCACGAACTTTACAACATTTTCTTCCCTCGTTAGGCATGCTGCTTAGTGTCGGCTAGTAGCTGTTGTATGCAAATGGATTAAACTGCCACCTAAGTTAGAGTTCATTCATCAATATTGGCAGGCTACTGGTGCAATCAAGACATCTGATTCTCTTAGCCTTCCTCCGAAAAGTTTAACTAGGTCTTGACTTTCACATCAAGAGACATGCACCAGACACAGGTAAGCGGCATCACTTAAGTAATTTGATGATGGCAACAGTCCATCTTTGTTCCTGTTTCTAAAGGAAGAGCGTGCCATGGTGAAATGCAAGATAAACCTACATTTTACAAGGACTTCATAGTACTTACAAATCCAATAAATAGTCACCTTTGGATGGCTCGTCTATGGATCACTATACCAAAGATGGCACGCTACAATAATTCAATCAAATCAAATCACATATGCAATGCCTTTGTACTCGTCAACGTCAAGGAGCTCACATCAGCAAGTTATATTTATACTAAGATCATAACCAGTGCTACAAATTAGTAGCGGTAGATGCAATGATACTCCTGCAAATCACTATCTCAAGAACCTATATCCGCCTCTAGCAATGCACATAGTAGTTTAACCAAACCCAATAGTTTTGAATCGAACCCTGTATATGTGTTACAAAATCTACTAAATATGTACAAATATTAAATTTCGGACACAGTAACTGCAATTGTAAGTGGATTCAGTGGTATCCAGAACCTATAAAGTTCAACTCCTGTATCCGCCTCTGGCAATGCATAATAATAAGTATAGGCAAATAACAACTTTTCAAATTATAATCATAAGATCTATTATAAAATCTAAATAACCGTTTCATACAACAATTCAAAAACAGAATATAAACAACAAATAATTTAAGTGCATTTCTGAAAAAACGCCTCGATTCTTCGCGTTCCTGAAGGAACTGGCTTATCAGTTGATAAACGAGGACGATTCTGAACCTTAGGAGAAGGATCAGACGGCTGAGAAGGCAACGGAAGCGAATCGAGTAAGAAATCACTCATCGGTTGATGTCTTTTAACAGCAACTCTTATATATTCCAGCTTAATACTTTTTCTCTTCTTCTCTACCGCTACTTTTGCAGATTTTTCAGCTAAAAATTCGACGAAAAGCTCCGTAGAGTTAGCGATGAGATGTAAGGCTTCTGAATTTACCTTGTTTATGTCCTCATCTAGTTTCATTAGTTTCTTCACTCGGCTTATCGGAATCTGAAGTTGATGAGCTTCTGCGGCGACTTCCACGGCGGCAGCCGCGGTGGAGCTTTCTGGTTGATCTTCTCCGGCCATTTGTCCTATGAAAATATCTGGTAATGAGGATTGAATGGAATTTGGTATTTAAGGGATTTGGATTTGGCGGGAAATACCTTTTGGATTTGGCGCCAAAAGGGTAGATATTTTATTTTGAATTACTAATCCCGGAATTATTTATATTATAATTATGCCATTATTTATATCCCATGCTTTATGTGGATTATAATTTACCAATTTCGGGATTAACATTAAAATGAGTTTTTTGTCCCCCTTTTCTAAAGTTATTCTTCCAAAGTAAATTGAAACACATGTTTTATATATATACGAGTATTAGTTATGTGGATATGACAATTTATGAATGTAGAGATATTTAAATACATGGATGAATTTAATTTCTTTATATTTTAAATTTTTTTTAAAAAATACCACGTCAATATATTTTACGGTAGTCAATTTTCTGGCAAGAATGACTATTTGAGACAATTATGTAAAGTTGATTGACCATTTAGAAACAATACAAAGAAAAATGACTTTGTTCATTTATTTCTAATACTTGAGTGTTGGGTAATGGACTCGCCCGGTTCTTCTTTATCTTCTCCTTCATTTTAGCATCAAACATGAGCTATCACCACCTAATTCTCAATTAGACTATTTTTAATTTTTAGGTCTACAATATTGTGGTGCTATCAGAACCAAGGGGTGGCAGAGAAGGATGAAGACAAGTTGATTGTCCTCGCAACTTAATACAACACTTAGTAACTTGTTACCTGCAGGAGGAAATGGTCTCTACAAGGGAAGCACAAACTTGGGACCGGAAAACAGTGAAAAATTGCATGGAAATGTTACATTAGAAAGACAAACAACCAATATTCAGTAAAGGCAAAAGATATGGCACATAGGTTTGAAACAAAAAATTGGAAAGTTTACATAAATATTCGTCCCTCAACAAATATTTACTTTTAATTGTAAAAAAGAAACAACAAAAGGTGGATAAAACAATAATTATTCTTTCCAAAGGTTATATGATGTAATTTTTCCAAAAAAGAAAGTTGGCAAGGCAAGCAAAATCACTAAACAACTTACCTTAGAATAATTTCCACTTTTCTGAGATCAATTGCTTCAATTACTTTCATCTGAGATTGAAGGCTTGCATTAAAATATTGCAACTTAATGAAGATACTAATTTCACTAACAAGCAAAAGAAAAATACGCATGTTAATCAGAGTCATTAGAATTGAATACGCTGATAATGTATGTGAAAAATAATTTGATATCTTAATGTTATCTTCTTTTTGATAATCGAGAAATCGGCCAATTAGGCCCAGCTGTTGGAGGAGGGCATAATCCGCCGCATGTTAACTTGAATGAAAAAAACAATAATCTGCTAGCCCCTCAGAATCCACCAAAAAAACCCCTATTCCCATTTACATGCCTGGCAATGAAGTTATTGCACCCGCAGATTTCCTTCCCAGTCTACCCCTCCCACCTAATAATTACATGTGTGGTGCCTGCCTTTCCAACAGAAGAAGGTGTACAGAAAACTGCGATTACAGAACTCTCATTGGACCACAGGCACGTCTCCTATTTGGAATGCTAGCTAACACTTTTTGAAACGACAACCTTTTAAAAATGATAAAAGAGCACCAACAGCGTGACAGGAAGATATGCTTCCTACATAATCGAATATTTGAGGCTATTATCATTCAAACAGACAAATATCGTGGTTCCGCAAAGATCATATGTGAGAGGGATAGGCAAACCAAAGATTATATGTGAGAGGGATAGGCAACTCACTGAGAGAGAACGGACAGCTATCTTACCCCAACCCTTCCCACCTAACTATACATGCGGCGCTTGTATAAACTCGGGAATAAGGTGAACCGCAGACCGCCCCTTCAGAATGTTGATAGGATCCCACGTTGCGGTTACATATGGTGTGTTAAAAAGAATATTTAAACTGAGAAATTTGGTGCGTATTATGGCAACCTACCCGGAACAGCATAGGAAGGTGCAGTTCCTCCAGGCCACATGAATGAAAATAACAATAATGATCACCCACCCAACCTTCCACCACCCAATTTTCTCCCCCACACTACCCAAGCCCTTCCCAGACCAGGATCGTTGTGGTGCGGTAGAATCTTAGAAATAAGATGCACCAACAATAGAAGATTTTTTGGACCCAAAAACTTGGAACAAATAATGCAAGTATATCCTGAACAAGCTAAGAAGGTCCAATTCTTCTAAGAGAGAATTCTCTAACTAGAGAACTGAATCTTCCGTTAGTGTTGCTTGATAATTTTGTGGGTGCAAGAAAATGAAAGCCTATTGCTTTAGGCCTCCAATAATCAAAAGCATCGATAAACTTTGCTATTTGTTATTTATTCATATTGAAAGAAGTTTTTTCAAGTTAACAACATATTAGCAATGTGTACTTTAGTTCTAGTTGCCAATAATCTTATTGACGTGTATGAAGTTTTGAAGCTTAATTCAAAGTTTTAAAATATTAGACAAAGTCCTACATAAGAAAAGTTGAAAAACTTTAAAAATCATATAAAGAAGATTTACCATATTGCTAATGTCATGAACGTACAATTTAAATTCAGTGTTGTGAATTATTAGGGTCTATATCGCCATTTAAAATAAATTAAAGGAATTAGTTTTCATAAATATGAATTGTATAGATTTGCATCTCAAAGAATTAGAAGAGTAAACTTTAAATAAACTTTTCATAAATGTTATTATAAGTTACCATATTTATTAAGATTTAGCTTTATGCCACCGATTTTATTGAGACGCCCCTTCTAAAGATGTCCAGCTGGACCATCACGTTTTTATTAGTCAAAAGCAAACCCTTCCTGACGGACCAGAACTACAGTCTAAGCACTACTAGCATCTATGTTATACCCCATCTTTATTTGCCAACACTTGCCCCTTGAAGCCCCTTGACTTTTGGAAAATGGGCAGCACTTGCCTCTTCCAATCTCTTCCTGCATTCTTCCTATATAACTTGAAGTGTTGGCGAGACAACAGTTGTTGTTGACCTTTTTCCTAAAGGGCAACACTTGCAAATTGGTGCCTTGGAATCTTGATCTCGGACCAACATAAATATATTTTGCTAAAAAATTATCAAACAAGGACAAACTCTCAAAATCACTCCTTATGGAGGGCTGGAAGTGAATTTTTTTGAAGAGAAAAAAAGCGAGACTATGTATAGCATATGGAGGGCTGGAAGTGAATTTTTTTGAAGAGAAAAAAAGCGAGACTATGTATAGCAATTTTCGCCAGTAGTCAGCCCACCTCCTTTAATAAATAGCCCAATTTTTTAATAAACAACCTAAAGTGACACAATAATTCAAGTTAAGGATATATTTTACAATTATATAGATATTTTTCCTGCTTTATCAAATATAGAAACATTTTAAAAAATACTAAATGCATAGCAAAAATACAATAATATTTTCACGTCGGCGATCACAACAACCACAAGATTGGCGACCGGAATAACCACAAAACCCGTCGAAGGATGACTCTAATGCCGACATTCGCTGAACAATACTTTGGTTTTGACTTTCGTTGGTCAATTTTTTTTCTTTTTTTTTGGAGGTTTCTCGAATTTATGGTGATTCTGGTAGATTTTTTCTGGTGGTTCAAGGTGGAAGGGAATGTACACCACAGGTATACCAATTGTGTGACTATTATATGTCCTGTATATATAATGAAGATACAACAAATATACAATAGTTATACATCTTATATACACTAAATCGTATAAAGTAAATATTATTTTATCCACTGTATTTACATTGTAGGTCTTATGTATTGAACATACATATAGAGATACAACGAACATACACAACGTATATAAATGACATACAATAATTATATTAATATATGTATAGTGTATCTTCATTGTATGTGCATTATATCACTGTACATACAATAATATACATAAAAATATAAAGAAGTATTCTTGTAATCACTAACCGGCAGCGATCGACGACAGTAGCGACACCATGAAAGGGACACCTATAGGGGCGGGGGTGTATTGAGTAGGATCTAGAATTTTCCCACATATTATGTATATTATGTTTCAATAAAAATATTGTTATGTTTAGTAAATAATATCGTCTTACTATTTTCGTATAATATAGAATGACATACATTTGTAATGACACTTAATTAATGCTATTATACATAGTTACCAAAAGAAGAAATAAAGGCCAATAGGGAAAATGACATTTATTTTATTTATTCATTTCTTTTGGGTTATATCCTCATATGGTATCTGAATTATGATAAACCTCCAATAAACCCTTTGCAAAACTTCCAAGAAATGGACATGAGCGTGGAAAACTCAGGGGTGGATTTGGAACTTGTCCTACGAACAGAGCAAACTCGATTGAATGCTGAAGCAAATTACTCAGCTAATCCCCATGACCCCGAGGTAATAATACTTGTTGAAGCGCGTGACCATCTCATCTAAAAATTTAAGTTGTGAGAAATAACACATTTTGTATTACTTGATTCTTTTTTGTTAGCTAAACACATAGTGAGTGGCGATGAGACTCGAATCCAGGACCCTACCCCTACCTGCTATGATGTAAAAATCCCATCTAAAAGCTTAGTCATTGTCTTTCTAATGTACAATTGGGGTCTAATCTCATATGAACCAAAAGAATAAATACATGAGCTGTTGCGACAACAACACTAGGTGATTTCTTTTCGTTTGTCTAAGCAATGGTGGACATAGCAATACCTGTGCTAGTGGGAGATAGTAGGTATCTTGCGGAATTAGTCGAGGTGCGTGTAAGTTGGGCCATATACTGTATCCTGTGGAATTAGTTGAGGTGCGTGAGCTAGCGTGTACACCACGGTTATAAAATAAATAAATAAATAAACAAATATATGAGGTGTTTTCTGTTTAATTGTAACATAGAATTTGTTAGTTAACCATAAGTCAGATAAAAATCTTAATGGAAAAGGTTGAATGGTATAGAATTAAAGAAAAGGCAAAGTGAATGTTTAAAACACTAAAAAATAATTCTTGAGTCAGAACTCACATGAGATTACATAATAGTAAATGTCTTAATGGTTGATCTTATGGAGGTATATTAATCAAACTCGATTCATCTATACCAGCTGGAGATATGTTTAATTTGTCTATAATCTGCACTTTTGTTCTTTGAGCTAACAGATACTGTACAATGACTATAGTTTGGTGTTCTATCTCTGTGGTTTATATGTGCTTAATTATGTGGAAGGAGGACATGATAAGCTTATATCGTGGCCTTTCAGTTCCTTTTCTCATGTGTACGTGAGGTTATAGTACAGGGGTTGTTCTAGTTGATATCTTGAGGAATTTTGCAGAATTTAACACAATGGGGCATGGCATTGCTGCAGCTATCACAATATGGAACCCTCCAGGACTCAAAGAAAATGGTTAAAGGTAAATTTTGTTATTTGCCATCAGAGATTATTTTCCAGTAATTGTGTCTAGTAGAGCTGATGCTGTCAACTGTTATTAAGAATCACTATCCCGAAAGAATTATGAAATCATTAAATAAATATTGAATGATTCGTCGTTCTTTTGAGTGCTCCAGTAAGAAACTGAATTGAAGAACACTTTGAAAAAGTACAGGTTTCCATTGGTCAGATTCTTCTTGTCATATTAGCCGAGAAACTTGTAGTATGGACTCAGGATCGCAATAGCTGTAATGAGATATTAAAAGGCTTCCTCTCGTGTATATCATTTCATATCTTCATCAAGAGTGTACCCCTGACATAACACATGATTTACGTACATGTAAACATATGCGCATACGTTTGACAGGCATAACAGTTAACACCAGCCAATGTTTCTACTAAGTTGCAACCCTGGTCTAGTGACCGAAAAACAAGAACTTGTTCAACACCAGTGATTGTCAAACATTTATATAAGATCATGATCTTTCAGGTTCATGCAATCTTGAAGATCTATTATTCAGTCTTGGTAGAGATGTGATGGATAAATATTAATCTTGTGAGCTATGACACTGCACAGGACTTTAATTTTTTTCTGTCAGGAGCTCTGAGAGATGCAAGTTCATGTTATGATTCATATATAAATACATAAAAAGTACAATGAATTTAACTGTTTTTCCATCTTGAAGAGGCTATTTCAAAGCTAGAGGAGGCTGTAAAGATTGATCCACAAAAGCACGAAACATTATGGCACCTTGGAAAAGCACTCAGTGCTGAAGCATTTTTGGCATCTGACTCCCTTGAGGCACAGAGTAATTTTGAGAAGGCAAATCTGTATTTTCAAAAGGCATTAGATAAGGTAGACTCCTCTCTTCCTCCCCATTTCAAAAAGCAATATGGATCTTTGCAGCTTTCAAGGCTGCAGCATTGCAAATGAACCAAATCTTTGATGTTGGCATTTTTTTTCTTCAGGATCCTGGGAATGAGATGTACCACAAATCTTTGGAGGGCAACACTCAGGTACATAATGGCTATTAGCTTGTTACTCTACTTCATATCTTGCACGCAGAAATGTAATAGATAGTGGGATACCATTTTTAACTGCACAGGCAGACTATAATTCTGATGTTTGTTTGATTGATTGAAATTGTATGCTGTACTTTTTTGAAGCGTTACTGCTCATGGTTTGTTTCACATCCTTTTCTGTCACTCTAGTAATCAAATATAATCCACCTTCTCTCAATCTTAAACTAGTTGTGCCAGCTATATGTATCTCTGAAACCATGCCACTTTGTTCGGGCCCATATATTTGCAATATTACATAATTTGTCTTTAAGGGCAGATGAAGGATTCTCTAAACTAGAGGTTTTTAAAATTATGCCTACTCAGACATAATAGACCAAAAAGATCCTTAGTGAAACACCGGATCTAATGCAAGTGCAACTATAACTGAACCTCAATTCAACTGGGTACCGTTTATATGGATCCTTTGGTCACATATGTGTATTCTTAACTAAGTCAGCATCAATTCCGAGAGATTGTAGGTCTCTTAAGATTAACTTTGCTCCTTGTGACTTTAGGTATACTTTTTCCTATTTTAGTATCTTTAATCATCGTGGTGTTGTACCAACATACCTGTCTGCCTCCGGTGAAGTCAAACCATCTCAGATGACCTTTTCTCAAATAACATTTATGTGTGCTACTGGCACCCTCTACCAGATGTGATCAATTTAACTCATCTGAATGCATTACTAAAATGCAATTGCATAGTGTCTTTTGGTAAGAATAAGATGCGGAGATATTAAGTACGAAGAGAAATTTGTTTCATGACAGCATTCGTAGAAGTAACGTGGAAATCATCTCTGGTTCACTATCTCTTACTTCCCTAGAGGTTCACTTTGCACATATTTGATATTTACCTTTTGATATTTTAAAACTAGCAGCAAGTTTTAGATGAAAGATGCATGTATTTCTTTAATGCTTTGTACGGTCATTGGGCTAGTGCTCTTTGAGGTCGATGTGCTTTTCATTTAGCCGAGGTTCTTTCAGAAGCAGCCTCTCTACCTCACTTGAGGTAGGGGTAAGATCTGCGTACACCTCACCCTTTCCAGACCCCACTTGTGGGATTATACTGGGTTGTTGTTGTCTATATGTGTGTTGGGGGAGAGGAGCATTTGTATCTACAGATAATCATGTTAGAAATAATAATTTTGAATATTCTAGAAAAAATTAGATTCAGTTGTTACTGTTATCTAAGTGACTAAGTTATGTCTATTTAGTTATCCTAGGTGCATGGACTTCGTATTATCTTGGTACATGTTTGTGTATTTAGAATGGTCAAGTTCATAATGTGTGTGAAAACATTTAGTAGGTCTGAATTTAGAAGTGTCTCTAGACACCCTATAAATACCACCTTTGTAATGGTGTTATGTAAGAGTGGCGCATTTGAGAGTATGATACAAGTGGTCTTAATGTCTATCTCCCTCTTCCATCCTCTTTGTGTCTTATGATATTATCAAGGGCCTACCTTATATTTCAACAAATCAGAGAAATGCAAATATAATCTGGGAAGGGTTTACTTATTCACAAAATAAAAACATGTATTTCTGAAAGATTTAGCAAACTTTTTACCCCACAAAAGGCGATATAAGCTTAGAGGTTATTAGTTTTCTCTTCTTTTGCTCCTGCCTAACAAACGACAGAATTCCTTTATCCTGGAGCTGAAAATGTAGGATAACGATTAGATAGACTGCATTGGGATGTCACCTTTTTTAGGAATCTGTTAGTGAAGCCAAAGCATGTATTAGTCTGTGCAAATTATGGGTCACTTCTCAATGTTTCTCAGGTCTTTAGCTTCCCTTGTGTTGCTTGTCTCATGAATGACTAAACTTCTCCTATGCTGGTATTTTTAGGCAATGCTATTGCACATGAAGCTCCAAAAAGGAACAGCTCAGCAGGCTTTTGGAGGATCTTCAACTTCTTTCAACGCAAAGGTTGAATTTACTTTTACTTTTCTTGTGACCTGATACTTATTGCCTGCGTTATAATATTTTAAACACCATTTCTGCATGACCTCTTTTAAAAGAGAATTATAGTTAGAGAACTGATTCATAAACACCGGCTTAATCTTCATTCTTCAGTGTTGCTTGATAATTTTGTGGGGTTTAGAGTTTGCATAAAAAGCATCAGATAGAAAACTTTTGTGCCTGTTCTATTAGAAGTTACAGACTTCTTGTCCTTCCCGTTAAAGATGCCCAGTTGCACAAATCCTGTTTTATTAGACAGAAGCAAACCCTTCCTGAAGTACAGTTTAGGCACCATTAGTATCTCTATTATTTTGGTGGAACCTCTATTCAGTATATGAGGCCGTTTTGTCCAATTTAAATGGTGGTTGTCTATGTACGCTCCCTTGTATGGCTTTTCATGTCAAATGAAACCATTCTACCTTGAAAGGAAGATAGGTCTAGCCGAGTTCAAATCTTTTAACATTTCCAGAGAACATGTTTGTTCGTTTACCGGTACATCCACAAACTCATAAATAAGCTCTAACAAAGACTTCAAGCATTTTGTATTTGCAGCTTTTGTGTTAAGAGAGAAATAAAGGATAGAGGCTTTTCATGGAGAATTCATATCTTCTTTCACTTACCCTTCACTTTTAGCAAAAGAAGTGTTCTTCTTGACCTGTTAGCTTTGCTGCTACATGACGGTCTACTTCTAGTGCCAATTTTCATCCTAGTTGGGAAGTTTTCAATCATCTGATTGTTAGATTTTTCAAAATCTTGGTTATTCTGTATTAGAGCTCTGCTGTGAAGGCGAACCACGATCTGATATATGATGTCTTTGGATGGGTACTTCTTGGTGCTGGAATTGTGGCATGGCTCGGAATGGCAAAATCTCAGACCCATCCAACTTCCCCATCATAACGAAAAACCTGATTCTTGCTGCATCCATGAAAGTTCTGATATGGACAGAGTTATCTCTGAAGAACCGGGATGTTCCTTGTCCTTGATAGAATTACACCACTGGATTACCTAGAAACTTGCTCATTCTATTGACTGCTTGCCTTTTTCCATGCTATGGTAATCAGCCACGAGATAGATAACCTCATTGCTTAAGCATCATTAGCTTGCTTTCTTTCATTAACTTTAGACCATGTATCTGCTAGTTTTCACTTGTAACAATTGATTGTAGACCTTTGTGGTTCTTCAGACCATGAATCTACATAATTATGCAAATATTGTATTTCCCGAAGGGCACTTGTGTTTGTCCTGTTTACAGAAAAGCTTCATTATCATTCACAGAACAATATGTTTCTGTATCTTCTTTTATCAAATGAACAACCTTTTACAGAAACCCAAGGCAACACTACGTATAATACAGTTTAATGTCGTCTTGTCTTTCCAGGATTCTCGCGCACTAAGTTACTCGGACTCTTCAAAATTGCCGTCGTATCCATGTCGGATAAGACACGGGATTCACACCGGATGTGGTCAAATAAAAATGGATACTTTGAGCAAAATCCACAATTTTTTTTTTTTTTTTATTTACAAATAGACTCTCAGGATAGACATTGGAAATGAGATACCTTCAAAATTATGCAGAAACCTTCAAAATTATGCAGAAATTTATAGTCTTTTGTCTCTTTTTCATTTTTTGTTCTTGAATATCTGATTTTATGTTCTGAGGGTAACTTTTGGGAAAACGACTTAATAGAGAAAAACAGAGATATTGGGGAAGAGGACTTCTCTAGGAAGAATCGAAATAAAGGATTATGACTTTAGTTTTAGAATTTTGAAAATTTTTAGACAGATCCCTGCACCCGTATCCGTGTGCGGATCCATGCCCCTGAATCTCTAAATTTAGATTTTGCCGAATCCGACCTCTAGATCCGTACCCGTGTCGGATAGCCGTACCCGAGTTCGAGTAACTTAGCTCGGGCATTACAATAGCTTAGTGCACCAGACTGCCTTTGTTTACGATCTGTTTTTCTAGATTTGTTATGCACTGGGATTCGATGTCAAATTAGGAAAATAGACAAGAGTAGATAAAATTGAAATACTATCTTTTTAAAAAAGAAGTATCCCTTTCGGCCTTTTCCCCCTCATTGAAGCAAAGTGGAAGTGAGATTATTTTTCATGAAAAAAAGTGAGATTATTTTTAGTTGCAGTCTTTACTTTTTTGCTATATATATATTATGGCTATACTGAAGAGCCAGTGGAATCCTTCACTGTGTGCAACTTAGTTCTTTCTTTAGCCCAACACCTGTGTTGTTCGAGCAAATTGGAAAATGAATTAAATATTGAGATGACTGATGAGTACTACAGTTTTTACACTGTTATTTGACAATAGTGTATTATGGTCCCCAATATATTTTACCTTTGTTTCTTGTCTTGCATACCCATATCAAATCTAACTTTCATATCCTCCGGTTGAGATGTCCACTGGATGGGACTTGACCTCGGGTTGTTGTTTAGCTAATATTAAACACCCTATACCACTCGGTTACATTATAAATTGTATGAAAGGTGTTCAAAATATAATATTTAATCGTAAATAGTTAAATTTTACTTATCGATATGGTATAATTTTCTGGCGAAAGGTGGTCACCTGACCATCCCTCTACCAAGGTGGCTCCGCCACTGCCGACGAACGTCCCACTATTGATTCTCCAAATCAGCTCTTGGTCTCATTTGGTGGAGCTGGGAGTGGGTGGTGGCTCGGCAAAGTCAGATTTTGAAGTTCATAATTCTAGTCTTTTTAAGTTAGGGGTTTTAAATTAATAATTAATACATATTAAATATTTTTTTCAAGACAAATATACATAATTTGGTTAAAGTTACGGAATTCGGCCGAACTTCCAACTTAAAAGGCTAGCTCCACCACTGGCTCGACATCGGTTGAGAGAACATGGAAAAGTTACTTCAAAATCTTTAATGATTACCGGTCGTTTCGGGCAATCACAAGCTACAATTAAAAGTGTTGGGAAGAGATTTAATCACCTAGCATAATAGCTTCAATTTGTAGAAAAAAATACAAAATCTATCAAGAATTAAACAAAGAGTATTTCAATTCCCTCAAGAGCTAGGTAACTATGCATTCCTTCAAACTAGGCTCTCGCGTGTCCAGGATTCTGACGAATGAATGATTGACACGACACAATTCTTAAGAAGCTAATACAATCAAACTTTCTATAATGACGTCGTTAGTCCAGATTGTTTTTAACGGATCTAACGAAATGCTGTTATAGAAAATATATAATATTATATTATATGAAAAATCAGTTTCGAAGAAAACTTGAATGTTAGTGAAATGATGTTATAGATGATGCATAATTGTTATAGAAATATCGTCTAACCGCATAATTCAATTAATATTTTGTTAAATGTTCTAAAAATGTAACTTCGGATATGTTCTTAACGCAAATTACAGTCACCAAACTACTTAAGGATCTTTAAGGGGAGAATCTTTTATATGATTTTTTTTTTAATCAACAATCTTTTATACAAGATTCGTAGCTAAAGGGAGGCTATAATAAGCTTTATTTATTTACTTTTCTGCTTGATTTATTTTTCTTCTCTCTCCAAAAATGTTGGGGGAAAATCTTAAAATTTTATTTAATTCTTTTTACATAAGAGGGATCATGGTTATATAACTCATACCATACCGCCAAATGATGAGGTGTAGTGTAGCGGATGGTGCTACTCCTTTCTTAACCAGAGGTCTCGGGTTCGAGTCCTGGGTATAGAAAAATCACTGGTAGGGAGCGCTTCCCTCCGAATGTGGCCCTACGCGGCGGCGCGAATCCAGATTAGTCGGGGCTCCAATAAGAGTACCGAACACCGGTTTTTTTTAATGGTATGAAGTGCTACATATGAGGGATCATGGTTATCTAACTCATACCATGTTCCAATATCTACTTTCTTTTATTGGTATGAAGTGCATTTCAAGCTGGCATATTCGTCTGTTATTCCCTACTATTAGTGGAAACAAATCTAGTTATACAGTACAAAGACAGTTTCATTTTTTATAAGTGATTTTTAATAAAGTATAGTATAAAGTTTAGGAAAATTGATTTCCACTTTGGCTACCTTTTATATAATTTATCTTCTTGGATTCTTCTCTTAGGCTGCACCCAGAAACGTCTTTGCATAAAATAAATATTGTATAGTTGGCCGCAAAGGTAATTTGCTTTTAGATTTATTTGTGTTAAACTATGCTGAATTTGTATTTTGTAACAAGTTCAAATTTTACATATTTTATCATAGTCGACACATACCCGGGGCCGTCTCAACAAGACTAGGGGCTTAAAGCCAAACATCACAGAGAGGCCCTAATTTTTTTTTTAAAAAAAAGATCATCATACATATTTTATTTAAAGTCTACTTTTCTTGCTTTGCGAAGTCATTAATTACTGTTTTATAAGCGATTTGTTCTAACAATTCCTTTTCAAATGATAATATAGCCAATCCATTTAATCTCTCTTGAGAGATTGTTGATCTTAGATAATATTTTATCAATTTTAATTTTGATTTTTTTTTTTTGGCTGAGGTAATTACTGAAACTGTTAACATTATTCTATAAGCAATATATGTATTTGGAAAAGAATTTAGTCTTTTTATTTGATTGAGTATTTCGATTAGATCATTATCTTCTACTTATATTATTTCTCTCAATACTTTTAATTCAAAAAATAAATCTAAACCATCGATATCAGAATAACTATTATGTGTTAAAAGAAAGTTCAAAGTCGAGACAATATTTTTTCAAATTCTCATCATCTAGTAATCTCAATTTTTTACCACTAAATAGAACATCCATTTTTTTTTTAAAAAATAATATATAAAAGTACATAAAAAGTGGGGTAAGCAATGGCCTTACCTGCCTTATAGTTGAGCCGGGCCGGTACATACCATACATATCTATTATTTAGGATTTAGGAATTAGGAGCACGGATTGACAACATATTTCGTTGAAAAATAACTTCTACTTTTATAATTAATCAACGGTACTGTAATAAAATTCGATTTCTATTTAGTTAATTAGTAAATGATCAAGGATTATCATGTAACTATATATTTTTTTTTCTTCTTAAACATATTCATGTATGACTAGTCAGTTAGTCACCACTCAACTTCATTGATTCTTGAATACAACTTGCATGGGAGCTGTTGGATTATTGATTAGTTATTTCTAAAATTCTATAAATCGAACACATTTAAAATAGTGTATATTGTTAAATCCGGGAGGAAATTGCTTGTAACTCCTAAACAATACATTAGCAATATTTCTTCACGGCAAAACTTTCCTTTTTCAATTCCGTTTTTCTTAATATATTACTAAAAAAACTGGCTATATAGGCCTTCGACCGAAATATATATAGGCCTTCGACCATAGTTGGGTCGAACGTCGACCAACGTTCGACCGAATTTCGGTCGAAGGGAGATTTTCGACCATAGTTGGGTCGACCACCACAATCGGTCGAAATGCGGTCGACGTGTCGACCGATTGGGCAGTCGAAAAAGCCAGTTTTTTTAGTAGTGATAGGAGTATCTAACTTGGATACAATTATATTTATGGAGGATCCAAACAACATAATATATACGTCTAGATATTTTAAAATAGTTTTATAATTTAAGCTGAGAACATCAATTGAAGCCGCAGCCATTGTCCAAATACGAAAACGTCCTTGCATTTTGCTAAAGTATGATAGGTGGATTTCATTAAAGCATTTTACAATAATTTAACATGTCCATTATGTGTTCCTTTCGTCCAATTGCTACTAATTAAACTATGCTCCTTTGCTAATCATGTAACAATGGTATAATTAAGAAGTAAGTGGAAGAAGCATTATTTTATGTATAGATTTTGCAATGTAGCTATTCTTTTAGTAAAGTTGAGTTCTCATGATCCGAAATAAAGGGCATTTTTCTTTGTGAGATTTTGTGGATGGAACCTAAGCCACGCGTCTACTATCACTTCCCTATAATTTTGTATTCAAGATTTTGTTAATCATGATTATGTTATTTTTAATTACTTCCAAAATCCATGTATAATGTGATAACCATTATGTTTTGTACACTAATAATATGTAGATCTTTTATAACAATCGGGGTTACAACAATAACATACACAGTAAAATTCTATAAGTGGGGTCTGGAGAGGGTGAGATGTACGCAGATCATACCCTCACCGAAGTGGAGATGTTGTTTTCGATAGACCCTCGGCTCAAGAAACAATAATCAGATACATGCTATTAAAAATAGGATGAACTGCCCATGATAAAAAAATATTGATAGCTAAAGTAAACAGATAACAATGCAAACAGTACCGATGCAGAATCAATAAACAGAGTATCTAAATACTACAAATGATATTAAGACAACACTCTCACGATTACTACATAACCTTCTATCCTAATCTTCGACCTCCACGCTTTCTTATGAATGGTTATGTCCACGGTGAATATCTGGAGGTGAGCCATGTCCTGACAAATCACCTCACCCCAATCAGGATTACGATAATATGAAGAATAGGATAATAATCCGATATAATTGATTAAATTAATTGATATTGTGAAAAATCTTTATGTTATTGCATTCATATGACGTAAATCCATAATGATACTATAATTTGTGTGATATTATTGCATTAAATCAGCCTTGGACTTGTATTAGTATATTTGGAGGATTTTGGGTGCTGAGTTTAACATTGAACTAGGCATGGATTATGGGAATAATTCATGATATCAAATGTCAGGAGTACTTTATTACTATTTATATTTTAGTAAGGGAAAAGTAGAGGTAGATATTATACAAGGTTTTTTATTGTCACTAGGGTAGGGACATATATATACTAATTCTTTTCTTTTTTTAGGTAGCAAAGGAACAGTTATTGGTTAGCCATATCTATAAATCTATCTTGTAAAGGATTTGATTTTTTTTCTTCTTGAAACTTGTTAGCTTGCCTTTTAAATTAGTTCATTAAAAATTAAAAATTGACTTTTTGCTGTATGGTTCTTGTCTTTCTTAGGTGATGCATCTTCATAGTCTATACCCTATTGCTGGTTGTAGTCTTTGGCTACCACGTGAGCCTTGCGAGTGCACCGGAAAAGAACGGGAACTGGATCGATCTATTCTATGGTGAAGCCATATAGTAGCTTGCATTTTTACTAACTCTAGCAAGTGGTTTTTTTTTTTTCTTTAGTTGATGAAACCATGATATAGTCACTAGAAGATTGAGAAGAGCCAACTCATATGCCTTGTTTTAGTCTAACAATCATAACTAGCTATTAGTAAGAGACTAAGAGGTCCATAGAGTGACACCTTGCTAATTTGCAAAGTACATGGTCTACTTTTAATAGATTACATTTTATTGGATCTATCTAAAAAGATCTCGTTTGAAAAAGTTATTAAAAGGACAGTTTGTTTTTTTTGTTTCCCACTCGCGAGTGTATAGTGTCTGGTATCCTTATTGGAGGCCGATTAATTTGGATTCGCGCCGTATAAGACCCATTTCTGAGTCGGACAGTTTGTGCGTATATCAATATGAGTATCTGTGATGTATCATATAACTATACCCATCAAATAAATTTTTTTGTTAGAAGATTAGAATAGGAGTTGAATCTATATATTTTATATGATTGTATATAAGTCAGGTGCAAGGTCAGAAGAATCATCTAATTCTAACATGAACCAACGTATTGAATTGAGCCGATGAAGAAGGTTGGACCAATCAAGAAAGGACGTGAGGCATCGATCAAAGATATTAGGCTAATTTAAACTAGACATTTCGTGTTTGGACTCGCCAGAAATGCAAAACCTTTTAGTAGGAAGCAGTTTACCTTATTAGTAGACTTACCCGACGCTAATTCGAATTAGTCGAGTTCGTATGCTACGAGTACCATAATTATATGGGGGTACTATCATATCAATGATTCTTAGGATTTTCCTTAAAACTTGTAAGCATATGGGGACCTCCATTTTCCTAAAGAAAAAAGCAACTTTTGGTAAAATGCAACAATGTTGATCAATAATATATTTCCACTTATGATAAAATCGATTCTCCAAAATCTAGTGTTCTACTGTAGTAAATCGTCCACGTACTCGTATTTTTATTGTGCGACTATGACCTATCAATTAGAGAAAGGCCTCTTCTGTTCATTACCAGTAGTCCACTACTACTGAACTTGTGCTGATGATAAACCTGGATCTCGAGTGACTAAACGATTACGTTATTACTAAATGTCTAACATCTTGAGCTTCTTTTTTAGCTACGTACACCATCGAGATATGTACCCAGAGGCAGATCTAGGATTCTAGGAGAATGGGTTCACCATTGAAAGGGGCGGAGTTACGATGTCTTAGGAGTGATCGACGAATCTACCTTCGTCAAAATTTTTTACTGTGCATATAGATCAAATATCATTTTATATGGCGATATATTAAGGAAAAATATATAAAAGTGCATTTAAATTGGGATTGATCCCTACTGCTAATCGGAAGTGAACCATAACTTCGTATAGTGAACCATAACTTCGTATAGTGAACCATTTAAAGTTTTAAAGCATGGGTTCACGAACATCTTATTGGACATATTCTAAAAAATTTGTACATAGTATACCGAGTTTAATGGGGAGTACATGGGTTCACGTGAACCAATATTTTCAACTTATATCCACTAAAATATTATGATCTTGTTTAAAATCACAAGTTTCAAAATCTCGTGATCAAATATTTTTACATAAATAAAACACATGGAATAACAGTTAATTAATCCTGGAGTTTTGACAGTGAAGCTATACGTTGACCTATACAAATTAGTTTCTAAATTCTACCCCACCCACATACTTTCTGTGAATGTCAATTCTGTTCAAGTGTATCAATGATTAATTAGCATTTGTGATCATTGTCAAAAGGAAAGGTCCCTTAATTAACCAGGGTTAAGCAAAAGAAACCAAATCATTAACCATGCTTAATTACTTTCCACGTACCCTATATATACTAATCATTCCACATGCAATCCTCTCACGACTAAACTATCCATTTCCCAACATTCCCAATATTTTTATTTACTTGTATCATTTACATATTTAGTTCCAAAAAAAATGAAGCCCTTCATGCTAGCAAACCTATCTCTCTTCATCTTATTTTTCTTAATTATTTCTTACTTAGCTAATCCATGGCCTATCTCTCTTGCTACTCTTCTCTTTTCACTCTTACTTTTCCTCTTAAATTTTTGGTTAGTGGAAGGAGGGTTTGCATGGAGAAACTATATTAACTATCAAAATACTAGTATAAAACTACATGGTCCTTTTTCTTGGCCTTTTTTAGGGTTTTTACCTCAAATGGGGTCTCATGCTCATCGAAAACTCGCCACCATTGCTTCATCATTAGGCTCGATTCGACTTATGGCTATAAGCCTTGGTGGTACTCGAGTTATTATCAGTAGTCACCCTGACACTGCAAAGGAAATTTTATGTGGAACCTCATTTGCAAGTCGTCCTGTAAAAGAATCAGCAAAGTTACTCATGTTTGAACGAGCGATTGGTTTTGCTCCTTATGGGGATTATTGGCGTAATTTAAGAAGAATTGCAGCTAATCACATGTTTTCTCCTAGGAGAATTTCAAGTTTTGAGAGTCTTAGACAAGTAATAGCTGATTACATGATAGAAGGTGTTATTAAGGAGATGAATGAGAGAGGTTTTGTTGAGGTTAAAGGGATATTAAGTAAAGGGTCTTTGAATAATATCTTGGAAAGTGTGTTTGGGAATAGTTTAGGTTTAAAAGGTGAAAAATTAGGGTTAATGGTGAAGGAAGGATATGAATTAATAGGAGAGTTTAATTGGTCAGATTATTTTCCTTTAGGATTTTTAGACTTTTGGGGTACTAAGAGAAGGTGTCATTTATTGGCAGCTCAAGTTAATGAACTAGTTGGTGAAATAATAAAAGAAAGGAGATTAGAAGGAGAATTAAACATGAAAAATGATTTCCTTAGTGTGTTATTATCTTTGGCAAAAGAAGATCAACTTAAATATGCAGACATGGTGGCTGTCTTGTGGGTAAGTATTTTGTCTTAATCTCAGATAATTTAAGTTATATCCATTTGCATTTTAATATGCAATTATTTTCAAATAATCCGATTGTATAAAAATATATAGAAGTTAAACTCATCATTTTTTCGTAATTTTTATTTGCATGTAAGTATTATACACTTAAGATATAATAAACAATAATACAATCCGGCCACTTATATAAATACCGTAATTAATTATAGGTAACATAAAAAAGTTCTTTCCGTGCTTAGATTTCATTTTTCTTGTGAATTTACTTTGTATAAGCCTATTTTTTTTTAATCCTATCCCTTCCCTCTCTCTCGGAAATAAATAGTGACCCTCTCACTTTTTATTTCTACTGTGACTCGAACCTGTGGTTGCGGATGGAGAGGGTGCTTACCATGTAGCAACCTTCACTTGTCGTATAAGCCTATTGATAGGTAGTTTGATTGTTTTTATTACTATTCAATTTAACTAACCTTTTTTTTGAAAAAAAGAAATTGTCAACTCGTTAAACATGTCTAAAGTATAATAAAACTAGTTAAGATTCTTGGATATATGTACTTTAAAGCGAAATGACTCATCATTAAAAGTTACGTAGGTAGCTTATCATCTCAAAACCACAAAAATCGCTTATTTAGATATTTATTTGACTATAGTACTTTATTATATGATTATGTTAGTAAGGTTTGTTTCTCTTTTTCACTTTTACTACTAAACTTTGTGTCCCACTTACATTAAAGCTTTATTAATTTTTAAGTTTGGACCCTTCTTAGTACTAAGGTGGGGTTCATGAGGACAAAAGAGAAAACAAGAAAAGACATTTTATTTTCCTTGTACCTAATTCTTGATTAACAATATGCTTCGCGTGAGTTTAACTTCTATATTCTAACGTGAAAAAATAATTACCTAAAAGATAATTACATGCATGTGGTCGTTTATAAATAATGGGATTTGTAAACTGCAAAATAAAGAAGTTTATTACTATCTGTTATAACATGCTAAAATACAGATACAATCGGTATATATATGTTAAATCTGTTTTGATAATTAGCTAAAAGATAATTACATGCATGTTTTAATTTGATTATCTTCTTAATACTAACAAATATTGGTGTACAACTTTATGAAAAAATTGATTAAACTTTTGCTTAAAATGTAATTTCTGTAGGAAATGGTGTTTAGAGGAACAGATACAGTTGCAATTCTTCTAGAGTGGATTATGGCAAGAATTGTTTTACACCAAGATATTCAAGCAAAAGCACAAGAAGAGATTGACACGTGTGTTGGTCATAACAGGCACGTGCAAGATTCAGATATACAAAACCTTCCTTATTTGCAGGCCATAGTGAAAGAAGTTCTTAGATTACACCCACCAGGCCCACTTCTTTCTTGGGCCCGTTTAGCCATGCATGATACTTATGTTGATAAGTGCTTCATTCCAGCTGGGACAACAGCTATGGTCAATATGTGGGCTATTACACATGATCCTACTATTTGGGAAGACCCATGGGCCTTCAAGCCCGAAAGGTTTACCGATAAAGAAGACGTCTCGATCATGGGCTCGGATCTTAGGCTTGCTCCGTTCGGGTCCGGACGTCGGGTTTGTCCCGGAAGGGTACTAGGGTTGGCTACCGTGCACTTGTGGCTAGCACGACTTCTCCAACAGTTCAAATGGCTCCCCAACAAACCCGTTGATCTATCAGAATGTTTGAAGCTTTCCCTCGAAATGAAGAAACCTTTGGCTTGTCTTGCATTTAGCCGACGTGATGCTTAAGTAACTTTGGACTTATAACCGATTACGTTTTATGTAATTTATCTGCACTTAATAGTATCATAACTACTTACAAAATCATATAAATGAACAAAACTAAGTCTATGTAACCTCAAATTTAGGTTAACATGGAAAATGAGTTAATGTAACCATTGTCAAAACTTTATGATATTCTATCTCTTTTATTTACATCAAAATTTATTTCTTCCTTTAACTTTTGTATCAGTAATCATAGAAGTAGATTCAAAATATTCTTCTCATGAATTCTAATCCATGTAGCTAAACTTACTATCTCCACCGCCGTCTCAAAAATAAAAATAAAAGCTACATAGCTCAAAAGTATTGATTATAAAATAAGCTAAGCAAAAATGGCTTACATAGTTAAAAAATAATGATGAATAAGATGCTAAGCTAGATATCCCAAACAATTATAGAAATTTTATTACTAGTAATAGATAAAAGAAAATTGAGTATAGTAAAAATAAATGGAAGGTTATTAGCTATACAAATTACAACCAGAAAACCCCTACTTTTTCTCAAAATTACACAAAATGCCACTGGTATCACGCAATCCGCATTTCTCAAGTTAACCATAGTTACTTCCCTTTTAACCATGGTTACATTTCGCGCCTATATAAACTACTGCATTAGCTAAGCAAATTCATTTGAAAAATACTCTTTCAGTTCAAAAATTCTCCAATATTCTCTCAAAAATATGGTAACCAAAATTAATCTCATTACATTTTTTTCTTTCTAATTCAACTTTACATTTTTTTTAATTTGTTAATATTAGTTCAATTAAAATGCTACTTTTTCATAATAATTTTTACTGATTTTTTCCAGGTTGTTGCACAGAAACTTAAGGAGGCTGAAATTACTGAGCAGGATTCTCTACTTTTGGTAAATTTATTGATATAGTTTTTAATACTGTGATTACGTTAATATAACTGTATATTTTTTGCTCTGTTTTTATATTTATTTTTCGATTAGTTTTCACGCTTTTTTTTTACTGTATTAATGTAGTTAAAAAAGTGATATAATGATGAATTTGTGTTTTATGAAACACATTAGTATATCGAAGTGTTTGATTGTATTTACTAGCGATTTACGTTAAGAGAAGGATATTTTTGTTGGTAGATACTTCGTGGAATTAGTCGAGGTGTAACACTGTTATAAAAAAGAAGAGAACTATATTTTTGCTCTGTTCGATTTATTATTTTACGTTTTTGACTATTTTAAGTGACGAGTCGTCGTAACATTGTTAATATAGTAAATAAAGTGATATAATGATGTGTTTACGTTGATGTAACGTTGAATAACTCAAAATTTTATATATAAAACTCATTAGTATAATGAAGTGTGTGATTATATTTGCTAGTGATTACGTTAAGAGAAGTATATTTTTGCTTTGTTCGATTTATTATTTTACATTTTTCACTATTTTGATAAGTGACGTGTCCGCATGACATTATTAATGTAGTAAATAAAGTGATATAATGATGTGTTTACGTTGATGTAACGTCGAATAACTCAGAAATTTTATATATGAAACTCATTAATATATTGAAGTGTGATTATATTTGCTAGTGATTACGTTAAGAGAAGTATATTTTTGCTTTGTTCGATTAATATTCTACGTTTTTTACTATTTTGATAAGTGATGAGTCGCCATGACATTATTAATATGGTAAAAAATGCGATATAACGATGAGTTAATGTTTGATCTAATACTATTTGCTAGTGATTACGTGAAGAGAACTATATATTTTTGCTCTGTTCAACTTATTCGATCATGTTTTACTCTTTTTACTACTTTGATGTAGCGTCTAGACGTCATGACTATATAAATGTAGTAAAAAATTAGTAATATACTAACGAGTTTGTGATTGATGTGACAGCGATAAGCTTAAAGTGCTTATATAAAACATTATATCAAAATGTTTGATTATACTTGCTAGTGATTGAGTTAAGAGAGCTATAATATAGTTATTGTCTATCAGTTTTTAGATTTTTGACTATTTTGATTTATCGACCAGTTTTCAGGACTGTACTATTAATGTAGTAAAAAAGAAGTGATAAAATGACTTTGTGTTTGATATAATGCCAATAGGTCAAAAATGCTTATATGAAACTGTTATGAATGGGTGAAACACATTATATCAAAGTGTTTGTGAGCTATATGTAGGTGGAATTACCTTAATATAGCAACGATGTTATATGAAAACATTATAGGATAAGAAGTGAGTCATATGTAGAGGCTAATTAATGAAGTTTCTTATATGAATTTAAATCTATGTAGTTTGGATGTATTTGGAATTTGTCCTTCAGAATGTTAGAAGAAATTCAGCTCGTTCTGACTCTTGTAACCTCTTGTATGTTGAGTTTTGTTTCATTCAGTCGATTATTGACATGTGATGCAAGTATAAATAATAAAAGTACAATTTCTCTTTGTAGCTGTTCACTTGCAAATGACTCACCTCACTGGTTTTCCTAGACTATTGATTTGCATTATTGGTTTTGGTCGTTGTAGATCCTTGATTAAATCTACTTCTGTGAGGAAAAAGAAAATCACAAGATGTATGAGACATGTTAAAGATCAATGAACATGATCTAAAAAGCTATGTATAAGTTGCTTAGATTAGAGTATGTTTTTGCAATTTGCGATGTCTTCTGAAATTGTGCTTCTAAGTTTTTCTGCTTTGAGTGCTTTCATGTAGTGTCAGGTTTACAATCACTGAAATTTTTTATATTCTACTGTCACTGAGTGGCTCTTTTAGTGAAGTTGTTACTGACTGCTTTCTAAGTTTATCTGCTGAATCTAATATATTGTGCTAATGTGAAATCCCCTTCTGTTTGCCTCTTTGCAAACTTTCCAGTTTACTTTTTAATCCAGTTGTTAGGTATTACATGCTAATTATCTAGATTCACTTTGCTTCTTATTTTGACAAAAACAGACGAGGAACCTTCTGCGTATTGCTATATTCAACATTAGTTACATCAGAGGCCTTTTTCCTGAGAAATATTTCAATGACAAATCTGTTCCAGCCTTAGGTAACTTCAGAAAGATTACTGTAGTATCGGCCTATTTCAGTTTTCCAAATTTATTTACTGAATATTTACATTACAAACAGAGATGAAAATCAAGAAGCTAATGCCAATGGATGCAGAGTCACGTAGACTTATTGATTGGATGGAAAAAGGTATTTTAATCTTTTGCGAGTCTGCAAACTGAGCCATACAGTTTATCTTCTTCCTTGTCATTACTTACCCCGACTTTTTTCTTTGTTCCCAGGTGTGTATGATGCATTGCAGAAGAAATATCTGAAAACACTTCTGTTCTCTGTGTGTGAAGCAATTGATGGACCGATCATTGAGGAATATGCATGTAAGTAGAGCTAATATAAGCTGGTTAAGTGATGACTTCAATTGTCTACATGCAGTTTTCTTTCAGTAGTCTGGCTTGTGACATTGGCTGATACTCTCAATTGTCTGTTTGCAGTTTCTTTCTGTTATCCAAATTCTGACTCTGAAGAAGTGTCGATGAATGTCAACCGTACTGGGATGAAGAAAGGGGGAACATTCAAGTGTAACTCAACTTCTGAAATAACTCCCAATCAAATGAGGTAGTTATTGATCTAATGATATCTTTCTTTTGTCAGTCCCATGCTGATAGGTTTTTGGATTACAAGAACCTCTTGTGCTGAGATACAGTATGTTTCAGGAGTTCTGCTTGTAAAATGGTTCGTACGCTGATTCAGTTGATGAGGACACTGGATAAGATGCCAGAAGAGGTAAGTATTCTGTTGTTCCTTAAAAGCATGGGCTGTGTTGTTCAGCAATGATTGATAATTTTCTACTATCATCTTATTGCTAAGTTTTTATCATTTTGGTTCTTTCTCAGCGAACTATACTGATGAAGCTTCTTTATTATGATGATGTCACGGTATGCCCTTTATTCAGTTCTGTTTGTTTCTATATTTCTTTTCTTCCACCTTTCCTCTTTTAGCTTGCTTCTTGATGTTCAATAGAATTTTCATATATTATAGCATGCAAATAAAATATTTTGCATCTATTAATGCACTTACTTTGAGCAACTGAAATTGTTGTCATCTCTTTTTGACAAATCAGGAAATAGATTTCTCCTTCTTAGAAAAGTTCTCTCACTGCTGTCAATAGGTAGCTTACTTTAATTTTTGATGTTGAGCCCGGCAATGACTCCTGTAGTTGTGTCAATAAATGGATCTCAGGGCTATGCTATTGATGCCCACGAAACGCTGCTTAGCCATGTTAAAATACATTTCATAGCTTTTCCCTAACTTCCTTGTTTCTAGCTCACTTTTTTTGAACTGTTTTTTTGCTTCAAAAGACACTCAGCTTGTCATATTTTGGTCAAATAAAATTTTGTTGTAACAAAATTGATGGTTGTGCAGCCTGCTGATTATGAGCCTCCTTTCTTTAAAAGCTGCACCGATGAGGAGGCTCTTAATACATGGACGAAAAATCCTCTGAAAATGGAGGTTGGAAATGTCAATAGTAAGCATTTCGTGTTAGCTCTGAAGGTATGAGGCAGAGATCACAGGATAATGAATTATCATTAGTTTCCTGTTTAGCAGTCAATCAGTTCAAACTGATATCTTTTCTTCCCACAGGTTAAGAGTGTACTTGATCCTTGTGAGGATGAAAATGATGACATTCAAGAAGATGTTGTGAGCTTGGGAGCTGATTCTGCTGAGAGAGATAGTTCGTCTGATAGTGAGGTGGAGTATTGGTTCTCCTTGCTCAATTGTTTATAAAGCTTTACCTTATTTCCTAGGAGTATCCTTCTGAGTATGTTTCATGCACTAAAATTTGTTAAACAATGATTGATTTCAGTTCAGTGAGTCTGACGATGACAAATACATAGTCGCACCAGTTGGTAATGCACATGCCTCTACTTAACTGTCTTGTACATGCAGTTCATTCTGTCAGTATTTCTGAATTATAAGTTTAAAACGAAAAAGTTTTCTCTTCATAGAAAAGCAAAATGCTCAGGATAAAGGTGATATGGTTGATGAAGGTACTTTTACTTGCAGCACTTACTATCGACTTTCTTGCTGAACCAGCTTCTCGATAACTCTAATGTGTTAAATGGGCTTTTCAGATGATACTCAAGATCCTGCAGAAGATGAACAGCAATTTGGCCGGGTTAAGGACTGGATCAGCACATACCATCTTGACAGAGTTGAAGTAACAGATGTTCTCTCAAATTTCCCAGACATTTCAGTGGTAATACACTTATGCTTGCTTTCCTGTAAACTGTAAAGTGCCTTTTTCTCCATCATTTACTAGCCAGTCTCACATCTAATGTTACATCCTGATTGCAGGCCTTAGTTGAAGGTAATGGAAGGATCTTTTAAGCAGATGATGAAGGCATTCTAAACCTGAACGACTGTAGAGGAGAACAAGGATATAATAACCTAGCACAAATCCTAAACTTTTTGTGCCAAATAAATAATCAGATGATTAAAGGCATTCTTCTTGTTTTATGCTGTCTAAGATTTCTAAACTGGCTAATTTTTTATTTTAGAAATTTTGGAAAAGCTTGTTAAAGAAGGAATTCTTTCAAGTGCTGGAGCAGACACCTACATCATTAAGAAGCAAAAGGTTTCTTATGCTTTCCTTTATTGATTAATTAACTGTTTGCATCTTCACTCTCTTGAATCATGATATATATGTTTTGCTAAAACCCATAATTTCTTATTCCTCAAATGTAGAAATTCGACTATGAGTTTGATGTCGTGAAAGAAGAAATGGATTGCCAACAAAACCAAAAAGGCAGCCAATCTCAGCATGACAAGGCTGAAGATTTTATGTACATGAAGGTGAAACTTGATTAATTTTCTTTGCATTGAGCTTAACATATCTTGTGTGTGAGCGTGTGTAATCCTGAAATACACTCTTCCTCTTAAACTAATTTGGTCTGTGTTTTGTAATCTATTTACTGTATATAAGTGGATTACGCATCCTTGTGGATTTTGCAAACCTACATTTCCTCTTTCTCTAAGTGTTCTTTCTATGAGGTGGTCCTCTGAAATAAAGTTCATCAGTTAGTTTCAGTATCAGGGGATTGTGATATGCACTACTGCCTTACCTCGTGACTATTCCTTCACATTTCAGTAAGCTGAAGTGATAAAACAGTGCTTCTTCTTGATTTCTATTGTGCCTTCCCTTCATTTAATTTCAAGAAAAGACCATATATTTGTGCTTGATGACTAATTTATTGGGGAGGAGCTTTTACAACCTGCTTAGTGTTGGTGTTAATAGACAAAGAGTCCTGATTTGGGAGCTAGAAGAAAACGTTTGTAATACAGAGATTCCTCCCTTAAAGCTGTTGGAAAGAGTACATATCCCAATAATATCCTATAGATTGAGGAGACAGAAGTTCCTGATTTTGGTTTAGAAACTTAAACAAAGAAGAGGAGTCCATGAAGTTAATGGAGGAATATGAATAACTTCCTTCTAACTGATCAAATAAAAAGCTTGTGAACAGTTAGCTAATCTGCTTTGTACGGAAGTTTGACTTTACTTCCAAGATGCTTGTAACAAAGACGGTCTCTTGTTTCAGGCTTTGTTTCATGCTCTTCCAATGAACTATGTAACTGTTTCCAAGCTCCAAAATAAGCTGGAAGGTGAAGCTAACCAAACTACAGTGAAGAAGCTAATTGATAAAATGACACATGATGGATTTGTTGAGGCGAAGAGCAACCGCAGACTAGGTACCCTCTGGCAAACCGTATTTCCTGCTTTATACGGACCAGAAAGACTTAAGTACCAGTTAATGTCACACTGAATTTCTCGTTGCAGGAAAGCGTGTGATCCACTCTGCCTTGACTGAGAAAAAGCTGGCTGAAGTTAAGAAGGTCTTAGCAAAGGATTCTATGGTAATATCCTTGAGTTAAATATAAATTCGACAGTTTCTTGCACTTCTACTGCTCTAACTAATTCTTTAACTATGTAATAAATGGTCAGGATGTGGACATGATTGAATCAGGTAACAAATCCTACTATCTGAACATTTCGTAATATTTAGTCAAGTTACTTATGATTGTCATCAAGATCACACCTTGAAATCTGATGCTATTATTTTTTGATTCTAGACAACAACATTAGAGATTTATCCACTTGTGGTGGTGTCCACTCTATTGGTTCGGATCTAACACGAACAAGAGGCAAATCTGGTGCATACCAGAATGGCTCTGTCAGGAGTGATCAGACAGTATCCAAGAGAAAGGATCACGAAAACACACCATCAAGCAGGGCTGATCAGGTCAGTTCATTTGTGTATTACCTCAATAAGCTGCAGTAACAACTTAGTAATATGTTCACTACCTAATGAATCTGCAGTAACATGTAAGAAATATGATGTTTTTGTTTTGCAGCCTGTAGCTTCTCGAGAGAGTTTTGTTCCTGGAAACGAGAATGGAAGAGCCAACCAAGATGATGATATGGAAATTGTCTGTAGCAGGTCCAGTCAGGAAAAACGTCATAGGAAAGCAAGCACGGTATGACATCAATCTTTCAAAATTAGTTAGTTAAAGCTAATCCTAGCTGAAGTATTTTGAAAATATTTTGAACTTCTTTTGTTTCTTTTTCTCTATTTACAGGTAAAAGAACCAATTCTTCAGTATGCGAAACGCCAAAAATCTCAAGCTGCTTGAAGGTTCGTTGGGTTAACCGGTGAAAAATCTGGGTGGTTTCCTTAGTAATAGTACTTCAGTAAGAGAGTAGTGTTTCTTTTTGTCATCCAAACAGTTTGTATTGGTTTTCGTGGAACTTTCCTTTGTTAAATTGCTCGTCAAAAATAGGATATGCTGACACAAACTTAGGCAAGTATGCAACAGACAATGCTGTTATATCTATAGTTTACTTCATGTTTATGTATGTAGTACTCGTTTGAATTCTTGGTTTTGAATGTGGTGATCGTTATTTTGCACATGATAAAAAAGTTGGGAGATAGATATATTAGATCCAAGTTAGATATAAATTGATATATTTCATGCTTGCTTGTATCTTGATGGTGCCACACCTACATCTATAGTGTACGCTGTCATACTTGAAAGAATACGACTCAATACAGTTCTTCATCTACCTTACCTGTTGACACAAACTTCTAGCTTTTTGGTGTATACATTTGAAATGAATTCAACTAGTTTTTGGCTTAATGTTTCTCTTTGTTTGATTCATTTGCGTTTTCCGGATAAGCAATATCAGTACTCGCTTAGAATTAAGTTAGATCAGCAAAGAAATAATTGTTTGCTCGTGTGGTCACGTGTCAATGACCAAGTTCAAATTGCTTCCATACATGCGTTTGTTATTTGGTAAAAGAAGTTAGAACGGAAAAACTATACTTCTTTTATTGCACTAAACATATACAATTTGCAACAGCAAACAAATAAAGCTAATAAACACCTAATCAGAGGCTTCAATTAACAAAAATAAGAAAAGAAAGGGCTTAAAATGTTACAAAGCTCAATAATCTAGTCAAACATGTAAGACTCAGTATAAGCTGGGAATCTTGACATCTTCCTTTATCCAGGCTTGTTTACAAATATCGTAAAACAGGATCTTATTTATAAGATGTTCTCAAAGCTTTGGACATCCTTAACATCAGCATCTTCCTCGAGCAGAACATATTTATCACGGGGAATATGGTCATCAGCCATACGGTACTCCTTGTCTTCCAATTTATAGTGCACAAGATAATACAAACTCACAGTTGCAAAGGCTACTACTATGAGAAGCAGAGTTAGCTGAGATAACTGAGGATGATTCAACCAATATCCAATAACACCTTCAAAGCTCTTCTTCTTTTCAGTTTTCTCAACATACTTATCATTGTTGGGATAAACTAGAATTTCCAACGCAGGGTCAAAGAACTCATCAACACCATGCACAATCACACGTCCATTGTTGTACACATTCCATTCGACGACGTTAACGTTGTTAATAGAAACCTCTTCATCAGGCAATGTAGTAATAACAATAGAGTGGCCAGGGAGTAGGGTTTCAATCTTAGAATGCTTTGGAATAGAAGTTTCAAGAATTTCTTTGTTGATTTTTAAAGGGACAACTTGATATTGAATCAATCTATAAGGAGGGTCGGGATATTTCGAGACTAGTTTGAGAATGGCTGTTTCAGTAGGACAAAATATGGTGAAAGTTGTGGTATTATTAGGAAAAGAAGAGATGAGACGATGTAGGGTACTTTCAAGTATAATTGACATGGAAAGGTAGCCTTTTTGGAATAATGTGTTAGGAAGGTTATTGTTGGTGATTAGATGATTATCATAAGATGAAAAAACTACTTGGGTCGAAAGGCTAAGGAAAGAAATAAGGAGAATAAGCAAAAACTTGGTTGATGATGCCATAATGGAGAACATTAGGAGAAGCTTTGATTTCAATGAGAGAATGGAGTTTCAACCTAATAAGCTTGTCTATTTATAAGATTTATTTAACATAAACCTTGGGGGAGTGGGATTTCTTGTTACCCTCGAATTATTTGTAAGTTATAATATTAAGAAACTAGTGTATTAAGGCGGTCCTGAAAATTACATTAAAATAGAATTGATTATTATGAAAAAATTATCTTTTACTAATCGGAAAACTAGCCGAAAAAAGAGAGAAACAAATAACTGTGTAAATCTGAGATATGAACACCTGCTTTTTTCTTCTTATATTATATGACATTATTATAAACTTATTTTGTTTCTTATTGTAAATCCTTGACACTCTTATTTCATAAGGTTGCCGTTTTTCTTCTATATCAAATAAAAAATAAGATGATTGTAAACAACAGAAGGAAAAAAAAAAATCCATATTCAATACACCTCAATAACCGATGTGATCAAATTTCCTAGTTAAAAAAAAAAATTGCGTGCACCAAGCATTTTGCATTCACGTAGGATTCGAAGAAGGATCGCACTCCAATTTCTTTGTTTCTTTGCGTACTTTTCTACATCTTTCTCAAATACTAAACTATGATTTGTTTAGGAGATTACATTGACTTGAAACTTGCATGTAGAAAATTAAATAAGATTAGATAAGTTTCAAGAATGGAAATAAAGAGATGATAACAAAATTGAACAACACTATATATAGAAAATTCCACTAAGAAAAAAGAATAAGAACATTTAGATGAATGAGAAGTAAGCATTACAACTCCTTGTACCTCTTTGTTTTAAGAGGAAGAAGTAATAGAGGAGGTCTTGATATGAGTGTGGAAAATGAGTAGTTTGGTATTCTATGTTCTTTTGTGAATCTGTCCTAAATCAATCATGATTGGAGACGGAATTCCAACTTTAAAAAATTTAATTATTTTTTTACTCAAACACTGATTGGAGACGGAATTCCCTCTCTAGCTGATTGGAGAGGGAATTCCATCTCCAACCTTTTTGTAGCTTTTTCCTTGTTTTCTAGTAGTGTCAGTTCTTTACTCTCCGACTTGGATCCTTTAATTTATAGTTTGTTTTAAACTTTAAGCTATAATGCAGCCTCCATGATTTGCAAAAAACATGTAAGAGTTCCTCCAAGTTTCTAATGTTAAACATGTCATAATACTCAATTAGTAACGTATACTCAATTACTCATGATCTGTGTATAAAAAAATGTACGTGAACTATATTACAAAAGATAGTTTGCACAAAAGTAAAAAGAGTGGTAGAATTTTAACCTAGTATACTTCATAAACTTCTTCTCATTTATGTTCTTCCACACTTCTTTGCACAAACATGGTGAGTGAAAACTACGTATATGTTTAGCAGTTTTCTCATTGTTAGCAAAGTGAACATGGTGAGTGAAAAAATTAACCAACATACTCCCTCCGGTCCATTTTATTTGATCACTTTCCTTTTTTAAAAGTCAAATAATGTAAACTTTGACCAACATTTGAGATATATTTCTTCACCATATTAATATGACAAGAATTGCAACTTGTAGTACTTTTCGTGTAGTTTTTTAATATCTAAATTATAATTTTAAAATATTGACTAAATCTAGTTCAATTTGAATCCGAAAATTGGTCAACTTGACTCTCGAAAAGTGAAAATCATCAAATAAAGTGGATCGGAGGAAGTAATAAGACTCACCATACTTGGAACAACTTTCTCAATTCTAAATAGAGCAAATCTTATTGTGGAACACCATGGACTCATAAAGAAAAAATATTTGTCACTTGTGTTTTCAAGGTGCAAGTGAGATCACATGATAAGTTTTGTTTATATAAGAAATTTAGTAACCGAAAACTAACATTATTGACTCATTATTACATAACAAAAACACTATATTTCTTTTGAATTCATGTGATGTATTAATTGATATATCAAAGAACGAGAGGAGTGGATAAATTAAGATCATTCTAATGTAAGGTCACAAACATTGAAGAAGTTTTGTAATTGGTCAAGAGTAAAGACTAAGCAAGCTGTTATTCTTAGACCAATATGGAATGATTACTTCTACATAAATTTCACTTATATGCATTGACAAATTAAATACGAAAAAAAAAACTATCATGTAGTTTAATATGTTATTGTACGACCTAAATTATATTTGATTTTTAAGTCAACAATTGAATTTGTAATTAGAGATAACAAAATCCATTATATCAAATCAACGGTTAAGGAATATGAAATAAAATCTACCAATATATGTAAAGAGCAATAGCACATAAGGACAATATTATTGCTTCAATATCAAGATTACAGGTAGGTAGAGTTTTGACATATGTTTGTGATCGATGCCTTTACAAATAAAAAAGGAGGAGTATTTATAGTAGCAATGTACTGAGCCTAACTCCCATGTTCTCCATCATCCCATTCCCCATATTTAATCGTTGAAGGCCCGATGTGAGCAATTATGAGCCACGGGAGGTCAAAGTTCCATACTTAGAGCCGTCTGAGTGAGCTTATAAGCACATTAGTAAATGTTTGGTAACTTAAAAATTTATGAGCTTAAAAGTACTTATTTGCGTAAAAAAGCTAGAAGCTATGATTTCCTAACTTCTCAAAAGTCACTTATAAGTCATTTTTATGCTTCTAAAACACTTAAAAGCTGTTTATAAGCCCACCCAAACGAGCTATTACATACATTTCCATTCTTACGGATAGTTCACGATACACGTGCTCAATCGTCATTATATGGAGACGAACCAACGGAAAGTCCTTGGTAAAACCTAACCTTATGTTGGACAACTCATTATTATCTACTGTTTACGTAGCTGCATTGTTTGATCTCCTTCCATGACACTGTACCCGTGCGCCACGTGTCCGTATCGAAATAATACCAATACATTATTCTAGCATATTACCTACTCGAGATATTTTACACCTCCTTCAAACATAATGCCACGTGTCCTTCGGGAAACTTCCAGCTTCCCCAAGAAATTCGCATTTCCTCAAAACACTTGATTGATTCTCAACTAAGGAATCTCTTATGACCCCACATCGTACGACACGTGGCAACTTCACAGCCGTTAAATTATTAGTTAAATATTCCTCAACTTCCTTTATTACCTAACTACTTTTTCATTTCAATTAACATAACATTTGAATCAAAGTATCATACAAACTAATCAAATACACAAATAAATGGCTACAAATAAGGTTTGTTTAATCTCTTAAATATTCTATAATTCAATAGTAATTCATTCATATTATGATGTTTAAAGTTTATGTTATATGCACTGTGTAATCAATCGTGTTACCGACTCGTAATATTAAAAATAAGATACGACATGTAAAGTTTATTTTATGCAGGTCTATATGATTTAAACTAGGATGTTTATGTAATCAATTTGAGTTTCTATTTGATTTAATAATTTGTGATTGTTTGATTTATGATCTACCTCGGTATTTCTATCTTAGCATTTTATTTTGTTACTTTGTTTTTCTTTCCTTTTTCATACTCGTTTCCAAAACTGTTTTTCTTGAGCCGGTGTCTATTAGAAACAGTTTTTCTAGCTCACTCGAGGTAGGGTTGAGCTGGGGTCTATTAGTAACAGACTTTGTACCTCATTCGAGGTAGGAGTAAGGTCTTTTTACACCTCATCCTCCCCGGACTCCACTTGTGGAATCATACGGGGTATGTTGTTGATGTTTGATTTATGATCTATCTTCGATAATTTGATATTAATGCATGTTATGATCTTTTATACAATCAATTTCAGGTTTGTTTTGGTTTAATTAGTTCATTTGTGATTGTTTGATATATGATTTGTAGGTTGAGATGGAAAAAAGTGAGGGAAACTTGAAACATTTAGGGTTTGTGAGAGTGTTTGCTATAAACACTGTGGTGTTGGTTTCAAATTTATATGAATATGCCAAGCAAAATTCAGGACCTCTGAAATCAACTGTTGGTACCGTAGAAAACGCGGTGACTACGGTGGTGAAGCCTGTTTATGAGAGGCTTAAAGGTGTTCCTGATGAAATCCTTGTTTTCCTTGACAATAAGGTAATTCAATATTCTCTTATGTCCTGTTGAACTTGTTGTTTTTTCGTTGATCATGTTGTTGTGTATTATGTGTGTATGGTAATTGATAATTTGTGAGATGTATGAATGTAATACTAACATTTCCGAAATCCTTTGTTCTGTAAATATGTGTGTCAGTGTGTGTGTACTATTCAACAGTTTCAGAAAGTTAGTAGTGATTTATTTGCATTTGCCTAAGCCTTGGTGTCGGTGGGAGGTAGCAAGTATCTGACGGAATAATCGAGGTGTGCACACTCGGACACCACCATCATAGAAATAGAAAGTAACAGGCAGATGTTAATAGTGTCATCTCGATGTCAATTTGATTAATAGTTACTCCAATTCATGGACCATGTTGTTGTGTATTATGTGAAAGGTGATGATGATCTTTTGTTCTGCAAATATTTACTCCACTATATTGTGTCTTTGTGTCTTTGTTTTTCCGTGGCGGAAAGCATCTGCTCATATTGTCAATCTAATTTAGTAATTACTTATTGCTCGTTGAACTATGACATCTTTGAGAAATGAAGATGTGTTTGAGACTTATGCTAGGATGTTGATTTTTCTTATGTTTACATCCCTCTTTTGGATCAAGTAGAAACTAAAGATTGGTCAATCATGTGTAACTGGGACTGCTATGGTACTTGAGAAAGGAAACTAAATTGAGCTTTCTGTGGACTCTGTGGTTTGATTTTCTCATTGGTGCTTCCTTATTAACAATATGAACTTCTTTGGCTCTAGGTGGACGAAGGAACTGCAAAATTCGACGAACATGCTCCTCCCTTGGCGAAGAAAGTTGTCAGCAAAGCTCAATCCGTAGTTCAGAAGGCATCAGAGGTAGCACAAGACTTGTTCAAAGAAGTACAAGTTGCAGGTCCTCGTGCAGCTATCTATCATGCTGGTGCATTGTCTAAACAATTAGCTACGACTCAAGTGGCAGTGCTATGGTATCATGTCTACCACTGTGCACCATTGCACGGAATGGCACAGATGGCTGCTCCTACAGCCGCTCATTGGTCTGAGAAGTATAATCAGTTAGTTGCTGACTTGAAGAACAAGGGTTACAGTGTTGTCACCTACATCCCATTGATACCTGTTGAAGAAATCTCAAAGGCATATAAACAGATTGAGTCTGCTGCAGCTAAAAAAGACGATGGTGCTAATTCCAGTTCAAGTGAATCTGAGTGAGATTAAAATGATGATCTCAATTACAGTATCTGTTAAAAATCCAATGTGGATCTGTTGTGCTTGAGACTAAAAAGTTTTTGGTTGAGGTTGGGTAACCATTGTATAAATCACTCGATTACCCTCCTGTAGCATCTGATATGTGCACATTTTTGCGCTTTGTATTTTTCTTGATTGTTGTTGATAACTGTAACGGTGTGCGTTGTATGCAATTATATGCAGCCCATGGATTTTGATGCATGAAGCTTGATTTCTAGTGACTGGGAGTTGAAATTTATTATCTCAATTTGTTTGCACTGATACAAAGCTAGTTTATCTGCTGATTCCCTGAGATTTTGCCGGGCTGTATGATACTTAATGCTTACAAAGACCTCAATTTCCCAGTTTTTGAAAGCAACATAAAATACATTGTGAAAACTGAGCATCATTAGATTCTTGACAATGACATATTTGCAACTGATCCGACTCACTTATACCAAGCTTGATGTTGTTGATTGTTTCTTTGGTGGATTGATTCTCCAAGACAAGCATACAAGCAATGGCTCAGATTCATTTCTGATTTCACTTTCTTCTAGTTTGGTTGCTTTAGGACTTTTGGTTTTATATCCTCCGCAAAGTCTTTTGCTGATTTACAGAGATACATGTTTTATTTCACTTTCTTCTAGTTAGGTTGCTTTAACACTTTAGGTTTTATATCCTCCACAAAATCTGCAGCTGATTCTTATAGTGAAGCTAAGTTATGGCATCGCGGATTAATGCATATTGATGCGTCAAGAATGCAAGTGTTGGCTAGTTTCTGAACCTGGGTAGGTTGTTACGCGCAGCTCACTCTTTCATTTCCACCGACTAGTCGTCTATTGTGACATCCATGTACTAAAGCAGATACTAAAGATGTCAGGGAGATCAAATGTAGTATGATTTTCATGAGGAGCTAAACTAACAAGTGATAAACTGTTGATAAAATGATATAACAAAGAAACATAGCTTTTGAATAGATGTCGACATCCACCTCTTTCAGTAAGGAAGAAGGCAAAGCTGTTAATAGTAGAGCATAAGAGAGATTGACTGTACTTAGGATCTTCTTTCAAACTTGAGAATCAAGAGAATGAACTGCTAAACTTTGTCTTAACAGGTTCTTCAAACATAATTGAGTTTAAGAGTACAAATATTTATTCATATTATCCAATTCCTTAACCAGCATAATGTTCAGAAAGTAGACATTGCATTGATTGCTGCAGAAAAGCTGTAATCTTCTCCAGTAACCTGTTCCTGCATGTTAAAAAAAAACAGATGCTTGGTAGAAATTCAACATATTAATGCCTCAAATTTCTACACATTATGTAGCAAGAAAATCTTCGTTCTACCTTATCACATCAAATGGGCAGAAAGAAATGTCTGATCAAGGTAATTTGAACAATTAAAGGTGTAGACTAGTGATTAATGAAATTTCAATGCAGATTATGGAACCAAATCCCGACTGACCCAGATAGCTAAGTGATTACTTTCTAAGCTATAGTAGACAGTGATCTGATATATGTACTAGTAAGAAAATGCAATACTAATAGAGAGGTGCAAGTTAACCAGAAAGTATAGTTACTAAAGAAAAAGACCAAGTGATTTGGCCTGTTTGTCATGATCTTTACTGGCATATAATTCTCTAGCTCATATTTCACTCAATGGAGGCAGCATTAATTGGTGGAGTTGCATCACAAACGAGAGCTTCTAGATCTCTATAGTGTGGAAACGCAAATGACGATGTGACTAAAATCAAACCCAAGTGTGGTGTGATATTGACTCTGTACAGTTTGAGAACGACTCTATACAAAAAATGCAGGTACAAACAGGAAAAGTTAACTCATTTTGGAGCCTATCTCTAGTCTGTACAAACGGCGGCGGCATCTTTCACCCTCTTATGGAGGCAAACGATAAGACATGTCATCCAATACACCTGTCAACATCCGTTTGACTTAAAAAAACTGTGGTGGAGCTTCTGTCCAACAGAAAAGAGGGCTGAACTCAAATTCATCTCTCACGGATACCAGCTCTTAACAATTGAAGGGAAATAAACCTACTAAACAGTCATATTCCATAAATCAGTAAAACCTCTGGTCTACCTGAAATTATTAAAAATAACCCTTTCTACCAGGAGTCGTCAATTTGCAAAGTCACAAGTTCCTGAAACCAGACTTCTGATGCCTCAAATAACTAGGAGCTCTTTTAGAGAGCGATAGCATGCATGTCAAAAAACTTTCTTTTATGCATGAGAGAGTGGGGAATAGAAAGAAGAGATTGGATTTATCATGTCAGAGTGAGGAGATAAGGATGGAAAAAACTTCTCTATCATCTCTTGCATCTTAACACAAACCTTTGACCCTTTTCCCCCTCTGCAATCTCACTACAGACCTCAGTTCTTAATAACCCTCCAAAACTTTGACGTAACTTTTTCTCCACTGAAATTTCTCAACTTTTTCAATCATAACGAAAATATTAAAGTTTTAGAAACTATAGAAAGAGTACTCCAAGTTACAAGCAAAGACTAAATTATAACAGAGTGGCATAATCTTCTCTAACCCAAAACCAAGAAGCAATTATCACCCAGATGTACCACAAAATTATTCAAAAATCAATTAAGTTGCACAATCACAAAAAACTGCAATGAGGTAACAAATCTAAAGCTCACCAAAGTCGGCTGACAAAGGAAGCAGCTTAGGTGGAGGAGGAAGAGGAACCGTCCTTAAGGAGATCATCATAGGGATCACGACGACCCTGGACTTGGCTGATCTGAGGGTCCCAAAATAACTGAGCATTGTGCCTATCAAATGTCCAGAAACCATAAGGACGCATCGGATAGCTCCACATCTCCTTTGTTTTCTTTGTTCTCTCCTTACATGCATACACATGCTCCCTGAATTTCCTATCCCTCTCCTTTGGATCCTCCATTAATCTCAAAATCAAGTTCTCCGCAAATTCCATTATAAATCCCATTTCTTCCTATTCCTGTGAAAACTAAATTGAATTAGAAATTCCAAATCAAACAGTAGGTAGGATCATAAACTATAGCAAGGAGTTACATACAATATACACACACACAAAGAAAAAGAAAAAGAAAAAAACACAAATAAACTAGTTGAATAGGACGGGAGAATTTCAAACGAAGCTCCATTACAAGATCCATCCTTCTCTTCTCCTGTGCAAACTGATGTGCATTAAAAATCCCGAAATCCAACACAAACTAATGGCACAGTGCAGTTTGTGAGTCCCACTGGATAACCCCCCCCCCCCCCCCTCGCTCTCTCTCTCTCTCACACACACACACACACACACTTTTGCACAAAAACAAAAAAAATCAGTCTGAATATAACAGAAAAACTATAGATGATAAATCTAACGAACCATAACTAAATTGGGATCGAGATGTATTAATTAATTCATTAATAAACTATAGTATCAACTCTAGATCTACCTTTTTTTTTTGAAATGGTAATTTTATTGATAGAGAAAACAGTATCCAGGAGATACTGTAAGCTGACTACATTATAGCTTTACAAACTGTAGCAAGTCTATCAAGTCCTGAAAACTAAAACAGTACTCCCTTTCTTCCAAACATCTACATTTAACTACATGTAGCGGCTCAATTTTGCCATCAAAACATCTCCTATTCCTTTCGTTCCAAATAGACTATGCTATGCTTAAAGGAATGGTTGCCCAAACACTTTTCTGACTTTTTCCACGAAAGGCTGCATTCCAGCACAACAAAAGTTACAGGAACTAAATCTACTTATTCCCTGTGAACCAAATAAATAATGTACTGTAGGCAGCCTACCTTGATACAAGAATCAGTGGCTGGTTCCACGGCATAAATGTGTGTCCTATAGATCATGCAGAGACAACTTTTACCGTTGCTCCAAGGGTTCCCTTCATCAGTATTATCCTACTGATACACTGGCTACACCGAAGATGCTGGTAAGATGATAGATTTCATCAGCAATCTTCGGAGTTGGGAAAAAATGTAACTTCCTCTATTTGTAACACCATAGCACCTAGTTAGTGTTGTTATTTAATAAAATTATCTTTTTACCAATAATAAAAATGCTCTTGATCTACATTGGTCGATTCTAGATTGTAAACAAAAATGTGATCTTTTATGAAGCAAAATCTCTCTCACACACACATGACACAACAACGACATACCAATATGATCCCACAAGTGGGGTATTGGGATGGTAAGATTTACACAGACCTTACCCCTACCTCGAGTGAGGTAGAGAGGCTCTTTTTGACTCTCACACACACACATAAACAAATTAATTAGAACAAAAATAGATGATTCACAACTAGCCCTAACTAATCAACAATTCAGATGAATCCTTTTTGATAACCGAGGAATCGATGCGGGCCTGTAGTGCACGATTCAAAACTCACAGGAGCGGGGACTCAAATCTAGGATATTCGCCTAACCTACATATCAGAAACTGAGCTCTTACCAATAGACCGAAGCCCCGTTGGCGCAACGACTAAGAAGAATTAATTAATTAGATCGATTAATAAAATATAACATTAAATCTAAATTTACTAACTGAAAGTTATAGATTTGTAAACAGAAATGTGAATATTTACCTTTTGGTGATCGTTGAATTTAGAGACTGGATGTGTCTGCGAATTGGGGGAAAAGATTTATCGGCTGTTCTATAAGGCCCACTACATTGGACTTGGTTATTTCTTAATTGGGCGTGCGTTGAGGTTTGTTTGGGACAATTTTGAAATCTAGCCAGTTTTTATGTCACTCGAGAAACAATCAACAATTACAAACTTCAAAAAAAATAGCCCTATTTTTAAAACACAACAACTAATACAACGACGACATATCAGTATGATCCCACAAAGTGGAGTCCAGGGAAGGTGAGCTGTACACAGACCCACTTCGAGTGAGGTAGAGAGGCTGTTTTTGACTCCCACACACACACAAACAAATTAATCAGAATAAATATAAACGATTCATACGACTAGCCCTAACTAATCAACAATAGAGATGAATCCTTTTTTGATAACCGAGAAATGCCCTAGGGCCAGTGGCGCACAGTTCAATACTCAGTGCAACGGAGGCTCGAACCTGTGATATTTGCCTAAACTACACATCTAAAATTGAGCTCTTACCGCTAGACCGAAGCTCTCGGGGCTCTACGACTAAGATGAATTAATGAATTAAGTCAGATTTGAGCTGACGGAAACTTCTAGGAGCTAAAATAATGAAAAAAAAAACACAAATGATTCGTAAAATTAAACTAATCTACGATTGAGATGTAATTAATTGGCCGATTAATAACATATAACATTAAATCTAAATCTAATTACTGTAAAATTGTGAAATGTGAATATTTTAGGAAGCAAAAATGTATGGAGAAATTGAGAGAGAATACCTTTTGCTGTAAATTGGGAAATTCAATGCGTCTGCGACTTGGGGAAAAAACCAGATTGATAATCGGAGCAGATTTATCAGCTGTTCTATAAGGCCCACTATGTTAGTTAGGGCCATTTTTTACATTTCCCATTTAGTTTTTAACCACTTTTAAAAATTATTTGCAAGTTTAGACACTTAGTTTCAAACCATGATGGATTGAAGTTACGATCCAATGGTTTGAATTTATCTGAACTTAAGTTTTTTTGTCTAAAAATAAGCTACATTAAGATCAAAAGTGTAGTGGCCGGCCAAAAAGTTCACCTACAAGTGGCTTAAATTGTAGTGGCGGGCCAAAAAGTGACTATTTCTACACGTTTCCTGCGGAAGTGCACCAAAGGCCACTTTTGGCAGTGGTCTTTAGTTTGAGGCTACTTTTTTTATTGTTTTTATATGAGAGGCCACTTTTTGGAACTTCAATTCTTTTGGATTGAACATCACACAAGTTCAGTCTCCAAAGATTGAAGTTCAATTTCATCCCACCACAAGGATTGAAGTTCAACTTCAGCCCACAAGGGTTGAAGTTTTCGCATCTATACCTAAAAGTTTAGCCCTTACAGATTGAAGTTGAAACTTCATAATTTAGGCACGAAGTTCAACCCACAAGGTTTGAACTTCAGCCCACAAAGATTGAAGTTCCAAAAAGTGGCCTCTTATGTAAGACCATTAAAAAAAGTGGCTTCAAACAAAATATCAGTGGCAAAAGTGGCCTGTGGGTGAAAATTTTACTTCCCCTTAGTTATTTCGTAATTTTTTTACATAAATAGACAATATTAGAGATCTATGATACATAAAATAACTATACTATTTTGCTTACATAATATAGCTATACTTTTTGTTCATACTTTATAAAATATTATGGTATCTCACTAAATTGGGATTCATTCTATTTTCTTCTTCCTACAAACCTTAACCACAACTATCACATCCTTCACTTACCCCCCGCCGACGCCATCCACTGCCTCACTCGAAAAAGACTACAAAAAAATATATGTAGATGCAAAGATATACATTTGTAGATCTATAGAAATACAAAATAATACATAGTTATACATAGTTATACAAAGTTATACAATATAAAGATATACTAACCGAATATAATGATTACAATATTTATTTTCCAACATATATACAATGGACCTAATTAACTTAAATACAACTTTGACTAGAGTAATAAACTAGTATTGGGTTACTACAATATTGGATCACATAAACAAGGAATTTACTACGTGTCCTCCATAGTGACCGGTTGTGAGAGTTTACCGCTATTTAATCATGTTTTAGCACAATACCATCTAATAGTTCGAAGCCAACACTTCAAGTTACCAATTTATAAGTGCTCTCTTTTAGGAAGAGATCAAGTGGCAAGTGTTGGCTACGCAACAGTTCAAGTTATTTAGAAGAATGCAGGAAGAGATTGGAAGGGGCAAGTGCTGCCTAGACAACACTTTTTCTAGGAGTGTGAGACTCAAGGGCAAGTGTTGCCTAAGAAAGATATGTGCAAGGCAAGTGTTGCCTTTTAGAAAGTGCTTACGACCAAGTGTTGCCCAAACAACATTTCTTTGAGAGAATGTGTGATTCAAGGGACAAATGTTGTCTTAGAAAGAGGTGTCAAAAGCAAGTGCTGGCTCCGGACCGTAATATTCATAGGGGTATTTCCATCCAAAGTTTATTCATTAAACTTAGTGGAGAGCATTTTTGCAAACCACTGTTATGTGGAGGAAAAAGACAAACAATTGCTTATAGTGTCGTATTTCTGCAAATAAGCCTCACATAAATTGGTATGGGCCTTGGTATAATAGCTAGTGGGTGAAACGGTAAGTCCAACATCACTTGAGGTAGGGGTAAGGTCTGCATACACCTTATCCTCCCATATTCACTTGTAGGATCATACAGGGTATATTGTTGTTGATTAGGAAAAGCTCATGGAGATCGCCAAAAGTCATTACAACAACATACCTAGTATTATTCCACAAGTGGAATTTTGGGAGGATGAAATGTACGTATACCTTACCCGCACCAAGGTGAAGAGGTTGTTTTCAATAGATTCTTAGCTAAAAAAACAACAATTGTAAACATAAAGGGTGAAATTTCTCCCTTAAGGGCGATCGCTAGAAGCCATTAAAGGAGAAATTCCTATGATCACCAGGTCCTGCTGCTAATAAAACAGGCAATTGCCAGAAGCTTTTTTTTTTATGGGGACAAAAAATGTAAGACTTCTCTTAAGAAATCAAAGTGTGATGGGGCGCCGAAGTATCATATTCTGTAAAAATCTCCTGTTAATATGTTAGTTAGATGTAACCAGATGATGTAACATTTCTACATGTTTAGTGGACAGAAATAATTTTGAGTGTCTGAAAAAATTATATGCATATACTTCTATGAAACCGAAATTATGCTTGCTGTTTCTCTTTGGTAGATGTAAGTGTTACGCACTATACCTTTCAGTAATAACAAGCCGTAAGAAAGATGGGCAACAATTAGTTATAATAAGATGAGCAAGATGACTATATTTCGTGGACATTCAAAGAATTAAATTATGGTGAGACAATACAAATTGAGTTCTAACTAGTTAAATTCATTTAACTCACTTTAGTTACTGGTCTACTCATAATAATTGACAATGGTAGACTTTATATATCAGATTAGGCACATACTTAAGTGCTTAGTACGGCTAGTCGGCTAGACGTTAATTTCCTCTACTTGAACTTTCGTGAAACTGCAAATTTGTTTGTTTTGTAAAAAGCAAAAATAAATATTTTGGAAACCAAATTGAAATAATCCTAATTATATGATAAAAGAGTTTAATTTGGTAAAGAACTATTTTTCTAACTTAAAGTCTACTAAGTATTTTTCAGACACAAACAACCAGTATTTGTTAAAAAATGTTACCATAAAACATATAGGAGTAATTAATTACTGAAGCATTAAATGAGCTAGTAAACTAAAGCTAATAGGAGAGATTATTATGGCCAAGAATTTCAAGACTGTTTGGTGGAAACCATAAATATATGAACCACTTCTTCTAGTCGATTCTACTATTTGTTGTCTAGAAATGCACCAACAAAAATAATACTCATAAATAGACGACCATTTTTCTCTTCTAATAAAGCAACCTATATATATATATTGGCCTATTTACTTAATTGTTGTAGCTTAGGGGTGCATGGGTTAGGAAGGTGCTAGCATCCAACTAGACGTTGATTCATAATTTAAATTTTACGAGTTTGATCACCTTTAGATTGTTATTATACACATTCAAATTTATGAATCAATTTTTATTATTTATTGAAATTTTGATGTTTTTCATATATGTGTCTATTTATGCTTCTTGTCGAAAACTTTGAGTTCAGTATTAGAAAGGTCTGGGTGATTGCAGTATATTTTGGTCTATAATTAGCTCCGCTTAAGGTAGTGAAGTGAGCCACTTGCTCGAGGACTTCTACTGGGAATGAAAGTTCCTTATTATAGGATCCCTAGTAAAGCCAATTTAATGATGGCCGCATGTCACGCCCTAAAATTTACTAAAAATAAATAAAAGGTAGGTTGTGACTTAGGTGTTTTAACGGTACAAAATTTATCGAGATTTACGGAGTCGCCACTTGACATAGATCAAAGGTGTGCCAAGTCACCAAAAAGGTACCTTAGAACACCTATGACTCGTTTAGTGGTCTGCGTCAGAGTTCCGGGTAAGGATCTCGATTGACTCGCGGGAAGGTGTTAGGCACCCTCGAGTCCTGTGCAAGCACAGTTGCTTTATTGACGCTCTCCGAATTTGTGAATTATTGTTTGTTTAATTTTTTTTTTTTTGCCAAATTATTATTTGCTACACGTTGACTTGAATGAAAGTCGCTTGTTCATTGACGAAAATTCTACCAAAGATTAACCATGGACACGTTGTCCATTCGAACCTTGATATAACTGAGTTTCGTGTAAACATTGGACCTTTGTTACAATTAGCTTAATTTAAGTGTTTGCCCGTTCATTGATGGGTACTTTATTGAAAATTAACCCCGAACACGTGTTCGTTCGAATTTCCAATATAAATAAGTCCCATGTAAACATTTGAGCAACTTAGTAATTGATAATCTTGTTTCGGCCTATTAGATTGCTTAACGTAATTGTCTCAACCTATTTATTGTTTTGCCTAGTTACTGCCACGACCCCTTTGACGAAGAGTCACATCACACAGCTCGGAACCCTTTTTAGACTTTGCACCCCCTAATCTTGTTACGCTAGCTTATTTCAGATTCAGCATTTTTATTCTTTCCTGATATGCTCTAAGTTAAAGAAAGACCAACAACTTCCAAATTTGAATTAGCTCATTTATGCCAAATGGTCTAAGTTAAAGAGAAAACCAGTAACTCCACCCTTGAATTAGCTCATTTACGCAAGATTGGTCCAGATTTCTTAACGCCAAAATGGTTTTGGTTTCAAAGATTTCTTTTGAACGTGTATATGAAAGTTTGCTTATTTACAGAGATAGGTGGGTCAAAACAAAATCTGGCCCGAATTTATGCTATGTGCCAGATCTGGGCTTTAAAGGTCCAAATCCAAAACAAAATCTCAAGTTTTATCATATTTGGGCACTAGCAAAATATCTAACATTTTTGTCTTCTTTGTTCTTTAACAAAGAGAACTGCACAGATATAATTCAAATGTAGATTCAAGTCAACATTCATTCCATGCTTTTATGCCTCTAACAGGCCATGATACATACATATGTAAAAAAGAAAAATTCATACAAGGTCCAAAGAAGAAATACCTAATTAGCCTCCTAGCAGAATGATGATCCCAACTGATAGCAAAGGAACACCAAAAAGAACTCCAGCACCAAGAATGCCCAGGACCAGCAACAAAAACACCACAACGGACAGACCTGAACCACCTCTTTACCTCTATTAAACTTGCTAAACTTTCAGACTCGAAAATCCTTTTCAAACTCTTTAATTTTTTTTCTCTTTTCTCTCTAAATTTTATGTTTCTCTCTCAGATCTACTCTCAAGTTTCTTTGAGTATTTTTTCAGATGTGTTCTCTTGTGTGTCTGTGTTTTTTTTCAACTCTCTTTTTTGTTTTCAGATCTGCTCTTTTGGTAGTTCCCCCTTAGAAAGGGGTAATTATCTCCTTTATATAGAAGGGGAAAAAAGTTCTAGGGTCAGTAAAAAAATTGGGTAAGAAAAAGACCAAGTCACATGCCCTTGCCCCCCTACTTTTCAGCCTCATTTAATGAAAACTTGGCATGCTAGCTAAACAACAAAAATAGTGGCAGTGGAGTCAAGTTTCAAAGCTGAAAAGTTTTGCTTTTTGTTTGACTTTGGACCTCTTTTGATTTTCAGATTTTTGAAATCTCCTAAAAAACTCTTATACACCAAACTAACAATTTTAATCTTAATGAAATCTAATCAAATACTAAGATAATCCTGAAACAAATGAGAGTTCACAGCTAATGAACCAAGACCTCATATGTAATCTCAGACTAATCCAAGCTAAACTAAAAAAACCAAACTTCAACTATCATCTAAACTCACATGGCTAGTAGAGTAATCAAACAACCAGACAACTTCATGGAACTGAAATAGAAGCTAAACAGGCTAATTATTGAGGAGTTCAAACGATTGAGAAACAATCAAACTCACAATCGATCAAGCTTAAATCAAGGTAAACTTAACCAGAGGAGCACATTTCAATACTAGCAGCCTGCTATACTTGGATGCTAACACATAATGCTATCCGGATTCAAAGTGTTCTAACAGAAAAATAATACCAACCATGGGACAAAAAAAACAAAGCATTTCATACTTAGCAGAATCAGAGCAGGCTGGAACTTGCGCAACATGACATTAGACAGTAAACTTGAACGAGCTAGTGTTTAACAGATTCAAAGCCTTGACAACATACGAACAAACAAGAATAAATTTCATACTCGATATTGGAACAAACAATTATCAAATTGAAACATGAGTTTACAACCTGGATCAATTATTAACTATGATAAACGCACGTAACATTTAAACAAAAGGGGATGAAGGAGGGAAGATTTCTATCTAACCAGTGATCAAACATAAGTTGTGTCGCTTGTACTACCACCGATACCCGCTGCTTCAACTCGCTTCAATCGCCATCGCAGCTGCATCAAAGCCAATACGAGCACCACCACGAGTGCGCAGCTGCTATATTTATAGCGTCGTCATGACAGCCTTAGCACCATTGAGTCGAGGCTACCTCGGAGCCAACATTGCAGCTTCAAACTCCTCCTCATTGAGGCCAAACAAACCATAGGCGAACTGAATTAAAGCAACCCCCGGTACCATCACCCACGCACAAAACCATCCAATCGACGTCGATCCACAATAGCATCGTCACCACTGCCTCGATTTGATAAGCACAGCAGCCTCGCCAACACCATCGTCATTATAGTAAACATTGTTCTCAACTCATCACCAACGTCCATGACAGAAACAGAAAAGAGAAAAAAAAAATGAGAAGAAGACAACGAAGGAGCAAGAAACGGGTGAAGAAACAAACGGGTAAAGGGGAGGGGTTTTTAGGAGAATGGGGATGTGAGGGTGAGAGAGGGGAAGTGAGGAGAAGAAAAAACAAGAACAAAACTCACCGGAAAACTCGAAGGAATCGCCGGAAAATTGTTGACAGATTTTCTAAAGCTCGATCTACACCAAGCGACTTGGATTTTGGAAAAAATAGTCGCGAAAATGGGATGAGGAGGTCGAGACGAGTCTGGGGTTGTGTTTTGGGAATTTTCCGGTGGCGGTCAATGGTGGTTTGACCGGCGGAGCCACGGTGGGAGAGCGGTGGGGCGATTTCCGGCCACCATTGCTAATTTGGTCATATCTCCCTTTTGTTTGTCTTAGATGGTTGGAAAAACTGAACAATAATAGCAATTTTTTGTTTTTAAATGAAAGAACTGGGCCGGGTCGGAGGGAATTGGATTGGGCTGAAGGTATGGGCTGGTTTCTGAATTTTCAACGGTGTAAGTAGCCTTTTTAAGTTTAAATTTAAGTAAAACACATACACAATTGTATAAACAAACTATTAATTAAACTAGACACATCAACATAGCAATTATAATTTAGCCATTGACTCACAACTAAATCATTAATCACATCACAAATATATATATTTGATAATTTTCAAGCGTTTTCTCCTAATTAAATGACTAGAATTAGCTATGATACAGATAAAAAATTGAGGAGAATTAAAACTACTATTTTACGCATTTTAGTATTTTAGGTGCCAAAATTAGGTGATTACAGCTGCCCCTCTTTGTTCGGGAACACGAAGAGTTTTCGGACAAAGACGTAATTGACAACTAATTTTGGCTTTCTGGTTCTAGCCAAGAGCATGCTTTTCAAATTCGAGAACATCGGAGAGTTTTCGGACAAAGATATAATCACAACTAATTTTGGCTTTTTGGTTCTAGCCAAGAGCATGCAAAATGGTGACCGTACCTTGAATTTCGGTTCTAGCCGAGAACAAAGCTACCTACATATCCCCGGACTAAGGAATCAGGTCAGTGTAGTTCCTCACGTGCGGTAGCTGGGACCACCGCATTCAAACAGGCACTAAGACTCTTCTAGACTCTCTAAGCTAACGCTAAACATTTTCTAGACACACTAAATTAAACACCTGACACTTCTAGACTAACTGAGACTGACTCAAGACACTTTTGACATACTAGAGTTGTTGCTGCTGGTCACTTGTTGCTGGTTGCTGGCTGGTGATCATTGCTCCCAAGCTGATAGACTGGTCTGAAGCTCCCATTAGTCAAAGTGGGTTTTGAAAACTTGAAGTTGCCGCTCGGGCGGGCTTTAACTTGAAACTTGAAATTGCCGCTTTGACGGGCTTGACTTGAATGTTGAAATTTCTGAAGCTTGAAATTGCCGCTCGGGCGGGCTTTAACTTGAAGCTGGGGATGGTTGCTATCTTTGAGCGGGACCAACTTGAAAAGCGAGTGGTTGCTATCTTTGAGCACAAATGACTTGAACTGAATGTGAGTGCTATCTTCTAGCAAAACTGACTTGAAAAAGAAAATGATCGCTATCTTTTGGCAGATCTTGGCATGAAAGTAAATGACGCTATCTTTTAGCGGGATTGACTCGGAAAAGAAATGATTGCTTTCTTTGAGTGAAACTGACTCGAAAAAGAAATGATCGCTATCTTTTAGCAGATCTTGACACGGAAAGGAAATGACGCTATCTTTTAGCGGGATTGACTCGAAAGGAGATGATCGCTATCTTTGAGCGAAATTGACTCGAAAGGAGATGATCGCTATCTTTTAGCGAAATTGACTCGAAAAGGAAATGATCGCTATCTTTTAGCAGATCTTGACATGGAAAGGAAATGACGCTATCTTTGAGCGAGACTGACTCTAAAGGGAAATGATCGCTATCTTTTAGCAGATCTGGACATGAATAGAAATGACGCTATCTTTGAGCGAAACTGACTCGAAAAGGAAATGATCGCTATCTTTTGGCAGATCCTGACATGAAAAGGAAATGACGCTATCTTTGAGCGAACTGACTCGAAAAAGAAGTGATCGCTATCTTTTAGCAGATCTTGACGTGGGAAGGAAATGACGCTATCTTTTAGCGGGAATTGACTCGAAGAGAGAATGGAGTTCCGTCTGATATCTGGTGCAACTATCCCAGTTCAAGTGGTCCTAGCTCTTTCTTGGCAACATAGCAAATGCCATACTTACTTTCTGCGTCGTGGATACACCCTGTTTTGGATCTTGCAAATAAGCTTAATGACTTTTGTTCTATTCTTCACAGTACATGTGGGGTGAACAATGCCTAAAGCTTCTCCTAAACATATCCACTCTTCATGACAAAATTTTGGTATGTCATCCTTCCAGCCTGAGGTGCGGTGCTGGGCTCCAATCATCAATGTTGATCATGACTTGCTGAGAACTTTCCATTGTCGAGGGTGTGCCCTGCTCGCTGGAATTAAACCTGAATCCTGTAAGACAGAGTTTTGCAATTTTCTTTTGTTGCTCATGGGAGGTTAGCGCCGAAAGGGCGAGGAATTAGTGGTGAGGCAAGATGTACAACGTGAAATATAAAAAAAAAAGTTTAAGGGCGAAAGTCGTTTGGACGGAGAACGTCTTTCTGAAAAGAGAAACTTATCTGGCAATATCCTGGCGGCCTTGATGATCATGACATGTATCTTGGATAACCTCGTCCGACCAGTACCACTTGTTTGTTGAGAGTTTGATCCACGGAAGATGTCAAACCATAACCAAGTTGAGGTGACTCTCAAGTCGACTAGTAGCGCCCTTTCGGGTTTTCGCCAACTAGCCTCTCTCTTTAATCTTTTTCCTCACTGTTTGTCTAGCGGCGCCTTCTCAGGTTTTCACCGACAAGACTTCTTTCTTTTCTTTTTTTTTTTTTTTCTTTTTCTCTTTTTTTTTTTCTTTAAACATCTCTTGAAACACGTGAATAGATGATACCACAATGATAGAAGTTTGTTTTTATTTTATTTTATTTATGAAATAAAATAAAAACAAACTTCTGCCCCAGTTTAGCATGAAATGGGGATCTAAATCTCTTTTGACGTTGGCCGCGAACTTGGAGGCAAGTGTTGCGTCAATAAAAGAAAACAGGGAAAGAGGAATTTTCTCTTGTTGTGACCGCACCAGAATGGTTGCCTACGTATCCTTTTGAGAGGAATCAGGTCAGACGTAGCTCTAGGAAAATGCCTAAGTTTCTTTTGACGCTTTTCAGTTTCGTTTCATCTTGGTACAATTACATTGATTTCAAACTGAGAACATGCCTCAAAAGTACAACGTTCAAAATGCTAACAAGGGATACAATTTGGGATAGCAAAAGAGAATAAAAGCCTTGCATTCATCCTGGTTTGAAAGCCATCTTGAAATCAAATGTAGTACCTCTTGACCGCGTCTGCATTGACGGGTATTTCAGTTGTCCTGCCTTCTGGATCTGTAAGGTACAAGGCGCCATTTGGCAATACTTTCTTTACCAGGTATGGCCCTTGCCAGTTTGGAGCAAATTTCCCTTTAGCCTCTTCCTGATGAGGAAAGACTCTTTTCAAGACTAATTGCCCTTCTTTCAAGTCGCGGAGGCGCACTTTCTTGTTGTAGGCTCGGGCCATTCTTTGCTGATACAATTGACCATGACAAACTGCATTGAGCCTCTTTTCATCAATGAATGACAACTGTTCCAATCGGGTTTTGACCCATTCTGTGTCCTCAATTTCTGCTTCCACAATGATTCTGAGAGACGGTATTTCTACTTCAGCGGGTATGACTGCTTCAGTTCCATATACCAATGAATACGGGGTTGCTCCTATGGAAGTGCGCACAGTTGTGCGGTAACCAAGGAGAGCGAAAGACAACTTCTCATGCCAATCACGAGATCCTTGTATCATTTTCCTAAGGATCTTCTTGATATTCTTATTGGCTGCTTCGACCGCGCCATTTGCCTTTGGTCGGTAAGGTGTGGAATTTCGGTGCATGATCTTGAATCTTTCACACACGTCATTCATTAAATGACTGTTCAGATTTGCCGCATTATCAGTGATGATGGTGCTTGGGATACCAAAGCGACAAATAATATTAGAATGAACAAAATCCACCACAGCTTTCTTGGTCACGGACTTGAGAGTCACAGCCTCAACCCATTTGGTGAAGTAATCTATTGCAACCAGAATGAATCTGTGTCCATTTGATGCTTTTGGTTCAATAGGCCCGATAACATCCATCCCCCATGCTGTAAAAGGCCAAGGAGCTGACATTGTGTGCAACTCTAAAGGAGGTGAATGTATCAAATCACCGTGTACTTGGCATTGATGACACTTTCGCACAAAAGTAATGCAATCATGCTCCATGGTGAGCCAGAAGTATCCTGCTCTGAGTACTTTCTTAGCTAGCACGTGCCCGCTCATGTGGGGTCCACAGATCCCCGAATGCATGTCATTGAGAATTTTCATGGCTTCAGTTGCATCCACGCATCTTAACAGTCCCAGATCAGGTGTCCTTTTGTACACCACTCCGCCACTCAAAAAGAAGCCACTTGCCAGTCGTCGAAGTGTTCTCTTTTGATTGTTTTCTGCCATTGGCGGATACGTCCCATTTTGAAGGAAATTCTTGATATCGAAGTACCACGGTTGGCCATCAATTTCTTCTTCAATCACATTGCAGTATGCATGTTGGCTTTGGACTTGAATCTCCAACGGATCAATATGGGCCTTATCAGGATGGACAAGCATCGAGGCTAGTGTAGCCAATGCGTCAGCCAGCTCATTATGTATTCTGAGAACATGTCTAAACTTTAGAACATCGAACTTTTGGCGAAGGTCGTCCATACACTGCTTGTACATAATCAACTTAAGATCTCGAGTCTCCCATTCACCCTTCATTTGGCGTATTAAAAGATCTGAATCTCCGATCACCAGCAATTCTTTGATGTCCATGTCTAGAGCCATACGCAAACCCATTATACATGCTTCATACTCAGATGTGTTATTAGTGCAACTGAAGCGGAGTTGGGCAGCTGCCGGATAGTAATGCCCCGTGGGAGAAATGAGGACTGCTCCAATACCATGGCCTTTTGAGTTAGAAGCACCGTCAAAGTACATTTTCCACACGTGCTCTTCTTCATTAATCAATTCTTCGAGCACATCTACCTCCTCGTCAGGGAAGTAAGTCTTCAATGGCTCATAATCATCATCCACCGGGTTTTCAGCCAAATGATCAGCTAAGGCTTGAGCTTTCATTGCAGTTCTGGTGACATAAACTATGTCAAATTCTGTGAGCAAGATCTGCCATTTTGCAAGTTTGCCAGTTGGCATCGGCTTTTGAAATATGTACTTCAATGGGTCCATCCGGGAAATCAGATAAGTGGTATAAGACAAGAGATAATGTTTCAGCTTTTGTGCAACCCAAGTTAGGGCACAACACGTCCTTTCCAACAAAGTGTATCTGGCCTCACAATCTGTAAACTTCTTGCTCAGATAATAAATGGCCTGTTCTTTCTTTCCTGAAGCATCATGTTGCCCCAGTACACAACCAAAAGAGTTTTCATTGACTGACAAGTACAAAAACAATGGTCGGCCAGGTTCAGGCGGGACCAAAACAGGAGGATTTGACAAGTATTGCTTGATCTTGTCAAAGGCTTCTTGGCACTCTTCGGTCCATGCAATTGATGCATTCTTTTTCAACAACTTGAGGATCGGCTCACATATTGTGGTAAGTTGAGCAACGAACCTACTGATGTAATTCAACCTGCCTAGAAAGCTTTTAACATCCTTCTTGGTTCGAGGTGGAGGTAGTTCTTGTATTGCTTTGATCTTTGCGGGATCCAGTTCAATACCTCGCCTACTAACAATGAAACCTAACAATTTTCCAGCAGGCACACCAAATGCACACTTGGCTGGATTCAGCTTCAGATTGTACCTACGGAGCCTCTCAAAGAACTTTCTGAGGTCTCTCACGTGGTCTTCAGCAGTTCTAGACTTGATGATCACGTCATCCACGTACACTTCTATTTCTTTATGCATCATATCATGGAAGATGGCAGTCATGGCCCTCACGTAGGTTGCCCCAGCATTTTTCAAACCAAACGGCATCACTCTATAGCAATAGGTTCCCCAAGGAGTAGTGAATGCCGTTTTGTATGCATCATCTTCATCCATCTGGATTTGATGATATCCAGCATAGCAGTCAACAAAGGATTGTATCTCATGTTTGGCACAGTTGTCTACGAGAGTGTGAATGTTAGGCAAAGGGAAATTATCTTTGGGACTTGCCTTGTTCAAATCTCGATAGTCGACACATATCCTTGTTTTTCCATCTTTCTTAGGAACCGGAACAACATTTGCAACCCAAGTAGTGTACTGAACCGATTGAATTACTTTCGCATCCAACTGTTTCATTATTTCATCATGGATTTTCTTGATCATATCAGTTTTGAACTTCCGTTGCATTTGTCTCACTGGAGGGAAACCGGGCTGAATTGGCAATTTGTGGACTATCAATTCAGAGCTCAAACCCGGCATCTCATCATACGACCATGCAAAGACATCCCGATATTCAAAAAGCACTTTCCGAATATCGTTCTTTACTTCAGGTAGGGCATACATGCTTATCTTGGTTTCCCTCACATCATCAGGGCTCCCAAGATTAACATCCTCTGTATCAGCCAAATTGGGTTTAGGCTTGTCCTCATGGCGTTCAACTTCCAGGCCTATTTCAAAATCAGCCCGTTCCCCATCATATTCAACCTCATTAACAAATTCCTCGATGTTTTCTTCATCACTTTCAACCTCAACTATGGTTATGGAGTCAAAATCAGATTGTGGTCCCTGGATGGACGATAAGTTCCTTGAACATGTCATGACATCAGGACCAGCAGATATATCACTACAGATAAACAAAATAGAATAAAATTAGGAATATGAACAGAGATTGAAGTAAAGCTTGGCTCTTGGCCTTTCATTAATGAAAAAGGGTTTGAATTACAAAGAAAAGATGAGCAAAATAATACACTTGGCATACAACCCTTAGAATATCCAAGTGTATTCAAAAGAAAACTGTAAAACAACAGTCTACCAAGACCCCTTCCTGACGGGGAAGGGAGTTGCATTCCAGTTAGTCAGGTGCACGTCCGGGCCAATGTACTGAATTGAAGCATTACTGGAGCCTTCACCCGGCTGTACCATGCAGATTTCAAAGATGCCACCCAGATCAAATGGCGCATCCTGATTGTCTTCCACTGTGTTGACATTTGTAGCGACAACCTTTGGTTTCATGACATATCCCACAAAAGACTGAGCGAGACACGGAATTGGCTTTGGGAGAGACCAAACTTCTGACTTCTTCTTCTTTGCTTGCCTGCGATCAGCTGCTTTCGGCTTGAACCCTAGTCCCCACGTGCCTTGCACGCCATTTGGATAAACTGGATTTACCCTGCCTTGTAGTGATGCTCCCAAGCCCTTTCCAAATTGGAAACCATGCTTTAACATTTCAGATGCCATCATTATAGACGTCTCTGACACTCTTGGGATGGGTATAGGCTTCCCTTCTGTTACCTTTTCCACATACACAACATCGGAGGTTTGATACATGATGGTCGGGCGTGTAGTGATGGCTTCAAGGGCTGGTACGTCCAGGCTGTTGTTGAACTGTGAGTCATCCTCTCCATAAACCACGACAGCTTGATTATCCCAAGTAAACTTGACCACCTGATGAACTGTGGAGGGTACAGCACAAGCCATGTGAATCCATGGTCGGCCCAGTAACAGATTGTATGATGCATCCGTCTCCATGACTTGAAACTCAATGCTGAAGGTAGCGGGCCCAATGGTTAACTCAAGATTGATGATGCCCAAAGATTCTCGAACTCCACCATCAAAAGCACGAACAGCAGAGGAACTTGCCCTGATTTTGCTCATATCCACCCTCAGACTCTTCAATGTAGACAGAGGGCAAATGTTTAACCCCGCGCCACCATCTATCAGAACACGTGTGACATAGGAGTCTTCACACTTAACTGAGACATGAAGCGCTCGATTATGACCGGTTCCTTCTGCCGGCAGCTCCTCATCGGTGAACATCACACGATTAGTCTCAAATACTCTGCCAGCAAGTGCTTCCAGATTAGCCACAGTAGTTTGTTCAGGAATGTAGGCCTCATTCAATATCTTCAACAGTGCATTGCGATGTGCTTCAGAGTTCATAAGCAGAGACAAAAGTGATATCTGAGCTGGAGTCTTTCTCAGTTGCTCGACGATAGAATAGTCTGTCGATCTCATTTTCTTCAAAAATTCTTCAGCTTCTTTCTCAGACACCGGCTCTTTGATGGGTCCTTGGTCTTCTCGACCTGGCTTTGCCTTTCTCAACTCTTCCGGGGTGAAACATCTCCCGGACCGAGTTAGACCATTTACATCTGCAGCAACCTCCATGATTTCTTTCCCATTGTAAGACACAATTGTTTTGTTGTAGTTCCAAGGAACGGCCTTTGTACTTTTGACAGGGAGTTGCGCTGCTTGAGTGATGATAACTGGTTCATACTTCTTTGCCTTGACCTCGAAGACCGGAGCTTTCTGGCATGATGCCCCTTGCACAATAAATACTGGTGCACTGTCATGAACCTTTTCCTGCTTTGCAGCCGGAATTGTGAAACTTGGCTCAACAGCAGTATCTTGCTTTGCTTTGTTGACAACAGACGCACTAGACTTTCCCCTGATTACAACAATAAATGGTTCAGGGCCTTTGATGTCTGGGGAGGGACCAACTGCCACAATCTGCTTGGCGGCTTTCCCTTTCATGTCCTCTTCTATGCATACCATCCCTACCATGTGTACGTTGTTTTGAACATCATGAGCTGGTAAAGGATTTTGATTTACATTTTGTGTTTCATCCCCCACGACTTTTATCTGGTTGTTGTCTATCATTGCCTGGATTGCCCTTTTGAGTTCCCAGCAAGATTCTGTGTCATGTCCAGGTGCTCCAGAATGAAACGCACAATGGCGTGAATGATCAACTCTTCCATTGGGGTTCACCTTCCCCGGGATTGGCTTCAACAGATTGGCTTGTTGCAACTTTTCAAACAAATTAGTGTAAGTTTCCCCCAGTGGGGTGAACTGCCTTTTCTCTTGTTGCATGTTTCTCTGTTGCATGTTTGGACGAAAACCCTGCGGACCTCGTGGTCGATAAGGCATCTCCTGGTGAGCCTGGAATTGAGTATGTGCTTGTTGATTGTTGTATTGGACTGGAGCAGGGGGTGGACGCCATTGTGGACCAGATAGCGGCTGAGCATAGGATGCTGCATTTACAGGGAATGAGAACTGCGGCATGGCAAATTGTTGGCCGTGAGTTGGATAGAATTGCTGTGGCGGGGGTGCCTGAATGTACCCCTGACGGTCATTGTATCTCCCATCATTTCTTCTCGGTCCAGGACCAACCATTGCCACCTCATCTTTTTTCTCTTTCTTCTTCCCAAAAGTATTCGACCCTGATTGCAACGCTTGGGTCGTGGCTCTCAAAGCTGTTTGGCTAACAATCTTACCCGCTTTGATTCCTCTCTCGATCATCTCCCCAATTTTTACTGCTTCACTGAATTGCTTCCCAAGGGCAGAGGCCATCGCCTGGTAGTATGTTTCGTCAAGCACTTCGATGAATTCTTCAACCATTTTATCGTCTGGGATCAAAGGGCTCACACGCGCCGCCTGTTCACGCCACCTATAGGCATACTCTCTGAAGCTTTCGCCTGGTTTCTTTGTGATCGTCTTCAAAGAAGAACGATCAGGAGCAGCCTCCATTTTGTAGCCATAATGATTCAGGAAAGCGCTGGCCATGTCGTCAAAGGTGACCCACTTGGAAACATCTTGTTGCACAAACCATTCTGTGGCCGGTCCTCCCAAACTGTCCGCAAAGTACGCCATCAATAATTCGTCCTTCTCGATACCCCTCATTTTGTTAAGGTATATCTTCACATGGATCCTTGGATCACTTTGTCCAGTGTACGGATCGAATTTGGGCACAACAAAACCTTCAGGCAGTGGCACATGAGGGAATAAGCACATGTCTTTGTATGAAATACTGGTTTTACCCCCTTGCCCTTGTATGTTTTTCACAGTTTGCTCCAGGCTTTTCAATTTCCGAGCAAAGTCAGCCTCTTCTGTTTTCCCCAATCTTTCGACATCAGCATGTGATTCTGGGTGGTGTCCATGATCATACGACTCAGTGGGGCGGAGTACATTACCCCGGGTTTGGTCGAATTGTTGATCACGAGCCCTCAACTGTGGGTCACTGTTTGACCTTTGCAAAGTGTGTCCCGCAGGAACAGTGAATACTGTGGCAGGAACTTGGGTTTGGCCAGGTTGTCCATGTTGTGGGAATTGTGCCCCAGGTTGTACAGTAGAGGGTCCAGCTACGTTGTCAGTTTCTGGATGTGGACCGAACCCTGGAGGATAACGGGGGGTCTTCTGCCATTGTAGATTGCCCTTGCCCTGGTGGCTGAGCATTCGCCGTGAAACCAGCAGCACCTGGCGGAGCAGGAGGTGCCTGAACTGCTGACAAGTTACGGACCAGTTGCATCATCATTTCTTTCATGGCCGTGAAATCCTCGGCCATCTTAGCCTGTTGTTCAGCCAAGCGAACCAGCTCAGCGTTCTCAGTTTCTTCGGCCATCGTTGCTGGAGTGTCTTCTTGAAGAGGTGCTTCAACCACTTCTGGAACAGGCAGTGGTCCCTTGATTCTGGTGGAATAGGAATGTGGGGCCAGCACGGCAGTTGCTCAAGCTCTTGAACCAAACAGGTTAGCACAAAAGAAACACAGATCGCAGCCTAAGGTTGTTATGCGTCATCCCGAAATGGTTAACGACGTAAGCCGAGTGTACCGATCGTATCCCCGAAAGATTGCTTATGTGCCTTGATCAAAATTAGAACAAAATTGTAACTGATACGCAATCAGCACAAGGATGAACTTGGATGATTATTATTTTTTTTTTCTTTCCTTTTTTTTGACTCAACAAACGTAATTTAGACGAACGACACGAGACGAACTCAAAATAAAATGCTTGACATAATGTACGAGTCAAAGATATATACAAACTGACACATTGGGCGGGTACACCCAGACGGTGAAAATAATGGGACTCGACATTTTAGCGGAGTCAGATTATTCCACGAGGATCGATACAAAATACAACTTAGCTAATTACAATTTATCTTCTGTACCCTGACTTGACCTTAAACAAAACAAAATAAAGCGGGACCCTAAAAAAACAATTTTTTTTTTAATGAAAAATTAAGACTCAACCGAAGATTCGAAATGGAACTTAAGAACGGATTATGAAACAAACTATATTTTTTTATCCGAAAGGTGACTCCAAAATCGGACATTATGGCAATGCGAAGATAGACACGAAAAATTGATTTTTTGAAATAAACTCCTCGATCTAACTTGAAAATTAATCTTAGAGTATTTACAAAATCTGGCCATTATAACGGCGTAAAACCCCGATAAATTACTTTCAAAACTTGGTCTTGACTTGGACACAAACACAAAAGGGGTCCCAAAATTTTGCCATTATACGGGCGCAAAATTATGACAAATTATTTTCTAATACTTGAGACCGACACAGAATTAGACTCCAAGAGTTCTGAAAAAAATTCGCCATTATAACGGCGTAAAATGACAACTAAACAAAAAATATTTCGAAACACGGGACTAAACCCAATTTTCTATCATTTTCCTTTTTTTTTTTTTTTTTAAAATTATTATTATCATTTTTTTTTACACTCGCCCCCCGGTGATCGGTCAGCATAACAACCTTTCGAACATATGCAACACAGAAAATGCCATAAATGTGTCTTTTTAGGACGTGGGTCTCGTCCTGACACGAAGGAGGTCAGCCTAGACAGGTGCAGTACTGGTGTACCGCACCTCACTAAGTCATCAAATGAAATGCAGATAAATCGGGCCTAAAGGTTCAACTCTAGGTGACACAACTGACTCAGTGTCTAGACTGGCTGAAAACCCGGTGGACAAACCGGGCGGAAAGCGCGTCAGGGCCATCCGGAGACAGTGTGTCCGGCCTAAAACCCCGTCACGCCTTCCTCCTAAATCATGGGCAATTTAGTAAGAAGTCCCAGATGCCACAAGCAATCTGGTATATATATATCAGAGACTCAGAGGGGTTGCGCGAGAGGAGACAGTTTATATACAGTTCAGATAAATATTAAAGCAGTAACATTCAAAACATGGCAAACAAACAAACAAATATTCACAAGCCTAAAAAAAGCGACAATGATTAAAGCCTGAGATTCTAATTTTCCCCAGCGGAGTCGCCAAGCTGTCACGCCCTAAAATTTACTAAAAATAAATAAAAGGTAGGTTGTGACTTAGGTGTTTTAACGGTACAAAATTTATCGAGATTTACGGAGTCGCCACTTGACATAGTTCAAAGGTGTGCCAAGTCACCAAAAAGGTACCTTAGAACACCTATGACTCGTTTAGTGGTCTGCGTCAGAGTTCCGGGTAAGGATCTCGATTGACTCGCGGGAAGGTGTTAGGCACCCTCGAGTCCTGTGCAAGCACAGTTGCTTTATTGACGCTCTCCGAATTTGTGAATTATTGTTTGTTTAATTTTTTTTTTGCCAAATTATTATTTGCTACACGTTGACTTGAATGAAAGTCGCTTGTTCATTGACGAAAATTCTACCAAAGATTAACCATGGACACGTTGTCCATTCGAACCTTGATATAACTGAGTTTCGTGTAAACATTGGACCTTTGTTACAATTAGCTTAATTTAAGTGTTTGCCCGTTCATTGATGGGTACTTTATTGAAAATTAACCCCGAACACGTGTTCGTTCGAATTTCCAATATAAATAAGTCCCATGTAAACATTTGAGCAACTTAGTAATTGATAATCTTGTTTCGGCCTATTAGATTGCTTAACGTAATTGTCTCAACCTATTTATTGTTTTGCCTAGTTACTGCCACGACCCCTTTGACGAAGAGTCACATCACACAGCTCGGAACCCTTTTTAGACTTTGCACCCCCTAATCTTGTTACGCTAGCTTATTTCAGATTCAGCATTTTTATTCTTTCCTGATATGCTCTAAGTTAAAGAAAGACCAACAACTTCCAAATTTGAATTAGCTCATTTATGCCAAATGGTCTAAGTTAAAGAGAAAACCAGTAACTCCACCCTTGAATTAGCTCATTTACGCAAGATTGGTCCAGATTTCTTAACGCCAAAATGGTTTTGGTTTCAAAGATTTCTTTTGAACGTGTATATGAAAGTTTGCTTATTTACAGAGATAGGTGGGTCAAAACAAAATCTGGCCCGAATTTATGCTATGTGCCAGATCTGGGCTTTAAAGGTCCAAATCCAAAACAAAATCTCAAGTTTTATCATATTTGGGCACTAGCAAAATATCTAACATTTTTGTCTTCTTTGTTCTTTAACAAAGAGAACTGCACAGATATAATTCAAATGTAGATTCAAGTCAACATTCATTCCATGCTTTTATGCCTCTAACAGGCCATGATACATACATATGTAAAAAAGAAAAATTCATACAAGGTCCAAAGAAGAAATACCTAATTAGCCTCCTAGCAGAATGATGATCCCAACTGATAGCAAAGGAACACCAAAAAGAACTCCAGCACCAAGAATGCCCAGGACCAGCAACAAAAACACCACAACGGACAGACCTGAACCACCTCTTTACCTCTATTAAACTTGCTAAACTTTCAGACTCGAAAATCCTTTTCAAACTCTTTAATTTTTTTTCTCTTTTCTCTCTAAATTTTATGTTTCTCTCTCAGATCTACTCTCAAGTTTCTTTGAGTATTTTTTCAGATGTGTTCTCTTGTGTGTCTGTGTTTTTTTTCAACTCTCTTTTTTGTTTTCAGATCTGCTCTTTTGGTAGTTCCCCCTTAGAAAGGGGTAATTATCTCCTTTATATAGAAGGGGAAAAAAGTTCTAGGGTCAGTAAAAAAATTGGGTAAGAAAAAGACCAAGTCACATGCCCTTGCCCCCCTACTTTTCAGCCTCATTTAATGAAAACTTGGCATGCTAGCTAAACAACAAAAATAGTGGCAGTGGAGTCAAGTTTCAAAGCTGAAAAGTTTTGCTTTTTGTTTGACTTTGGACCTCTTTTGATTTTCAGATTTTTGAAATCTCCTAAAAAACTCTTATACACCAAACTAACAATTTTAATCTTAATGAAATCTAATCAAATACTAAGATAATCCTGAAACAAATGAGAGTTCACAGCTAATGAACCAAGACCTCATATGTACTCTCAGACTAATCCAAGCTAAACTAAAAAAAACCAAACTTCAACTATCATCTAAACTCACATGGCTAGTAGAGTAATCAAACAACCAGACAACTTCATGGAACTGAAATAGAAGCTAAACAGGCTAATTATTGAGGAGTTCAAACGATTGAGAAACAATCAAACTCACAATCGATCAAGCTTAAATCAAGGTAAACTTAACCAGAGGAGCACATTTCAATACTAGCAGCCTGCTATACTTGGATGCTAACACATAATGCTATCCGGATTCAAAGTGTTCTAACAGAAAAATAATACCAACCATGGGACAAAAAAAACAAAGCATTTCATACTTAGCAGAATCAGAGCAGGCTGGAACTTGCGCAACATGACATTAGACAGTAAACTTGAACGAGCTAGTGTTTAACAGATTCAAAGCCTTGACAACATACGAACAAACAAGAATAAATTTCATACTCGATATTGGAACAAACAATTATCAAATTGAAACATGAGTTTACAACCTGGATCAATTATTAACTATGATAAACGCACGTAACATTTAAACAAAAGGGGATGAAGGAGGGAAGATTTCTATCTAACCAGTGATCAAACATAAGTTGTGTCGCTTGTACTACCACCGATACCCGCTGCTTCAACTCGCTTCAATCGCCATCGCAGCTGCATCAAAGCCAATACGAGCACCACCACGAGTGCGCAGCTGCTATATTTATAGCGTCGTCATGACAGCCTTAGCACCATTGAGTCGAGGCTACCTCGGAGCCAACATTGCAGCTTCAAACTCCTCCTCATTGAGGCCAAACAAACCATAGGCGAACTGAATTAAAGCAACCCCCGGTACCATCACCCACGCACAAAACCATCCAATCGACGTCGATCCACAATAGCATCGTCACCACTGCCTCGATTTGATAAGCACAGCAGCCTCGCCAACACCATCGTCATTATAGTAAACATTGTTCTCAACTCATCACCAACGTCCATGACAGAAACAGAAAAGAGAAAAAAAAAATGAGAAGAAGACAACGAAGGAGCAAGAAACGGGTGAAGAAACAAACGGGTAAAGGGGAGGGGTTTTTAGGAGAATGGGGATGTGAGGGTGAGAGAGGGGAAGTGAGGAGAAGAAAAAACAAGAACAAAACTCACCGGAAAACTCGAAGGAATCGCCGGAAAATTGTTGACAGATTTTCTAAAGCTCGATCTACACCAAGCGACTTGGATTTTGGAAAAAATAGTCGCGAAAATGGGATGAGGAGGTCGAGACGAGTCCGGGGTTGTGTTTTGGGAATTTTCCGGTGGCGGTCAATGGTGGTTTGACCGGCGGAGCCACGGTGGGAGAGCGGTGGGGCGATTTCCGGCCACCATTGCTAATTTGGTCATATCTCCCTTTTGTTTGTCTTAGATGGTTGGAAAAACTGAACAATAATAGCAATTTTTTGTTTTTAAATGAAAGAACTGGGCCGGGTCGGAGGGAATTGGACTGGGCTGAAGGTATGGGCTGGTTTCTGAATTTTCAACGGTGTAAGTAGCCTTTTTAAGTTTAAATTTAAGTAAAACACATACACAATTGTATAAACAAACTATTAATTAAACTAGACACATCAACATAGCAATTATAATTTAGCCATTGACTCACAACTAAATCATTAATCACATCACAAATATATATATTTGATAATTTTCAAGCGTTTTCTCCTAATTAAATGACTAGAATTAGCTATGATACAGATAAAAAATTGAGGAGAATTAAAACTACTATTTTACGCATTTTAGTATTTTAGGTGCCAAAATTAGGTGATTACACCGCATACGTCTGCCGCGGGAACATGAAGAACGGAAATTGACTTTTATGTTGAAGTCTTTCCCGTTGAAAGGCTGGGGGCGGGCCGGCCCAGGCCTGCTCGCTATCCGAGTGTAGTCAGCAAAAGCTAGTTTATAACTACCATCCGGCCTTAAAAAAAAAAAACCACTCGACATGTCTTAATTGTAGCTGCTTTTCAAAATTCAAAAATAGGAGCAAATACCTTTAATTTCGAACATGAGTTTTGGAAATTATACCAAAATAAAAGGTCATAATCTGGAAATTCTGATATCCAAATCTTTGTTAATTTTCAGCATAAATACTGTATATGCTAGGACCACCTTTACCTTTACCTTTCAACATAATTGTCTCTAAATTTCAATTACGTACATGTTCTAACTTTCAATACTCTTCTTCTCCTATTATATTCTTTAACCCTTGATTATCTTTCTTTCTTGATTAGGATTGAAAAGGAACCTAAAAATATAATCAACTTCTTATCTTTTCTGTTTCGATTATTATATAGAATTGTAAACCGACTTTTATTTTCTTCAATCGCATACTCCCTCCCGTTTATACTAGCATGCATGTCACTAAGAGTAAAACGAGAAATTTAAAGTTAAAGAATTTATGAAATATAAAAACGTGTCAATTTCTACGAAAAGAAAATAGCTAGTTCTCCATACTATGCACAAGTCAACTAGAGCATATAGGTTATTGTTTAGAATGTGTTGAACATTTCTCCCCTAATTAAAATTGCAATTACAAAGCATTAACCCCCTCTACAACTAATAAATACTCCCTCTGGTCCACAATATATGATGTTTTGGCCTATTTTTCTTGGTCCATAATATTTGATCTTTACACAAATCAAGAAGGTTTTTCCCATATCACCCTTGCTAATAAATGACGTAAAACAAAACTTTAGATAATAATAGCTTGGATAAGGGTTAATATGGTCAATTATATTGCTAATTAATGCTAAAAATGTGATTCATTAATATGTGTGAAAACACCCAAAACATCATATAAAATAGACCGGAGGGAGTATTAGGTAGAAATTAAGTAAAGCTATTATATGTACCTAAGGTGTTGCTTGTTAGTAGTTGCTAAGGCATTAAATGAAGATAAAGAGAAAGGTACATAGTTGTTTGGCAATTGGGAGCAGAATCTCATCCTACTCCTAAATTCAGATATGATTTAATTTTTATCCCTATAAAGAGTAAACTTGAACTAGTTAACAAACTCAATTTCCATGTTCTTGTTTCTCCATGTTTAGTAATGGCTTGTCCTCTCATTTTACAACCACATTCAGTTGAGGGAAAATATTTACATCTCTAACCAACAAAGCTAGCTTTAAATGGACCTTCCTAACTTGGATCAAAATTGGACCACTTACCCTATACCCAAACACCTACTACAAATTAATACATGCCTTTCTATTTATGTATAGATGTGATTGCTAGTCTTTGGGCATAGTTATTATTATTGCTGAAACAAATGAATAAGTGCACTTCCACCATGTGCTAAGTACTTTTCATTACATAATGAGATCATATAAAAGGTAATTACAGATAACGTGAAATAGAAAATGAGATTATAAGTGAATAACAAAACAGATTACCTGCTATTACATATTAAAGTGCACTAATAGTTGTCGACATATATAAACCTAGATTTCTTATTGCTGATAAAAACAAATGAATAAGTGCACTTCCACCATGTACTGAGTACTTTTCATCACTTTGTAAGAGTAACTTCTTAATGAGGCCATATAAAGATAATTACAAGTAACCGGTAATAGAAAATGAGATTATAACTGAATAACAAAACATATTATCTGTTACTACATGTTAAAATATACTAATAATTGTCGACATATATAAACCTAGATTTCTTATTTGCTTTTGATTTTTGTAAAGAAAAAGGTGTTCATCCCCACTTTGCTTTCTAGTGCGTTTTTTTTCCCATCTTTTTCTTGGTCAATCTCTTAGTCCGACATTATTTGACCCAAAACAAAAAGGCCAAAGGAGAAAAAGGAAAAAGAAGTTGAAATTGTGAGACAAAGCAATGTCCACTGCTTCAAAACCCCATAATAAAAGATTAAATCAAAGGGCTAGGATCCCCTTTACTTTCTTCTTAGCCATCTTATCTTCTTCACTTTTTTTTAAAACCTTCTATGCTCCTCTAAATATTAATACTTTGGTCTGAATGTAAACAAAATTAAGGAGTATTGATTCAAACAAAGGGAATAAGTTTCCTTTGACTTTAATAATTAGAGCCTGTCTGGGTGGCTTAAAAGCAGCTTATTTTAAGTGGCTTATAAATCAAAAAATGACTTAAAAGCGTGGTTTTTAAAGCAACTTATGGCTTATAAGTTCAAAAATTTTGAGGTTACCAAACATATATTAATGAGCTTATAAGTCGCTTATAAGTCACTTTTAAGCTCGCCCAAACGAGATAAGTCGCTTATAAGTCACTTTTAAGCTCGCCCAAACGAGCTCTTAGTAGTACGAAAGTATTTCTACTATTAGAGGTTTAAAATTAATAATATATTGAGTATTGCAGCAATGGACCATATTACTTTATAATGTCATTCTTTTACTTTAACCTTGTAGAAGTACTCACATATGTAAGTTTTCAAAGGTGGACAATTCACCTCAACTTTATTTAGCTAAACTATAGTCTTGACTCTTGGTGTGTACCTTATTTTTTTATATATATATATATATATTAAATTATATTGAAATCAAACTCATAAAGCTTAAATCTTCGATCCATCTTGAAATTTCATTAAAGCCTGGCACTAGCCATATAGAACCTTGTTCAAATTTTGAGTTTTGCATACATTCACATTTAAGTTTTTTGCAACTTTTCTCCAGCTTTTAGACTTTATCCTAAAGCTAAGACACTACAATATTGTAGTTGGTTCTTAAGTACATTCATTTTACCTAATTTCTTCTTTCCACAACCCTACTACTCTTTTTAACAAGATGCTATTTTCTTAAAAGAAAATCAAACAGCTGTTTTAATGGCCCCATATTGACCCACATTTCATGTGATAACCATATAGTGAAAATTTAAAAAAGTTGTAAAGAAAACTTGAAGAATAGATCATCATTTGGTCGGGAAGCAAGCATAAAGTTACTTCACAAAGAGAAGGCAATATCATACCCTATATAACATAATATAAATTTCAGAAATGGCATTAATTTCTAATTTTTTTTACTTTTAACTAACCATTCCAACTATAACAAAAAAAAAGTGTCTAAATTAACAAATATAAAAGAAATTTCTAAATAAAACCTTCAAATATTATCTTTCTCTTTTTTTCCTCATTTCATGTTTAATACATCCGAATTTTTTTTACTTTGAACTATACAAAAATACTGGACCATAAATATTTTCAATTATCCTCACAAAAATGGCCAGTATTTGGGTTTTACTGCCAAGTTTAACTGCAGTAATTTTTCCAAAGACTCACGTGCCGTTACCGTCACCTTCACAGTCAACTAAACTGTTACTTCAAGCCGTTAACTTTCCATCATATTCTGATCATCTTCGCCGTTACCAAACACATTTTCACCGTTAACGTTACCGTCATTTTCTCCGTCATCGTCAACCCACCGTTCCACAGGTGTACACTCGACCTTGTGACGCAATTTCCAGTCAAGTGCTTGGCACGCGCGAGAGCAATAGTTAACGGTTCCGCAAACGGAGCATCTGCGGAACTCATGCCTCCTTGTTTCGGGCCTTCCACAACCTGTATGAGAGCAAAGGCGGAGCCCCGAACCTGGGACTCCGTCTTTTGAAGCAAACCAGTCTGTTAAAAACTGGTTTGCTGGGTGAGATTCGGGTGCAGGAACATTGCACCCGAAGTCACTCAACAACGGGCACCCAGTTCCCACAACATGGCGATGTGGCAGTGGATTCCATGTCAGCCACCCGCCCGAGGTGAGTGCGGAGGGCGAGGTAGACAACACTGCTGCGAGCTCACGTGCGTTAGCTTGGACTAAGAATCGGCGCCCCTCGGCGATGTTTTGCTTCACACCATAGCCATCTTGAAGGCAGTGGCCTAGCTCTCTCAAAGCATCTATGTGACCCAAAAAGGCTGCGCGTGCACATAACGCAACTCCAGCACGTAAGTCCTTATCATTCTTCGAACCACCACTTCCATTGAACTGAATAACAGCTAGAGAGTAAAGCGACGGCGCGTGTGAACCAATCGCCGCCTTTGCCATTAGTGAAGCTCCACTTCCTCGATTTTGTAAACAGTAGAATCGAATCTGTGTCACAAATAAATAAAAATAATTTATTAGACTTCAATTTATTTTATTATAATCCCATTAAATTTCATACACAATAATATATCCTATTTTCAATAACACAAATATACACTAAAAATCATTTTTTAAAAATAAAATCTATGCAACTTTAACTACTAAAATCAGTTATTTGCATAAAAATAATTGGTTTTATCTAGTAGTCAGAGCTCAACTCGTGACGTGCGAGTAATTACGTCACGATTCAGAGTTCCGCCACAAACAAAAATCTTATAAGTAAGTATTATTTATCGAGCTTCGAACCGTGCATCAATACTAACCATGCCAAGTGTATAACAAGCTTCAATATTTCCAGCATCAGCACATTGTTTAAGAAACCGATGAGAATATTCCGACCAATTATCAGCTTTAACAGCTAACATTTTCTGTGAAGCTTTTGATAATACAAGTGAATGATGTCCTAAACCATTTAATCTTTTACATCTGCAAAAAAAAAAAAAAAATTAATCTTCTGACAAAAATAAACAATAAAAAAAATAAGTTCACGTAAACTGGAACGGATGAAATATACTTACGTAATTAAAACGTTAATGAAATCAGCTGGAGAAGTAGCGGAAGAACTAAGTTTACATAGTATAGAAACAACAAGATCATCAGGTAATGAATCAAAGTAATCAGAAAATTCCATTGCAGCTTTTGATCTTTTCCGGTGACCGGTAAATTCTCCGGTACCGGAAAACTCATTTTTTCTCTTCATAATAACAACTCCTCGATTTTCTTCATCAATACACATCATAGTTGTATTGTTTATTTTTGGATAACAAATACCTCTTCTTGTTCTCATTGTTGGGAGATTTACACACACACACACAGTGGGTAAAGAGAGAAGAAGAGTTAAAATACACCAACGAAGACAAAATATTGAATGGTTTGTGTGTTTATATATAAACTGAAAACAGATGAGGAGTTGGATTAGGGGGAGGTGAATTGACGAAATTAGCCCTGGTGTTTTTGTTAAGTTGGTCAAACGGCGTTGACTAGATCCTTATGTATGTCGTCGACGACCTTTGCTTCTTTTTTTTTTGTTTCCTGAAAAGGTAAAAATAGAGAAAAAGGAAATAATGTTAATAGAGGAATTGTATTGCAAGATAATTCAAAATAAGATTGGAATAGTAACTCACTTATATTCATGTAATCTTTGATTATATTGTGGTTGTGAGGTTTAATTTTACAACAACAGCATATCGAGATATATTATAATCAAATAGGGTTTGAGGAGGGTGATACGTATGCAGACCTAATTGAGAGTCTATTTTCGACAGGTAAGATTTAATTTCACTAAATTGATTCCCGGTCTAGATTGAGAGTCTATTGACACGTTGCCGGGGGCGAGTCCAAGATCAAATTCTTCCATTTTCCTTCTTGTTCATCAATCGGAAATCAAGACAAACCGGGCACTACGGTAAGACGTGAAAACACCCGATCTCATTCCGACCTCGATAAGAAGATTGTTCGGGAGACATGGTCCAAGTCACGTGAAAAAAAGCATAAGAAGAGTCGCCTGTCTGGTCCGATCGTTTAGCCGCTCTTTCTAAGAGACGGGAATCTAAATAGAAAACATTCCCTGGGAGACAGGTAAGGTTTAATTTTACTAAATTAATTCATTCACGTCTTCGAAATGTATATAACTACATATACATAATGGTAATTTTTATGATGAAGAAAAACTAATTAATCGATGTATTGTTACTTGAGAACAATAAAAATATAGTATTGTTACTGTAATCTCCTACTTATGTTACAAGGGTAAGGTCTGAATTTCATTAAACCATTTTATTCTCATCTTTTATCGCAATATATGCATGCATAGTTAAACGTATAATTACAAACATGCAAAAAGCCAGCTAAACAAGAATTAATGGTGCATAAACTCAAGTTTAATCTTCTATTATGAGAGCAAGGTTTAATTTTAACTAAATAATCCATTTTCATCTTTCGTCAGCAATGTATTTGTATTAAAATAAAAATAAATTTGCAGAAGGAGAAACATATAGCTAATAAACGAATTATTACGAAAACAAGATTCTATTTATTAACTCGAGTCGTATTAATACGATTAACTTTTCACTAAAATTATTTCATTCTTGTCTTCTAGTCTCAATATATACGCAATTTCGCATACATAAAAAGAAATAAATTTACAAAAAAGAGCAATTAACAATGTAGATAGACATATTATCACAAGAAAATAATGAATATAAGGTGTGATTTACCTCTTATATTCCCATCTTCTGCGTGGAAAAAACTTTTGTTTTACTCGTGATTTGGTGTTATGGTTTCTTTGAACAATATAAATCAATTAGAACAAATATTAAAACAACTGAAATTAGTTGTTTAAGTAGAAACAATGAAGGAGAAAGAGTAGTTATTGTTCTGTTTGTTGGTTTTAATTTCTACGGGGTTTGTTTTAAAAGCAGTTAATTTTGTTGTGATTAACACTAAACTATGCAACTAATTTCAGTTAATATTCTTACGATGAATATTGAATTTTTTAACAGTATCTGTTGTTAAAAAAAATACCAAAAAAACACGTAAGTGCTACGAACGCGAGGGATTCGTTTCAGGCGAAATCAAATCAGAAGCTATTTCCGCTCTACCATTAATTGTTGCTATTTCCGAAAGGCAATGGTTAAAGTGAGAAACACGACAAGTTTATGAGATTGGGGGAAATTTGTATGTTGTAACAAAATTCAGGTAGCGAATTTTGGGGACTAAAAGACCCATCTACTTAAGGTCAAAGGGGGTGATTCAGCAATTGCAGAAGTTCTGTTACTAGAATTTTGTTTTTAATTGCTTTAATATATTATATTTCCTTGTACTAATCTTACGTTATACACGATTAATTGTCATGAACTATATGTGGTGGAATGGTTAGAATTCATTTATTCATCATTTATTAGAGATCTCATATTTTCGTTAGGATTTATGAGAATGAAAAATTCGTTTTATAGAGAGCTTTTCACCATTTACAGAACTATCCACACTAATTCGAATTAATAAGTTCGATCTGTGCACGTTGAATTACAAATTATTAAGTAATTAAAATAAAAAGTTGGCTTGAATTAGCTGGGATGATTGAGATATATAATCATTAACTAAGAATTTCGAATTTGAGTCTCGCATAAATACAATAACTTTTTTGATGGAGCATCCATAATAAATATAAATTAAAATTATTTTATCAATGTGTTTCAAAGTTTGAAACCAATATTAATTGCAATTAAGAATGTAAAGAACCCTTTGAAACCTTGTAATCTTTTACAAAAAGGTGCACAATACCAAAGTATCAAATATAGATATGACATTAAGCCTATCTTATACATTTTAGAAATCAAAATAATTTGTACTTTGTGATCTTTGTACCTCCACAATTTCCTAATTAATCTTTAATTTTGAGATAATACTTGATGTTTATACAAAAAATGAAACAAATCGCATCAATTCAGAAACACAATAAAAGCATATTATCAATTATCAATTACCAATACTAATATTTAAGAATCAATTAAGGCTCCCTCAAATATGAGCTGTTCTATTAACCAACCTCATAAATGGTTTAAATATTTCATATATTTATATCTTAATTATAATCTTTCTCAGCAATAATTTTCAACTTTGTCATGATTTTGCGTATGGTTCGATGGTTCATTTTGACTTAATATGTAATCTCTATCCTAACGTTTCCTCCATTGACCTTTTCTATCATAAAAATAAATATTTACACGTTATTTCACATCAAGTGTAATTAATTTTCTTACTTTCAAAAGCTGTTTTTTTGTAATAATCAATTAGGAGGATTCTCGCTGTAGAAATAACTGCGGCCTTGGATTTGACCCAATAATGCAGGTGATAAATTTTTGGATCACTAGAAATTTCTTTTATAAGTATAGATAAACACAATTAATTGATGGTATTTCTTTATGTCAATACTAATATGATTAGCTAAAAAATAAAAATCTATAATAATCAACTGATCAAAATTCACTTTTGGGTGAGATTAATTCATTGTTTTTTTGGAAGTAAAGCATTATCTTCGAAAGATAATTCTATTTAGAGACAAATTCAGAATTCAAAGTTTGCGTGCACTAAGCTCCGATTACCCCCATTCCTGCTTAATTCTATCACTAGAGCTCAAACCTGACTTACTAAACGAAATATTTATCACTGCTTCACAATCAGTGGCGGATGTAGAGGGAGTTCGATGGGTCGGTCGAATCCCGTAGTTTGGGTCCAAACTCAGTATTTGTCTTATGAAATTTATATAATATGTGTAAATTATTAATTTAGAACCCAGGTAATTTAGAAAAACTACAACCCTGAACCCATAAACCTTAAATCCTGATTCCGCCTCTGTTCACAATGTTTTATATCTGTAAACATTTGTATAACTCAATTTCATTCATTAATTAAGCGTCTAAATCACAAGTTGAAAGGAGGGTGGTCCAAAAGGACATGAGCTTGCTTATTCCACGTAAATAACTTATTAGAAGATTGCCCTCAAAATAAGTTATCTCTAAGCAGTAAAAGAAGAAGAATAAGAAGAATACAAAGGATAAGTTGAGATATGACGAGGATCTTAAGAAGTGATGTCGACCACTCATGTCAACTCTCATAGGTCCCATGTGTCCTCCTTCTCCCTCTCCAGCAAGCTAAGTACTAGTAAAACAAAAGTGTCAAACATGTTAACACATCTTTAATATACTACTCCCTCCGTCCCAATTTATTTGTCGTAATTTGACTTGGCACAAAATTTAATTAAGTAAGGGAGGCTTTTGAAACTTGTAGTCTAAACTAAGTCATAGATATTTGTGTGGCTATAAATGAGTCAAAAAGTAACTTTAGAGTTGAATTGTTGCAAAATTTAGAAATATGACAATTTTTTTTGGAACGGACTAATAAGGAAAGTATGACAAACAAAATAGGACCGAGGGAGTACTTCCTATGGAAAAGTAAAACTTTTGAATTTTGCCATTTTAATTAAATATTGTATCAAATAATGATTCACCAATGGTAAAATGTTTATCAATATTTAGTATTTATATCGAATCAATTTATCAGCAAAAATGAAAGGACATGTTCATAAATCAAAATTTGTATTTTATTTCAATTTATTTGATTGAAAATATCTGGTGCGAATAATATGTTACACCTTGCATTTTTTTTTAAGGAAGTTGGGAATTTGTCCGATTAAACATATAAATGACATTTAGAAAAGTTACACTAAGGAGAAAGTTTGAGTTAAGAAAACAGAGATTTGATTTAATTCATTAACCATTCCACAAGTGAGATCTCGAAAGAGCGAGATGTACGCGGATCTTACCTCTATTTTGATGAAATAAAGATGGTATATCAATCTTTCGTCTAATACTCTAAATAATGCTGAAAAGCGAACTCATGAAATGTGAGTTGTTTGAAATTATATAACAAGACTACAACTTGTTCCTTAACGAACGTGGGGCATTCCATCAATTAGTCTTAAATGAATTTTGTTATTTTTCTAATCAAATTCTTTGGTTTTCATTTCTTGCAAGTTAATTATTCTAAGGGTTATAAGATTCTTAATTAGGTCAAAAATCACTTCAAGAAAAGTTTAGCATCATAAAAGTCATGTAAAAACATCTAAATGCGTGCAGTTAAAATGTAAAATGGATTGTGATGTTCCATATACTAATAGACTTTTATTAGTGTGTGAATTAGCATAATTAATTAAATAAATAAATAATTTCTTAGTTGACCCTTCTAATGAAACCTTAAGCGTAGAGTTATGGCCGCCCACAATCAACAAACAATTTTAATTATTTTTCCAATTTCAAAGCGTGCTAACTTGTTTCCCATTACAATTGGGCCACTTGCACTTTGAAAGTTTACACAGTAGAAAGTTATAATAATTTTTTTTTTAAAAAAAAAAATCTTATACGCTATCCAAATGTAAGCATACTCTGAAAGTTAACGTATAGTGCAACAATACGTACGCAATCATTTTCGGCTTTGTTTAATTAATCGGATGATAAACTATCAAGCATTTTTCTCATGTTGATTTGAAGAGATTAGTGTTGCACTGTTGAATTTAATCACCTTTATCACTTTATGCCTATTAACAAGGTAAAAACATAGTGTATGGGGCAAAAATTGACATGCTCGGTTGACACCTTGGCTTGACAAACTGAAGGGGAATCGCACCGTTGTTCCGAAGGATGAAGGTCGAAGTAAACGACTCAACTACCGAAGTTGGATATCAATGTCACCACCGAAGGCGAGCCGTAAGCTAAGCTTCGGTGACTTTCACTCCAGCCGAACAGCAAAGCTCAACCACTGAGGTCATATGCTTGCACCTCGGTGGATCGCGCGGCTTTGCAGCCTACTACTTCAGTCCACTATCTCCATTAATGAGCATTCTGAACGTGGATTTGAGCACTACCAGACATGGAAAACGTGGGCTAGGCCTTTGAGTCTATAAATAACACTTCATTTTGTATTGTAATGATAGAGAAAGACATACAGAAACTCTGCCCAAATTTGTACTCATTGCAATATATTGAAATCAAGTTGTTCTTTCGCATTTACGCTTATTTCTTGCACTTTTTCTGACTTTAATACGAAAATTTATTTATATTTTAACCCAAATTCGATTTGTGATTCAAACCGATTTAGCCCATAATAGTAACTATTTGAGGTATTAGAATAAGAATATACCTTCATAGTGGTTTGACGACACAAATTTTGTAGTAAAATATAGACAGAAAGGGACATAGAATGAGTTATTTTCCCTATTACATTCGGTTTAGATAGATATTATTCTTTTGCAATTTAGCTTTTGATTTAAAGTTGATGTCAAATTGTCCTCTTAATTTAATAAACTATAGAATAAATCTTAGTCTACGGCCTGCGTTACGTTGTGGAAGAGCATTAAATAATTTGGTGTATAATTGAATATTAAAAATAGACAGATATATAAGATAATGACGGCACGGCAACGAAGTAATGTCGATTTCATGATGAATAGCTAATTAACCTGCCCAAGAATTTGTTAATGACATTTAAAGACTGTTCAAAAAAATTGTGAATAAAAACACCAAATAAATAACTTATATTACATGGTCGGCATAAATTAGCAAACATGATTCTGACATTATCTATAATAATTCTCAATCTGATCATTTGCGAACAGACGTTATTTTAATGAAATGACAAATTTAAGGTGGTTGGTTAACAGTCATAGGAAATCAAGGTTTAATTAGATGCATTGAGAAAAAAAAAAAAAAAAAAGCTGATTCTTCTGTATACTTAACTAAGACTTGCTTTGAAATGTTAGCTGAAATCTACGCTAATAGATGGTAAGGCTCTCACAATGTTACTCGCTCTGTCCCATTTTATTTGTTATAGTTACTGTTTCGAGTGTCGAATTTTTTAAATTTGACCGTAAAGTAAGATATAAAATTTTTAACTTTTTTAAAATAAATTTTACGTATTTGAAAACTACATGAAAAGTACTATAAGTCACAATAAATTACAAATCAAAATATTTAAAAGATATATATAAAAATTATGATTAAAATTAAAGTCGTTTGACACTCGAAGTCCGAACTACGACAAATAAAGTGGGACGAATGGAGTAACTAATACTTGTATTGTGTCGTTTGTAACACATACTTGGTGAACTAGCGAAATGGACATGTCAATTAATATGTTATAATTTTTATTCAAACTTCAAAGACTTAACATTACTAAGGGCTACTTGTTGCTTGTTTCTTCCTCCTATTTTTTTCTCTTTGTACTTTAAAGAAAATCACAATCTTTATTGTATTATTGGATTTTGTCCCCTTGGATGGGATGGATTCTTTCTAGGTTTTATGCTTTTTCAATGATTCTCTTTTTTCTTTGTCTCTCCAATAGTACTCTCCTATTTAAGTACTTAATATAGTTCCATAATATGGCCATAGGAAATGACATGACTGTATTTTTGGACTTTAGAACCATGTAGCAAGGAACTTGGGACAAATGTATGACAAGTGCTTTCAGAAGTATTATTGCATGTACAATTATACATCATCATTGTGTATATAATTTTGTACGTATATTTGAGTTGTAAAGGCATCAAGTCGATCAACTTCCAGTTATTACATTACTTTGTCTCGAGATTCATCGGTACATAATGTAAATCACTGTTAAAAGTATAAGATCGATGAAAAATGATTTTCTTATGTAAATTATTACAAATAGAGTAAATAAACTGTTTACTCTATCAACAACAACATACCCAACACGTTTTTTCAAATGAGGTCTGTAGAGGATGAGATGCGCGCAGACCCCACTCCTACCTAATGTAATGTAGAGTCTCTTTCTGATAGATTCACGGCTAAAAAATTATTTACTCCATCGTTTAACAGATTATCCTCTTGTAATAGGATATCAATAATTGCATCTTTATCAACCGTCACTTGTAATTATTTTTTTAGTTGGTCTAATATTGTGTAAAAATTAGTTTTGGTAATCTTTAAGATGAAAAAGATGAAATTAAAAGAACCCAACGTCACTCGAGTAAAATCTTTAGGTGAAAACTTTATCTACCCGAATAATAGTACTAGTAAATAAATTGATGTGAAGTTGCAGCTTAACTAATTAAAATTCCACAATAAATTATATGTGCAGGCGTGCCTCAAGTAGTTAAGATCTTGGAAATTTTCAATGGGGCCATTGAATAAGATGTTACGATTGTTACGTGCCTGCATGCCCATGCATGTTAAGTAGTAGTACTATTTTCCAACTTTTAAAACCCTAAACTAACGAGTCATCTTCATTTATTTTTGAGGTTCATATATAGTCCAGATTAGGTTTTCACTTATGAGTGACGTGGCAGTTTTTAAGATGTTGTATTTTTTTTTTTTTTTTGGGGGTAAGATGTTGTATCTTAGAGACTAAGAGAGACAAATTGTACAACATTTAAGGTTTTCAATGAGCGTGGTTGAGTTCATGTATTTTTAAATTTAGTATTTGTACAAATTCAAAGGATTTCACAAATTAATAGTATTAAATAGTATTGAAAATACTGAGTTCGGATAAATCAAGTGTCAAAACACCAAATTTGGCCTTGGAAAAAGGAACCTGACTTGGAATTGGAAGCATAACCATCTAACTTACTCCATTTACCTAGCTAATTTGAATTAAGGATGGTATACATACTTTATTATTACGTTATACATTGAGATCTCTTTATAATATTCATCATCTATAATTAAGTGTTTCTTTGAAACCGTGCTTTAATGTTATGTTAACTATAGGTTTTCTAGCAACACAAAAGTATTCGATAAACAATACTCCCTCCGGTCCATTTTATTTGATTGGTTTCAATTTTCGAGAGTCAAATTGACCAATTTTTGGAGTCAAATTGAACTAGATTTAGTCAATATTTTAAAATTATAATTTAGATATTAAAAACTACACGAAAAGTACTACAAGTTGCAATTCTTGTCATATTAATATGGTGCAGAAATATATCTCAAAATGTTGGTCAAAATTTACATTGTTTGACTTTTAAAAAAGGAAAGTGATCAAATAAAATGTACTGGAGGGAGTACTGTTTATCAAAAAGTTGATTGTATGCACTTTTTATTATAGTGACGTACTTTTGAGATTTTAAGATTTTAAAACCCTAGCTAAACTATTTTCTTGATTTATATTTGAGGTTCATAGTTGAGATTAGGCTTTTGCTTGGGGTTGACACGTGGCTGTTTTTGTATGAAGTGAGAATTTCAAAACTAGAGGATAATGGAAGTAACTTTGGATTTGAAAGTAATGGTGAAGAATGGTGTCAAGTGGATACCTTCTCCAAGTTGGGATAAAGGCAAAATGAAATCTATCTTTTTTTTTTCTTCTTCTTCTTTTTATTCTTTGACAAAAGATCATAGCTTTAACAAATATCAAAGCTATAATATCTAGCTGTATGGTAGGGTTCCTCTAAGTGTAGATTTATTGCTCTCTCTTTTTGTATTTTTCCTTCAATTTTCATCGTTTACTTTTTGCAGTTAATGAAAGATGCTTTGAAACAGATGTCCTTACGAAATACCTTCCCATCTAGAGAATCCATTTTGGTGCACCACAGGCACAGAGCATAAAATATAACCTCTCGTTGACAATCTTTAACGGATCGTTCGGTATAAGGGATTAGGATTATAATTCTGGAATAGAATTCGGGATTATATTTATACAATGTTTGATATTAGGTATTAGCTAATATTAAGACAAATTTTATGCCTAAATTATAGTATTAGTAATCCCACATAGGAGATGAGATTAACAATCTGGCCCGAAATAACTTACTGTTGAACCGAACGACCCCTTTAATAGTGTTATCTTTTTTTTTTTTCCTCAATCTCGATTTTTTACTGATATTCATATATTGCCCTGTTAAAAATCTAACTGTGTACTTGATAAAGTTGATCACAAACTCTATTATATATCAATAGAAAGGGCCATGTAAATAGACGATTCATGAGAATAAATTGTTACGCTAAATATTATCAAATAATTAAGATTTTCCTTCCCCCTATTAGTATGTAGGATTGGATTAAGGTTTAATGAAAGCTTTAGACTCGATTGATTAATTAAATTTCAAGTAACGAACGAGGGCTGCATGCATAAGCAATCTTAGAGTGAGCTAATTATACAATTAAGGTTCATAAAATGTTTACGTACGTTATGGCTTTGTCTCCCTATTTAGAAATAAATTAAATCACTAACTTATAAGGCGTTAAAAAGAGACAAAGAGTATGAATATTACAAAACATCAATCTCAAGTTAACCATGAAATATTATGACAATTTACTTTCTACTCAATCATGTGATGAACCATTCTTTTCTTAGAGTACATTTCAAGTGTATATTCACATGACCTTTATTTTGTCCTTTTCTACATCAAGAGGAAATATGAAATGGAAAAATAAAAAACCAAGCCTTTTCTTTCCCTATCCTATTAATCTATATCAATTCAAATTTCATTCATTTGCAATGGGTAAAAAATATGTCATTAATAGAGATGTTTGGGTTTTTGGTAGCTCTATATTGTTCTTTCTTTTACTATTATAAATAGAGTATACTCTCCCGTCTCACTTTAAGTTACACACTTATATTTTTGATCAGTTCAAAAAAAAATGATATATTTTTATATTGAGTAACAATTTTAACTTTATAGGATGATTCTCAACCATAAAAATTTCTATAATTTACTTTAAAGAATAAATTTTAAATGTCTTTCTTATTTCTTAACCTTCATGCAGGGGCGGACTTACATTGGTGGTTGCGGGTGCCTGCGGAAACTGCGCATATATTGGTACATACATAAAGGAAATTGTACAAATATTTAAACTGGCACCCACAGTAACAAAAGCTCCCGGAGTACCAATGGTAAGGGTCTCTGATTCTTTCCAATGTGGCATCTAGTATCTTGAAATTCTGGATCCGCCCCTGCCTTCACGTAAATTAAATTACTTCACATAAATTGGGACAAACTATATTTCAAAACTAATTTTGTTGTAACAATAATGGGGACTAGTTTGTTCATTTTTGTTTCATATGGATGTTTCTTGTACTAAATATGGAGAATTTGTTAAAGAAGTGGGTCCCACTTATTGTTGGAAGGTTTGGAGACAGGTAAAGTTTGTTCCCTCGGTACGGAGCACGGCATTTCTTTAAGATAGACACGTGGCAGATCTTTGTGCCCTCTCAGCAAAGATAGGTGTCGCCGTGGCATCTGCATGCGATCGCCACGTCACCAAGTCAAGATTGCATATACTGACGTGGTAATTGGGTCAGTGAGAAAGAGTTTCAGTTAAGGAAAGTAGAAAACGGAGAAAATACGTAACACTCTTTTCATATCAGTACAAATTATGTGTATTATTTTTAATTTCAAAAATATTAGTTTCTTCTTTTTTCTTTTTTTGCCCCCGGTGTCCAGTACATTCATTGGCAGCCGACTAATCCGGATTCGTGCAGCGTTAGACTAATTTCTAGGAAAGCGCTCCCTATCAAGATTTTTTTTATTTCCAGGACTCGATTCCGATAACTCTGGTTAAGAGTGGAGGGATCGTATTCATCCACCACAACCCTAACACATGCACCATTGTAATATCAATTTATCTTACATGTTAGTGACAATCTGTCAAATAGAGAAGACATTTAACTCGAATCACCGCATATATTTGCTGAAATATTGAAATAAAATATACAATCATCTAATCTAAAAGTATAAGTTATTAGAGAAAGGGAAATATAAATACTTGTTATTACTAGTATTTACTTGCTTGTAGTATTTGTAACCATTATATCTGCATGTAATAGGAAAAGAAAATGCGTCAATAAGTAATGTATAATTTTTTTAAGTTATTTTCAATGGAGTGGAAGCGGAGTCAAGAATCGAAGTTTGAAAGTTTAGGAAACTCCGAATTTATCGATTATTTGAGTTACTTGGTTCGAAATATAATATTTGTACATACATGTTCCGTAGATTTTTAATACAGCTACAAAGTTTAAACAAAATATTATTGGATTCACTTTGACAATTTCTTTAACTTTTGATTAAGTGTTGATGAAGTAAATGCTGTTAAAACTAGTACAAAGGGTTGATTGTTCTTGACGAATCTTCGGATGACTTGTTACGTTAATATTCAAACTTTCAAGATTTTTGTATATCTCTTCTTTTGGTGTTGGATTAATTAGAGCGAACTGTTTCTTGCTAGTTACTCCATCCGTCCCAAATTAGTTGTCGTTTTAGGAGAAATAATTTGTCCCAAATTAGTTGCCTCTTTAAGATTTCAAGACTAAATTTACTATCTTTGCAACTATACTCTTAATAATTAAAATACTTTTCAAAGAAAGTTAATAGTTAAACATTAAATAAGGATAACATAGTAAAATACACATCATATTTAATGATTTTCTTAATGGACGTAAAAAACTAAAAGCGACAACTAAAATGGAACGGACGGATTACTGTTCAACAACATTTTTTTGGAATCTGTTACTATGAGTGTTCACTCATTTCCTTAATTCCCACTTCTTGTCATTGAGAAAGAGAGTAAAATCCAAGCAAATTTGCTCTTAATTCGAGGATTATATTTGATAATTAATGGCCTTACTCTTTACCCTCCTCCATGTTATTGCCTTTGATTGTCCAAATCCCAATCTTCTTGTTTTTCTTACTACTAAGTAGTACTTAATTAACAAGGGAAAAGTAAGTAATTGTGATAAAAAGGGTTTATTATTACCCTTTCTTTCATCCAATAGAGTAGGAGTAGTATTCGTTCTTTGTAGACCCACCCTCTCCATCCGTGTGCTGACAGATAGGGGCTTATTTATGTAATTCGCTATGTTTGTCTGCGCCTATCGACTGATTCTATTGTCTGCGGATTAGCGAAACTTTTCCGGCAGTACGAATCGCTACACGTCATCTCCTTCTATTTGTTTAAAAGAGAATGATACGTCTTTTTGTTTGAAAAATCTAACTTGAAACTTCTTATTTTCTACATTTAGTATCAATTAACATGTTTCAAATAAAAAGTTTATGCTATACTTTTGTATTTGCTAAAGTCTTCTTTTTCTTTTTATATGTCTTGTATCCAATTGTTAGTGGAATATAATTTTCTATGGATGAAGCTTCTAAATACCATTGTTTGAAAGTCCCAAATTTCCAATAGAAAGGTCTTCAGAACAATTTCGACACTATTATATTCATGAACTGAGAGAATAAATTTTAACTCAGTTATTATATTATTGTTTAAATTCTAGTCACTTTCTTATATGTACACTTTAAGAACACCCAATTCTATGAAACACATGCGTGTAACAAAAAGAAGAAAGAGTACTACAAAAGAAAGCACAAGTGGGATATCAAAAAAGAGTCAAATAAGAAAACAAGTTAAAAATTGACTGAGATTTTAAGGTTTAACGTAAAAAATAAACAAAGACTCATTCCTTAGACTATCAGGGAATTTGTCAGGATGTGAAGAAAAAATCTTATTGTTAAGTACTCCTTTCTCTCGGTAAACGGATGACACTATTTTCTTATTAGTCCGTTTAAAAAAAATTGTTAGAATTTTAAATTTAAAAATATTTTCTTAATAGAATGCTTTATAGCCACATATATATGTAGGACTTATTTTGGTTCGGACCACAAGTTTCCAAAGTCTGACCATATTTTTTAAACTCCGCTTCGAGTCAAATTATGACAACTATTTTGAAACGGAGGGTGTATATTTAATTGGCTTTTTGACAGAGGATGTTGCTTAACGCATTTTCCATATGTTGGCTGTTTTAGTTTAAAACTTACTTTAATTTCCTTGTACTTCGAGCTAGTTGGATACTAGCATGCTTCTACACACGTGATGGTGTATAGCTTGAGTGTGCTCCAAGCCTTTATCTTCAATCATTTTTCCCATTAACTCCTTTGTAAATCTTGCATAGGCACAATCAGAATTGAAGGTTATTATATTTTTTCAAAATTCTAGTTCATTTAAGTTACGGGGTTTATATATTCAATAGTTTTCTTCTAGCAAATACTGAGTTATGGAGCAAAGCTGTTGATTATAGCCGAACTTTTATGCTACACTCTAGCTTCGCCCTAGAACCTTGAACTCTCTCTTTGTTATTTTGATATCCTTTACTATAAACTTTTAATTGTAAATGTTTTATGGACTGACCATCTATGTGAATGAAAGGAATTGAAGATTACTAATCCACTCTGCTAAGTAACCTTAGTTTTTTATAGGCTTTGTCACAAGATTGAAATGAATGTACATTGGGTCTAGTACTATCACTCAGTCTCATGACAAAGAGATTGAGGCTATTATTCATCATCAGGCCGTGCAGCGGCGAGGCGTCAAGCCTACGGCGATGTTCCTTATTCATTGGAAGGGGCAGTCACCGGAAGAGGCTACTTGGGAAAGAGCTGAAGACTTATGGCAGTTCCGGGACAAGCTCCAGTCATACTTGGAGGCTAGTTGCGCCGCGGTCGTCGCAACATTGGGCGGGGCAGCGTGCGCCGTTCCGCTTAGTATAATGGTGCCCACACATAGATGGACGGCTATATATATTAGGTCAAATATGGTGTAATGCCAATGTAGCAGTCATGTCAAAGAGATTTGTGTGAGTGTATTTATGCGTGGAGCAACCATTAGAATAAGGGCATCTTTGGCTCGGGATGACAAGGATATATTTGACACTCTTTTGAAACGGAAGGCATATTTGACCTAAATCGGATAGTTCAAGAGTATATTTGACCAATTTCCGTTTTTTTATATAAGTTTGTAGTAGAAAAGGTCTCTTGCACCAGTTATATAAATTAATCCCTCAATCTATTTCATACAAATTATAGCTAGGAGTGGATTCTATTCACGGTTGGAATTTGAATACAAATTTAATTCTACAACTGTCTAATTAGTTTAATTTGGTTAATCTTTACATAATTTCCTAGAAAGAAATGATGGGGCACGAGAGTAAGAATGTGGTCAAACAAAGTTAGTGGACCCGGGTCGGCCCACATGTAGCCCGAAATGGTTACCTCACTAAATTGAGCTAGTCAATTATCAGTAAACCTTTTCCATACCCAAAAAGGAAAAAATTATACGATAATGACTAGAGTATTATATACCGTATTCTTTCACGTACACCTAATCATTAAGAAATACTATACTTTTTAGTTCATATGGATAAAGTTTTACTTTTAACATGAAGGAAGTATTTCCTTTTTTTTTCTTTTTCGGTGCAAGTTATTTGAGTTTCAAATAGGAAAAATTGCATAAATAGCTGCTCTAGTCAGGATGCATAAACTATGCACATATTATGTATAAAATATGCAAAAAGATGACTATTTTTTGTTAAATTGATCTAGCATTGTTCATGCAGCATAATTTTTTCCTTTCAAATATCCATCACTAAATAGTTACTCCCTCCGTTCCATTTTATGTGTCATAGTTTGACTCGGCACAAAGTTTAAAAATAAAGGAAGACTTTTGAAACTTGTGGTGTAAAATAAAGTAACGATATTTGTGTGGTTGTAAGTCATTTCAGTAATAAAAAAACTATAATTTTTAAATTAAATTGTTCACAAATTTAGAACGCTGTCATTCTTTTTGAAAGAGACGAATAAGGAAATGCTGCCATATAAATTGACAATATCTATCTCGACTTCAATTTACTTTGATCTTTGCATGCAATATTATTCAAGCAATAGCTGATCCAACTAATTACTCACATCTAAATTCTAAATCCATCAATAAAATTTAACAACAGTGTAAACAAGAGAGTACTAGGAAATAAAAAGTTTATACTAATTCTAATAAAGATAAGGATGAGAAGGCATGGGGATTAAGTTGCTTAATTAGGTATGCAAAAATTGTAACAAAGTAATTGGCCGTGTAAGCAAAAGAATGTAAAAGAGATTGCTTTTTGCCCCCTTGCTATGGGACAAGTACTGCTTGTTTGCCTTTACGTGCATGGTAAGTGAACTCTTACCATTCCAATTTTGACCAAGTGATGATGATTGTAGTTTTGTTTTTGGGGGATGAAGAGGGGCTACAATAATATTACTCATAGGTGAAACTTGAGTACTACAATCATATATTCTTCTTGTCATGACTTAATGTAATAAATCATATTGTTAGAATATATATGTAGTTTGAAGCTGAAAATTAATTTAGAAAAAATTATCAATGTGTGCTAGTTATATTTCATGCACTATATATATATATATATATCGAGAGACTGGACATTGTCAAGCTAATTGATGGTATATTTCATGCACCATATAGGAGCCCATTGTCAAGCTAATTGATGGTATATCTGCTACTAGTTCTATATTGTTTGCCTCTCGACTTTGGTGGGTAAAGTCTGCGTATATCTCATACTCTCCAGTTCTTATTTGTGAGATTATAGTGAGTATGTTGTTGTTATGCACTACCTACTATTATTAGTGCTCTCGTTATACTTGGTAGTTGATATGACATTCCAAGTAGACTGTGCTATACCTTCTGGATTACAATATACATCCACTACTAAGAGCCCGTTTGGGTGAGTTTAAAAGTGGCTTATAAGCTTATAACCCATTAATATATATTTGGTAACTTAAAAAATTTTGAACTTATAAACTATAAGTGGCTTTTAAGCCATTTTTTGACTTATAAGCTGCTTATAAGCCCACCCAAACAGGCTCTAATTAATTGTTGGAGCAAAATGAGCAAATCTAGTGAATTTTCTAGTACTCCCTCCGTCCCAATTTATGTGGCACCATTTCCTTTTTTGTTTGTCCCAAAATAAGTGGCACCTTTCCTTATTTGACAACTATTTAATGTATTATCTCTATTTTACCCTTGTTGGGCCCTACATACTTTTAAACCTACCAACAACTTTTTTATTACTCAAATATTCTCTCTCTTACTTTTTCAAGGGTAAAATTGATACTTAACAAGGTCAACATCTATTTTCTTAAACTCCGTGTCCGGTCAAATTGTGCCACATAAATTGGGACGGAGGGAGTAATAAAAAAGAAAATAGAAGCAAGGGATAAGGTTCAAAGAAGTGTAATTGTGGTGCTGGTGGAATGCAAATCTCTTTGTTTGTCACTTTTAGCACTTAGGTTGGTAGTGGTGGGGATGAATGAATATATACTACTGTTACATCTCTATTGTGTCATTAGCTATTTGCACGCTAGTGCTAGGCCATCCTTTTAATTAGATCTACTTGCGTTTTGTTACTAAACCAGAAGTATGGAAAAGTCAATGGCGTTGGCAGAATTTTTTGTTAGTGGTATCGGAGTTAGGTTTAAAAAAAAAGCATCTATTATACGTTGTTGTTGGTGGGATTCCGAACACTAAAAAATATAGTTAAATCTTATGCGCTTAGACCAACTCACCTAGGATTGCTCTTGTTTGAATGGTGTCATTCTTTATTTTTATATGAGAACTTTTAATTTTATTGTATATATTTAGCAACAAATTTCGATTCAGTGGTGTCGGATAACACCGGTAACCACAGGTAAGCCCACTTAATTAAAGGATCAATTTGGAGAGATTAAAACGGGTTAGCGCCTTATCGGCACTTACAAAATATTTACACTGCCTAAACAATGGTTAGACGATTAAATAAAACTTAGTCATAGAAACAAATATAAGCTACCATGAAAACATATTTCAGCATATAAATCTAAACCACATATTTCTATCGCATTTATTAAAAGGGCACTTAGGGTTCTTCCTCCACTAAACTTGTCTTTTTTCTCCTTTGCACTTTTTGGACCTAAACAGTGCATAAAAAGAAGGTCGCAATGTTAGCAGCCGATTTGTGTTATATCCTTTGAATATATTGGTTGGTCTGTCAACACCACAACGAGCATATGTCTGAAGATTATATGTACAAACCTTTCTGTATAATTGGAAACTATAAAGATTTTTCCCGTATGTTGGTTACTTTGTTGAAATTCGCAGATGAAAGATATATCTATATATTATTTCGTATATTATTTCGTTCGTTCCAAAATAGATGACATGTTTCGGGTTTTGAGAGTCCTACGAGTTTATCTTTGACCGTAATATTTTCATATGTCTTTTAAATATTTTGAATGATTAATTATTGTGACTTATAGTACTTTTTATGTGGTTTCTAAATATATAAATATCGTTTCAAAAAACTTAAAGATTATATGTTCAAATTTACGGTAAAAATGAACCGTTTGACTCTCGAAATCCGAAACATATCATTTTTTTTTTAAACAGATGGAGTAAGTACTAAGTAGAAACTTTTTCTCAGTATAAAGACTCGTTTATATAATGCACTAGCCCATATATATGACCCATTAAAAGGAAAAATGTTGTCTAGTCTCTCGATAAAAATGATTAAGAGATTACATCCATAGCATCAAACTCTATAGTAGTGAAAAATCAAAAGTAAGGATGCACAGTGATTATATATTGTGTATCAACCTATTGTAGAATGCTATTTATTTGACTTTTCTTGTTATTAATCTCAATAATTGTAAATAGTAATAATCTTTTGGTGATATAATACTATTTAAAAATAGATTAAAACAATTTATCTGAGTGAATATAGTTTATAAAATTTACTAGAAGAGTGACAAATGTAATCAGGGTTTGGTGCACTTTATTATGTAGTGCCTTATCCTTGCACTATTTAAGATGAGGATGTGTTCTACTTACCAATATGTCTTTGCCAGTTTGCCGTGGTGGTTCTAGAGTTGGCGCCGCCTATCTTTTCTTAATTGGTGAAAAGAGCAAAAGTGCTAATCAAATAGCTCAACTAGACACGTGAGCGTTGCTCAGATGGTAAGCACCCTCCACCTACATTCAAGAGATTGTGAGTCCGAATCACCATAGTAGTAAAAAGTAGAAAGGACCACTATTTATATTCCGAGAGAGAGGAAGGGGCAGAGTTCTAAAAATAAAATAAAAGAAAATATAACCAATTAAACAAATAAAAGTTTGTCATCTCTAGCCATTTAAGATTTTTGATTAAGGAAAAATAAAGTGTTTCTGTGATAAACAGTGGACCATTAAATACGTGGTCATCTTACTGCATGAAACTACTATAATGAAGTTATGTTTGGTTTATTCATGATAATTAGCTCCTTTTTTCTTTAGAAAACGTATATTCCCTTTGAATATAAATCAAATGTCATATTCAATATTAATGACCTCTTTTCTAACTAGCAGAATTTTTAATTAATCGACTACATAACAAATTAGAATTCTAATTACATTTACTTTATTATAATTAAAAAGGAAGTATAATACTCGACGTGAAGCTGCCATTGTTTAAATTGGTAAACAATATTTTAAACAATTTTTTTTTATATAAATGGCCGCTCTAGTCCGTATGTATAAATTATACATATAATATGCAACATTATGCATAGCAAAATCTGCAATTTATCAATATCTATATATATACACACACGCGTGTGTGTGTTAGTAATTTATTCAGAACTTAATAACCCGCCTTTTATAGAATTTATTACCCATGTATAAATCGTAGCTCAGACATGTAACATTTTTGTTAAAATAACGTTAATTACCAGAATTGAGAGATAATTAATTTTGAATAGTTCTCACTTCTCACTAAAAGTTGTCGGATGCTACATTTTGTGCTTAATTTGAAAACTTTACCAAAGTTAACAAAAATATAAAATTTTCCAATCCCTATATATCATTGAAGGACAAAGATACACAACTAATACTTGATGCCCTAAAATGCAAATCCCGAACCCATATTTGAGAAAAAACAACACCATTTTGAAAAACACTTACCAATATACATAAAAACAAAAACAATATACATTATTGTAAAAAATTTACACTATTAAGTCATCCAATAGTATCTAAAGAGACGTTTGCATAAAAGTGAGATTTGAAATCTTAAAAATAAAATAGATTACTTACTACAACAGGTAAATATAAGTACATTTTAATTAATGACTGCAAATTTCATATATTATGATGAATAACAATCATCTTTGTAATTTTGCATGGTCGGTCACTAACTCTCTCAACTAAAGATTACGGGAGTGCTAAATCTTACTCTCGAGTCAACTTAATCTTTATTTCTTTGTTTTATTTGTATTAATTCAAACTTACACATAACTACTACTGTCCCATATTTTTGCCATTTTCCTACTTTCATTTCATTTATCAATAGATTTTCTTGACTTAAACATAATTATAACCATTTTCTCCCCCGTCCAATGATTTAATATAAAATAGTCAATGATGCAGCGAAACATATATATATATATATATCAAGAAGAAAATTCTTTTTTTCCAAGAATTTAGTTCAGGAGACATCCTCGATACAGAAGAAAGAGTTCGGGCATTATTAAATATGGAACTATAGAAATAACTTATCTGTCAACTTTTCCACTATCACCCCAAAAAAACATGCACGGTGTTCTTCGACTCAGCTTGGTGGGCCGGGAATGCCCGACTTATCAATTTATCCTTGTTCCTCCATTGATCAAGAATTTCGATTTTTGGGAAGTTCTTAATTGAAGAAATAATTGGAAAATAAAACAGCAAGTACGGTCGTTTGTAATTCTTCGATTCCGCGCGGTCGACTTTATATATATATATATATATATATATATATATAAATATATATATATATATATATATATATGTAAATAATGTCACAGTTATAATGACATGATAAACTCGACGTGTATTAAACAAGATGAAGAACAAAGTCATATTAGGTTTTTCCCAGAAAGGCATTAGTATTATATATAGGAATAAAAAAGAAATAAAGAAAGATTACTAATTTATTTATTAAAAAGCGAAGGTTGTCGTAGCCAGGAGCGGAGGTAGAGTTAATATATACTCCATATATATATATATATATATGGTTTGGCTGAAGTACTAATACTTGAAATCGTTATCGTAAAATTTAGAAATCATAAAGTTTAAATTTTAATTCCACTTTATATCCTGGCTAACAACATTCAAGCTAACGTAGAATTCTCTGTTTTCATGTATGTATTGTTTTTTTCACGTTAAAGAATTTTATTTATATGAATAAACAAGAGGGATTAGTTGATTTGGGATTCGTGAGAATTTAGCGTAACGAACCATAAATGGAATTTGAGAGAGTGAGGAATATGTATAGTTGGTTGCTTAACGCATTTGTCTTCTGTATTTTAGCCTTAAGCATAGGAAACATTTCTACTTCCAACACACACACACCCCCTCCATCAACCCCCCCCCCCCCCCTCCAACCAAAAAAAAAAAGGAAAAAAAATATAACTTATATATACAATATATAACTAAATGGTGCAACTTTTAATGGATTTTCATGTTAATGAATATGCATTATACCGAAAATATTATGTTCAGATGATTCAATATTTGAACTTTATGAATTCTAAATTTTTGGATAACAATCTCAAGGACGAGTAACTGGATTCTCGACTTAATTTTTGTACATATTTAATGATTTTTTAAACATAAATATACTGTGCGCGCTAAACCTATTGGGTTCCGTCGAACCCGCATAATACACTCTACATCCGCCACTGGTTTCAGATGAACTTGGTGAATGGTGAATCCGTGTCGAAATTACTGTATAATATTTTCACTCTATTAATATATTTTAATTTGATGTAGGAAGTAATATGTCTCAATTTTCAGTTATATTTGAAGAGTTAAGTGTAAAAACTCTTTTACAATATTAGTGTATAAAAATAAAATTGTTTTAAAAAATAAGACACCAGATAATACCCTACCTCGTGGATTGTGTAAAGAATCCTAGTGAAGAAGTGAGGCATTGAGTAATTATGAAGCAAAATATGAGGGAACATTCTTTTGTTCCTTAATCTTCCTGTAGATTCCAATTTAATCAAACTAATTTTTTATTTAATGTTTAACAAAGTCCAAAAGGAACGTCCATATGCAAATGCATGATTGACCCCATTGATCTTTTACTACAAAAGTCGTGTTCTAGTCAAACTTATATTAAAGTGGTATTCTTGGATTCAGAGTTATACTCCTATATAAGATTCTAAATAGCTGCATAACTCAATATATACAGTCAGATACATCTCTATAAAGTTATCCCCTATAGCGATATTATACTAATCAATTTTTTATATTATGTTATTTTACACTTTTCAATAACAACATCCTGCAATTAGTAAAAAAGTATTCGAAAAACAATATTTCAAAGTAGAGGTGTCAAATTGGCGGGTTGGATTGAAATAAATCAGGTCAAAATGGGTTGAATGATTAATTGGACGGATTATTGACCCGCTCAAATATTAATTGAGTTGAGATGGGTTGGGTCAAAATGGGCTAAATTGCGGGTCAAAACTCAACCCGTCCAACACTTATAGAGTTTTATTTTATGTATTTTTATTTTTAAAATTTGTCTAGTTATCAAAAAAAATTAAGAATATATTTTTTACTCTTTATTGTGTCTATATTTGATATATCAAACAAAGAAAAGAAGTTTTTTATAAATATTTTGACATTTTCTCTAGCGGGTCAATTTTTGACCCAAATCAACCCACCATTCAAATGGGGTAAATTGGGCGAGTCAAAATAGGCTAAGCCAATAAATGGGCGGATTATGATTCGCCCAAACTTGGGCGGGTTGGGTGGGTCAATCTTTTCTGGGTCAATTTTGACAGCTCTAATAAAAAGCTAATTACGCTGTGATGCTTATTTTAGAATTATATCCAAGCGGAAAACATACTCATAATATTTACACCCTTAGTTTCTTGTACTAACTTAGGTAGGGGTGGCAATGGGGTAGGGCGGGGGCAGGGCAAGGCTTAAGTGAAACTAGGCGGGGCGGGGCGGGGCTGGGCAGGGTAGGTGAAAAAGGTAGGGTTAAGGTAAAATTGGAGATGGCGGAATCATCATCAAGAAAGAGGGTAATAGCAACAACATGGGGTGAGAGTATAATACCAATTATGACAGGGCCAACACAGGGAAGAGGCAAAATGGGGACAATTTTGATGATTGTATAATAGGGCAAAACCCCGAAGGAATTGTGACAGGGACAACACAGGGGGAGAATTTTGATGATGCTTTTGGATGTTTTAAGATGACAGTTGAGATGAGGAAAAAGTATTTTGGAGAAAAATTATCATAGGAGGACAAGGACAAGGAGGATAAGAAGAAAAAGACCATTATTTATCCTACAGTGAAACCACCTGTATACAAATTATGTTTAACACCAGTTTCAACAGAGGAGCAGAAGCAAAAAAAGTTATACACTGAGTTAACTGAAGCCCCACCTTTTTAGATCCCTTATATAAAACCATTTTTCATTCCTAGAAAAGAATGTGAAAAAAGTCTGTTCGCCTTGAAAGGGGAAGATCTTTTTGCAGCCCCAAGATCCTTACCCGTGGAGGAGGAGAAGACGCGCCCGACTCCTTTTCCATCTGAGAAACCGACACTTCTCTTCCAACAACCAGCCAAGCCTGAAAGATGTCACTCTGGGGAGCTTCTGTCCCCCTATTGCCCGTGTTCTCATCACGCCCGCTGCTTTCCCACTTACAATAGTATCCTGACCTTGACTTTTATGCCACGTGGAGCTTTGGACGAGCATCGCCCTCATTTTCTCCCTATTTGGCTTGCCTACAAACTTCAGATGCGTAAAATCCCATATAATGCCATCATACCTTTACCTGTTCCTTGCAAATTGTTTATTGATCAAGAGGATACATAAAAAGTAGGGGTGTCAAATGGGCGGGTCGAGTTGAAATGAGCAGGGTCAAAATGGGTTGAATAATTAATTTGACGGGTTACTAACCCGCCCAAATGTTAATTGTATTGAGATGGGTTGGGGTTGGGTCAAAATGGGCTAAAGTGCAGGTCAAAACTCAACCCGCCCAACATTTATCAAGTTTTATTTTATATATTTTTATTTTAAAAATTTCTCTAGTTATCCAAAAAAATTAAGAATATATTTTTTATTGTGTCTATATTTGATATATCAAACAAAGAAAAAAAGTTTTTTATCAATATTTTTACAATTTCTCTTGCGGGTCAATTTTTGACCCAAATCAACTCACCATTCAAGTGGGTTAAATTGGGCGGGTCAAAATGGGCTAAGCCAATAAATAATACGCTCAAACTTGGGCGGGTCAACCTTTCCTCGCTCAATTTTGACACCCTTAATAAAAAGCTAATTACGCTGTGATGTTTATTTTAGAATTATATCCAAGCGGAAAACATACTCATAATATTTACACTCTTAGTTTCTTGTGCTAACTTAGGTAGGGGTGGCAATGGGGCAGGGCGGGGGCGGGGCAGGGCTTAAGTGAAACGGGACGGGGCGGGGCAGGGCTGGTGAAAAAGGTGGGGTTAGAGTAAAATTGGAGATGGCGGAATTATCATCAAAGAAAAGGTAATAGCAACAACATGGGGTGAGGGTATAATACCAATTGTGACAGGGCCAACACAGGAGAAGAGGCAAAATGGGGACAATTTTGATGATTGTATAATAGGGCAAAACCCCGAAAGAATTGTGACAGGGACAACACAGGGGGAGAATTTTGATGATGCTTTTGGATGTTTTAAGATGACAGTTGAGATGAGGAAAAAGTATTACGGGGAAAAATTATCATAGGAGGACAAGGACAATGAGGATAAGAAGAAAGAGACCATTATTTATCCTACAGTGAAACCACCTGTATACAATTTATGTTTAACACCAGTTTCAACAGAGGAGCAGAAGCAAAAAGAGTTATACACTGAGTTAACTGAAGCCCCACCTTTTCAGATCCTTATATAAAACCATTTTTCAAAATGCGAAAAAAGTCCGTTCGCCTTGAAAGGGGAAGATCTTTTTGCAGCCCCAAGATCCTTACCCGTGGAGGAGGAGAAGACGCGCCCGACCCCTTTTCCATCTGAGAAACCGACACTTCTCTTCCAATAACTAGCCAAGCCTAAAAGATGCCACTTTGGGGAGCTTCTATCCCCTATTGCCAGTGTTCTCATCACGCCCGCTGCTTTCCCACTTATAATAGTATCCTGACCTTGACCTTTATGCCACGTGGAGCTTTGGACGAGCATCGCCCTCATTTTCTCCCTATTTGGCTTGCCTACAAACTTCAGATGCGTCAAATCCCATATAATGCCATCATACCTTTACCTGTTCCTTGCAAATTGTTTATTGATCAAGAGGATACATAAAAAGTAGGGGTGTCAAATATGCGGGTTGAGTTGAAATGAGCAGGGTCAAAATGGGTTGAATAATTAATTTGACGGGTTATTGACCCGCCCAAATGTTAATTGGGTTGAGATGAGTTGGGTCAAAATGGACTAAATTGCGGGTCAAAACTCAACCCGCCCAACACTTATCAAGATTTATTTTATGTATTTTTATTTTTAAAATTTGTCCAGTTATCCAAAAAAAATTAAGAATACATTTTTTTTCTCTTTATTGTGTCTATATTTGATATATCAAACAAAGAAAAGAAGTTTTTTTATAAATATTTTGACAATTTCTCTAGCGGGTCAATTTTTGACCCAAATCAACCCACTATTCAAATGTGTTAAATTGGGCGGTTCAAAATAGGCTAAGCCAATAAATGATCGGATTATAATTCGCCCGAACTTGGGCGGGTTGGGCGGGTCAACCTTTCTTGGGTCAATTTTGACACCCCTAATAAAAAGCTAATTACGTTGTGATGCTTATTTTAGAATTATATCCAAGTGGAAAACATACTCATAATGTTTACACCCTTAGTTTCTTGTACTAAATTAGGTAGGGGTTGCAATGTGTCAGGGCGGGGGCAGGGCAGGGTTTAAGTGAAACGGGGCGGGGCAGGGCAGGGTAGGTGAAAAAGGTAGGGTTAGAGTAAAATTGGAGATGGCGGAATCATCATCAAGGAAGAGGGTGATAGCAACAGCATGGGGTGAGGGTATAATATCAATTGTGACAGGGCCAACACAGGAGAAGAGGCAAAAGGGGGATAATTTTGATGATTGTATAATAGGGGAAAAACCGTAGGAATTGTGACAGGGACAACACAGGGGGAGAATTTTGATGATGCTTTTGGATGTTTTAAGATGACAGCTGAGATGAGGGAAAAGTATTTTGGAGAAAAATTATGAGAGGAGGACAAGGACAAGGAGGATAAGAAGAAAGAGACCATTCTTTATCCTACAGTGAAACCACCTGTATACAATTTATGTTTTACACCAGTTTCAACAGAGGAGCAGAAGCAAAAAGGGTTATACACTGAGTTAACTGAAGCCCCACCTTTTTAGATCCCTTATATAAATCCCTTTTCCATCCCTAGAAAGGAAGGTGAAAAAAGTCTGTTCACCTTGAAAGGGGAAGATCTTTTTGCAGCACTAAGATCATCCCGTGGAGGAGGAGAAGACGCGCCCAACCCCTTTTCCGTCTGAGAAACCAACACTCCTCTTCCAACAACCAGCCAAGCCTGAAAGATGCCGCTCTGGGAGCTTCTATCCCCATATTGCCAATGTTCTCATCACGCCCGCTGCTTTCCCACTTACAGTGGTATCCTGACCTTGACCTTTGTGCCACGTGGAGCTTTGGACGAGTATCGCCCTCATTTTCTCCCTATTTGGCTCGCCTACAAACTTCAGATGCGTCAATCCCATGTAATGCCATCATACCTTTATCTGTTCCTTGAAATTGTTTATTGATTAAGAGGATACATAAAAAGTAGGGGGTATCAAATGGGCGGGTTAGGTTGAAATGAGCCGGGTCAAAATGGGTTGAATGATTAATTGGACGAGTTATTGACCCGCCCAAATGTTAGAGATGGGTTGGGTCAAAATGGGCTAAATTGCGGGTCAAAACTCAACTCGCCCAACACTTATCAAGTTTTATTTTATGTATTTTTATTTTTAAAATTTGTCTAGTTATCTAAAAAAATTAAGAATATATTTTTTTCTCTTTATTGTGTCTATATTTGATATATCAAACAAAGAAACGAAGTTTTTTATAAATATTTTGACAATTTCTCCAGCGGGTCAATTTTTGACCCTAATCAAACCACCATTCAAATGGGTTAAATTGGGCGGGTCAAAATGGGCTAAGCCAATAAATGGGCGGATTATGATTCGCCCAAACTTGGGCGGATTGGGCGGGTCAAGCTTTCCTGGGTCAATTTTGACACCCATATTTCAAAGCATTCGCTTCTGAAAGAATTGAACTAATTGTGCCACTGTTGAGCACTTCTGTCCAATCGCTACATAGACACAATACAATATATCATTTTCAGAGGTGTCCTTTGAATTCAGTTGCTTTTGGTTTAATACGGTATTAAATGGAATAGCTGTTTTTCCAATTTGTCGGTCCCGATTATAAATTCTCTTGACCACATCATTTTAGAGAGGTTTTACTGCAACTTTATTTTTTTCTTTTTTGCCATTTGAAGTTTAAAATGTTGTCTTATATGAGACCTTTTGCAAATTCGTTTTGCGGCAAGTGGGACAGGAGGAATGAAAGGTACTCCCTCCATCCTAAAATGAGTGTATGGGTTTGACTGGGCACAGAGTTTAAGAAAATAAGGAAGACTTTTAAATTATGTGGTTTAAAATGAAAGATGTGTGTAATGTGGGCCAATGTCTTTAAATCCAGTGGTTCAAAACAAATCTTAGATTTAAAGAGTTGCAATAAAAGGAAAGAGGTACTCATTTTGGGACAAACAAAAAAAGAAAAGTAGACACTCATTTTAGGACGAAGGGAGTAATTAATTTCCGTGGTAGGCATATATAGATCTTTATGTACCTCTTAATAAAAAAGAGAAATGGGAATTAATTGCATCTTTATTAGAGTTTTAACGTACTGATATCTTCAGTAATTAACTTTTTTTTTTTTTCGATTTCAAATCCTTCAAGAAAGGGCAGAATATATACTAGGTAGATGCCAACATATTGTCCAAAGGCTGGTCACACCACACTATAAGCTACTTTTTGAAAAGTTAGAAAATTTTAATTTCTTATTTTTGATTTTTTTAAGTACGTAAGGACTTATAATTTCATAAATTTAGAGTTACCAAATATTTACTAATAAACTTATAAGCCACTTTTAAGCTCACTAACGGGCTCTATGAGAGTTTTGGAGAGTCGTAACTACGTAAATTCTATTTGTTTGGAGAGTCGTAAACTCGTAATTATGTAAATTTTATTTAAAGAAATTTCAAAAATAATATTCAAAATCATATGATTGATTTAATCGTCATGCACCGACCCTTTACACAAAAAGAGAGAAGGAGAGATCAGGGGTGTTTCTCGTTCAAAGGAAATAATTTTAAAATAAGTAAATTTTGACATAATTAATATACTGATTTGTGGTTTAGTTTACTGCTGTGAATTAACTAGGATAATTCCTTAGCTAAGTTAGCTTAATTTGAGCAAGATTTTATTCTCAAAGTGCTCTATTGTTTGATCAACTTATGTAAGAGAGCTATTCATTATCGCGTTGTTTCTCCGGACACTTTTGGATACTATAATGAAGTACTACTATTGAAATATAGCCAAGCATGGATATATTAATGCTTTCTTAACGGATATTATGTATTACGATTATGGTCTCCTTTTTGTTACTTATGAACTGCTATTAGACACTTCTTTCCATATTAGGGAAATTAAAGAAGAGTCCCCTTTTGTATAAACTAAGCAGTATTATGTTAATATAAGTATCATGACCGGTTTTGCCAAAAAAAAAAAAAGTACTACTATTGAGGATGACTATTATAGATGGATCACGTAAAAGACTGTTCTGCACTAACCCTATTATATATAGTTATTAGTACTAATCAACGGACAATTGAAAAAGAAAAGGAACATTTCTATTGTTCTACATCAACATGGCGGCACGCTTTCATTATCTAGCATAAACTTACATATACTTCCTAAACTGAATAAGTGAAAACTAATTAAAAATAACAAAAAGAAATAAATGCTGACATTTTCTGAGTATGTCTCAATCTAATTGTAGTAAGAAAATGGATAAACATTAACACTAAGCATGCAGTCTTTGACTAGTAAAGTAATGGTTAGATGTCGTTGTTGAGAGCTCCTTTTTATCTACTTCTAATGATCTTCTTTTTGTTCTTACATAAATTAATCTAATGACATGGAAATATTTAATTTTTCTGTCTAACTACACGATCCAACTAATTCAAATTTTCCCTGAATATATATAAATCCAATAATTGAGTGAATCGCTACACACAAAAAAGTTTTTTTTTCCTATGCTCGTATCTGAAAATTCTAGTTGAGGGTGCAGGGATCCAAACTATCACACCATCCTTCTGTTCCGTGGAAAACTTAAGGTTAGTAATGATCGAGTAATGACAAAAGAACATGCTTCTCCATAATATATTAAAATTAATCTAGAATACATGCTATTAACTACAAACAAAATATATACTTGTAGTCATAATTTTTGTACTAATAACGATAAGATAGATATGCTTAGTTAATTAATTAGTTTATTTAAGAAAAGAATTAGTGAGATGGAAACAAAAATAACATGGTGATGAAACCAGCCGTCCAAAAGAGCGACATGTTAATCATCTCAAGGGAAAAAGGCAAAAAATAGTTGGTTTTAGCAAGCAATACAGATAGAGTTGAAATCATTAAAATAACATTAAACATCTTGAAGCTAGGTCGGCATCTAACCTTAATTAAAGATAACTTTAGGGTTTGTTCTTTACATTTGACTAAATCCTAAACAGGGGCGGATTTATAGGGCCGGAGGTGGTTCACGTGAACCAGTGGTCTGCCGAATAAACTCGATATATTATATACATATTTTTAAAATTGAGTAAAATATTACGTGTGCACTCATGCTCTATAATACTTAACTGGTTCATTGGTTGGATAGTTGTCTTTTTACCTTGAGCACAAAAGTTCTAATTATCCCAAAAATAACAAATTTTTTTTTTATCTTCGAAAAATTTATATCATGATGAACTCATGGTTTTGAAATTCTAAATTCACCTCTGATCCTAAATAAATTAAAGTTATTGTGGGTTAGGGGTAATTTTCTGTCGTAGATTCACAATAAACATCGAAAGTTGAGGTATGTTATGGATAGGAAATCTCATCAATAATTGTGAGCAAAGGGAATAGTTTAAAGGATAAGATCATGACAACAATATAGAGGGTTGTGGAATAACACCAAGAAAATGTGTATAGATTACCTCTAAAAGGCGACTTAGGTTAGTTTCATTAAAATATAATTAAATAAATAAAAGTTTGCTCAATTTAACCGATTAAACTTTTAGATAAGATTGTCATACTTCGAAAAAGCCTAGCATATATTTCGCAGTAATTTTTTTGGAGTACGTAGACGATCTTTTAACCAATGAAAAAAATTCCTAGTTGAGATAACATTCATTTTCTTTGTAACATTTTCTACATGCATGCCCTTTCAAATTTATAAACCCTATAGTAATGAATCTTCTCACTTTGTAACATTTTCTTCTTATTCCTGCTAATTTTTTTCATTAATCGATATTATCAACGTAAAACAAAGAAAATATAGTGAAAGGGGCGTTTTCTCCTCTTTAATGTGGCTTCAAATAAGAGGCAAAGGGTACCATTTGCAGTACGTTACGTTATTAATCTAAATATTTCCACTTGATCAACTGTAACCTACTTTGCATGCCCTATAACATCATCAGTTCACTTCAGATTAACAAAGTCTTGTTAATTCAATAAACAGAATATTAGTTTTTTTTAATTTTTTTTAATTACTTTTCTATATAGTATTTGGGTTGTGTTAAATTTCTAATGATATACAATAACTCATAATATAACTTTTCCTACGTCAGCTTGCTCATATTACTGGACCCAAGCCTGAACAAAAGAGTTTAAAATACTAACAACTAGTATGTTAGAATACTCGAAATACAAGCTTCATGAGTTGAGGTTAAATGGAGAATATAACCCAACTTTTGAATTGAGCAGCAGTTATTATAGTTGGTTCCAATGCATTGAAACATATTTCACATCGACTGTATGAGAATTATTAATCTTTTGCCGATCTTAAGTCTCTCCACCCAATTTTTTACAATTTAAATTGAATCTTCAAATTCTATCACGTAAATAGATTTGATTCTTTGCCAATATTTCTCTACACTAAACGAATGATTGATAAATTAAGATAATTGCCACAAGTAAGTCTGGGCATAGAGCTGAGTCGGCTCGGAGCTCTGTTCGGTTCGTTTGTTTTTTAGCTCAGCTCGGCTCGGCTCATATCTAATTAAAAGTTTGGCTCAGCTCGGATCGGCTCAGTTAAAGTTCGATCAAGCTCGACGCGGTCAAAGCTCGGCTCGACTCTATTAGCTTGATTAATCGTGTAACTTTTTCTATAAAATATAATTTTCATCCATTAGGTTTAATTACCAAAAAAATTAGAAGTCTCGTGATATTTAATATTTTAATGCAATAGTTAACGATTTATAAACTAGTACTTTTATCCTTATCTATGATTATGATCAAAAGGAAAATTTAAATATTATTTTCTATATTATTAAGTATGGGGACACAAGAAAAAAAGTTGGCTCGGGCTCAGTCAAACTCTACCAAAGTTTGGTTGAGCTCGGCTCAATATAATATAAAGCTCGGTTCGGCTTCGACTCTGTTAGACTCGACTCGCTCGCTCTATGTCCAGGCCTAGCCACAAGTTTCCTTATGGACAGTTGTATAGTATGTATGTTTTGATATCTCGATAAGGCATAAGACCATTGTAGATACCCTATAGCTCCTATTTTTTGGGGATCACTTACAGACACTATGCAAATACTTCAATAATTTTGGATATAAATAGACGCAACAACGACTAATAAAATATTGGGGCTTTATAATGAAACTATTGTGAGCTACTGAGCTTATAGCACTTCCCTTCTTAAATAAATATATTAGTATTATTATTTCTGACGTAATTTAGGGCAGGATTAGATATGCTTAGTTAGGGTTTAATTCTTTTATTTATTTATTTTTTAGCTTGACTTTATAAAAGATTGTCAATTCGGATGCAATAACCTATTAATATTTAGTTGACTAAGTTTCAGGTACGTACTTATAAAGGTGCCTTTCACGTAATAGCAAACGTGCGAGCCAGTTTTCAATTTAAGAAAATAAAAATAAAATAGCTTCTGTATTGTTTAAAACTCGATGAATATTTTTAAAGAGGGGCGTCATTTATAATAATATAGACAAATCAAAAAAGATTTAATAAATATGAATTGTTACATAATAAAATTTCCACCTGAACACCATCAGAAGTTGTGATGTGATGGATATAATCCCTATCATATATCTCGAGTTCGAGTTTCAAAAATAGTAGCTAGCTAGGAGTGTTTACCATGCAATGATCTTTAAATGATACGAATTCGAATTAATCGGAACACCAATATATAGATATAGAACACCTGTTGGGCTAACAAAAAATATCCAACCTGAACAACCTTTTTCAAAACATATGTTTGAATTTATACGATAATTAACATCTATGTTTGAACACAAATTGTGTTTGATTATGGTTTTGTTAATCGTTGTAATCTGTTTAAACTCATCTCAATTTCGTGAGGATCGAATTCTCCAAATACATATATTTGCATTGCTAGCTTAGTTAAAGTGCATGACCCAAAGTGGAATATCCTTATACCCTAATCTAAGCTCCCGTTTGGACATAGTGTTTTTTGAGAGTTTTTGGGCCAAAAAGTATTTGTTTATGCTTTTTGAGCAAAACTTGTCCCAAAAACTAGCATTGAGCTTTGGCCCAAAAACTAACATTTGCACATGAAATTTCATTTCCGTAAGAGCTCAAAGGCTTTTTTGAGCCAAAAAATCTGTTCCCAAAAAGTATGTCCAAACACTTTTTCATTTTCGTATCAAACTTCAACCAAAAAATATTTCCCAAAAAATATTTGGGAATCTATGTCCAAACGCTAGCTAAATGTTCAGATCAAAAAGCCTCTTAATGTCAGACTCAGGTTTTATTTTACCTGGGCCAAAGACTGTCCCCTCTGCTCTTCCGGGAAAAGTCGCGCAACTTGTAATTGTCTAGCACTTCTTCCGTTTAAAAAATGATGAAATTATTTCCTTTTTAGACTGTTTCAAAAAATTGATATCTTTCTAAATTTAGAAATAAACTTTACTTTTACCTTTAATGAGATGATTTGTAGTCACACAAACATCTATGACTTAATAGATCACAAATTTTAAAAATCTTCACTTCTTTACTAAACTCCGTGTAAAATCAAATAAGGTTATCTTTTTTTTTAAACGGATGGAGTATTAATTAAGAACGCATTTTATCACTGCCACTGTTTTGGTACTATGTTAAAATTTTGTAACATCTATTTCCACTACATAAATATTTAAACCTGTCAAGGTTAACAGAAAATGATAACAAGTTTTACACTAAAAAATATTAAAGAGTTACATGTGCAATCTTTCACGGCTGTTTTTAGTTCATTGTCTTCGTGATTTGCTTTAAAATATAAATAAATTAAAAAGAAAGAAAGAAATTATTTAACTCGATGGTGATGTTATGGGTCATGCTGTTTTTTTTTCTTTGACAAACACAATTATGAGGGTTAATGTCATCAATAAGTAAATATGGACATTAGCTTGGAATACACTCTACATGAAACAAAGACTAGTCATAAATCATAATACAATCACAAAAGTCTTCTATTTTTATGACTACAACTTAAAACTTTCAACTAATTTTGTCTACATTCATTTCCAATCCAAATAACCAAATCCAACTTTGCATTTTGCATGTGAGAACACATAATGAAAACTGCCAAGATAAACACAAGCAGATAAACAATATGATGTTACCGTGGGTCCTTGCTGAATCAATGGTTAAATTAATTATTAAAAATAATAATTAATCCCATTGTGACAATTATTATTTTAAGAATACATAGTACTCCCTTCGTCCCACTTTATTTGTCGTAATTCAGATTTCGAGGGTTAAACGAGTTTATCTTTGACCGTAATTTTTATATATATCTTTTAAATATTTTGAGTTATAGTTTATGACTTATAGTAATTTTCATGTAGTTTTCAAATATGTAAATTTTATTGAAGAAAAGTTAAAGATTTTATATCCTAATCTACGGTTAAATTTAACAAATTTGACTCTCGAAACAGTAACTATAACAAACAAAATGGGACAGAGGGAGTAATTGAATCACAATTCTATGGGATTTTTTCGTTTAATTATCCAATAAATAAAACACACTGACCTGATAAATTTAGATTCGTGTCGCAACACTCTCAACAAGTAGTTACTCCATATCGAGGATGCGAAATTGAAAAATTTAATTTATGATAGATAAATCTCATCCATCTCACTACATATCGTAATAAAGTTTTTACTGTCGAAGCAGTCTTGTATTGTTGGATTAGTCTTTGGTTATCATCATAACATCCAATTGTAGCAGTTGCTTTATTTGTTTAGTACTTTCAGAACAAAAAAATTCTTCTTTTTTTTTAAAAAAATTGTGCCCACACAATTCAATTATGTCAAAGGACTGCGGCCTTTGGCTTGTTGACCCCGCAACTTAGGAAAAATATATAGGAGGAACCCCACGAAAGGTGTACTCATTACATGGTATAGGCTCATTCACCCTACTTTTGAAAATAGGGTTGAAAAAGAGGACATAAAAAGGATATACATTAGTGGAGAATGGAGATACTTATTTTTAGTCATAAAGAAATAAATCTAGTTTATTGATCGAGTTAGACTATGAGTTCGTTTGGGTAAGCTTTAAAGTAGTTTAAAAGTACATATATATATGTGTAGTAAGCTCACCCAAACGGGCTCTAGATCGCGCGGCTAAAAATTCGATGAATAATATGTTCGTTTATTTACTAATTTATTGTTACCGATAAAGTGAAACAAAAATGTCACATTGTCTTTCGAACACATCTTTGGGAGAACTTTATCCTAGCAACGAGTACATGTCATAAGAAATTAAATAATCTATAAGTATTTGTGAATCTTAGTTCTTTTTTCTTTCATGAAAGAGTTGAACTTACAACTATGAGTAATTTCTGTTAACTATCCTTTTTTTTTTCCATTAAATCCATGCAAAGGAGCTATAATTGTAAGAGAAGACATTAGTTATCAAGTACTAAGTATACTTCCATTAAAACATGATTACAATACTAATAGCATATCACATGCTGCTATGTTTAAAAAGAACAAATGGAATCCAAATTGTATGATTGATATTTTAAGGTACGCAAACAAAATATGGTTTATTAAGGTCCCAAAAACTTTCTTAAAATAATCCAAACATGTTTAATATATTGTTGGTAGAACTCGTAATTGCTCCCAAATTTTTTTTGTTATGCCTAAGTAAAATTAGACAGACTCATTGCCTTCAGATACAAGCAAATTATGGCCTATTTACATTTTAAAAAGCAGGACATTACTCCAAAAGAAGGAAGAAAAAAAAAAAAAAAAAAAAACACCACCTTTTGTCGGATGCTGAACCACATCCAATAATCAAGCTTCAGTCTAGGTAACATGGCCAGTAATTAATAGATCTTGAAATGTTTCTTCATGCCAAAATCATAATCATTTAGAAATATTGTATCATAAACCTAAAATCTTGTACTTATCGTAACCTAATTTTAAAAGATGTTTTTTCCAATGAGTGTCAAGGAATGAATCGCACCCTTTCATCTTTAATCAGAAATTCCAGGTTCGAAATTTGTAAATAAATATCTTCCTTATAAGAAGGTTTCTCCTTTTTATCTTGTACAATGCAAATTCGAATTAGTCAACCGAGATGAAGCGCTGAAGTTCAATTTATTTTTTCCGCTCTGGCTATGTATTACTTTACGTCGTTTCATATATGAGCCTATATAAACCACTCTTATCGCTATTGATTCGATTATTCCTGTAGGACATGGTGAGCAAGAATTAATTAAGGTTAGTGTATTTAGAATATCTTATGCACAGGAACTACTTTAAAATATTTCATAGTTTGCAAGCATGACAACATGATCATGATCATCATCAATATAGTTGAAGATAATATGGCCATTTGAATAGGACACAAGCTAAAAATTTGGAGTTGATTAAGGCATGAGGAATTTTATTTAAAATAAGTTTGTTGCATGGTAGGAAAGCAAACTGTCTTTAGATTCTCTATGCTTTGGGGTCACATAAACAAGTTGATATATATAAAAAAAAAAAAAAAAAAAAAACACACACACACACACACAAAAGGGAAACTTGAGAATCCAAGTAGATGGCCCATGATTATATATGTATATATCTTATCAATGGTCTATCTGATAAGATCAAATTGGTGGCACTTGAGAATTGAGATTTTTTTTTTCTATATATATATTTTTTCTTTTTATCAACAATTCCTTACTTACCAAACAAAGTGGGGTTGCTGCTATATTGGGATATTTACATTTTCTCCTACCAAACAAAACTTATCTCTTCAAATGGATGGCTAGGTCAACTTGTTGGCTTTCAACTAATCACTAGTATCAGGGTGGATGCAGAACAAAAGGACCGGGTTCGGCAGAACCGAGTAAATTTTACGCGGACAGTGTATTTGTGTTAAAAAAATCATTAAATATGTAAAAAAATTAAGTGGAGAACCCAGTAACTTGTATTTAATATTATTACCCTAAAACTTAGAACTCATAAAGTTCAAATACTAGATCCGCCTCTGACTAGTATAATAATGATTTGAACAAACACTTCTTGATAGTTGCTCTTAATCGAACTTTCTTTTTCTCCATGCAAGTTATGTGGGAAAAAGAAAAATAATTAGCCATCAATGGAGCTTTTATTTTCTTTTAAATTTTGTGTGTCGATCAAAATTCAGAAAGTCTAAATAGTTTTTAAATTGCGAGTACAAAAGAAATGTAGCATTACGATCTGCCTCATGGTAATACGATCAATACATAAGATTAAATAGTTTTAGCTATGATCAATAGCATAAGATTAAATACTCTAGGCAAAAATCCTTTGCTTGTCTTGTATATAAAGTATAAACCATGAAAACTGGAAAGGAGTTTAAGGCCAGATGATCTAAACGAGTTGTCTCTTGATCAATATAAGCGTAAAAATTTAGCCCCGTAGTCAGTTTTGACCGAGCCAAATGAATATTAGTCAGTGGCGCAAAATTATTTGAAAACTAGCCACCTCTGGACAAGTCCCAATATAACATGTTCAAAGTCCCAGTATAAAATACTGGGATCACTTAAACACTAATCCCAATATAAAATACTAGGACTTTATATATAAAGTTCCAGACATGAATCTCATTATAAAATATTGAGACTTTGAACATGTTAATTCAAAGTACCAGTATAAAATACTGAGACTAGACTTTATATATAAAGTTTCAGGGGTACTATAAACATGAATCTCATTATAAAATAATGAGTCTTTGAACATATTAGTTCAAAGTCCCAGTTTTTTATATTGAGACCAGTCTGTGGTGTTCCCAATGGTAATGGAGTGTAAGTGTGCGCGCAGTGGCTATTCCTCAATTAATTTTGAAATAATGAATAATCCTCATTTAGCGCATCCAAAAATTGCTACGCATCAAAATCACCCGATTTAAGCCTAAACAAATCTAAATAATAGACCCAAAGTTGATTTTATGAGTCCCACAAGAACAATTTTCGGCCCAAATTGTTGAGCCTCTTCCTTACTAACTAGTCATTTTCACCGATGTCCCTAAATTTGCTAGTCCTGAGGGTTTGTTCTCAATTTCCTTGGTTTTACCTAAATAGCCTCCAGCTTGGCTAGGCTTACCCTGCCAATATGTCAAGGAGATTTGACTAGAAGAGTGAGTAAAGGAATCGAGGACAAGGGCATGAAATGATAGAGGCGATTTACTAGGGAGAAGGGGGTGAAGGGGTTAAGTGTAAGTGTTGTGTATTTATCAAAAATTTAAGGCAATTTAGTTTGAATGGGAGTCTTAGAGCAACTGGTAAAGTTGTCTACGTGTGATCTATTGGTCACAGGTTCAAGCTATGGAAACAGCTACTGATGATTGCATCAGTACGCCCCTTACCCGGACCCTGCATAAATGCGGGATGCTCAGTGCACTGGGTTGTCCTTTTATGGGGGAGCGGTCGATCGAGAGCAAGTGTCTAGATTTCAAAGATTGCCTGTTTTCAAGTATTTCAAGGCAATTTAGTTGGACATGAATGGAAGGAATTAATTGCAAGTATTATCATGCTAAGATTTCAAGGCAATTTAACTAGAGAGGGAGAGATGGAGAACCCACATTATTAATTAAGTGTTAAGGGGTGTTTTTCATCAGAATTATATCATAGAATGATTATTTTTGCTAAATCATGTTGAACCGCGTCGAAAAGGAAAACTATTTCCTCCAGTGTCATAATTCGGTAAATCTCCAGTGTCATAAGAGACTGGAAGGGTTACGACCAAGTGCGTCAAGTGTTGTTTTTTGCCAACACTTGAAGGGATCAGTGGTGAAAAATAGAGAGGGGTTAAAAGCAAGTCTTGGCCCCGACCCAAAAGTTTGACAAAGGCGTTATCGTCCAGATTTTTTTCATTGAACTTAATAGGGGCATTTTTGTAAAACACTATTAGTACGGGCAAAAAGGCAAACAATTGCTTATAATATCATATTTCTGCAAATTGGTCCAATAGTATGACACTTTGAGGGAATGTTCTGAAATTTTGACCTAACTCAACAAACTTTTTAAAAATTGGTCTCTCCTAATTTAATGATAATAGCATGACAAAATACCCAGTTTATCCCACAAGTGCGGTCTGGGACAAATAGACAACACTTAGGTATAATTTTCTCATACTCATGGAGTATTGAACTCCTGACTAATAGGCGATACTTGGTCACTTTCAGAAATATAATTCTTAGTAAATTATCTTGAACTTAATTATGATGGATATACAACACTTACGTATAATTTTTCCCACCCCTCCTACTGAATTTTCTTGAACTCTTAACGAATAGGCAAAATTTATACGTAAATTTTTCAATCATATCTTACTCAGTTGTCCACAACTTCTGTCTCATATACAAAACTTAGCTCATATCTTAATCGTTATAAGTATTCATGGATCATCAACTCATGTCATATTAGCAAAAGAAAAATGCACCAACTAACAATATTAAACCTTGAGCAAACTCATGACTTAAAAGGCAAAACATTGAGTAATATTAGACCTTACTAATCTTGACAATTTACCATCACTTTTTACCTAATAGGTAAAACTTACAACTAAAATCCTTCAGTACAACAAACACAAAAGCATCTTTACTCATAAAAACATGAGTTGAAGTTCAGTTCCTTTAAAAACTAGTTAACGAGGTCAAAACTGCAACACCAACTACATTTAGGACATGAGGTGCCAATGCCAATCTAGCTACAAGCCTGCAAGTATACCATTACTGGTTAAGTTTTTTCTTTAAACTCCCTTGGTATATATTGCTCATATTATTATTTAGAAAGTAAAATAACATTATTGTTTTCATACAATTTCTTCAGATATATTTAGAACTTAGTCTCGAAACTAGATGTTACCCTTTGCAAAAAAAGAATCTCGATGCAGAGGCGGATCCAAAATTTGAATCTTATGGGTTCTAAATTTTTAAATTACGATTTCTCGTCTTAGGTACTGGGTTCTTGACATGGTTTTTATATATATTTAATAATTTTTTTAATATTAATACCGCCAAACCTACCAGGTTCCGCCGAACCCGCCCCACACCCTCTACATCCGCCCCTGTCTCGATGGTATATGTAAATGTTTTACAAGGATAAACCATTCACCATAGTTAGAACTACCAATAGCTTTCTTTTCCCCTTGGTTAACTATTCCATTTCATGAATATGGAATTGTTACATTCTTCTGTTATTTGAACTGAGTTAAATAAAACTGTTGTTGAAAGAAATTTAGTGAGGGAATAACATGTGTTTATTGTAAGCAACCTTACCCTGCAGTCCGCCCTTACAACCTTTGATCAGTAAATTTTTTAGAACTTCGGAAGATGGACAAGGTAGCTTCTCTACAAAAGACTATTTTCCATATTTTCAACCGGTGAACTCCTGGTCACGGAGTAAACTTTTACTATTGCGCCAAGGCTCGGTTCCACCAAGAAATAATAAGCATTAAACAGTAGAGTAGAGTCACAAAAACCCATGTTGGTGAATAGTCATAATTGCCCTACATAGCACAGAAAGTGACAACCAAGCATATGAGGCCATAGGAACATAGAATATGAACCACCAGATTTTCAGATTATTCCAGGTAAGCTGAAGGAAGTAGAGGCATAGAAGCTCAGATATTAGATTCTGGTTGCCACATGGCAATTTAAGCAGCCAATCACATATTGACTCTTCTATCCATCAAGATAAGCCTCTTGTTCATATAACAATATCAGCTTCTTCATACAACACCAACTAACTCACTTGCATTCAAGAAAGAATTAACCAACATGGCCTCTGCTTGTGCTTCATCAACCATTGCAGCTGTTGCATTCTCTTCTCCAAGGCAAGTCTACTGATCAGATGTGTTCAATATGAAGTGTAGAAAGTTGTTTTCAAGTGTACTAACCATTCTTGTTTGCACAGTTCCCAGAAAAATGGATCAATTGTAGGAGCAACAAAGGCTTCTTTCCTTGGAGGGAAAAGATTGCGAGTGAGCAAATTCATCGCTCCAGTTGGATCAAGATCGGTCGCTGTCTCTGCTGTTGCTGCTGATCCAGACAGACCACTCTGGTTCCCTGGAAGTACTCCTCCTGAATGGCTTGATGGAAGGTCAGTGATGATCAAATATGTCTCTAATCTCAATTATTAATGTGGTTGAGCTAGTTTTGATACTTAATCTTGGTATGCAGCCTCCCTGGTGACTTTGGTTTCGACCCTCTTGGCCTTGGTAAGTTAAAATCTTGATCTTGATAGTTGCTTGAAGTCATATCTTACTTCTCTATGATATAGAATATGTGTCTGCACTGTTTTCCACGGCTTGAACTTGTCCTTACCGATGCATCCCTCATGTATAGAATATGTCATTCTACAATAAAAACTACTACTAGGCCTCAATATATGCTAAGCAAGTTGGGTCACCTATATGAATCCTCACTGACCATGTTGCTCCATTTGTGAGAATTCATCATAAGTTGACTAGTGTACGCTGCCTACCAGCTTACTGAACCTTCTTCCTTTATCTAGCCTTGGAACCAGCAATGTACGCATGCTCATATGGGTGGATCATGGATTTATTAAATGAGTAAAATAACACTTGTTATTGATCAATCATTGACAGGATCTGACCCGGAGAGCTTGAAATGGAACGCACAAGCAGAACTTGTTCACAGCAGATGGGCTATGTTAGGTGCTGCAGGCATTTTCATCCCAGAATTCCTGACAAAGATTGGTGTTCTTAACACACCTTCATGGTACACTGCTGGTGAACAAGAATACTTCACCGATACAACCACTCTTTTCGTCATTGAATTGGTACTTATTGGCTGGGCTGAGGGAAGAAGGTGGGCAGATATCATCAAGCCTGGATGTGTAAACACAGATCCCATCTTCCCCAACAACAAGCTCACAGGAACAGACGTCGGGTACCCCGGAGGCTTATGGTTTGATCCCTTGGGTTGGGGATCTGGTTCTCCTGCAAAGATCAAGGAATTGAGGACAAAGGAGATCAAGAATGGAAGACTCGCTATGTTGGCTGTCATGGGTGCATGGTTCCAACACATCTACACTGGAACAGGACCAATTGACAACCTTTTCGCTCACCTTGCTGATCCCGGTCACGCCACTATTTTTGCTGTAAGCACAACCTTTTCTACTCAGCACACAAGTTGCTGTCTAACTTTTACGGTTTTACCAATAGACTAAAGCCCTCGGAGCTATAGGATTTAAATAACATGAATGGGAGCAAGCACAACTTAACAGTATTCATGCTTTGAAGCACATAATATAATGATTAGACTACTACTATACAAGTAACAGAAATGCATATTTAGAAAAGTGAAAATCTTGAGGATATTCTATCTCACCAGTCATGTTAGAATAACACTGAAAACAGAATTTCTGATACCAATTTGAGTGACTGACACTATTTATGTTTTGTCCTACAGGCTTTCAGTCCAAAGTGAGAAGCAGGAGGCACCATTTGTTGGCATTAGTGTGTTGGGGTGACACTCAGAAGAACTGAAGAAAGATCTGTAGAATTGTTTTCCCACTTAATGTTGTATGGCTACACTTGAGTTTCCACTGTGTCTATCTTCAGTGTACAAAATATAATATCAGGACCTCATTAGGCTGCACCCATGTGCATGATTCAAGATCTTGAATGCATATCTATATGTAGATAAAGAGTACATATTTAAGGTTAAGTATGAAAGAGGTAAATTCCCCCTATCTTTGAACATGACAATAGGTAATGATATGTGCCATTTGAACATTACAAAAACCAACTAAGATTTCTAAAAGAAAACTGATCACTGGCTCACTGCCACTTAATACAAATGAATATCTCCATACATGCATTAACTATAACAAGAAAAGAGCAGCCAGGTACACAAAGCATCCGCGTTCACGCAGAGTTCGGGGAAGGATCGCATGCCAAGGGGTGTGATGTACGCAGCCTATCCTGATGCAAGCATCAATGGCTGTTTGCACGGCTTGAACCTGCGACCTATTGGTCACACGAAGACACCATACAAACAATTGCTAGTTTGCTGCTTTCAGTATTAATAATAACAAAACAACAATAGTAACAACAAAGGACCTATCTTCCAGATATCAATTAAAATCTAACTTGTTTATTTTATATATTTCATCAAAGATTTTGGATACAAAAATGTGCCTTCTACGTCAAGAATCATAAGTAAAAAGTTGTAAGCAAGTGAACTATACATAAAAGTAAACTAGCAAAGCCATTAGAAACACAGCATACCCAATTCAACAACTTATTTACCAACAAATTTGTCAGAAAAAACAGTAAAATATGACTCTTTATTCCAAAACTAGAACCATGACATATAGATCACACGAGTACATGTTGCTCTTTATTCTTTGGTTCATGAATATTGCGAGATGAAAATTTAGTGTTCGAAAACATCACTAGCTTATACTTATAGCTAATGACTTGTTCTAACAATTTAGGTAATGATAAAAGATATTCAATGAACAATGTTTTTTGTGAATTGTAAAATCAAGATATTAACAAATGTGTGATCATGAGAAGTGATTTTAATGCACTATTTACAGTGCCTTCTAGCAAACTTAGCCTATTTAGTTAGTTATTTTATTTTCTCTATTTTGATATTTTGTTGACAAGTCATTGTCTTTATGTTGTTACAACTATTACCAAGACTCAGGTGGTTGAACGGCTCCAACGGAGTATTAAACTACTAGACAAACTGCCCGTGCTCCGCACGGGGCGCACAAGTATTTTTTTGAGTGTGTTTCTACATTCAACATCGGAAAATACATAAGTAATTTCAAACATTCATATGTATACATTCTAGTAATTTTTTTTAATCAAGATGAATATGAACAATATTTTCAAATTGTAGCTCTAGTACAAGTTCTTATAGGGTCCGAATATCGTTCAGAATAGCTCCAAGTTTCTTCATTGGAGTTCATGGATGTCTCTGATCTGCTGTTGTATAATCTTCTTTCTCCTTCTGTTTCTAATGTTGACTCTTCAGGCTTTCTGAAGCATATCAACACTCCAAACATAATTAACATAGAAAAAGAAAAGGAAAGCCAACAGAGTTAATGATTACCAATTCTAGATATACAACATTCCACCTTGTTTTACAGAAGTAATATAGACAAAACAGAAAAGTAAGTGGGCTTATAAGAGCAGACACAAGGATTACAAACAGAAGTCTTTGAAGGACCGATAGGCAGAACAAACCAACTTAAATGTGTCATAACTAAGTTACTAAGCAATGGGACCAACTAATACAAATAAGTTATAATGTGAAGTTATTTTAACTTAATAATCTCATATTAAAACTTTCTTTCTTCAAAGTACTCCATGAATTTTAAAACATTCTCTAACAATGTAATTGCACACAATTATAAACATTAACTATGAAAAGAGGAAAAAGGTCACTCTTAAGTGAGCTCTTCTTTGGTCGTTGTTCTTCCATATATTCATTTACCTTCTTTAATCCTTCATTGTGTATGATCAAGATACCACTAATCTGGAATCTCATATATTTAATAAGCTCACTCCCATGGAATAAGTTACTATATTTGAGTAAAAGAGTACGATATTGATATGTGCATTACCTATGTATTTAACACTTGATGTGGTTCTTTCTATACTATGGAGTTATATATACACATTCCGGATTATCCATATTATAGTTCTATTTTCTTGTTGGTACATGAATTATGGGCCACTAGTCTAGCCTTATATGGTGAGGGCCTATGCGATTAGATAAATTTAGCCACTGGTCTAGCCTAATGATGGTGAGGGTCTATGCTATAGAGTTGATAAGCCACTGGTCTAGCCACAATGATAGTGATGGCCTATGCTTTCATGTTGTATTATATTGTATAAGGAAAGTTAAGAAGTTATAGTGAATGAAGGTACTTGAGTATTCCTTTATTATATTTAGTGAGTATGTAGGCCTCGTTAATATTATCTTCTTATGTATTTTCAAAGGCTTGTCCCGAAGGGTAAAGTAGCGGGCTTGTCGATGGTCTTACTGGGCTTCGGCTCATAACTTACTGCTTACATGTGCAGACCCATCTTCTAGCCGGGCAGCTGGACTTACTTGATTTGTTCGAGGCTGTGGACTAGAGTTGAGTTGACGTGAGCCAACCACATTGTTCGTGGTGGCACACTGTTCTATCTTCCTTTATATTTTAGACTTTCCTTATGTTTTGGGATGTGCCCTGATTGTACGAACTCTTAGTATGCTCCACTGACATTGTGTATTGGGGATTGTTATGTATAGATATTTGGGATGCTTTTCTTTAATTATGGTAAAACTCTTTTCTCAGATAGTTCGATCATCTTTAAAACTATGCTTGATCTAGCCTAATTATCATTTTGAATTTCTTACTTACATCTTGGTTCACCTGAGGGTAGAACGCTTAGGTGCCATCATGGTCACAGAAATTGGGTCGTGGCACCAACTATTTGTTTTTCTCCATTAGTATAGGTCCCATCAGGAAGAGTGTTACCTTCAACCGTTTTGACTGATAAAAAATCATGAACTAGTGTAGATATTGCAACATTGGAACGATTTCAATTGCCTCAGCCCATGGGGGAAGCCAAATGTATGGCCTAAATTCGATCTTTAGGTTACATTTGAATTTAAGGGTTACAAACAACTAATTATTTCAAGATTATGATTAATAGATGTAAAGAAGAATTAACCAACAAGAACAAGAACAATTATTGTATTATTGCTTGATATTTGAGATTATAATTTAGCAGATTATTGACATATATTGTGAACGCCTTTACAAATATTTCTAAGGACTATTTATAATGCGAAGTTACTGAGCCTTAAATGCCCGCATTAAGTAACCATGTTATCCACGTTGAATCGTGGGTAGCGATCGATTTGGGTGTGCTTTTAATGCGCAACTTGGCAGGAGATCGATTCGACAGGTCTCCTTACTCAACCTCCCGCGTTCCATCTTGCCATTAGCCAACTCGTTGGCTCCTCTCTTAGTGCCAGAACCAATCACCTCTCTATAACGCATATATGTCTGTGTGCAACATATCCATGACAGAATTATACCAATATAGAATTGTGGAAAAATGTGCTAGGTTAGAAGTAGCTTAGGAAGGGGATTAGGTTATTAAATTCTCTCTTATAGTTAATGTAGTTCAACTTGGCGAAATCTTGCTATATATATATTTTTTTAAATGAGAAGTAATAGACAGTTTTATGTAAAATAAAATGTTGTTACGAGTATAGTTATGTAAATTATCCTCTTTAACGCTCCATCAGATACAAAAATATTTATTTTTTTAAATCTGTCTAGGTTGACTGATCCAACAGCCCAAGTCGGAGCCAGGCTTGTAAATACCCATGAACCCTTGACACATAAGCATAAGCATATTACTAGGGAGGGTTGAAATGGAGTTGAATAAGGATGTGAACGGGAAAAAGGAGCTGCCACTCAGGTTCTTGGCCGAGATGGATCTCTGGGATGATGAATATTTTATCCTCAAATGCGCTTCAAACAAGAATCGCGAACCTTTTCGTGATATTTATTTCATATACTTTCGTCAGATTTGCAAATCCGATGTATGTTTCTTTTTTTATACACCTATAGTATATTTTTTTATACACCTATAGTATACACCACCACATGCTTCATTTCTTTGTGGAAACTCTGGTGCTAGCTTTTGATTAAATTAGTTATAAGCACTTTGTTTTAAGTATCTAATATTTTTTAATTATTCGCAGTTTGGCAAATCAGATATTAAGCGGGCAGAATACATATTGACATTTATTCTAGTGGTTGTCTTGGCTTAAACGAGCTAAGTGTTCCGGCCTAACTTTCAAAGGCTTAAACGAGCTAAGTGTTCCGGCCTAACTTTCAAAGTAGCACTCCGTGCGGCACTTGACGGTTTGTCTACAAAGTAGCAAAGACCGCTAAGAGAATGAAAACAAAGAAAGACTAGAGAGAGAGATTTGCCAAATAGAGAATTGTATTCACTCAATATTTTCTGGATGTCTTTACAAATGAATTTGCCCCTCTATTTATACTAACCATCCAGGGGCTACGTGTAAATAATAATTGTATACAAGTCTCTATTATTTACACTTAAGGACCTACTCTAGAATCTTCCAAACCCTTCTTTACAATTCTAGGGGTTTCTAGGTTCTTACACACTATTCTAGAGTATTCCATTCCCTTTGGCTTGGTTGGCGCCATCCGTGCGCCATGTCGCGCCCATGTGGCGTGATGACTTGGCGAGGGTGTCACATAAGGCTGTTAAACTTGTGCATGTGGACGAAAGAAAAGGATGACCACGACATCTTACAAAAGGAAAACTAAATAGTGTTAGCCATTTTAACGTTTAAATATTTAAACATCTAATTTGTGGTAAGAGGTCTAAGTAAATCCTTCACCATTCTAAATTTCATGTGTATTAAAACCAAGTAAATCTTAAAGTAAACCATGTGCTTCATACTATATCGAAGTCATTCCACTCGAGCCTATTTCAAGTGACTTTTGTCGCCCAAGGCTAATTCACTTATTCTCCCTATATACACACACGCGCACGTATGTTGAGCCCCATTTTGGTACTAGGTCAAAATAAGTTACAACTTTCGGGACTCTTTTGGGTAAAGAATGGAGTCGTCATCTGACAATTCTAAGGCCTGCTAGGACACCTAATCAAATTAAAGAAATGCTTGCTTAACTCCGATTATGGTCTGCGAAACATGTGAGAATCTAGGCAAGGGTTCAAGTTATCTAAAGGAAAGGTGTTAGGCACCCTTCAAGATCCGCTAAATGAAAGCGGTTCCACTTCGGACTTAATTTAACAAAATGAGGGGTTGTGTAAAATAATGGTTAGCTAAAATGAATTGTCAATGAACTTGAATAGCCTACTCTAATTAAAGAGCGAGAAAGATAATCTTAAATAACTATATAGAAAAACTATTTACAAGTAATTAAGAAAGAAAATGAAACTTGCATATAATATAAATAACATGAGTAAATTGGTTTTAAAATAATCGATCAAAAGAAAAGAGATAAAGTATGAAATTGGATTGTAAATGGATAAATTTAGTATAGGAAATAGTTATATAAAAGAGGTCTGAAAAATGTATAAAGAGTTAAAAGTATATATATTTATGATAAGAAATGTGTCGCTAGTTAAAAGAAAATCATTGCATCTTGAAGCTTCTTGGACTCTTCGATTCTGAAGTGCTTCATATTCTTCAGACATTGAACATACAAAATGGCTTCTTATTGTGAAATCCCAAGAATGGTACCTCAAAAGAGAGAAATAAAAAAAAATGGTTAAAAGAATGTGCGCCACCGTTATTTTCGGTAGCTTATTTAACGTAAGAAATTGGAATAAACCAACAAATGAATGAATAAATCAAATTAGAGTTAGAGAGTTAAAAAAATGCGTGTTATAAGACTAGGAGCAAGAAGATATCAGATTCCCAACATGCAAACCAATTGGCTCCTTAACCATGGTGTTCCAACTGTAACAAGAGGTATCCAATACCCATCCAAACATCAAACTAGTTCAAAAAATATTATTTGTCTCAGTGGGTTTAAATATCCAATACCAAGTTTGGACAATTATGACTTTATTATTCTTGGTAAATTTATTTTAACAAATTGGAAATAGGTCTTGTAATTCCATTTCTTTCAGAAGAGACCAAATTAAGAAAAATTTCAGCATAAAACAGTATCTCATCACAAAGGGAAACACTTTTTAAGCCACAGAAAAATATAAAGTCAAGTCGCAGTCACAGGTAGCCCGCTTAATTGTTTGCCATGGTTGAACTTTTAAGTGTTCTTTGTACTGGTTTGGCTTTTCATAAGATGCATATAGTACACTTGGAACAGTTCCAACAATTGTTTCATGGAACAGTTTCAAGCTTTCACGTTGGAACAGTTCCAACGAGCAATGTCAAGTTGAATTGAATAAGCTCCGGGAATTTTGCTTGTGGTTTACATTGCTTAAGCTTGCATTTTTTTGACACAACCTGCCTAGTTTTTTTTGGCAGAACTCCAAGAATTGTACCTCGCAAGAGAGAAGAGGAAAATGGTCAAGAGAATGTGTACTTCTTCACGTAAAAGTTTAACAAAAATGGCTAAATAATGTATTTTACTAATTGATCAGGACAAGAATAAAGTATGTATCAAGCGTATTTTATTCATTTAGAGGAAAACTTTTATTAGTTAGATTAACAAAATTTTCCACACCCTGCCATAAACTAAGTCATACTAGCATGCCTTAGCCATTTCGTGTTGTTTTCACAAATGCGACCAAGCTACCAAGATTATTGAATCCTATACAATTTATGAAAGACGCAAATAAAAGTAAGATCAGACCTGCATTTGGTAGAATTTACTACTTTGCGTTCAAAAACAATTAATTTGGTAGAATGATTCACCTAACGTTTTTTTACGGTTACTAATTAACCATGTAGTACTGTTACTCACCTTCCCTATTCCCATTGAATTTCAAATAAATGTTCAATTATAAATAGCTTCTCAATTCTGAAAACCATCACTAATTGGTGTCATTCTTGCTGTTCCTTGGGAGATACCCAAAATATGAATATATGATTATTTATATTTGATTATTCTTAACAAATTATTTCATATTCAAAAATTACGGTCATTGTCATCAGCGATATAAGAAAAATAGAAAGGAAGATGCTTAGTTATTATTAAAAAATCAATTAGTGATGTAAATTTTTATTGTTATAGAATAGAAAAATGAAAAAACTGATCAAACCCTTTCCATTAATTAACGATGGGGTATTCTCATATTTTTGGTCTTTACACAAATGATGAATCTACTTTGTATAATATTCGATCTTAGAAAACAATCATTTTATAAAATCAACGAGACAGTTGTTGACACCCAATTTTGTCCCGAATTTTGAATTTTAAAGTGTATTTAATTGGAAGGGCTAAATTATAATTTTAAATAACCAAGTTGCTAAATTTAAAGGGAAAAGGCCATAAATCCCAAGACATAGCTCAATTTCAGCATACCCATGCAATCCTTTGATTAATTGAACCTTTAGAGAGGCTAAAACTGTTCCTTCCCCGTAAAATTGGCTTATCTGTGCAAACAGTATATATAATATTTACACCCCCCTTTAATCAGATATTCCCAATTCCCCCTAATCCCTAACCCGTTTGCCCAAATCCCTCCTCGCGACCCGCTTCAAACCCGTCGATTCCCTCTTCAAATCAGTCCAAATTTCGTACGAATGGTCCCCCCACGATCCTCCACATCGTTTATCTTCGTACAACCAGCTGTCTCGAATCTCCATCGTTCGTTTGAATCAAGTTTCGATCCGAACCGTTTAATCAAAAGTAACGGCTATTTCCTAGGGATAGAGAGTGAAAGTGGTACGATCCTGGAAAGGATTAGACAATTTTTACCCTCCTTCCTTAAAGGAAAGGTGGAAAAACTGAGGGTCGCTCTTGGAAATTCAAAAGGAGTCCAAACCCTAGCTGCATCTATAAATTGGTAAGTCTTTATCATTTTAAAGGGTGATGAAAATTTTCATATGACAAAAAACGGCAGAAAAGGAAAAAAGAATAGAAATCTTTAGTTCACTGATGAATGGTTTTAAAGTGATTGTGGTTTGATTTCTAGCTGATTCCAGTTGATATTCTTGTTTTTCTTCTTAATCGTCGCATCGTCATTTGAGTCGTTAACCTCGTTCGAGTCGCTTTCTTCGGATCGACACCCTTGTCCGCTGCTCGCAAAAAGGTAAACTCTTTTTCATTTTAGCATCTAACCTTCTTGTTCATTTTGTTTTGACTAAATGTGTGAATGAGATGTTGTAGTAGTGTATGATCTATGCAGTGTTTGAGTAGTTCTTTTGTTTATAAGCATGAAATGGTTTTGATGTTTTAAAGTATTATTAATCTTCACTGTTCACTAGAACAGATTGATTACAAGGTTTTAAGTTTGAAGTTCTTGTTAGCGCAAAACTAGCTTCGCTCGATCGATGGGAATAAAGTTCGAATCTTTGTGTTTGTTTCTGGCTTTATGATGTTTTCATGACCTTTTCAAATAGGAAAGAGCAGTTTAAGTTGTTTTACTAAGTTATGATCCATGAGTTTTCAAAGAAGAAGGGTTTTCCATCTGAAAAGTCATTCCTTGTCGCCTGCTTGTTCATTATCCTTCTAGTTTAGATGCTGTGGTCTGGAAATTGTTCCTGGTTGTTCAGGGTGGTTGGAGTTTGTTTTGGTGAAGCATGCAGAGGTTGTGAGTCAGTTCTATGGTATATTTGTTGTTTGCATAGTTTGAGGGAGTCTTGGAAAGGGGCAGAGGGTCTGGAGTTTTGTTGTTGAGCCAAAGGGCTTGAGTTTTGTCTGTTCCATGTCTGGTTGGATGCTGTTAGTAGTAGAGGTGATTGTTATTATCTCTGGTGGCCTGGTGGTTTAGTGAGATAGATTTTGGTTTGTTCAGGTTGTCTAAGTTGGTTCTAGTGGGCTGTTTGTTGTTGCTGCAGTTTCAGGGAGGTGTAGGGATGTTTCTGTGTATGTGTAGTTGTTAGCAGGTGCTGGAATTTGTTTGCAGGTCTGGTAGTGTGTGTATGCTTGCAGGTAGCAGCTAGGGTGTTCCAGGTTGGTTTCTGGTAGTCTTTGGAGGTAGCAAGTATATAGGGGGTTGTTCCCTGGTTGTATCAGGGAGTTAGTTTGCTTCTAGTAATGATGCTGGAGGTTCTAGGGAGTCATAGGAATAGCAGTAGTTGTTCAGGGGATGCTGCAAGTTTTAGAGGAGTAGCAGAGGATCAGATTGAGGGAATTTCAAGGCTGTAAGATGGTGCAGGGTGTCTATGAGTTTGTGAAGGGCCTGAGGAAGTAGTTTAGTGGCAGCAGGGCAGTGTGTAGGGTCTGGTATATGTAGGTTCAGGGTCTAGTTGTATGTGGTTGTTTCAGGTGTGTGAAGAATTGCAGGGGTCTTAGTCTGTTTGGTTCAGGAGGGGCTTAGCTTAGGAGTTTGTTCAGGGGTTTGCAGGGGCTTTGGAGTGAAGTTCTGGATGCTGCATTTGCCGCAGCTTAGGTATGAGATGTTGCAGTTGTTTCAAATTAAGTAGTGAAGGGTATGAAGAGGTGCAGGGTTCAGGGGGTGTTTGCAATGGCTTTTTATAGCTGTATAGAAGATGAATCAGGGTGTGTGTTCAGGTTGAGAAGTGTAGGAGTTGTTATGGGGCCTGGATGTCATGTTGCTGCAAGGGAGTCAGGCTGTTAGGGGAGATGGCAGTGGGTTTAACTGCTTCCAGAAAGTTGAGAGTATTAATGTGCTTAAGGCAAATTAATTGTATGCGTTTTAATATGTGGAAATCTAATGCGTCTTAATTGAGGCAACACTGTTCATTTTGTTAATCACATTTAAAAATTACAATGTATGTTAGGAATAAAAGGGGGAACAGGAAAAATTCTATTACGTGCAAGGCATATATAGTGTCAGTTGTGTGAGGATTTTATTTATCGACACGTGGAAAGTTACAGGTCCCATTCCAATTTTTTACATTTTTTCTTCTTTCTGTTATCTTCCTTATCCCCACAACTCCTGAATCTCTTTTCTTCTTATATTTTCCACAGTCAATTCCTTCACCTCAAGGTCCTTAACATCAAAACTCCAAATTTACACCCTCAAAGCAGTGACCAATAACATCCATCCCTTTAAGAACTCTTTCTTATTAGCCCAAGACCCATCTAGCGACTGTATTTCTTCATTGAACAATATTGCACAAAAATCACGAGAGAATTTTCAGAAATAGAAAACGATTTATCTGAAGCTTAGAAAATAAGAGTTCATAAATATGGGTTTGGTTCACGTTTGTTGGAATTTCAGCGAATAGCTACAATTTTTTATAAGAATAGTTGGAGGTACCCAAAAGTTATGGATCTAATATTGGAAAGAGAGAATAAAACATTAAACATTTACTACTATTAAGCGTTAATACTCTTTTCATTTTGGCATCTGGTATTTACGGACCTACTGAATCTATGCAAACATAATTTTAACCCGTTTTCATTTCAGATTCTTGACAATAACATGAAGGTAATACATTTTTAAAGAATATGAGAGTTAACGGGAAAAGTGTAGAAAGAATGAAAAGAAAATTTAAAAAATACTACTGTTAATGGGTTTTGCTTGTGTAGACAGAGTTTGTTTGTGTTGACTGGGTGGGGTCCACCAGAGCCACTTGTCCAAACATTGATGAGCCCTCGCACAACTACTGTCAGTCGTGCGAGGTATATCATAGAATTTTTCGGGGAACAGGGAATCTGTTTTTGTTTTCTTGCTCGAAAAGTTGCAGTAATCGTAGTGGATTAAGAGGAGATTATGCCAGGAGTTAACTACCTTATGGTATCAGTTGCTACCCTCTCAAATCAGTTCCAACTTGAACCTTTTGCTGCTTGGTATATCATGAAATATCAATGAGGTTCTTTATGTATTTCCTGGTAGATATCTCTACTAAAAGCTATATTGTTTAGTAAGAATATTCAAGTTTTTTGAAAATGAATGAAGCTGGGATTATTCTCCTTCTAGTTTGTTTGGTAATAAGTTGGTTTTGAAGTACTTGTGGACTTGTTTGTTTGTAGAGCCATGAAAGTATCTGTCAAAATATTTTGTCATTTGTTAGCATGTATTTTGCCAATCCAAGACAAAATGAACATAATGTGTCTTTGCGCTTGACCTTAGTCATTTTACTTTTTAGTTTTTACTCATTTCGTCGAAGTTAAAAATTGTGTTAACTATACAAGCTTATCAATTTTACTTTCAACTACAGCTAGCCCAACTTATATGTATATCTGGACCTGTTTCCTTTCTGTTTGTTTTTCTTTATGAGTTGCTTCAATTAAGAGAATTTAACAGGTGGAAATTTGCTAATCCTTATCTCCTTGTTTTCCTTGCATAAATACTTGGGGGACGAGTTGAGCTAAACTCCATTGGAGTCGACTAGTTGGCACTTGAGCCGTCTGAGGTTAACTTGGTTGAAGTCGCATTGTATTCAAGGCTCAATGATTGAGTTGCGCTTCCGGGTTCTACCTTCTAAAACTCCTTCTCTCCCGTCCCCTTTAGAAAGCATGTTTTAGGAAGCACTGAAACCGGACTAGGATTTGCATGTTAGAAACTTGGTAGGATAGTCGCTTTATTGAATTGTTAACTTATTGCATGTTTAAAATGATTATATAATTGATTATCCCGTTCCTTTGGGACTTGCCAATTAGTTTAAGTTAATAGTAATCTATGGTTAATTATCGAGTGCAAAAGAAATTAAAATTTAATTAAATTATACATCCCCATCTGTTATTTATATTCATCCATTTATTAAATATTTATTTATCTATCTGCCCATTTATTCATTAATTGGATTAATTATGCGATATTTATTTATTAAATCATTTATTTAATTAATCTTATTTATTTATTTAATTTAATTAATCATTCATTGGTTTTATTAATTCATAATTTATCTATTCATTTATTTATTTAATCAGTTATTATTCATTTATCCTTTTATTTAATTAAATTAATATAAATATTAATTTATTTAATTAAATTATCTATCTATTTATTTATCCATTTACCTAAGTGATCAATTAATCAATTATTATTTATCTAATTATTTATTAAGTGTATTTTATTTTATCTATTTTATTTATTTATTTATTTAATGTATTTATCCTTTATTTATTTAATTAAATAATCAATCGAACCTGTTGTAGTTCATCCATTTATTTAACCTTAAGATTTCATCATTTGTTTATCTAAGTATCGGCATAACTCAAACCCTTATCTTATCTATATTATCCTTAGTTAAAATTAATTCTATTATCTTTAACAAATTCGTGAAAACCGCCGGATTAACCGCATTTAGCGGATTTTCGAAAGTGCTCCCGCAAGGGACCTTCTTTCGAATTTAATAGAACCACTTACCTAAGAATCTCTGAATTATTTTCCTTTAAATAAGGAATAAAATTGCACTCTTTAGTTAACTTAGGTTCCTAATAATCCTTAAATTAGGTGGCGACTCCAAAGAAGCCCTTTGGAATCCCATTTTGTTGAACATTATATCCGAAACCTATCTTTTTCTAAAGAAAGGGTAATTTTTGGGGTTCAACAACAGTTTTCAAGACCGCGCGATACACGGACAAGTTATCTAGTTAGTACTATTATAGAAGCGTGGAGGGAGGTCGTGCTGCCTATGGGTTTGCGCCGCCGTTTTTGTAAAATAGCCACTTTTTGGCTCACTGCTGAAGCGATAGCTAGATTTTACAAACCAATGGATTCGCTAATTAGCCACTTTTATAATTACTAATTAAAATATAGCCGTTCTTTGGCAGCCAAGCATAGTAAGATTTTGCAAAATCAACTGGCCACTTTTGGGTGGCTTTGAATATTAATACTCACTTTTAAGGCTGTTTGATGAAAATCTAACCAAATATTTTTCTTGAAATTCATGAATTCTCAAGTAGTTTAACGTGAACTTGAAAAAAATTCTAGAGGTTTACACTATCGACAATGAAACTTCGAGATAAAATTTACACAGGTTGCCAAGCGAAAGAGCCACTTTTACTGCTATTACTTGAACAATGTCATCACAATACTTAAGTTATCTAACTCTTATTTATAAGTAATGTTATAGAGTTGGTAAAAAAAAATATAAAGAAATTAATCAAAATAGTCACTCAAGAAATAACTTAAATAAAAAATAACTGGCGTATAATTAAGATGAATCACATCCAAAATAGATAAGAATAAAACTCTATGTTGGACTAGGGATTGTGCTAGCGCATAAAAAGGTAAATTCCACGTGCTAAATTAATAGAAAGAGTTACACAAATCATTCATAACTAACATGAAATTTTAAAATAAAAAAATACTCCGTAACAACATTACAGAACAATAAAAATTTAATAATTTACAGTGTGAACTTGACCCATGCTGGCACAGGGCTAATGTCACTAGTTAATAAAATAAAGGGAGAAAATATGTAGTGTAGAGTTAAGAATTTGGTGGTATGTATATACACTAGAGGTGTCAAAATTGACCCATGAAAGCATGACCCGCCCAACCCGCTCAAGTTTGGGCGGGTCATAACTCGCCCATTTATTGACTTAGCCAATTTTGACCCGCCCAATTTAACTCATTTGAATGGTAGATTGATTTGGGCCAAAAATTGACCCGCTAGAAAAAAATTGTCAAAATATTTATAATTTTTTTTCTTTGTTTGATATATCAAATATAGATATAATAAAGAGAAACAAAAATATTCTTACTTAAAAGTATATCAGATATTTCAACTACCAAAGAGGTCAGATCACATCAAAGTAGAGCCCCAGGCATAGAATCTCAAAAAAGACCAAATTTAAATTACTTAAAACTAATGATGATGTAGCTCGAACTTCCAAATTTAACCAGTGCATGCATGTTCCTCTCCTCCCGTGACACGCCTATCTGTCAAGCTTTCCAAAACAAACATCGCAACACGGCAAACCAACATTCACCTGGAAATTAGTTTGGAGAAACAATAAAATTAGTTATCAAGTGCAAGTGCATTGTCCAAACAAAAGAAATACCTATGATCAATCACCATTTCTAGTCACTTCCACTCCACATATCACGAAATCCTAGTCCAGAACTCCACACAGTGCTTCGCGTGCAGATAATATGAAAGAAGATTTTAAAACTGGTAAAGAAAAATGACTGTCATGAAGTTATTTCAGCCCTTTCTAAACACTCCCTAGATCAATGTTAACACTAGAAAATGATTTCATGCGTCATAAGAAAAATGCCAAAGTTAAAGCATATTTTGTTTGGGCACCTCCCAGAATCATCATATTGTTAGTATTTGCACATAGTTATCCAACAGAAAGCTTATCAGCATGCCAATCATCTCAAAACACCAAAACAGACAAAGATTGAGCAAGTAAAATACCCAATTGCCATTGAGTTAGGTGTTACCTCTTTTTTAGGATGGCAACAATAGATAATCTTTTCACCAAAACCAACTCGTAGTCCAGCATGAATATGAAAAGTTTCGATAGGGGTAACAAGGGTGAGATTTAAGACTTTGATAGTCATCCAGTAATTGAAGATTTCGAAACATGACGAATGGTTGACTTTCTCGACATTCAAAACCTTGTACTTGTGGAACTGCACATAGATAGATACTTGAAAATGAAGGAAGCATGGTCAGGGACTAATCCAATAAAGGAAAAAGAGGGGGGGTGGGCTGCATACATTGGAATCTTTCTCATTATATTCCTTGATAGCAAGGTTAGCCAATTCCAAAGGTACCCATCCTTGCTATTGAAATCCACATATGGTGATAATGGTTGAACTTCAGCACCGTAACGAGAACCGGGATGGTCATCAATGTCAAAACACTGTCGAAGAAAGAAGGCGACAACACAGCCAAGAGTGATGAAAAAGTTAATGAAAGAAGAGGGGCGGGGAATGTAATTCAGCAAAATATAGGAGTCATTATTTATTTGATTAACTTAGAGCAAAACACAGATATAATCAATGCCTAAGGGAGCCAACATGTATGTTAGGAGGCCCAACTGGAAGTAAAACTATGTAACTCATGATAAGTGAAAACCAACAATAAAATACTCAGTAATATTTGGGTCGCGGGTAACTGATTAGATGAGTGAAACGAGGGTTTTATTGACCTAAGTTAGTACAAGAAACTAAGGGTGTAAATATTGACCAGCCCAATTTAACCTATTTGAATAGTGGATTGATTTGGGCCAAAAATTGACCCGCTAGAGAAATTGTTAAAATATTTATAATTTTTTTTCTTTGTTTGATATATCAAATATAGATATAATAAAAAGAAACAAAAATATTCTTACTTTTTTTGGATAACTAAGCAAATTTTAAAAATAAAACAACATAAAATATAGCTTGATAAGTGTTGGGCGGGTTGGATTTTGAACTGTTGTTTAGCCCATTTTGACCCAACCCATCTCAACCTAAATAATATTAACCCGCCCAATTAATCACTCAACTCATCTTGACCCGGCCTATTTCAACCAAACCCGCCCATTTGACACCCCTAATATACATAAAATAAAGTAAATAAAAAGAACAGACCACAGACCCGACTCAACCGAGTATATAGTAAGACCAAAAGAGAATTGACATAATTATTTTATGTAATAGAAAAAAGGTAGGGTTAGGGTAAAATTGGAGAGGCGGAATCATCATCAAGGAAGAGGGTAATAGCAACAGCATGGGGTGAGGGTATAATACCAATTGTGACAGGGCCAACACAGGAGAAGAGGCAAAAGGGGGACAATTTTGATGAGTGTATAATAGGGCAAAACCCCCAAGGAATTGTGACAGGGACAACACAGGGGGAGAATTTTGATGATGCTTTTGGATGTTTTAAGATGACAGCTGAGATGACGGAAAAGTATTTTGGAGAAAAATTATCAGATGAGGACAAGGAGGAGAAGGAGGATAAGAAGAAAGTGAAGGAGGAGACCATTATTTATCCTACAGTGAAACCACATGTATACAATTTATGTTTAACACCAGTTTCAACAGAGGAGCAGAAGCAAAAAAGGTTATACACTGAGTTAACAGAAGCCCCACCTTTTGAGATCCCTTATATAAAACCATTTTCCATCCCTAGAAAGGAAGTGAAAAAAGTCTGTTCGCCTTGAAAGGAGAAGATCTTTTTGCATCCCTAAGATCCTTACCCGCGGAGGAGGAGAACGACGCATCAAGCTGTTGCTATTACCCTCTTCCTTGATGATGATTCCGCCATCTCCAATTTTACCCTAACCCTACCTTTTTTCTATTACATAAAATAATTAGGTCAGCTCTCTTTTGGTCCTACTATATACTCGGGTGAGTCGGGTCTGTGAGTTGGGTCAAAATGGGCTAAACAACGAGTCAAAACCCAACCCGCCCAATACTTACCAAGCTATATTTTATGTATTTTTATTTTTAAAATTTGCTTAGTTATCCAAAAAAAAGTAACAATATTTTTGTTTCTCTTTATTATATCTATATTTGATATATCAAACAAAGAAAAAAAAATTATAAATATTTTGACAATTTCTCTAGCGGGTCAATTTTTGGCCCAAATCAATCCACTATTAAAATAGGTTAAATTAGGCTGGTCAATATTTACACCCTTAGTTTCTTGTACTAACTTAGGTCAATAAAACCCTCGTTTCACTCATCTAATCAGTTACCCGCGACCCAAATATTACTGAGTATTTTATTGTTGGTTTTCACTTATCATGAGTTACATAGTTTTACTTCCAGTTGGGCCTCCTAACATACATGTTGGCTCCCTTAGGCATTGATTATATCTGTGTTTTGCACTAAGTTAATCAAATAAATAATGACTCCTATATTTTGCTGAATTACATTCCCCGCCCCTCTTCTTTCATTAACTTTTTCATCACTCTTGGCTGTGTTGTCGCCTTCTTTCTTCGACAGTGTTTTGACATTGATGACCATCCCGGTTCTCGTTACGGTGCTGAAGTTCAACCATTATCACCATCTGTGGATTTCAATAGCAAGGATGGGGTGCCTTTGGAATTGGCTAACCTTGCTATCAAGGAATATAATGAGAAAGATTCCAATGTATGCAGCCCACCCCCCCTCTTTTTCCTTTATTGGATTAGTCCCTGGCCATGCTTCCTTCATTTTCAAGTATCTATCTATGTGCAGGTCCACAAGTACAAGGTTTTGAAGGTCGAGAAAGTCAATCATTCGTCATGTTTCGAAACCTTCAATTACTGGATGACTGTCAAAGTCTTAAATCTCACCCTTGTTACTCCTATCGAAACTTTTCATATTCATGCTGGACTACGAGTTGGTTTTGGTGAAAAGATTATCTATTGTTGCCAGCCTAAAAAAGAGGTAACACCTAACTCAATGGCAATTGGGTATTTTACTTGCTCAATCTTTGTCTGTTTTGAGATGATTGGCATGCTGATAAGCTTTCTGTTGGATAACTATGTGCAAATACTAACAATATGATGATTCTGGGAGGTGCCCAAACAAAATATGCTTTAACTTTGGCATTTTTCTTATGACGCATGAAACCATTTTCTAGTGTTAACATTGATCTAGGGAGCGTTTAGAAAGGGCTGAAATAACTTCATGACAGTCATTTTTCTTTACCAGTTTTAAAATCTTCTTTCATATTATCTGCACGCGAAGCACTGTGTGATTTGACAGGAGAGTCCGAAATTTCTTCGTACTGCTGCTGGCCCTCAAGGATACAAATGCAAAATTGACATCTCTTTTGGATTTTCCTTTTCAATTTAAGCTTTTGGTGGCATGAACTACATCCCTAATCTGCATTACAATAAAAGTTTCATCGTTAAGGCTTGCATAAAAGACAAAGTTGAGTTCTGGACTAGGATTTCGTGATATGTGGAGTGGTGACTAGAAATGGTGATCGATCATAGGTATTTCTTTTGTTTGGACAATGCACTTGCACTTGATAACTAATTTTATTGTTTCTCCAAACTAATTTCCAGGTGAATGTTGGTTTGCCGTGTTGCGATGTTTGTTTTGGAAAGCTTGACAGATAGGCGTGTCACGGGAGGAGAGGAACATGCATGCACTGGTTAAATTTGGATGTTCGAACTACATCATCATTAGTTTTAAGTAATTTAAATTAGGTCTTTTTTTAGATTCTATGCCTGGGGCTCTACTGTGATCTGACCTCTTTGGTAGTTGAAGTATCTGATATACTATTAGCTGGAGAATAGTTTACTAAATCTAATAGTGCTTGAGAACATTCCAATGTTTGTAGTTATAAGCCCTTTACTGTGAGTGATCAGAGATGTTTGTTATTTGTACTGTGATAGTTTTTAATCATCCGAAGCTATCTTAATTACTTGTAGTGTGGCAAAACCAGATATTCAGTGGCCATGAAGCACTGTCTTGGTCATGCCATCATCGTGCCACAGCTGTCTGAAAATTTCTCAAATTTTATGCTCATGCTACATAGTTAATTTCCTACTAATTTGTTCAGTTTTTGTTGCTCATTTTTGTGGGCATGCTCGTCGACTTCAAAATGGTCAACTATGCCATCACAAGGATGCAAACTAAATGTATCTCCAACTCTTTTTATAGTTGATCAATGACCTCGTTAGCTACGTCCTCCAACTCTTCCATATATCCATTTGCTATTTTTTCTTCCTCCGAAGGCCTCAACAGCGGGATGAAATATACCTGAAAAGGTTTAAATTCGCCCCAAGATACTATAATAAAACTAGGATGATATAGATATGAAATATCCCCTGTTATAAACGCAATACAATTGTAAGTGAAATGATGTAACTACTATCTAACGACATGTCAAGTGCACACATGAGACTTGTGGCTAGAGCTTTTGCAGCAACTGACAAAAAACATTTTGAGAAGTGTAAAGGATGTTAATAAGGGAAATATAGCATTCTCTGTTTCACAAGTACAATAAAGAATAATCCCAAATTTTATTCTGGAATTATAATTCTTATTCCGACTACCGGATGACTCCTTAAATTCTTGAAACTCTTGAAAACATGGAAGAAACTTTGAGCATATGCTTTTTCCTTTAAAATATTTGATACTACAATTCATAGCTAACTTCTCTCCCCTCTCTCTCTTTGTAAGTTTAAAATATGTTGAGCTTTTTGTTAACTGCCGCTGCACTAAATGAGATTGATCAATCTTGTGATTTCGTACACTTTTAAATGCTGCTACACTATAAGAACGGTACATTTTTACTCCACCATGTAACTTTATTTAAGCTCATCTCAGTCAAATATTAATACAATATTTTTCCGAACTAATTCACCAACAATTCTTTAATAGTTACATTAATATAATATCATTTCTTTCGTCTCATTTCCCACCTTATTTAATGTATCAAGATAAAGAAAATTGATTTTTGGTACCATACTATCTATAATGTTACAACTATTGCACTCTAAAGTTACATGACTTTTATCAATATTGACGTATTTATGTGACCTCTTTAATTAATAGTAACACATTGAACGTTAATTATGTGCTAAAACAATACTATGAAAAACGTTGAAGAAATTGTACTAATCAAAGCTTTCACTATAATGAGTTTAAATTAACACAGCTTCAATTTGATTAGTTTTCTTTCCAAATTCTTGATTAGGTTGGTGAAAGTGTAGAGTCTTTGTTACCTCCTATACCAAAATCACCAATTAATAGCAAACCAAACAGCATGGTGGTTAAGGCAAGTTCAATTTCTGTCCACTTATATGCTTCTTATTATGATTGTGTACGTTTGATGAAGTTGAAAGAAAATTAAAAATAATCAGAGTTATAGAGTGCAAACATGCTAAAAGATTGATAGTAATATTAGCAAAATGGATAGTGTTTTGAAGATACTTTTGAATATTAAAGATTGATGATAATGTCTAAGTGATAATTGTGCAAGAAAATGACTTTAGTCCAAAAGTAAGGGAAGTCATTTTTTCCTTTTTGCAGTAATATGTTGTTTTCCATGAAAATATTTTCCAGCAACCAAAAGAATATGACTTGTTTTCTTGGAACATGTTTTCGTCGTACCAAATACAATTTATTTCATGTTATGAGCTAAAATTACAATTTGTTGATAAAAGAACAGAAAGCAAATGCTGTAATTCCAGCTCATTTGGTAGCAGAAGCAATATCAACACTTCATGGTCTTGATTTAAGATGGTCAGGGCCAATAACACCAAGTGAAATGCAATATGTTCAAACAATATGTCTTGGCAAAGTACCCTGAATATTGCAATGGACTAGTTGAGGGAATTACTACATGACAATTCTTGGTGAAGAGTATGATTGTATAAGGGAATTTGTTACTTTTAAAGATTCCAAAGTGATTGCAGCACCAGAAACTTGGCTTAATCTGAGGATTAAAGGATCACAACTTAGTCAGTATTTCAGGAGGAAATCTAAGCATAGTCCGAAAGGGCTGTTTGCATATCCGGCTTATGTTGAAGAAACGCGTTACTCGATGCATTGGATCGATTTCAGAAGCTCATAGAAACTCATGGTATGTTCTGTTAGATGCCTCTGGTTTAGATGCATGGAAAGAAAGATTGGCATTAACGTTACATCGACCTGATTTTGCCAGTTGAATCAACTCAGTGTAGGGAAGAGAGTTACCCAAGAGAGTTAAAGGAAAGGGGAGTTGTCTCCGTGTGACCTATAGGTTACACGTTTGAGCAGTGAAATCAGCCGCTGACCCTTTGTCAGGGTAGGGTGCTCACATCACACCAACATGGGTTGCGGCCCTTTCTGATTGCAGGATGCTTCATGCACCGGACCATCGTTTTAAGGTAGGAAGTTAAAGAGAGGCAAACAACATACATATCTCTTTGTGGATGTATAGTTCTTCTGTGTACTTCTGCCTGATGCCCAGAGAACAAGACATTTTACTAGTTCTGCTTTTACTTCAACTTTTTAATTGCTGCTTTGAATGTGATTATATATCCTACAAAGACAAATACAACTTAAGTACATCCATCCATCCATCAAAATTCCATTAATAAGTACAGGCATCAAGTGTCATTCCAGCAAAACAAAGACAAATACAACTTACAACCAAAAGCTACAAGGAAAATATTAAACCTAAACCAAATTGAATGAAACATTAAGTGGAAACATTTGGCAGATTCAACAAAAGTGAGCTAATTTTTCCTTGTAGTTAAAACACATTTAACTCCTTAGGAATTGCACTTAAAAAGACTGCTAAAACAACAGTAGCAACTATTGTTCCAGTAATTGAAAGTTGAGGTCCATTCTTGAATCCATTGGATGAATCTTTTGGCGACGACGACGACGAAGCACTGGCAGGTGTAGTGACCGGAGTATTGGAGGCAGTAGAAGCATTGGTGAAAATGGCATAATCAGGTGAATTTGGAGGAATGTTGAGTAACTCTGTGCTCATCAACAAGAAAAGTAGAGAATGAGCAAACACATTGTTAAATAAGTTACAAGAGTACTATGCAAGTGACTTGTTAAAGTGAAGAATAAACGTCTAGTACCAATATTAACTATGAGGTCTGTTCAAATTTTAGCAGAAAGAAATACGCTAAGTGATTTCTTTCTCATATGTCTAAAATTTGATTGACAGAGTTATCCAATACTTGTATTACGCTTCTTTTACTGTTGAACTTGAGGGCTCATTTAAAAAAAAAATCCATATACTGAGAATTCTACATGAGCAAGCATTATAATATGATTATGGTCCAATGTTCACAATAAATGTCATAAATGCTAAATATTGACTAGACATATAGATGTTACCCTAGCTAGGAATACACTTGCCCAACTAGTTTGAAACTTTGAATTGGGAAACGAAGTCATTTTCGGGTGCTAAGTTTGGTCCTATTTAAGCATCTCATGCATATATTTATTTATTTTTAATCATACGATATTTAAAACTCACTAACTCAGGGACCAAGTAACTAAGATATTCATGGGCCACGACTAAAGCGCAAGCCCTTCTTACAAGATATCGATTTTCTTGATCTATTTCCATGACTCAAACTTGATCAAGACCCTGATTAAGGATAGACAGAATTTTATCTATTCTACCACCATTCTTGATAGTATACTTAAGTTACTCTATACTATGTCATCAGAATCAAAGTGACCTTTAAAAATAAAAATAAAAGGAAGAACCAATTTAAAGTGACAGAGGTGTTACTTAAATTCAATTACTAGTGAGTGTCCCCTACTCATTAAAATCATGGCTAAAAAAAGAAGAAAGGAAGAAAAATATCAACATTTGGATTTTTGTAAATGAAAAAAGAGCTGATTAATAGAAAATTAATTCCATGACAACATGAATGTCTGCGACAAATATTTTGAGACGAAAGAGTATATATTTTTCAAACCAGTTTATTTTTTGATAAATAGTTTAAGTTAACTTTAAAATCGATGTGCATAACTTAAATAACATATCAAATACTATCAACTTTAATGAATGAGTCGATACTATCAACGTATAGAAGTTAAACTCATATATACACCGATTACTATTATATGCATGGATATATAATTTTAAGATAATTTAACGTGTTATATTAGGTTCGTAAGAAAAGCTTACTAGGGCAATTAGAGATGCTAGCATTAGCAAGTTTGCAAGCAGAAGGAAGTTGAAGCAATTTATCTTCTTGAATTCCCATACTTTTCAACGTATCACTTGAACCCTTATGAATTTGTTCCACTATATAACAAAGACAAACTGGATCCTTTTCTTTTATATCCGCCGCAGCAACACAGCATTCTTTCGACGGCACCGGTGACTTTCCGGTGGCGTATGTTAAACATGCAGCCACCTTTTGAAAATCCTCACCACACTTATCACTTAGGGTTTTATTATCATCACCATTAGCTAACTCAATAATCACCAATAATAAAGTTACTAAACTTACAAATTTGTATGTAGTTCTCATTTTGTATGGAAATTTTAACTTGATAGTAAGGAGGAAGAGGGAGGATATTGTACTAGTAAGGTGTAAAGGTGTTGTTTCTTGATATTTATGGAGATATATAATGCAGAGTTTGGTCAAGACTAATGTCAATTAAATCCATTGCTCGAAAAATTATAATATCTTCTTCGTTCTCAGTTTAGACCACAAGTTTTAAAGGTCATTCTTTATTTATTACGTTACATGTTGTATCCAGGCAAATACAATCACATAAATTTGGATGAAGTGAGTAATACGTATTAAGCAAAAACTTATTATTTTACTAAGGACGCATGTAGGAGTCCGATATGGATTTGGAAAAACCCAATACCATTGATCTATACCTTATACTCCTTCCGTTCCAAAGTGGATGATATGTTTCAGATTTCGAGAGTCAAACGAGTTTATCTTTGACCGTAATATTTCATATATTTTTTAAATATTTTGAATTATTAATTATTGTGACTTATAGTACTTTTTATGTAGTTTCTAAATATATAAATATATACTTTTTATCGAAAAATTATACTCTCTCTATCTCAGTTTCGACTATTTTTTACGGCTTATTTAGATCACAAGTTTCAAATATCTTTTTTTATTTATTATGTGTTGTATCCAGACAAACACAGTCACATAAATTTGAACAAAGTGAATACTACGTATTAAGCAAAAACTTATTCTTTTACTAAGGACGCATGTAGGTGTCCGACATGGATTTGAAAAGACTCAATACCATTGATCTATACCTTGTATATGTTAATAAGTTCATTAAATATGTACAAAAATTAAACTAAAACCCCATTTAGTAGCAATTGATGTCACTATCTTGAATTTTGAATTCATAAATTTCAAATCCATAATCAGTTTTTGTCTTTTACTATTTATATAAGTTGGTGAATCCCTTTGACGTAAGAAAAAATCAGTAAAGTTGCAAATGTGGAAAAATTGCTTTAAATTACAAATGTGTAATGTTTAGTAACTTTATTTATTTATTTATTTATTATTATTATTATTTTTTTTTTTTTTGGTTAAACTCCTAACCACCTCAAATAGGAATTATTGGGCCTAATAAAGGAGGGTAGTTGGGCCGTAATGAATGATGGGCTGGATCGCCAGCATGTGAAGCGCTATGGTCTTAAATGAAGTTGATCTGTCATATCTGATTATTCTACTACGACTAAGCTCGTTTTCTATACTGACTTTGTTTTTAACAAAAAAAATAAAAATATTCAATATTTGAAACTCGCAGGCAGATTTAAAATTTATTTTAAATGAGCTTACCTAGGATTCTAATCACTAAACGCATCACATTTTTACTAATTCAAAGTGCACTACTTGTTGAAACTATAACATTTTATCTTATCGCCAAGGAAGAGGTACATTTTTTGGGGCATGTCATAAGTCAAATCAAGATGGACGAGGTCTAAGGTGTCTGCCATAAGGGAGTGGGAGGTGCCTACTTCCGTGACCGAGTTGCGGTCATTTCTAGGGCTCGTGAACTACTATTGTCGATTTAGAAAGGGATATTCCGCCATTGCTGCACCCCTAATCGACTTGTTGAAAAAGAAAAAGAAATTTCTATTAGTTGGAAGTGGCTCTACAAGATGAAGACTCTCTATCATCAGATTGTTGGCAGTCTGGTTCTGCTTTCTCCTATCTCAGTCAGTCAGTAAACTCGGAAATTGAAAGCTCTAGTTAATTTTGGACAGGTTTCTTCTAGTATATATTAAGTTCAGTTTCAATTGAACTAAGTTATGCTATATTCGGTCTTTAGCTATCCACTAATCTAACAAATTCGAATTCTTTGTTAGGTAGATACAGGCATCATATTACACACTTGTTGACATTTATGGTTGCATTGACTCAACTGCATATGGATAGTTACATTTAAGTATATCATTCTGCAAGTACTCTTCTATTCTGCAAAGATATCTTTAATGTTCTACAGTAATTTATTTTGATAAATTGTACTTCATTCCAGAGTTCAGAGATAGTGGAAACTTTATTTATATGTCATTGTCATTTGTAAATGAGTGGTATATTTTTTCCTAGATGGCAGATCTCACTAGATTATACTCTATATATTTTTTTTATGTGTCATAGTTTGACTCGGTACGAAATTTAAGAAATAAATGAAGAGTTTTAAAATTTGTAGTCTAAAATAAGACGTAGATGTTTGTGTGGTTGTAAATCATTTCATTAATAGCAAAACTGTAATTTTGAAGTTAAATTGTTACCAAATTTAGATTGTTGTCATTCTTTTTGGAACAGACTAATAAAAAATTGTTGACACATAAATTAGAACGGAGGGAGTAGTAGTACTAATATGCATTGAGGTCATTGGAATTAAAACTTGATGAAAGTGCAACTAATTGTACATAATTGTCCGCATGGACTAAAATTTCTCAATAAGATGAATAGTAACTAGTTTATGTTGTTTGTTTCTAGTTTCTTTAAGTGTAGCCTATTGATCATTGTACTTTCTCTTTGAAAATATCATAGGCATTTACTTCAACGAAAATCGACTTTTTTTTAAACCTCATCTTTTTCCCTCTCTCGGAATAAATAGTGGTCCTTCTATTTTTGCTCCTAAGATGACTCAAATCTACAACCTCTTGAATGTAGGTTTAGGTGTAGATATTTTTTAAGCAAAGGCGTAGGAACCAATCAAGATTGAACACTAGCACATTTCATAGACGGGTAGGGAATGACTATTCTATCCTAATGAACAATATATATCACCGATTATATAAGGATATAATTTGAACATGCATAAACTCTTGCACCTGAACTCATTAGGCGTAGGCACTCACGGGTCTGTATATATGTATGTAAATATATAAAAAATTATAATATTTAGTACAAATAAAGAAAGTGACGCGGCTTGAAATACCATGACTCACCGGTCTAATGGTTAAACACCTTTAGAAAGTTTAGAACTGTGATAGTTTGAATCCCGCTTGTAGTACAAATCAAAATTTTCGAACGTTTAAATGGTTTATCGTTTAAAGTAGGGATTGAACCCTCGACCTTCAAATTTTTTTTAGAAGTGATACTGTTTGCAAAAAATTCTGCGCTCACCGCTGAATGAGTTGATGATTTGATCTTTACTGCCTAGTTGATTTTTTGTTACCTTAGGTCACTAGTTTGTATGCATAGGTATAGGCATAACATAGGGTTTGGGCCAATCCTGCAGATTAATTTATTGCCCTATATCTAATACAATGTATTTACGTAGGATTTCATCGATGAACAATTTAATGTTAAACCTAACCTTATTTATGTCTACCATATCCTGTTGGTCGGATTTGCTTCATTGACCAAAACTATAAGACCATCTTTGTTGAAAATGTCAAAGCCAATTCTTTAAGTTGCAATGCAAAGATGGAGAAGAATATGAAATAACATCAGTAAAAATTTAGTCTCGTAGCATGTTTTGACCGCGCTAAATGAATGCTAGCTAGCAGCGCAAAACTGTTTGAAGACTAGCCACCTCCGGATAAATCTCAGTATAAAATACTGGGACATTGAACTAACATGTTCAAAGTCCCCAGTATTTTATACTGGGAACTTATATATAAAGTTCCAAGGTACTATAAAGATGAATGCCATAATAAAATAATGGTATTTTGAAAGTCTCAGTTTTTTATGCCGAGACAAGTCTGTGGTGTTTGCCAACTAATGGAGTGTAAGTATGCGCGCGGTGGCTATTTTTTAATTCATTTTAAAACTGTGGATAATTCTTATTTAGCGCGTCAAACAATGGCTACGCATCAAAATCACCCGTAACATCCTCCTTAGTTTTGGGCTTTTCTTTTTGGGATGTTCATCATCACTAGCAAGGTCCATTTGCGGAAATAGCTGCTTTTGCCATCGCTACTTAATTAGGGAACAACGACCTTCTCAGCCATTAGGGTTGAAGTTGAACTTCGTCCAAGTCTAACTTCAGACCTAAAAGTTGGGGTGTGAAGTTGGCCTAAACAAACTCCGGGTTTTGAAAATTTAAGTGGTTATCCAATACTCCTATGATTTTTACGTCCATTTGTGTGAAGCATTTCATGCTTTTTACCATTGGACGCTAGTTATATAGCTGACTTTAACTTATTTAGATGGAAAGCTATTATTATCACCTGAATCACAAAGGGGTATACTTTAGAGATATTGTACATTTCCAAAGGGATGCCTCCCCTCATTGTACTTTTTTTAGGATTGGGCAAAGGGATGGATTGTCCATATAGGAAAGGAAACAAGGAAGAGAAAGAATTACTCCCCCGTGAGATAAATCGAAACAAACCTTAGAAATTTACGTGGTTGACAATCAACTCATAAAGTAAAATTTTTACTAAATATAAAAATGTGTTATTTTTTTTTGGACTGATCAAAAATAAAAGTGTGTCACATAAATTAGGATAGAGGGAGTTGTACAAGTCTACCTATGTACTCCCTCTGTCCCATTTTGTTTGTCATACTTTCCTTATTTGTCCGTCCCAAAAAGATTGTCATATTTCTAAATTTGGTAATAATTCAACTCTAAAGTTACTTTTTGACTCATTTATAGCCACACAAATATTCATGACTTATTTTAGACTACAAATTTCAAAAGTCTTCTTTACTTTATTAAACTTTGTGCCAAGTCAAACTACGACAAACAAATTGGGACGGAGGGAGTAATACAAATAAGGAAAAAAAAAGAATTCTTCTTCTTTACACTCCGTTTGGATGGTTGTTTCCATCGTTTCATAATAATGTATTGTATTGTATCGTGCCGTATTGTGTTGTATAATGTTTGGATATGTTGTATTATTTACCGTAGTTAAATTTATAAATAAATATAAGGTAAAGGGTAAAACGGAAATAGGTAATAATAAGTGAGGACATGATGGGAGAGAAAAATAAGTAACGACGCAATTCTACCAAATCGATCGTTACATAAAGTGATGGTTTTCATTGTTACATAATCATGAATTTAACGATACAATACAATACAATAGTAATTAGAGTAAAACGTAGTACTTATAGTAACAATACAGTAAACGTAGCTGAATAAACGCTGACATAGTACAACGTAAGTTGCGTTATTGCACACTTCCCCATCCACCCGAGCCCTAACCTTCTCTTCTCCAGTTCTTGTTTTATGTTTATGTTGAATAAAAAGCAATTTGTTACTTAAGATATATGGATTATCATTTATCCCTTGCAATAAATATTCTTCTTATACATATATCCAAGGAATTGAGCTAAGGAATTGTTTATTGAACGTCTCATACTTTACCTATCATTCGGTGAAGTGTCCCCATAGTTCAACCAATATGATCAATTAAGGCTCTAGTAAGTGTGGTTAGATTAACGTACAGGTCTGAGCTAAACCTCATTAAAAGATAAAATATCAACCTAATAATTTGGATTATAGCTGGAAATATTGTTTATAATTTAGTTGGATTTAAAGAAAACGAAACAATCATAGCTAAGGAATATAATATATCCATATCCATGACTAATCACGTAGAAGAACGTGCATGGTAGTACCCCCAATATAAAAACTCTCTTTTACATATAAAATATTAGGCTACATTTATACTCTATACAAAAAAAAAATCCAAATTTAAATTGCTCTTGAAGTATTCAATTTGTGTTACATTATATTATTGTTAATCTATCGGTCCATAAAAGCCCTCCCCTATTAATTTCGGCTCATATATGCCCGTCACTAACTATAAAAGTTCTAATTTACCTTTAAATTATCGAATTGGTTTACTCATACCCTAAATCAATTTGATAGTTTAGGGGTAAAGTTGGATCTTTATTTGTCGATGTGGCTCCACCGCAGCGAATGACAGAGCCTAGTTGGACTACCATTAAAGGGAGGGGCAAATATGGCTGGAATTAATGGGGTCGGTGGAGGACTTTTTTTAACTTAGATTAACGAATAATAAAAGTAATAAAAGTAAGCCAAATTGAATAGTTCAGGACAAATTTGAATATTTTCAAATTTTACACTATTATCGCTCTATTTAACTTGTTATGACAGGTTTTTTTCATTCTATTCACCAAGTTATAAACCTATACTTATTATTGCATCTAGCTTCTTTTTTTTTTTTTTTTTTTTTGGTTTCTCACCCGGTGTCCGGTACCCTCATTGGAACCCCGACTAATCTGGATTCGCGCCGTATAGGGATCCATTCTGAGGAACCGCTTCCTACCAATGATTTTTCTATAATCAAGACTCGAACCCGAGACCTCTGGTTAAGGAATGAGCAGTCACATCTACTGCACCATATTATTTGATGGTTATGTAACTCAATGTAATGGTACCAAAATATATGTTGGACACTAAGCAAAAGCTTCTTCTTTATTTATTTAACTTATGTACGTACATCGACCGTTTAAAAATCTTCATTCTTCACATCACACCTTATTCATTCTTAGCTCACACCTTTTGTTCCCAGTCAAATAAAATTCACCCCACAACATGTAAAAGCAAAGTCATCTAATATATATCAACCAAGAGAATCCAATGTGCCTCGATATAGTTACTCGTGGTCGTGGGTTTAAAATTGGTGGTTTTGACTTAAGAACATGTTAATTTTTTTATTTTTTTTGTTTCCCATCAAGTGGTGTCCGGTATCCTTATTGGATCCTCGACTAATCCGGATTCGCACCGCATAGGGTCCCATTCGGGGGCAGCGCTCCCTACCAGTAATTTTTTCATACCTAGGGCTCGAATCCGAGATCTCTGTTTAAAGGAGAAGTAGCCCCATCCGCTACACCACATTACTTAATCACTTAGTGGTAGAACATGTTAAATTTAACACATCTAAATGAAAAAAATAAAAGAATAAACTCCCAATACAACCTTCAGTTGCCTGACTCTGATTTGTTTAGATGATGAGCCTCAAAGATCACACAAAATACAAAATAATTATACAGTTTGTTAGAGGAAACCAGATCTCGTTTTTTGTCTAAGTCATTAATGTTGCATGTTACTCCTATGGAGTTATGATCTTGTTTTTACACCAAAAAATGTAAGGTTATAGAAACTATGTCACGAATTATTTCATAATCTTTATTAGTTTGATGAACTTGAGGGATTTTTTTTAATACAAACTACTAGTTTGATGAAACACATAAATTAAATTTGATTAGAATCACTTGAAACACTAATGTAACATACATAACTTCTGGTACTACCTTTACTTGTACTCCCTTCGTCCCAAATTAGTTGACGTTTTAGCAATAAGTATTTGTTCCAAATTAAAATTGCTAGTCTTTTCCAACTATACCCTTAATAATTAAAGAATTCTGAACAAAATTTAATAGACAAGTATTAAATAGGGATAACATAGTAAAATACACATTTTATTTAATGATTTTCTTAATAAACGTGAAAAAGCTGAAGACGACAACTAATTTGCAAATTGAAACGGAGTACAGTAGTTATATACTGTACCCTTGTAGTTCACTTTAATCTGATGGTGAAAAAAATTACTCAATGTACAAAAATTAACTTTAAATTTTGTTGTTCTGCACTAGTTCATCACTTTCTAGTATCATTAATTATGGGACAGATTAACGAATCTGAGATTCATGGACCGTCAACTTTGAGATTAATATTTAATTTAGCTTTTACCTAGAAATAATGCACATATTTTACTCCCTCCGTCCCAAATTAGTTGTCGTTTTAGGAAAAATGGTGTGTCCCAAATTAGTTGTCGCTTTAGGATTTCAAGACAAAAATTGTTAGTCTTTTACAACTACACCCTTAATAATTAAAAAAATTCTCAACAAAATTTAATAGTCAAACATTAAATAGGGGTAACATAGTAAAACACACACTCTATTTAATGATTTTCTTAATGGGCGTGAAGAAGCTAAAGGCGACAACTAATTTGGGACGGAGGGAATAGTTGGAAATAAAAATAATACTAGGTGCTAATAATTATAGGAATCTCTCTATATATCCATGACTAATCACGTCCAAAACGTGCATGGCAGTAGTCTCAAGAAAAACTCTTATAGAAGTATATATAAAAAGCCTTTTTATCTTCCCCACATAAACAAGTTTCATACTTGAAATCACACAAATTCTTCAAAAAAACTCCATCTCCATGAATACACCAAAACAAAATCACCATCATTTCAAGCCAGAAAAATCATGGTGTCTTATTATATCACTAGTAGGTTTAATAGGTGGAGTTATTTTCATTTCCATGTTTTTTCGAACATCATCGAATAATTGGATCCAATGCAATAATAATTCTCCATCATCTATGGGGAAATTTCTTGATCATAATCCAAAGAACAAGAATCCACAACAACTCCAACTCGATGCAATTCTACACTATGCAACATCACGAGTAACACCTCAACAATCAATCGACGAGATAAGGGTATCGTTCGACGTTTTAAAAAAATCAACACCTTGTAATTTTCTCGTATTTGGTCTTGGTCATGATTCATTAATGTGGGCATCGTTTAATTCTTATGGTAACACTTTGTTCTTAGAAGAAGATCCAAAATGGGTCGAGACCATATTAAAAGATGCCCCATTCCTACATGCTGATACCGTTAAATATCGGACAATGTTATCGGAGTCCGATGAATTAGTTCAACATTATCGTGAAGAAAAGGAATGTTCAGCTAAAAAATCGTATTTACGTGGTAATCATGAATGTAGATTAGCATTAGATATGTTACCAGATGAAGTTTATAATAAGGAATGGGATTTAATTATGATTGATGCACCAAGAGGTTATTTTGCTGAAGCACCTGGAAGAATGGCTGCAATATATTCGGCAGCAGTTATGGCAAGAAATAGAAAAGGAAAAGGTGTAACACATGTATTTTTACATGATGTGGATCGTAAAGTAGAGAAAATTTATGCTGAGTTATTTTTGTGTAGAAAATATTTGGTGAAAGGTGTAGGAAGGATTTGGCATTTTGAAATTCCTGCTGATTCTAATGTGGGAGATAGTTTTTGCTAGAATTATGTGATATTTTCTTACAAGTTTAATTTCTTGCTTTTTCATTTTGAATGTTATTTATTATTCCCTTTTGAATAATCTCATCTGATTCTTCGAGTTTTAATTTGTTTTCTTTATATTGAGATGGATTAATTTGCTTTATGAATTAATTTGTCTATGAAAAAGAAGATAAAACCCTTTTTCAGCAGTAGAAATTAAACTAACCCATTTTCGTTATGTTAAGTCGCATTCTAAAGATATGATGTACACAACAATATGATGAATATCATGTAAATTGAAACAAAAAGAATACTATATACAACATATTATTATTGTTGGTCATTACTCATTAGGATTGCCCTAGCTCTTGCTAGGTATAAATTTTGACAATCGATAAAATTTAAGAGCATTGATGCATGATTTGTAACTCGATAAATATTGAATCGAATCTTTACTTTTCTTTATTTAAATAGTGTAGTCGGAATAATAAACTTTTACCTATGGTAACTAATATTCGAACTCGTTACACAGATATATTATCTCATACATTATATGTCGTGCTCTTGACAAATAGTTATGGTTTAATTAGCAATAGAAAGTGGAGGAGGCAAAGACCTCGTAAAACAAAGGAGGCATGCAGCTGGCTAATTTGGGGAGTCACAGAATTGGTCGGTGATATTATCGAGAAGGAATTATGAACGACTTATGAGTTATGTAGATGCATGAACTATATGACCAATTTGGTTCTAGTAATTATTAGTGCTGAATTAAATTTCATTTGCATTATTTTTATTTAGCAGTACAGTATACTCCATCCGTCTTAAATTATTTGTCATTTTTTTTATAAATAATCATCTCAAAATATTTGTCCAATTAAAATTTTAAGGTAAAATTTTTAATTTTTCCCCATTTTACCCACAATAGTAAATGTCTTGAAGACTACAAAGATCTCACTTATTGGTTAATATTATAATTGTTCAAATACCAATGAAGATTAAATAAGGGTAAATTAGTCAATAATTTTCTCTCATTAGTGATTTTTTAAGGGACGTGCAAAAGTGAAGAGGACAAATATTTGAGAATGAGTGAGTAATTCCATTTGCATTTGTCACATGTTTCCATTCAAAAGGAACCTCTCTTCACTTCAAATGCTTGATTTTGAAATTTTTAATTAACGGCAGAGAGTTTCGTCCATCTCACTACAATTTTAAATGGTAAAAATTATTAGGATATAATTCACTATAAAAAGTTGTGGAAGGAAGGGAATACTTAATTACTAGTATTACTTTCTTGAGCTGGTGGTCTCCTGATATTTTGAACTCTAGATATATATTGCAGCAAAAGTTCTGATCACTTCCCAATATGAGACAATGGTCTTTCGACCACACTTCACTCTCTTGGTTAAAATGCTCTAGTTATTTTTTCTATTCTTCTTTAGAAAAAAAAAAAAAAAAAAAAACTTAAAAACACTACTTATTCTCTGATGGAAACACTTGCTCGGTGCCAAATACTATATGTTTTTCTCTCAAGTCAAGCATATCGAAAAGTTGAAATAGAGGTAACATAGTAAAATACACATTCTATTTAATAGTAATTTTTTTAATGAGCGTGAAAAAACTGAAAGTAACCACTAATTTAGGACGGAGGGAGTATATGGTAACTGAATTAGTAGGAATAGGTGAACAATCATCTTTATTTCTTTTGTATCATAAAATAACTTATTTCTTAAAATCTTGAAAATTCCCGGTTGCATACCAATATTTATTTTATTTTGATAACCAAATTAGATGGATAGTGGAAATTAAAAATTAAGAGTCATTCTTCGTACAAGAATTGAGAAGTTTACAAGCAATAAAGTTGAGTGTGCAAAAAACTACAATTTAAAACTGCAGTGTCAAAGTGTCAATGACCCTACTCCTATATTGTAATGAGAAAATTTTAAAGAAACCATAATTAAAACTGCAGGTTATATGTCAATGACAGCTTGAAGAAACCACGTTAAAGCTGCATGGTCATATGTCAATGACCTTACTCTACATCGTGGCAAAGAAAAACTTGGAGAAGCCATATACTCAATGCGACTATACATGTGATATAAACAAGATAAATATGTTCATGTACTAAATGCTATTGATTTAACATGAAAATACTGTTGATCTTCCCAAGTAGAGTAGAAAGTTCATGCAAATGTATAATTTGCACACTCTTTTAATCTTAATGGACCGCAGATGGCAGTCGTGGTTGATTCGAGGATCTTATGCGGCGGAGCGAACTCTTCTATCGTGTTGTATTTTCTCTGGCGGACCCCTCCTCCCCTGGTCCATCGTACTGGAGCGATTCGAGAAGAACGATTAGGTTCATATTCTATCCTTTCTACAATGCCTATAGAGGCTGAGCTCAAACCTTTTGTGTCAGGGTCGTCTCACTAGCTTCGAAAACAAACTGACATATGTTAACAATTAGAAATAATTTAATTTTAATCTTCTAATTATACTACTAATATAGTGACACAATTTTTACTTCAAAAAGAACACGAGTTTCAATAGTCTCCTTTTTCTAAGCTCTGTTCCCGTGAAACAAATTCACTACAATATCTACCAATTGATCCAATACTTTTTCCCTATCCAGGAAAGAGTTGGATCAGAGGTATCTACTATAATTCTATAGAAAAATTCACCAAATGGCCCTTTAATGCGGCATTTTAATGTTATATCCCTGCTTTTAATTTGTGAACTAAAAGCCTACTTTTGCAAATTTCGAAGGACGCGTCAACATTTGTATAAAAGTTGTGAAGGTTCGGTTAAAAATTATTATTAAAACTTGCTCTCTATGTTTTTCATGAGACTGTTCACAATTTTTGACAGATCGCCCATCATTCTATACACTTTCGCAAATATAGGCCTTCAAGGAACAACTACGGGAAAAGTGCACGAAGAGCCATTTTTGCCGGTGGTCTTGGATTTGAGACTACTTTTTGTAGTAGTTTTACATGAGATAACACTTTTTGAAACTGTAATTCTTGTGGGCTGAAGTTCAATCCCCGTGGGTTGAATTTCATGCGTGAGGTATAAAGTTCAATTTCAACCCGCAGGAGCTGAACTTTTAGGCATAGATGCGTAAACGTCAACCCTTGTGGGCTGAAGTTGAACTTCAATTATTGTGGTGTGAAGTTCAGCTCACAGAGATTGAAATTTTAAAAAGTAATCTCTCATGCAAAATCAATAAAAAAAAATGGCCTCAAAGCAAAACTCAGTGACAAAACTGGCATCTGAGCTAAATTTTTACAACAACTACATAGGCCTAAAACCTGAAAAATGACAAGTTTTTGCATGAAATAGACACTTGTAGCGCAACTACTACAACTCCAACCCTCATAAAAAAACTTCTTTTAAATGTGGCCCCTATCAGGAAAGTTAGTGTGCTTCAGAGGAAAGCTGTTGGCGATCGCCAAGGACTTTGTTACGTATGTCCATTTTGTAAGACTTTCCTCACGTCCATATCACCGATGACATAACCATTGATAGAAAAGCGTAGAAACCGAGGATTAGGGTAGAAGGTTCGGTAGTAGTCATGAGAGTTCTTTCTTAGTATCTGTATTATTTAATATACTTTATTTATCTCATTATGTACCTTTACTACTTTTACTGTTATCTGTTTACCTTAGTTATCAATATTTTCTTTGACAATATTTTCTTTATCGTCGGTAGTTTCATCTTGTTTTTGCAAAAAATTTTTCTTGAGCCGAGGGTCTATTGAAAATTATCTCTCCAATTTGATGGGATAAGAATAAGATCTGCGTATATCTCGCCCTCCCGACCCCAAATATCTGACGAGGCGCTATAAAGTTTCTTATTTTTGTAAATTTCCGAATTCGACAGGAGTTGAGTAGGCCCATACCTATCAAAGCAAATATTGACTTCCTTGACTCATTTTTCTCAAAAGCCCTTATTATATTTACCCCTAAATTCATCACTTTCTCTCTCGTGCTCCGCCGTAAATTTCGGTGTTTTCCGACGAAATCTCTTAGCTCCGGCAACCGGTCAAAATATTCACCACCGTCTAATCTCCAGCTACAATGTCTCAGGTTTCAATTTTTATCATTATTCAATTAATTTATTTCTCTTCTTTTTATGATTTATTAATAAAATTTCGATTTTATTTTCTTATTTATTTTGTGAAATTCCCTGTTTTTGTAGCTTATGATCTCAGCTAAGGTAATTTTTAATTTGATTTTAATTCGGTCGATGCCTAAAAGCTAGGTTTTAAAATAAGAATAATAATAAAATAATATATATCTCGCACACACACACTTTTTTTTACATTATAATGTAACCTAAAAGATATCTATAGATAAGCGTGAGAAATAGTGGGATTTGTAATCTCGAAAAGAGGTAGGTTACCTGCTACAACAACTAAAAGTGACCTGATAGTGTAAAAAATTATTGCATTGTCAATTTATATAATTTAAAACACACACACACTCTTTTTTTACATTATAATGTAACCTAAAAGATATCTATAGGTAAGCGTCGATAAATAGTAGTATTGGTTATATCGAAAAGAAGGTAGGTTACCTGCTACAACAACTAAAGGTGACCTGATAGTGTAAAAAATTGTTACATTGTCGGTTTTATATAATTTAAAACTCTATAAAGGTATTTGTTTTATACTTGTTGTTTGACTTATTTACTAGTGTTGGAACGTAATGTACCTAAATAGAGGTAATGGATATGGAGGATTGGTTCATACAGTCGCGGAATTAAACATACTAAAAAAATCAAGTGAACTCGACATTTAGTATGTATAAATATACAAAAAAAAAAAAATTGCCTACATACACAGTGTTTAATCTTTTGGTGAAAAGGTGTCGGTTGATGCCTAGTAAAGGGTAGCTCCACCCCTGGGTACATATAGGAATCCCCAGTTAATTGGAAGTGATGACTAGCTTATTCATTAACTTGTTTTGAGCTTTAGAACATGTTTTCACATGCTGTTTAAATGTTTGCAGGTTGATAACAGAAACTCTTCTGCCGCCAAACGTGCCCGAACTGATGGTAATGTATCCCAGTCCATGAAAAGGAGGGAGGAAAAAGTATCTTTAGTGTTTTGATAGTTTATTATTCATTGTTTCAGTCAGTCGTTTTCTGTTTCATATTCAATTGAGAGGTTCATGAAAGTTTGCTCCCTATTTAAAGGTTTTAGATTATTGATAATGCAGGTGGTCGTAGAGAAGATGACTGGACTTGTCCTAGCTGTGGGAATGTGAATTTCTCCTTCAGAACCACATGCAACATGCGCAACTGTACTCAGTCTAGGCCTGCAGATCACAACTCAGTAAGATACCAACTACTATCTTATTTTAGTTTTGGGAGAGCTACATGTATACAGGATTTCGTTGGTTATTAGCTACCTTGTTTTTGGTTCTCGTGGTAATAGTACTTTGTTTTTGTAGAAATCTGCAGTTAGGCCCATGCAAGCACCACTGAGCTATTCACCCTCAGCAGCATATGCTGGTTCTGCTGCTCCCTCTTCAATGTATATGGGTGTAGCACCTTATGGTGGTTCTTTGTTCAACGGGACATCCATGCCAGCCTATGACGTGCCTTTTTCAGGAGGTTCAGCTTATCATTACAATTTTGGAAGTCGTCTTTCTGTGGGCAGCCCGTACCGCCCGCTACATCTCTCTACTCCACCTCCTTACACTGGTGGTTCTATGATGGGAAATGGTATGTATTCTTAATCCCAACCAGTAAAAAATTATCCCCAAAAAAATGATGATCCAGGATAGCTGCTTTTAGGTTTTTATTTTAGTAACGGTGTGCACATCCCGGGTAACCAGCTGTACTAGATTACTGCAGAATAAGGAATGTCTTTTTTGTTGATGATCATCTGTTTTAATTGTCACGTCTCTTACGGGAAATGTACAATCAGACTTCTCACTTTGGAATAGTTGTTCCATGCTGATCCTGTTTTGGGTTGCAGGTGGGATATATGGTGTGCCACCACTTATGGACCGCTATGGTCTTGCAGTGCCAATGGCGCCTCCTGCAATGGTAGGGTTAACTTTCTGCTTTTCTTGAACAAAATTGTCTTTTTTGACTATACTAGCAAGTCGGCATTAAATCCTGGTCGTCACAATTTTAACTTAATACTTCCTGTTTCTTCTAAAGCCACCTAAAGTTTCTTGCCGTCTCTGTTTGTATGAATCCTTCTTGATATGTGAATCTATTTAATCACTCGTGTAGTAAATGCTTATCACACCATGCATGATGACTTTCTACTCAACTGATAAGTGATTGAGTAATACTAATTCTTAATGCAGGCACCACGACCAGGCTTTTATCCTGATGATAATTCTCAAAAGAAAGGTGAAGTTCTGCAGTATATATTTTTTCTACTGTATTCTGCAATAATTTCATGGATCTGTACTTATTTCCTTTTCTATAAATTCCAGATGGAACACGTGATAATGACTGGAAATGTCCTAAATGTGGGAATGTCAACTTTTCTTTTAGAACAGTTTGTAACATGAGGAAGTGCAACACTCCAAAGCCTGGTTCTCAGGTTTGACTTGCTGTCATGTTTTAGGATTTCTACCTGATAATATGCTTGTGTGTCCCTTTTATATCGGCAAACCAATTTTGCACGCTTTTGAATGAAGTATAAGTTATTTTGGACCAAAATATGTTAACTATACGTTTTACTATCAACAGATCTGTGCGCGTCTAGTTTACATTAGATAATATGATTTTAACTTGTAATTGGCATCTGCCTTCCCTTCCTACTTTCTTCAACTCCAGAAACAGTTTTGCAACTATCTTCTGATTATTTCTTGTCTAATTTTTTGCACTTAAGCAGGTTTCCAAACCAGGGAAGACTTCTAGTAAGTTTTCAGTCTCGATAGCATGCTCTCTTTTACTTAAATATCATCAACTTCTAACAACTTTCATTTTCAGAACCAGAGACGCCAGAGGGAAGCTGGAAATGTGAGAAATGCAACAACATAAACTATCCTTTTCGGACCAAGTGTAACAGACAGAACTGTGGTGCTGATAAACCATCTGAGTCCAAAAAGTCTCCTTCACAATCAGCTGATGAGAATGATCAGGTCTGTTGTGTGACACGTTTGATTTGTATAACCATCTGTTGCCTAAAATTGTCATCTATGTACTCGTACAGTTCACATATATTATGCTCAAGAAACTTTCTATGTTTGAAATTCTGTGTTGGAAGTATACCCTCTGGCCCTCCAAAGGTCCACAGTTTTTTGTCTAGCGTTCTCTCTTTTCTTCACCTGTTTCTGATGCTTCATATGTTTAATTGTTCTTTTTCTTATCCGTTTTTTGTTCTCGATAGCATTTATTAATTCAAAGTTGTCTACTGTTCCAGTGAGTACTAGGGCTTGTTTAAGGGTTGAGAAGGTCCAGAGTTGTCGTCCAGCATTGCTCAGTGTGGGTGTCTGAAAGTCAGTCATGTCATCTTCCTGTTGCAGCGGTTGTCAAGTTACTGTGCCTTCTTAATGTGGTGTCAAAGTTGTACTAACTTAAATATGGTGACTTGTGGTCCTTATGGATTCTTGTCAAGTTTCATCAGGTGTCTACCAGATCATTCTGGCTAGATGCTATTGAGGTTGATTTGGTTAATGTTCAATAGGATTTCTTGTGGTACTGCTGCATCTATGTTAGACAGGTTGTGGACAACGGTTTGTGTTTAGGTGGTAATACCAAAAGCCTAATACAGCCTGCTTTTATCCTGGTCTTTTATTGTGTTTCAAATGTATTCATTATAGTCGGGAGTAACACGTTGTCCAGGTTGCATCCGACAAGGTCCGTGGTCTAGGATCTTTTGGTTTTCCCTCTAAACGATGTGGGTGTTACCACCTCTTTGCTCAGATGGAGTGCCTTCCTGCAGGCAAGTTGAATATGAGCACTCTCTTTATGCTCATTAGCATGTACTAACATAGAATGAGAACTTGCGGTAATCTAGTTTTTTATTTATATTTTTTTAAACAAAAAAAGATCTTGTAGGTTGTCTTGTTTTACGTTAAGAGATCCCTTGAGACAGCAAGTTTGAAATCAATTATCACATTAGTTGTGTCTAGAGTTATAAATAGAAAGCTCAATATGGAAGGTCCATTATGTTTCAACTTTCAAAATTCCGTAAACGTTTTTGTTTAGGGTCAAACACGTCGAGTGCGCGAATTCACATTCATTTCTTTTTTCGTATGGCAGCCATTTTGATATTAACGTTCAGTTGCTTTGTTTATTTATGGTGTTTTTATACTCTAGACTAGATTGCAAGTGGGAATACTTCTCTTTTATCTTCTTATCTGAATGTTATCTCCTTCAAGAGTCAATTATGGTGCAAGACGTGTTCTTTGTCATCTTTTATTGGAAGTGTAGAGGGCTAAATACTAGTATGATGCCGTCGTGGCTAGATCTTACCACTACAAATGAGTAAATGTTCATACTTCCAATGAATCAAACTTATCAAGTGTTGTCGATAACCGTATCATGAATTATTCGTTTAGATCTATTTCAGTTGCCAATGAAATGGAATACGGGGAGCTCTCCGTTATTATAATAATATTCTTTAGTCTCTAAATTCCAAAATCGATAATGGACGTATTTAACTTTTGGTGGAAGGTTGATAGTTTTCCTTGCAAATGTAATTCTCATATTCGAAAGATTGTAGAAGAATCTTAACGTCTTATTTAAATAAGAAATCTCTGCTGTAGTGTTGGAAAACGCAAAAAAAAAAACAACAAAAACAAAAAAATGCTTGAGACGGCTTATCATTGTCAAAAAGGAAGTTCTCAAGTCGGCATATACACTTAAAGAAGATTTTATGACCATAGTAAGTATGAATTTCAAAAGCTGGACCTTCTAATAGAAAAACAAAAGATTGGTGCTATTTGTTCGGGCCACCTTGATGCAATTTCATATTATTCTATTTCTTTAGCTTTTAATATGGGACCATGACCCATCAACTTTCGGGGCAAGTTTCTTGGTGGGAAGCCTGTCGGCAAGAACATAATTAATGACTATAACGAGCTTTATGACTTAAAACAGCACGAGTATTATGGAAATTTTAAACAAAAACAAGTTCTAAACGCACTGTAATTTATTGATCAATGACTACTGCATTTTCATGACTAATATTTAGTGGTTTTAATATGAACAACGAGCAATACAGGAAGTAATCACATTAAGGATAGTAGATTGCTCCCATTGAATGTCAAGGTAAAAACATGGTAAGCACTAAGCTGGCATTCAGAGTCGAATCTGTGCAGGTAAATATACCAAGTTGCAGAATCCACAAGTAAAATTCTTAAGAACACACTTTAATTAAAAGAACAAGTCTACTGCATAAATCAGTATTCAAGACTTTCTCCAGCGTTTGGAGTTTCAAATCCCAACCTATATAATATTATATACCAGTTTTACCTTAAGATGGCAAACACATTGCTCAAAATAACCTACTTATAAACCTTCTGGTTGATCCAAAAGTGAGACAGGGAGCTCAACAGGTCTTGAAATCCATTTAAGACATAAGATGTTGGCTTCAGTTCAATGCATTGAGATAAAAATCAGAGTCGAATGGAGCTTTGAACAGCTCAATTTCCTGAAATCCTCCAGTGTGAGTATTAGCAGCCAATGTATGGTTACGAGGATAGGATGAATTTTGTCCAGCTTGCCAGTAGTCACAGGACAAATGCGGAATGCCCTGAGGAATTGCATGCATAATTGGCTCGGCCATGCTGATATGACTTGCATGTGTTGGGCGGTTGAGTGAAACAGATTCAGGCTCAGATGAACCCCAGGAATTAGTTGACAGAAGAGAGAGAGCACGAGGAAATTCCGGTCCTGTACCCATATTGAACATGGATTCCTTGGCACCTGATAAAGAAACAAAAGTACTTAAGAAAGCGTACGCTGGAATTTAATTATCTGGCACTTTCAATCCAGAGGACACGCATAGCATTTAAATAAACCAATTTCCTTAAACATCCATGAGAAATCTTCATGAAAAGATAATTTAGCTCAACTCAGTGAACTGGACATGATACTTTCAGCATCTCCCACACCTAACAAAGTCTCTACAGATTTAAAATCCACAATGAACCAGATGCCGTCGTCAAATATCAAATGTAATGAACCCTCACTGGAGATTAAGAAATATATGATATATTCTAGTCTTGTCAGAAACTGATACTGGGGAGACAAATGCCTTAGGAATTAAACCCTTGAACGTCTCTTGTGGATAATGAGTCTCTTATGTCAGTCACCTATGCAGGATACTAACATTTCAAGAACTAAGTGCATGTAATTGTTACCTCACGTGCAAGTGAACACTAATAACACTTCGATCTCTAATTAGGAACAAACTTGTCAACTCATATCATCTATTTCCACTCTCTTAGGAGGTGGTAATGCTAGGCAAGAGCTTTATGAGGTCACCTTGGTCTTTCCATTTCTAGAAGGCTAAGTATGAAAAAGAGAAAAGAAATCATGATTCCACCCCCAATGTCTTAACAAGTCTAGTCCTGCTTTTAGCCAGCTCTCCTGCTGAGTTTCATAATTGACTCTTAAGAGTCGAAAAGCCTATAAACTTTAGTTCCTTGGAAATTGTTGGAGGGCAGATAGAACTACGGTTCAAGCAAAATTTATCATTTTCACCAAATGCAGATTTAGTCTCATATCAACAAAGAAGGCTTCCTATGATACAAATATAAAGCACTCACCAACCGTGCATGTTTCTTTTCACATACGGGGCTAGAGGCAGAAGGGCACATGTAGACAATAGCACATTATTGTATGGTCCTAATCGATACTGTATAAGCCATAATGCAAATACAAAGCAACTATTGGTGAGGACTAACTAGGACAGATATTCTTTAATAAGCATTGGTGCGACTGGTATTAGTAACTAAAAATTATGCGACTAAATTGATAGAATTCTTTTGCAAAAGAAGGCAAATAATAACACAGAAAAAACTTGGACAACTAAACAAAATTCAAAATAGTGATTGCATCAGAGAAAGTCTTTGAATCTACAATATCGAAACAAACCTCGATTGAAAACCTCGGCTGCAGTGCCCTTGGAGGGCAAGAGCAAGTTAGGTGTATTACTGTGTGCACCCACTACCCGTGAAAGCTGGTTCCCTGCCAGCAGTGACTGCCCATTTGTGCTGCCAGCTCTTTCAGGCTTTAAGGAAAATTCTCTTGTTATACTGAATTTAGTGTCTTGAGTGCTTTCCCAGGAAGAACTTGCAGCAGCAGCTTTGGAGTGGATAAGTTGGGCGCTGTTGAGCAAAAGACTCATAGGTTGCCTGCTATCTGTAAACATAAAAAGCATGATATGACACTTAGTGAATAAGGCACGTTTAGTGCTTAAAAAGTAATGCCTTTATCATTAGCAGATAAACCCACAAAGCACCCCCACTTTCTTGGCACAACTAATTATTATAAAGTACAACTAATTATTATTAATTCTTTTTTTTTTAGAATAATTATTATTAACTCTTTTAAGATACAAATGATGTTATGCATCTTAAACATATGTGGATCATTAAAAATAATGCCACGACAACTGGTTGTTCACACCAGCAAGGAAACTCTAGGAATAGATTTTTGAAACTTAGTCAGACAAATTACTATTCATGTCAACTTATTCTCTATAACTATTACTGCAGCCCTGTCATTTGTGTACTCGAGCTACATTCTAAGAAAGGAAATGGAGAACCCCAGTACAAACAATGTACCATAAAACAACGAAGAAAGCCTTCCTGAGTTGAACTGGATAGTTTCCTGCTGCGGTTTGCGGCGTCGTGCATTGTGATCAGAGAGCCTCCTGCGACAGCTTCGCTTCTTCTCATCAAATTCAGACAAGCTATGGAACCTTATTTTTCAAGGATTAAAAAGAAAATGAGAGATGAATTGACGCACAACTAGAAGAATAAGTTAATGCCGAAGACACAGAAGTGCACTCAAGCCTCAAGGACATCAAAGAGCTACTTAAAGATTACTTGGCTCATCATGTACCTGCTACACTGTTGACAAAAGCGGCGTGCTACACCTGCTACGATGACCTTTGGGCATTTGGCGTGACTGTCACAGACTTTATGCTTCCGATAATATTCTTTAGCTGATGAAAGATCAAGGCTGCAGCCTTCAACCTGACAGCGAGACAATGCTGTATTCTGACAAGATGATTTTGTTTTCTTTGTTGCAGCAGATGATATGGGGTTCTGGGGGAAGGATGAAACCTTAGCACTACTTCCACCCGTGATGGCCTCACATGTCCGCTTACCTAGTTTCAGACCTATCAATGGCTCAACAGAGCCTACTGAAGCCTCCATTACTGGAGAATTTCTAAAGAGCTCAGCACTGCAAGGCCCCATTTTCTTACTAAGATCCTCAGGAGAACCATCAAATGCTTCAAAAGCAAAATTGGATGCTTTCAAGCTCTCCCTTGGTGAAGAATCAGTCGAAGCAGACATTGAGCTTTTGATCGAAGAGCCACGCCCCACATCAGAGCCATAACCACCAGTGCCACTGCCACCACTTGACAAATTGAAGGATCCAGCATCAAGTTCTCCCTCTTCTTCAACTCCCCAATCTGTTAACTGTAGTTCTTTTGGACTTTTGGAGACATTTGAGTCAAACATTACCAGGTTTCCCCAGTCCCACTTCACATTCCACTCCATCTTGGAAAAGAAGCAACAAGTTGGCTTTACAAAATCTCCAGGCTCATGAAAAGCAAAAAACTAACTAGAAGTCGATCGGATCTGCAAAATATCCGCACACAGAGTTACTGGTATCTGTTCCTAGCTGGGCAAGTATATAAACTCACCGAATGCAAAAATAAACATTCCATCAGACAACAGGTAAAGTAAGAAACAGAGAGCAAGAACACAAATGTCAGGTGCAACAGAGAAGAAAAAAAGACCATTCCATAGCTAGGCTAGCTTACAAATTTGATATTGTACCTCACTGATTTTCTTTTACACTTGCAAGATCTTAGTCTTTCTAATCCAAATTCTTTCCAAGATAATTGAACAGCTCAAAGCGAGAGGGTGTAAATTACGACAAACTAGCAGTCAGTGCAGTCAATCTAACACATAAATGTACAAGTTTGTCCTCAAATCGCCAGTACAAGTCAAGCATCTGAACCGCATAACTTGTACTTGAAATCAAGAGAGTTTCATCATGAACCACATAAACTATTCCTCTGCTAGTTCCCACACATACAGCCATGATCACTTAAAGAGTAGCATCTCAACCATTATCTTCCAAACCCATTTACTAAGAAGATGCTAAATTTTTTTTATTTTTAGAGATAAATGAAAAGGAAAAAGGAGTACTATAATAACTCTGTCTTGTACTCTAAAGCAGCTTAAGAATAAACAACAAACACATCAACTCCAATCATTTCAAGATAAGGTAGAAAATGTGTTCACCTTTTTTTACAGAGCTGTTGCATTCCAGCAAACAAACAAGAACCACAAGTAGGGGACCGATTAAGACACACAAATAATTATAAATAGACAAGAATTATATAACTACTCAAATACAGCAACTGAGCTCATTCCCTTCCAGTCCAAAACCACAAAATTCATCTTCCATCTACTGAATTTGTTTATGTCCACGACATCATTTTCAGCTACTTGTTTCCTCACCTAATCAGTGAAAAGCAAATAAATATCATTTATACATTCATGTGTTCATCAACCCCACAAAATGGCCACTACAAGATGCTTACCTACTTGGTATAATAAATATGAAAACATAAAGTCTTCTATCTTACATATGATTGTGACTAGATTTACCTACACCCTTTTTAATATGGAATAATTCTTATGTCCCTTTCTCCAAATTACATCAAAAGAGAAGTGATAAAGAAAAAACACACACGTAAACAGCACTAGGTGATTTTTCCTATCGGTTTAAGCCTCGATAGACAAAATTACACCGTACCTAGTGGAATAGTCGAGTTGTGCAAAAACTAATAGACAAAATTACACCGTACCTAGTGGAATAGTCGAGTTGTGCAAAAACTAACCCCGAGACCAACGTAATTGAAAAACACACACCAAAAAAAGGCATTAGGTGATTTTTTCTATCCCCTTAAGCCTCGGTAGATGGAGTTAACACATACCCACTGGAATAGTTGAGTTGCGCAAAAACCGACCCCAAGACAAATGCCACTTACACACACACACACACAACTATTTAATGGCCTAAAAAAATGTTATTTCTCAAAGAAAAAGGGGGATGGGGGGGTGTAGTTGGTACATTGTATGGAAAGTTATGGTCCCCCATGTTAGGGTTACATTGGAATCTACACCAAAAAGAAGAAGACAGACTTTTCCATGCTTAGAGCTATACTTCTACTACAAACTAACAAAATCACTCTTTCCCAAGAAATGTGAGAAAACGACATCGTTTATTCAGTTAACTTCGTAAATGCTGCACAACTTTAGCTCCCAATACTCTGAAAAAAAAAAAAACCACCCATATCCTATAAAAATATTCCAAGAAAATGGTGATCATCACCCAGAAAATTTTTCCTATATTACTGAATCTTTGAGCTAAAAAAAGCAGACTGTATTATTCTTTCGGAAACAACCTCTCGACCTCTCTCGATGTAGGGTAACGTCTGCGTACATCTCACCTCCTCGAACCTCACTTGTGAGATTATACAAAACACACATTTTATAAGAAACCAAGTAGGAAATAATAAACAGCCAAAAGGGTGTCTGAAACACTTCAAGATTTTCAATAATATGCAAATTTTGAGCAAATCTGTGTCACTAAAAATGGCTAAAAACACCAAAAAAAAAAAAAACCATAGCAGATGAAACAACCTAAGAAAAGGGTGTTTGAAACTCATAAAAGTTTTCCATATTACCCTGTTTTGTGTATCGGGCTGCTCTTTTTTATACAAGATTTAAGCTAACAAGAATGATTTTATAAATAGTAACAATAAGAAACAAGAACCCAGTTCTTTGGAATAAATAGTTACACTTACTTTCTACTAAATCAAGAATCCACTTTAAAAATGGAAGCTTTAAACAAACAAGAATTCATTCCCTTAATCTGTTTCTCTAAATATGGAAAAAACTTTAAAACAGTAAAAGCAATAATAAGAAAAGAAAATGATTTAACTTGGTAAAGAAGAAAAGAGAGCTAACCTATTATGTTATGTGATGATAAGAGAGAAAAGTGAAAGGCCAATTTTCTTAGGGGAAATATTGGGGAGCTTTTACTTTACCAAATGAAGAAAAAAGAGAATGGATATACAGTGTATAGACTGTATAGTGTGGGGTGACTGGTGAGTGACTGTGTGTCAGTGAGAGAAAGACAGTGTGTGAGCTGTGTGTGAAGGGATAGAGGCATAAGGCATTATACTATGTGTGTGTGGTTTTATCACAAGAGAGTGAATTTTTTCGGGTCGGTATCTGTTTTGGAACTCGACTAATTCTGATTTATTCGGTAAGTCATAATTAGAGTAAGATGTTAAATGTCAAAGGCGATTGTTTTTTCACGGTTTGAACACGAAATTTTTAGTTATGGTTTACACGATTATAGAGTAAGATGCTTCGTATCGTAGTTCTATCTTCATAGGTCGAACATTAGTTAAGAATTGAAGTATATTTATCTCTGTTTTAATAGTTTACAGTATTTGGTAGTCCTAAATAAAACAGACACATCTTTGTTTGACCTCCAAAGGAAATTGCTTGTAACTCAAAAGAATACGGACAATATCTCTTTTAGGGCAGAGTATTCACGTCAAAGCCTTTCTTCTTCAATTTTGTTCTTTTATTTTTCATGTATATTAAACTTTCATCACCTTCTCTTTAATGGTCGTAAAGTTTGGGCACGTAACTCGATGGATAATGAGCTTACTTTATTGTTCAGTTTAAGTCGTTTAGACTCTTAAACAAATCTATTTTGGTTATATAATTTAATAATTTCAACTCAGAAAGAAAGGCTACTTGAAAAACTTCAAATTCTTTCAATTGAAATGCATACTTAAACAAAAGTTTAACTTCTATTAATATTACTCCTTACATTCCATTTTATATGTCATAGTTTGACTCGGTACGAAATTTAAGAAATAAATGAAGATTTTTTAAACTTGTGGTCTAAAAGATATTTGTGTGGTTGTAAATCATTTCATTAATGACAAAATTGTAATTTTGAGGTCAAATTGTTACCAAATTTAGGACCCATTTGTCCATAGATAATTTTTTTTCTTTTCAAAAATAGTTTTTGAATAATCAGCCCTTTTTCAATTTTTTCAAAAAACTACTTTTTCTCTACTTACAAAACTTTAACTTTTTTACAAGTTAAATTTATGTCCAAACACAACTTCAACTTCCAAATACAATTTTTCAACTTAACTTCAAAAACCTTTTTTTCAAATAATTTTTGGTATTTATGGTCAAACGACTATTTAGAATGCTGTCGTTCTTTCCGAACATACTAATACGAAAAATGTTGCTACATACATGTAAATTAATTCCTACTCTAAAACTCTGTTAAAAGTAAAAAGTAAATACAAAACGATTTGAATATGAATGAGTTCAAGTATTAACGAAGGATAAAAATAATTAAATTGAACATTTTTCGTTTTATTTTAGTAATTTTAATGTGGATATAAGTTAAAAATGTGATGCGTGGATGGTTGGAGGTGCAAACTGTCCAACTATTTGTTGACAGCTTTTTCTGTCACATTGAGCTTTTTTTGGCTGTTTTTTCTTGGCATTTCCTCTTTTTCCACAAATGGATTTCTCTGTTTTTAGTATTGTAATATGTTATATTTACGATGTTCAAATGCCTTTTTTTTCTATCTTAAATTTCATATCAAGTTAAACACTACCACATTATATTGGGTAAAAATTGGCATGCTATGTATCACCTCGGTAACATAATCTGATGGTGACCGAGCACATGATGACAAGCTGTAAACCGGAGCAAACGATTGAGCTGCCGAGGCAATCACCGAGGTCATTATCGAAGGCGAGCCGCAAACTGTGCTTCGGTGACACACACACCTCGATCGAACAACAAGGTCACATCACCGAGGTCATATCTTTGGACCTCGGTGGAACACCTCAGTTTTAGCGGTTCAGCAGCCCACTACTTCAGCCCACTAACTTCAATAAATGCTTAGGACGTGGGTTTGGCCGCTAACTAGTCGTGAGGAACGTGGATCAAGCCCTTGTATCTATAAATAGCACTTCATTTTATATTGTAATTATTCAGAAATACTTACAGAAACTCTAGTAAAATTTGCACTCACAGTTATATATTGAAATCACGTTATTTTCTCGCATTTTCGCTTATTCTTAGCATTATCTTGACTTTGATACGAAGATTTGTTTGTATTCTTATCCAAATTCGATCTGTGATCCTAAACTGATTTAGGCCCATACACACATAAATTGAGACAAAGAAAATATAATTTAAATTTATATATAATAAGTATATAATCTTGGTTTAATAATTTCCGGTCCCGCACGACACTATTTTTATTTTGTTACATTAGGAGCCATTTAAACATAAGAAAAAGTATTTTTTTTTTCATTGTTTGGTTATATATACTTTTAATAAATTAAAAGGCTATTGAAAGCAGTAGTTATGAGTCTTTAATAGTATGTCCAAGTTCCACCTTGAATTTGAGAAAGTTGATTCTTTAATTCTCCTAGTACTTATAATTAATTTCATTTATTTCAATCCTAGTACATTAATTAATTCCCTTGATTGTACTTGTCTTAACTGAAAAAATAGGACACTTACATCTGTTAAAAATTAAAATGTTCAAACCACATATTTCAATCATTCGACACGTTCTTAAATCTTTTCTTAGTCAACTTTACCTTTTTCGATATAGATACCTCCCATAATCTTCCTTGTTTAGCAACTAAGCAAAGATTAATTAATACTCTCTCCGTTTATTCTTAGTTGTTGATTATATCGACAAAAAAAAATCAAATAATTTGGACCTAAGAAAAAATACCGAAAAATCATATAAAATGGACCGGAAGGAGTAACTTTTACTCCATTAATCTATTTTAGCAAAGTAAGAGATAATTAATGATTTTTTTCCAGTAATACGTTTTTTAATAAGTAATTATTTCTCTAACCATAATCAATTTTAAACTTTCAAAATGACAATCAATAATGATAATATAGTAAAATAGACACTTTATAATAATTTCTTTAACTGTAGTACAAAATTTAAATTAGACAAGTATAATGGATGGAGATAGTGATTTACTTATAGTATTCAATTTCAACATAGTAAGATGCCTGCAGATTTGGTTTTATGGTCCAGTATAATTATGCTTTAATTTACAAGATAACATTTACACGAAATCATTGATAAAATAATATAATTTTTTTTTTATAAAAATGTTACTCACTCTGTTTTTAAAAAAATAAACTCATTTGACACTTTAAACGAAGTTTAATAAAGAAGGAAAAACTTTTGAAACTAATCGTCTTTAATATTTGTGTGATTATATATCATTTTATTATGTAAAATCAACCTTCCTTCGGAAAAATAAAATATACATTAAAGAATAAAGAGAAAACGAAAGTTGTATTTATCGACGTGTATCGAGTATGTACATATTGACATTAAATAATAGATTATAAAATCAAATGAACTATAAAATATTCAGTTTGAGCATGCAAGTGCTATTATAAAATAAACAAGTTGAACCACTTGATAGTTGGAGGAGTAATAATTAAGTATAAAAGACTACAACTGCTAAGTTAAACTCTTTTAAGATGAAAATTAATAAATTAATAGTACTTTAACAGACAAGTTGGAATGGGGAGATTTATATAATATGGTGTTCAGGTATTGTGATTTTTATTTGATTAAAGTTGAAAAGATGGGCAACTTAGTAGTGCCTTAATTGTTAAATCAAGAGTTTATCTGTGATAATTATGTATTAATTATAAAAAGATTAAACAATTGATTAGCACCACCTAAGGTAACTGTTAATATTTTTTTTTTAAATTAAAATTTTAAATCTATGATCTGGTTCTGACATTTATACTTAGTTAATAATGGCAGCCACGTGAACTTTACTTGATTACATTTCTCTGTTTAGTAAAATGTACTTTTGTAATCAATAGTCCTAATAACTTCGTGTTGTCTACATATTAACCATTGAGTCAAACCATTAGGAAATCATTTTTGTTGACTGATATTCAAACACTGAAAAATAATTATTTATACATGGTTTTTATTTTGTGTTGTGTTGTCTATATTTCTTTTCGTCCGCACTTAATAGTTGTTTTGGAAAACTGCCCCGATAAGTTTAATGAATAAATTTTGGACGGAAATGTCCTTGTGAATCTCTTGGCCACTCTTTATTTGTATATACTTGCCTTTTGAAGCTCCTTGAATCTTACATTCTCTCAAAGATACTGTCGTCCGGAGAACACTTGATTGTTAGTGATGTCAAAAAGCCAGCCCCTTCCAATCTCTTCCTTTATTTTTCCCAGATGCCCTTAATCTCTTGCCTAAAATACAGCACTTGCAAATTACTAACTTGAAGTCTTGATCTCGTGCCAACATGAAGTATTTTGCTAAACCATAGTTAAACGGAAGCGAACTCTCAAAATCACCCACCATGGAGGGCACATAGTGATTTTTTTTTAAAAAAAAAAAAAAATTGAGAAGTTATTTTGATCAATAACCACATTCTAGTGTGAAAAATGAGAAGTAGTCAAGATTTGCAAAGTAATAGATATACAAGTTATAACCCTTTATTTCAAACATGTGGGACATCCGTTTTCTTCTCTATTGTTGTTTGATGCCAAGATGAAGAGAACAAGGTATTGCTTAGTTCCCCCAACAAAAATTATTACATACTAATCAAGCTAGATATACAATCAATGAAACTTTAATTGTAATTAGTGAAAAGTGAAAATCTTAAAGCTTATACAAACAATAAGCTTAGATGTCACTAATAAAGAATTCAAACTAAAAAAGCCTAACCCTAGGAGCTCCAAATTTATTTCATGGAACTTGAACTAACATAGTTAACTACTCCAGAAAAAAATCATGAAGTTTGGAGATCGACAAATTCACTATCCCACAAAAAAAATTATGACGTTTGGAATTTAATGCTTCAAACTAAAATACGGACCTTTTATTTATAAAATTCAAATACTTATCATGGAGTTTTGAACTCTGCGATAATAAATATGGAGTTTAGTTCAAATTCACGTCTTTTTCTTATAAACCAGGATTTTGTAGTTACAAACTCTTAGTTTTTAAACTACAAACTCCATGTAATTATACTGAAGTTGGGCTGTGTAGTTTGCACAATATCCTCCCCATTTTAAAGTGTAGCTATTCATCTATTGATTTGAAAATATCCAGCTATTACTCGTAGCTCAAAAAATGGCTAACACTCAAAAATTTCACGAATTTGAGCGAGGCTGATTTACAGAAATAGTACACTTTTTGTGGCACCCGATCAAAGGTTTGACTACCGTAAGGAAAGTCTTACAAAAATAACCCTCATAAGAAAGTTCCTGGCCTGGTGATCGCCAAATCTTTTTAATAGAGTCGCCAGGAGCTTCTGTCTGGTGATCGCCAACAACTATTCCCGATGAAAATATTTGTAAGACTTTTCTTGTGTGATCAAATTGTAGCAGCAGCGTCAGAAGTGTCTATTTTTGCAAAAAAACTTTTGGTTTATGACCTTGGTGAAATTGGGAAGCAGCCCATTTTGGCAATAGAATGATGGGTCAGGAAGATGAGCTGAGAGGTTAAATGTTGACGGGGTACAGCTCAAAACAATTTTGTGCAAAATAGACACATGTGTGTTTCTGTCACAATTTTGGCCTCGATCAATAACAAGTTGATGAGTAAAAGATGTACGACCTTTCTTATTGGGGTCAAATCCATAAATTTGCCCAAAGGAGAAGTGGACAAACAGCATAAATTTATATTTTCTTAACATTTTTAGTCATTTATTGGCGCACCGTTGTAGCGGCTAGCTATTTTGCCTAGCTTCATCAAACCGGTAGGGTTGAACTTCAAGCTAAACTAAGCTAACTTCAATCTCTTTTGATTTGAAGTTAAATACTGTTATTCTCTCTTTCTTGCTTTTTCTCTTTTGCTTCAACTTCAAACCAAATATTTGAAATTAATTTAATGTTGAGCATAACTCCACACTTCTAGTATGAATCTGTCTCATTTCTTGATCAACAAACTTAAGTTGAGTAAACTTCAAATCATGAACTGAAATTGAATACATAACTTCAATCTTGATGGCTGAAAATGGATGGGTCCACATGAAGCAACTTTTAAAAAGTGGCTAAGAGTTAAATGAAACAGGTAAAGTAGGCTGCGCAACGAAAAAAATTACAAAAATTAGTCAATGATCATATAGTGGTCCGATTCATTTTAGTCATTGTTGAATTGTATCGACCTTTGAGATAAAATCACCTAGATAGGATGATTGAGATTTCTCCATCTTTGATAAATACTTTTTATTTGACGACTAAGAATGAAAAAAGTAACTACTACTACTTGATACGGAGCACTTTATCCCTTAATGAGCATGACTAAATATTACTAGTACTTATCTATTATGCATAGATAGGTTTCCAACTTCAATAAAACTTTGAAGTTTATAAATCTTCAAGAGGTATTAGAATGCTACTCTTTGTGGAAGGGCTACTCCTTTTCCTCATTTTCTAATTTCTTTTCTTTGTAGTTTGTACTCCCATAGAAATACAAAAACTAACAGCTTATTTGGATGGTTGTAACCCATGGTATAGTATTGTATTGTTACCATGGGTACGGCGTTTGTTTTGATTGTTTCTCTAATTAATATTGTATGGTATCGTTAAATTCATGGTTATGTAACCATGAAAACTGTCACTTTATGTAAAGATCGATTTAGTGGGATCGCGTCGTTACCTATTTTTCTTACCCATCATGCCCTCACTTATTATTTAATATTCCAATTTTACCCTTTATCTTATTTTCAATTATTAAACTACGGTAAACAATACAGTCTATCCAAACATTGTACAACACAATACGATACAGTATGCCATTCATGCAGCTTCTTCCTCTTATTCTTCCCGAATAGGACGGAAACGAGAAAATGTTAGACCCAGGACGAGGCTACTGCCACTGGAAGGTTAAATATATGGATAGTCTTCTTATTAATGAGGAGTGATCGACTTGGTGATTATAATAGATGCCACTACTTATTATTCTTTTTGCGGACACTTGCAAAACCTGTGATATAGAGAAGCATATAGAAAAAGTTTGACAGTACATATTGAAAAGAAAGGTTTTATGGTAAGTGATAGTCGATCATTCACTAAGTGAAGAAAGGGCCGTTTCTATCTATTCTAGTTGAACTGGAACTCGGCTCCACTAAAGCAAAACCTTCGATAAACAGCGCATATGGACTTTGAGACATGGAGCGCAGGAAAGAAAACCATACGATACATACAATATAACACATTATGAAACGGGTAACAACCATCCAAACGGAGTGTAATTCTTTTGTCATTTCAACTAGAGTAGCTAGCTAGCTAGGCTTTTCTTATCTAGTTTTTTCCACACTATATGTTCTCTTTGATGATGGTGTATGTGAACTTTTTTCTTTTGTTTTTGTAGAAAGAAGGGACCATTTCTTTGATATATTCTTTTAGATGGAATTATGTCATTGTAGCTTGTAACTAATAAACGTAATAATTAGCAAATACAATTGCACTCACCATTCTTTTGTGACGATAGATTTATTGTAGTAATGTACTATAATATAAGCAATAGTAGTGCATTAAAATGAGACTTCTAGCTAATAACATATAGGGTCTGCATGGAAACATACATTAGCAGCTAAGTCTTGATGAGTATCCTGCAAATTATACCCTAATAAAGGGTGTTAACTCTAATCCCATAATAAAGGGTGTGAACTCTATGATACAACTTTGATCCTTAGTACTAGTAGGTATTTACATACAGCGTCCCTTGAACCAAAAGAAATTCAATATCACTAGCGGGCTTTGGACTTTAGTAACGCATTTTAAAGTAAAAATTTCGTGCAGGGCCTGTTTGGCGCGCGTTAATTGATTTGTAGCCGTCAAAAATAAATTCGCTGAGAAATAGCCACCTCCGGACAAATCCCAGTATAAATACTGGGAAGCTTCAATAAACTAACCCCAGTATAAAATACTTGGGCTTTGAACGAGTTTTGTTCAAGGCCCAGCATTTTGTTATGGGACTTCGTATAAAGCTTCAGTCCCATAACAAAATGCTGGGACTGTGAACAAAACTCGTTCAAAGCCCCAACATTTTGTTATGGGACTGAAGCTTTATATATAAAGTCCCATAACAAAATACTGGGGCTTTGAACAAAGAACAAAACCTTTGTTCAAAGCCCCAGTATTTTGTTATGGGACTAGTCTGGGGTGTTTATCCAACGCTAATGGAGCTTAAGTGTGCGCGCGAATTTTTGGCTATTCTTCAATGAATTTGGAAACGGTGGATAGTCCCCAATGAGCGCGTCCAAAAATGGCTAGTGATCAAAATTTCCCAATTTTAAACCCATGCAGACGTAGACTAGAGCGGACAATATCACTAGCAGACTTGGACTGTTACAGATAGTATTAGAGCCACTCCATATCAACCTCGTCGATACTGTTACATTTTAACTATGTAGTTTTGCCATGATTGATACTCTCACACAAAAGGTGAAAAAGTGATATTCATTCAAAGTAAGAATTTAGACCAAAGTTGTACTTTGGATCAAAAGAGTAGGACAATGTTTTCAATTGCATTGCATCAGTTTCAGTCCAAAGATTCAACAAAGCAATCAAAAGTAGTAGCACACGTAAAAGAAGGATTCTTAGTAATTATAGTTTTAAGATCATCATCATTATTAGGTATCTCTTTCTCAATTATACCATTACACACTACTCACTCTTCCCTAGACTCCTAATTGAAATCATTACTCACCCCTTGTCCCTCGTTATTAACAAACTTAATCATTCAATTAACTTTACTAATTTAATTAATTTTACTCTTACATCCTTTTAGCTAATCTATTCCACCAATTCACCGATGCAACTTTTCATCGAGCTTGAAATTTTTTTTTCGTGGTTTTTTGTGTTCTTTATGTTTTCTCTAGGCATCTGATCCGGTTAACTTGAATTCGTAACGTTTTGATTTCTAGTCAAAGAATGACGACGTTTTTCTTTATAGTAGATTTATCCGATGCAAATTCAAATTAATATGTTGCTATTCACATAAGTGCTCTTGATACGAGAGTTTATAAGAATGAATTGCTAAAAACACTCAATGGTCAAAAAATCAGTTATATTTTTTTCTTCTCCTGTAATTATGTTAAATTTTGAAAATAATCTTATTGTACAGTCATAATTAATTAGAGAAAGGCTACGTCTCTCATGGTGTTACTCCCTCGTGGAACTGTTCATGTAAATCTCACATATATTTTGCCTTCAAGTAAAGAATATACATGGTGGAGTGCGTGGAAATATAAAGATGAGTTACCACCAACTGATGTGGTGTAGCGGATGGAGCTACTCTCCCTTAACCAGAGGTCTCGAGTTCGAGTTCTGTATATGAAAAAAATCACTCCCTCCGTCCCAAATTAGTTGACGCTTTAGCAAGATTCATTTGTCCCAAATTAGTTGACGCTTTAGGATTTCAAGACTATTTTTGTCAATTCTTTCCAACTATACCCTTAATAATTAAAAGAATTCTCAAGAAAATTTAATAGTCAAACATTAAATAAGGGTAACATAGTAAAATACACACTCTATTTAATGATTTTCTTAATGAACGTGAAAAAGCTAAAAGTGACAACTAATTTGGGACGGAGGGAGTATATATATATATATATATATATATATATATATATATATATATATATATATATATATAAAGATGAGTTATGAGTAGTAGCCATGGGTAGAATGATGCCTCGAGGCATGGTCATTTGGAATTTTCTCATCAAGTGGAGACTAATAATTATCATCATTTTAGTTGTGAGTCTTGTGACCCTGCAAAGCCCCATAATTTCACTATGTTTTGCATACTTATTATGAATCATATAATATACATGAAACTCATTGATGGTTCGTCATTTAGGCTGACATACTTATATAGTTGGCCCCATTTTCCTTCCCCACATTCCGTCCTTCCCTTCGGTAATTAATTTAAATGACAGCTCGGTGCACAAAGTATCCCGCATTCGCATGTTCTGGAGAAGGACCCCACCCCAAAAAGTGTAATGTAGCAGCCTAACTTTATGCAAGTATAAGTAGCTGTTTTCAAGGCTTGAATCCTTCAGTAATTAACTTGCCACCTTTAAAAGCCAAATTTGAATTACAACGACCATAGGATAAATTATAGTTATTTCGAGTTTTATGTTTATTAAGCATTCAAAATTTAAAGAGTAAGTTAATTATAGGGCTAGTTATGTTCTTTGCACTAACAAATCTATATACATATTTAACACTGCTATATATCGAGTTAATTAAGTTACTAATAATAACATATATTACTCCTAAACGGTTTATAACACGATGTGATAATCTAGAAATAGAGCATCTAACATGTCCCTATAAAAAAAAAATTGTATTAGTAGTATAAAAATTCTATATATATATATATATATATATATATAAATCTAATTATAATATCAAAGGTTCATGTAGTGTCCTCCATTCATTTCTCACTCTTGTGTTAGGTTAGACATTGAATTCCAATAATTTATTACTTGAAGAGTTTCATAGGGAGAGTCAATTATACTTCTCCAACACTACACACTAAACTATAGTATAAATTTATTCAAAATTCCAACTTTAACGAGATAATAATGATATTTTCTAGAAGGGTAACAACGCCCATGCTGTTAAATCTAATTAATTAAACCCAGTGGCGGATGTAGGTGTCCATTGCGGGTTCGGTAGAATCCAGTAGGTTCGACGCAGACAATGTATTTATGTTAAAAAAATTATTAAATATATGTTAAAATTAAGTTAAGTATCCAGTTACTTGCACGTAATATCGTTTTTCAAAAATTTAGAACCCATAAGATTAAAATTCTAGATCCGCCTCTGATTAAACCATATACTACCTACCAATACCATAGACGAGGCATTTGTATATTGATTAATTATCGTGAATTTGGTTTAATAATTCTACCAATCTCAGGTTGCCATTTCTTTGCTTGAGTGGCATCTCATGTAACTTACTATGCTTTTGATATGTAATTTACTTTACGAGTAAGCAATGGTTAGTAGACACAAAAAGAAAGTGGAAAGAAAACAAAATTAAAACCAAACAAAGATAGGGAAAAGAATAATGTAATACGTAAGAAGAAATATGTATTTTATGTCATTTCCATTTAGGTCCGATTCGGAAAGTAATCCTACCGTTCATCTCTGTTGATATAAAATGACATAATACTATCAAATGCGAAGGCAATTGAAAGTATTTTTAGGATCGATTTAGGTATTATCTTTATGTGAACTTCGTCTAAAATTAATTTGAATATATGTATGTTAAACTGATTAAATAATTACTCCATAAAATAACGTCACCAACCATGAAATAGGATGGTGTTTGATGCTATTCTACCCAACCACATTATTTCAACTTAGGTTGGTGTAATTTCTAAATTGTTGAAACAATATTTTATCTTTGTGATATATTGCATGACTATTTTAGTGAACGATCATTATTACTTGAATGTAGGATAAAATATAAAATGACTCGAGGTTTTATGTAATGTAACCAAATTAAAGCAGTAGTAGGTTGCCATTTTGGAAAGAAACAATCAATTGAGGTAACATTGAATTATGAACTATAAATATGAGAGGACACCCTATAAAGTTGTTGGTAATATTTTTATTTCCTTAGATAGAAATACTTCTTGCTCTTTTAAGAATTTCATGTTTTTTCCAATGTGTCAATTAATTGACAACTCAAGTCGGTGATCCATTTATCTTTTAGTTCAAATTATATGAATTGAGAATGTAAACAATATAGATAACCATATCAGCGGGGACAAAATGAGAAATTAATGGAACAACGTACCAAAAAATTTAAAATGCCATACTTGAGATCTGAACTTATGAGTTGTGAATCGGATCAATTGTTGAATCTTTTTTACCGCTACATTAATAATATATTTTCTTGTGTCAACGAGATTCATTTATTTTTATTTAATTTGCACAATATAATTTTTCAACGGAAGGAGTTCAACTAGTTTAGCTCCGCCACTGCATATAAGTTGCAATCATGTCACCTATTAGCTACTTATACATATAAATATTTGGGAACCATTCTTTACTATAAAAAATTTGCTATCACTAATTAAAATTCACAGATAGAATAAAAAAAATCTTTATACTTTCATGGTCTGTAACTTAAATCTTTTCACTTCTAAGGTTCCTTTCCAGTTTCTTTTTTGGTTTATATATCATAATTGAAAGTTTGAATTATTTTTATCCTGTAAAGTGACAAGTCTTTAATAATTCAACAAAAGAAAATGAAAGACTACTTTTCCACAGGAATAATATTCCGTGGGAATTTCGACAATTGACTTTTTTTTTTTCCCTTAACCAACTTTTTGAAAAATTTAAGCCAAGAAACTTTAGTGGGAATGTAAATGCTATGTTTAATATTATGCTAGAAATTTTTAAATTTTTATTTTTATTTTTATAAATCATGTTGAATATTAACAGTGCTAAAACAAACTGATTAACACCGCGATGTTCATACAAAACATATGTGTATGACATTAAGCTACAAAATTAAAAGATGTTAAATATTATAAGTTCCATGTTTGCAATATTAAAAGTAGTTAAACTCGTAATTCTTCAACATATTTTCCTACATAGGTAACACAAGAGTAAAGAATACACAATAAGGCAACCATAATCAAGAAACTATTGAAATTTGAACTCGTTAATTTACGATTTGAAAGATGATTGATCGTCACATTAGAGACACGAGAGAATTAAACAATGAAATTGTAATTTTTATGTGTTTGAACTTTGCTCGTATACTATGTATAGATGTCTCCGAGCTTTGATAACAGAGTCTCTGAATAAATAAACTTGAACAAAGAGAAATGAATGCAAAATATTCCTATAGCGATCACTGATAATTTGAGGGGATGCAACTGATTTATTATTCACAATCATTTTATTATACCGAAGGATCGAGAAAGAAGGAAAGAAAATACGAACTTACGATAGTCGAACCTACATCGTATACTGTAAGATTTCTTCTATCGGTACTACTAAACTATAAACCGTAGAGGTAGGCTTGAGCATCGAGCGAGCGAGCCGAGCCGAGTTTTGTATCATACGGAATCGAGTTCGAGCCCAAGCCGAGCTCAACCGAGCTTTGCTAGAGTTTGATCGAGCTCGAGCTAAAATACATTCGAACCGAACCGGGAGGTTAGATTGGAAAAAAGGGAAAGAATAAAAAAAAGGCAAGGAGAGAATTGATTAGAAAGGAGGAAAAGTTGCGTACACGGTCAATACTACTCATTATATTTTCATCAAATGGACCCTTTCTTACGTGTAATTAAAGTAGTGGCCACATAATATAACTATTAAACCTCACACCCACGAACAACAAACAAAACACAGTAAAACATTTAAAGAAAAATCTATAGATACAACATATAGATACAGAGAAAAAGAGGGTGGTTAGGGGGTAGTTAATAGTAGGGGGGTGGGGTAAAACCCTGAAGGGCATGGAAGTGTTGGCCATGCTGAGGCAATTAATTGGACATTTTCAAGAACTATTACAACTCTATGGTTCTTCACCTTCTTCTTATTTTCATCTTCAATCTCCACCACTGTTACAACTCCCAAGGTTTGATTTTTTTTACTTTTTTGGCCACTTGAGTTTTTGGCTATTTTTGCAATTTTTGCAATTTTGTGTGTATTTTGTTCGAGTTGTGGAAACAATTACTGATTTTTAGGTTAGGCTGCGTACATCACATTACTATATGGTGCGGCCCTTTCCCGGACCTGCCTGAACGCAGGATGCTTTGTGTGCCGGGCTGTCTAGTAGTGTGTTCGATCTGTTTGATTGAATGGTGTTTAATAATGAATTCCCACTTGTGAAATGAGCTTGTTTTTAAGTTTCTTTGAGTTTTTTGGTGTAAAGGTTTTAACTTTATGGTTTTTCTGTGTAAATGGTGTTTGATATTGAAATTGCCACTTTGTGAAATGTGCTTATTCCTTACTTTGTTTGAGTTTTTTTTGGTATAAAGGTTTTGACTTTACCTTTGTAAATGGTGTTTAATATTGAAATTGCAACTTTGTGAAATGAGCTTATTCCTTACTTTCTTGGGGTTTTTTGGTGTAAAGGTATTGACTTTATGATTAATGGTGCTTGATATTGAATTCCCACTTTGTGAAATGTGCTTATTTGTAACATTCTTTGAATATTTTGATATAAAGTTGAAAACTTTATATTTATTTTTTTTGTGATTACTGGTGTTTAATATTGAATTCCCACTTTGTGAATGTGCTTATTTCTAACTTTGTTTGAGTTTCTTTGTGTAATGTTTCAACCGATTTTACCGAGGGTTATGGGTATTCCTTGTTCTATTTCCTTTGTGGATGTGTTGCATTTGCTGTGTTGATACATTTGGGATTTGGGAAATGATATTGTTTGGTTAGTATTTTGTTTTCATGTTAGGTGGTTGTTGATACTCTGGTTGCTCTTATAAGTGATCCTCAGCACTATCAAATTGGTAAACTTTAGGGTCTTGAAGGTTGGCCTATTGCGTTGCTCTAGTGAAGAAACTTTATTATATTGAATGAATACTCAAATGTCATTCTTCCATTATGGATGTTTAAATATTGAAGAGCTAAGAAATCCAGTCAGCCTTAACTTTTTGTATTGAAACAGCTGGTGGATAGGCAGCCAACGAGTGAGGCTGATGGTCTTTTCTACTGATTAAAGCTAGTCGCTTAGTAGTAATGCAAACAGTTGAAACAATACAGATTGGCCTAGGATTGTTTGCCATACCCACCAGAGAAAGAACATACTACACTGTCTTGTTGTAATTTTCAACTGTGCAAGCCCCATGCTCTATGTTTTGCAACATGAGAAGTTCGAGGACATCTTTTTGAGCTTAAATTTTATCTTTTTAAGAAAGAGTTTTTGCTATTTAGCGAAGTAATAATTATTTGATCTACTGTCAATAGTGTCTTTGCTAGTTGGAGAAAGAAAATAAATTTGAATACCTTCAAAGACTGGTAAAATTGGGATGAGTTACTGGTCTTCTGTCAGGATTGTCTGCTAGTTTAAAATATGACTATTAAGAGCTATTTGTTTATCTGAATTTTCCTATCATTTGTGTAATGTAATGTGGATCTATTTGTTTTCTAATTGTTTTCTTAATGATGTAATGTGTATGTGAGTCGTGAGATTTTCCTGTTGACATGTTGATTGCCTGTTAGAAACCCATATCTCAAACAAATTCATGTACCGGGATGAGGAATAGATAGCTTAATTTCTTCCTCCTTTTGAGCCTGCTGCATTCTCATTGCAAAGTAAACTTATGGGAATACATGAAAGTTCAAGTTTTTTTTTTTTTTTTTTTTTGGGGGTTAACATAAGCCCATGGAGGCCTAAGTTCTACTCCGAACAACGGAGGCCTAAGTTCTACTCCAAACAACGGTGAGGATGAGTAGAACTCGAAGTTGAAACTCAGTTTCAATTGGAAGATAGAATAGATTCTACAGAAAGCAACTATACCATCTTTAAATTATTTATTTTGAGAGTGAATATCCTCTTAAAATTATTGGAGCCTATATCTGGATGATGCTTTTCGTGTTAGTTGAAGATGGTTTCATGCTCTATCTTGTGCGGCATCAACCCTATAATTGAGGTTTCTTGCATTTTTGTGGCAGAATTATCTGCATTTGAACACTTTCTCCTTTGAGTAACACCAACTGGTGTGGTCTAGAATAACCAGAAGTATTTGAAGCTGGTATAGGGATTTCATACGACATCTCTGTAATAGGTGAAGTAGGCATATCATTCTGCATTGAATTAGCTGGAATATTCACTTGTCAAGACTTGCTGTTATCTTCTGGAGATATGTAAAGAATAACTAAAAAATTGCTTTAATTGGGCTTATGTCCAGATATTTTCAAGTTACTATGTAAGGTATCTCTCACTCTTAGAGTGAAGCTTTGTCCTCTATGAAACAACTAAGATGGACTGTGCATTATTTTGCATATCGGTCAAACTAGCCATAAAGGTGAATAATGGGGGAAACAAATCAGAATTTGTTGAGATTATGGAATATGAGAAAGTTCTCTATGTTCGGTATTCTCTTAGTCTTGATGGTAATCTTATAAGTTAAGTAAGCTTGTAAGAATGGAAATTCGTAAGTTAAACGAGCTAGTAAACTAGAGCTTTCTCTCTAGTTTTCCAGAGGTTGATATAGTTGCAGGACCTATATTTACCTGCCCGAATCTTCTCAATCACATTTAGCATTTTGGATAGAGCTGATGCTGTGCCTGCGTTATTTTGCCTAGTTCCTTTGACGTGATTCTCTCAACAATATACTCTATTTATTCACGTGTGTCTATATTAAAACACACTAGAACTACTACTAAAATCAATGGTATTTATTGAGGGTCAACTTGTTGTGATTTTCAATCTCTTTTCAGTTTCTCATTTTGATATTGATTTCATTGATTGGCTGCATAATTGCAATATTTGAATATTTTGCTTCTCTGCAAATATGTAACGAACCAGTAGCGCATTTGTGCAGATGTTATGTTCTGAATCTTGATGAAAAGTCTGCTGAAGACAGTTGCTACAATATCATCATGACTGCGGGAAAATCTGAAAATCTTAAGATGTTGGAACCTGGGAAGCCTCCACCAAAAAAGAAAGCTCGAAAGGAGAGGAATCGGGGAAAAGTGACTGGAACTTCGTGCTCCATTGAGAATTTGGATCAGGAAATTTGGAAAGATTTTCCTGAAGACCTATTTGAAGTTCTTGTTGCAAGACTACCCATTGCCACTTTTTTTCGCTTCAGATCAGTCTGCCGCAAATGGAACTCGATGCTGATGTCACAAAGTTTTTCTGAACAGTGCGCCCAAGTTCCTCAACCACAACCGTGGTTCTACACCATTACCCACGAAAACGTGAATACTGGAGCCATGTATGACCCGACATTGAAGAAATGGCACCATCCTACTATACCAGCATTGCCAACCAAGTTGATAGTCTTGCCAGTTGCTTCTGCCGGAGGTCTTGTCTGTTTCCTCGATATTGGCCATAGGAGCTTTTATGTATGCAACCCTCTTACTAGGTCATTTAAAGAGTTACCAGCAAGATCTGTTAAGGTGTGGTCCCGTGTGGCAGTAGGGATGACATTGAGTGGGAAATCAACTTGCGAGGGATACAGTATCCTTTGGGTTGGTTGTGATGGTGAGTATGAAGTATACAACTCCAGAAAGAACTCTTGGACTCGTCCTGGAACCATGTCCGGAAATGTTAAGCTCCCTCTGGCACTCAACTTCAAGTCGCAGACAGTGTCCATCGGTAATAAACTTTACTTCATGCGTTCAGAGCCTGATGGAATCGTGTCTTACGACATGGTTACTGGGGTTTGGAAGCAGTTCATTATCCCTGCCCCCTTACATCTAAGTGATCATACACTAGCAGAATGTGGGGGGCGCATAATGCTTGTGGGGCTGCTGACAAAGAACGCTGCCACTTGCGTGTGCATATGGGAGCTGCAAAAGATGACTCTTTTGTGGAAGGAGGTTGACAGAATGCCAAACATATGGTGCTTGGAGTTTTATGGTAAGCACGTTCGTATGACTTGCTTGGGTAACAAAGGTTTGCTCATGCTATCACTAAGATCAAGACAAATGAACCGTCTAGTCTCATATGATTTCTCAACCAGAGAATGGATGAAGGTCCCTGGTTGCGTGTTGCCACGTGGGAGAAAGAGGCAATGGATCGCGTGTGGGACTGCATTTCATCCCTGTCTAACAGCTATTGCTTGATTTTTAATTCAGGGTATATTTTATCTAGTGGTTCCAGCTTTTCAAATCATAATCTGCCGCCCAGTCTTCTCTGTGATGGTATAGAAGAAAAGGATCTGTGAAATTAGTGCCTGTTTTTCTTGTATAAACATCTAGTAGTTGTTAAGCTTTTGGTTCCACAGGACTAATCTACAATGCTCTGCATACTATTAAATTAAGCTCTCCATTATCAATGGTGATGTCTTAGTATTTTTTTCTATTATGGAGCATGTATCTTATGTATCGGAAAATTTGCTTCTGTTTTTTCTGTTGATACTCATTGTAGATCATGTGTTTTTACATATTGAAAATTTCAGATAATCTGCTGTCTTATCCTAATCTGATTAGTTATTGTTCTTGTGTTTTGCTTGCTACTAGCTGCCAAAATGAGCCATCACAAGTATTGCACTAGTGATAATTTATAAATCTACATAAACCTTGTTTCTTCTTCAGAGAGTTCTTGATCATCAATATGACCTGTGCAGAAAATTTTTATGTTGCATCTCATATTCCATGTCAAACTTCTGAGTCAAATTTTTTATATTCATTTCCCACTCCACACTTGTGTTGATTCCTCATTGTGATAGTTAGCATCCCTATCCTCCAAATGTACAAAGAGCTTTAGGCAACTTAAGTTGCTAGTTGTTTGATCACAATGCTATTAGCTCCAGTTTAGACAAGTCACTTATGAACCCCATATTATTACAGCCTGTGGCAAGTTTCTTTTCTAATTTTGTTGGAGAATTGCAATGGAGCTATTTGAATTCTTTTCACTTTTCAGGTATATTGAGAAGCATGACATTGCAGTTGTGTTCTATTTTCATCAAAAAGTAACCTTAGCTTTACAAGAATATACTAGTACAGGAGCTCAGGTTAGGAAACTAGTAATAACCTTAGTGGAAAGAGGAACATCCTCTTAACTTGGGATATAAAAACATTAATGTTCTTCTGGTAATAACTAAAAAAGAATTTTAGAAATAAACTAGAAATGAAAAGGATATCTGGAAATTGGGGAAGGAGAGCTGTGAATGAACACAAACAAAAATACTGAACATGAGACAGGAGAAAATTTATACGTTTTCGAGTATCTCACAAGTTAAAACACAGGTTCTACACCAAAAGTTTCTCTTCAAATTCTACATTGGGCTAATAAACTTTGAGGAAAACAAAACTACAAGAAGATGGCATAAGCCTATATCACCACAGCACTTGTATAACTTGTTCCATGCTTAAGCCATGCCCCCGCTTGTTGCTGTCCTGATTATCTGGAACAAAGCTGAAATGGGAGAAAAAAGATCAAGTCAATTAAAAGGACAGACAAAAGAAAAGCAAAGGAATTTATGCGTGTGGGAGTGTCTAGGTGAAATCAAAGAACTGTAAGTGTACATGGATACAGAATAACAATGATCCCTCGAACAACAAGAACAACTCCACTTCAGTACCAAAGTTGAGATCAACTATATGAATCTTCATCAACCATAACATTAGCAATAGGCTGGCAGCTAACGTAAGATTAGCTAATTTCACGTCTCTCGAAGGTTCAAATCATAGATCTCACTGGTAGTTATTCTAATTCAAAGAAAAAGGGCCACCTGCCTACTACATTGCTAACACCTTATATACATTGTCAAACTTTTATGCACACGGACCTAGTTAAGATACTTGACCTCTATGATAAATGGTGGAATATAAATACAAATGTTCTTGCTACAGTAAGTCAAAGACAACTTGAACAATTGCGGTTATTTTGTCTGGATATCAAGTGGAATAAAATGGGAGACAAGGAGATTAGTGATCTTACATGAGCCAATGACAACAAAGACAAAGAACCCAAGCAATATAGGACCAACAGGATACTGGTTTCCCTTCTTTGCGGTAGTTTCAGGAACAGCTCCTCGCTTGGTAATGTTTTTCTCAAACCTCTCTATCTTCCTATCAGCTAGACGTCTTGAGGTCGTCTGTTGAAACGCAACAAAACAAGTGATGATTCAGAACAAAATGTTGTTCAAACTAATAACAAATACATATGTTTTCTAAAAGAAAAAAAAAAAAGACACCAACAAGCAACTAAGTCTCTAGCTAGAATAAGCATCCTTGCTAAAGGAGGAAAATGTAACTCTTGGAACGTAAGTTGCTCGGATCCTCCAAAAACATTAGCTTCAGAGGATCCTAACACACACCCGAAATCATTTTTGGAGAGTCCGAGCAACATAGCTTGGAACTCCAAAACAAACTCCTAGGGCCCATTGCAGTAAAGCATGGAAACAAGGCAAAAAGATACATAGGGTTACCAACAGGGAGAAGCTCCCATAAAAGAATTGAAACCAACTTTATCTAGCAACAAATTCACTAAATACCCTATAGAAAAGATCTTATATTTTATAAGACAGATCACATGACCAATGATGCACGATTTGAAACTCGACCAATAATGACCCAACTCCTCTAATATTCTCCACTTAAATACCAGAGTTTTATCTATAACATGTTTCGAACCTGTGAAATGCGCCTAACCTACACATTACAAAATTACGCTCTTATCACTAGATCAAGCCGTAGGCCTAACAAGGAAGATCTATAGCTCAAAGGGCACCTAATTATTTCCCCTTTCAATTAATCCTAGAATTTTGTCAAAAAAGATCATTACTTTATTGTGCAATAAGGATTCATCTGACAATGGATCACAACAACACACCCTTTAGAGTGCGGCCCTTCCCCGGACCCTGCATAAACGGATGCTTTGTGTATCAGACCGCCCTTTATTGAGCTAAATTCAACAATAATTATACAAAAAAACAGAAAATAATTAAAATAAACAGATCTAAGTTAGCTATATTTACCATAATTGATGAAAAATCCGGGAAAACAAGAGAGATTTTGCAGAGAAATTATTCAGGTAATATAATTTCTTTTTTCTCTGCTCCCAAATTATTTTTAACTTAATATTTATTATTTTGATTGAATTTTCAACTGTTTTGAAAAATATTTATAGTTGTCTGAAAAGATGGAGGTCCACGAAATACGCGTCACACTCTTGCCATTAATTGGTTAATTTGGTCAAATTACGTAGCTTTGCTTACGTGGTGATATCTGATTGGGTGAGGTTTACACGTAGGATTTTGTTGGGCTTGGGCCTAGTTGAAAGCCCATTTAGAATTAGCCCATATTTGAGATTGATAGATTAGATCAATCTTTGAAATGATCAAGTTATAGTAAGATAATAACACTTGTAATTCAACTTATTTGAAGAACGAAATTAATTCACTTTAAGTTACTTATATGACCACGTATGCTTGCGTATTCTAACTGCATTTAGTCAGTTCGAATCATTTCGCGGTTTAGAGGATTGTAAATACGACGAGACAAAAATGTCACATCTAGACATTAATAAATCGAAAGAGATTGCTCCGGGTGAGTGTTCGGGTAATTTAGGGTTTTTTTTACTACATAAACAGCTCAAATCTTATTTCTTTTTATAGGGAGCACATATACAAAAGTGATGTCATTACCCAATGGCAATGACCAATAGGTTCTATGAAAATCCATAGCCATTTCCTTTAAAACTCACTTATATGGGTTCTTATGGGCTTTGAAATTATTGGGTTGGCCTGGGCTTGGGTTTCCTTGCCATATTTAATGTAAAAAATTAGCCCAACAGTTAATTTTGCGATTTCTATTTAGGTTTTAACCAGTAGTTTTATTTGCAAAAATAACCTATTATAGATCTTTGCCCCATTCCTCCATTAAACAAGTTGTTGCTATGCCTAATGTCAAACCTGAATATTTGAGGTTAAAAGTTGCATATGCCTAACTTCAAATATTCATGTTTAAAGTTGTTATCCGTAGATTTAAAGGAATGTTTGAAGTTGGGAGTTGCTATCATTTGAAGTTGGGAGTTGATATGTCTAACTTCAAACCTTCAGGTTTAAAATTGAAAACTGTCAATGCCTAACTTCAAACCCTGTTGTTATGCCTAGGTTTGATGTTGTACGTCACCTATATCCAAGGTTTGAAGTTGGAAATAACTATGCGCAACTTCTAACCTTCAGATTTGATGTTGAATTTCAGACAGCTATTACTTAACTTCAATTCTGAAGGTGTGGAGTTAAGAATTAAAGGATTGAAGTTCACACCAGTGACTAAAAATTAAATAGTTTCAAAAAATTTGATGTGCGCCCAAATAGGCTAGTTTATAAAAAAGTTTTCGGGCCACTAATCGGGACCCCTAACTCATATTTACTGAACTAATCAAAGAATACATTTACATTATTTATGGTTTTTATATACCTAAAGTATAAGAAGATATACCGTGTAAGAGCCAAGATACAACATTATCATGAGTTTTGAAAGATTTGGAACCTTTAGAAGCATCTTACTCAAGGAAAATAAGAGAGAATAAGATGGGTTTGGCTCATTGTGCCTTCCTCTTGCTTTAAAAGATACTAAAATGAGCTTTTGAATAATTTAATAATTCATTTATGATCATAAAATTTTCATTAGCAAAGCAAATAAGATAATAAGTGATAACGAGACTTGATTTATATCCTCTATATTTGTATAGTATTTAGGGGTCGTTCGGTTGCTGTATAAGCAACTTAATACCCGCGCAAAACTCCGCATTAATTTAGCGCAGCGTTCGGTTGGTTTTCTGTGAAATTTTAATGTCCGCATAAAATTAGTGCAACGTTTGGTTGCGTTTTTGTATATTCCGCATTATTAATACCCGCATTATTAATGCGGGAATCTATGTATTATTTTATGCGGGGTAGAAGGTGGTATTAATAATGTGGGTATTAATAACGCAGGTATTAAAATTTAAAATGACAAAAATGACCCTCATTAGGAGGATATTTTAAAATTTTATTTAAGGAGTAAATAAATATTTTAAATAATAATATTGTTTATTAATTTGTAATATATCAGTGATTCAAAAAATAATTCCTACGTTATAATATATGCATGGATAATACCCACATTACTAAATCCCGCGTTAAATAATACCCGTATTATTAATACTCACATTATTAATACACACATTACTAATACCCGCATTACTAATACCCACATTAATAGTTAATACCCGTGCAAACAATACCTTCAACCGAACGACACCTTAGTACTATCTTCTTAAATTTCATGAATCAACTTATATAAAAGCTTGTACGCTTAACAAAGAAACATTTACATTTCTTCACTTTCCATCTGTAATAGTACATCTTTTAGGTATTGTCTAACAAAGAATAAGGCTGCTGGACCACCAAGTGATGTGGTGCAGTGTATGAGACTGCTCCTCCCTTAACAAGAGATTTCGGATTTGAACTCTGGGTATGGAAAAATTCTTGGTAGGGAGCGGTTTCCTCCGAATAGGGTCTGTGCGGTGTAAATCCAAATTAGTAGGGGCTCCAATAAGGGTACCGGACACCGAGTTCACGTCACCGTTTTCCATTTGCTTACTAAGGTATGGTGGAACATAATAAGCTGTAATGATGTTGATGTTACATCTGCTCATATACTTCTGATGTGTTTTGGGCCATGCACTGCAAACATTACACATACGACGTAACTTTGCGATTAAATTCAAACTTGACAGATAGGTTAATGGAATATATATATAAAATTCATATATGCATTATTTGGTGTACAGCATTATTATTTATTATGGATGGTTCTTGTCTAAGAACGTGTAAATAACTCGACAGACTTGTGACTATTAACACAGTATTTTAACTTTTCAAAATTTAGCGAGTCAGGAAGAAAATAATTACAGCCACTATCCACTACTTTCAAATATTATCCGACCTACCCACTAAATTATTTACTAACTCTACTCATCCAGACTAGTATACCATAGTTTATGCAGTATATCATAAAGATATATACACATATAAAGTATAACAAAGGTATACAGTAATAAATGACCATCCAGACTCATCCAGACTATAAGGCATAACAAAGGTATACAATAATAAATTGATAGATTGGATAAATACTTTTAGTTTTATGGGTAGTGTAATTTTTAATGGGTATGACTTGTAAATACTTTAAATTTCTTAGATATAGAGTGTAAAAATCCCAATCTAAATATATATGCAGTTGAACCACGTTTACCCATAAGTCTAAGGACATTCTCTAAGTACGAGTTCCAATTCTACCTTTTAAACAAAACACGTAACTTAAATTTAAGAAAATAGTATTTATCATCAACCTTTGTTTATTTTGCTTATTGTAATAATTTGTATATAATTATAATTTTGGTTATAGTCTCAAGATTAAATAATCTCTTACGTCTTACCTTTTGATTTTCTCTTTCAGTTTATTCTTTACTCAATGTTTGAATCTCTATATCTTTGGATTCTCTCTAATGGCTTTATTGTTCTTCCAATAATTGATTTATAATTCATTGGCCTCTTGGAGAAATAAATGGGGAGATAGGTATATGACATTTTGCAAGGCATAAAGGACTGTTCACTCATAAATATTGCAATCATAGCCTCTATATATATATGAGAATTCATTATTCTTTTCACTAAACATAATATATATGTAAAATTTCACTAAAATATTAGTAACAAATATTAACATGAATTCGAAATTGTAAATATTCAATGAGTTTGGTGTTGAAACCTTATAAAAACTAAGAAGTTAAAATGTTTAATCCAACTTTTGGATTTGACTTAATTTCTCCTACGCAAAATAAATTCCCGTTATTTAATACTTGATTATGAACCTTATCTTGTTGTACAATTTTCGGAATTTATGCAACAAGGTTAAATGATAAGTCATTTATCCTTCTGATATGCCTGTTTGGGTGTGCTTAAAAGCAGCTTTTTCTAAGTGGCTTAGGTTTTTAAGCGACTTATAAGTCCAAAAATTTTAAGGTTACCAAATATATATTAATGAACGGACTCATAGTACATAGTTGCAATACATTCACGTCACATTTTTCGTCGTGTCAGTAACATTAAAATGATTGAAGTAACCATTTTGCTTGTCTTCAAGATTGTGACTAGCTTACGATATGAGGACCCATACATTGACAAAGTGTAATCCCAAAATAAATACTAGTACTATTTTTTTAATGGAGGGAACTTATTATGGATTCACAAAGTGCTTCAATTAAAACATATTATGGATTGCGCATGAATGCCACGTATTTATTTCATTAACTTTTAATAGCTACTATTGTTTGGTGGAATACATCTTTTGCTTTTAATAATGTTTCTTAAGTATAAATAAATAGTGCCAGAGAACTTAAAGAGAGAGAATCAATAGGTGTTAATTAGCTCCCAATGGCTCGGAAAAAGGAGGAGAATGATGGCATTAGTTAAAGCACTGTTATTGTTAATTATTATAGACAATTAAATTCCTTTTCTAGACAGTATTTCCGGTTTATTTCTACGATAATCATACTAATATTGGTAATTTCTTTATTAGCACTCGCTAAAGTTGTCTTCGTGTGACCTATAGGTCATGAGTTCAAGCCTTCGAAACAGCCACTAATGCTTGCATTAGGTTAGACTGCGTACATCACACTTTTTAAAGTGGGGTCCTTCCCCAATCCTACGTGAACACATGATACTTGTGTTTTGGCGACGAGTACAAACATTCAGCACGATGTATAACACTTGCAAAAGCAAATTATACGCTTAGTTTTGCATGAGGGGCTGGATGTTAGCATATATAGGAGTTTAAACTTCTATCTATGTACTAACAGTAAAAAAAATTATAGTCAATCAGTCAGTTAAGAGATCGATAACTATTAGTACTTAACAATAGCATAAATATGTGGTCAACAACGGAAAAATAAGGCAAGTTATTTTTTAATTATTATAAAATTATAATAGCTTAGTCCGCTGGTGATATATTTTTCGTTTTTGAACTTAAACTCGCACGACTTTAACCACGTTACTAAGGTCAAAGGAATGTTTCCTTATATAATAACCATCAATCTAGCGGTGGTTCATGAGGTAGTCATCATAGTTGTCTCCCAATAGGTAAAAAATTTATTACTCCCTCCGTTTTTTTAAAATTGAGTTTAAAAAATGTGGTAAGATTTTTGAAATTTGTAGTCCAAAATAAGTCGCATATAAATATATGGCTATAAAGCATTTCATTAAGGGTAAAGTAGTAGTTTCAACTCAAAAATATTTCCAAATTTAGAATTGTGTCATTCTTTTTGGAACGAACTAATAAGGAAACTATGACAGCCATTTTGGAACGGAGAGAATACATATTAAAAGATAATGTACAACATGCATGGTGTATACTATATATCAGCCATATTACCATATAAAGGTGATATGATCCTAAAATGAAAGAAAAAGATTTACAATACAAATTAAGGATAGATCGAAGAAATAGGGATGAACATTACGTTATGTGAATTGAAACTAGTAATAAGTACTAAGTACTCCCTCCGTTCCAAAATGGTTGTCATAGTTTCCTTATTAGTCCATTCCAAAAAGAATGACACAATTCTAAATTTGGAAATATTTTTGAGTTGAAACTACTACTTTATCCTTAATAAAATACTTTATAGCCACATATTTATGTATGGCTTATTTTGGACCACAAGTTCCAAAAGTCTTACCACATTTCTTAAACTCCGCTCCAAGTCAAACTATGACAACCATTTTGGAACGGAGGGAGTACTTGATAGTTAAACTAGAAAAATGATTTGTAATTCCTTTTCCAGCCAAAAAGACTACAATGGGGCCATGCATTTATCATGAGATCAGCTAAACTCAATTGGTTGATGATTCCTATAGGTAACTTGTTGTTAATTAGGTTCTGTTTGGTTTCTACAGCAATATGCCATCATCACAATGGCTGGTGCCAAACTCCATGATTAGTTTAGGGTTTTCTTAGGAGTTGTCTTATACCTATAAAAAGTAAAAATAAATGCTAGGAGATAATTACTTGAACAAGTTTCGTTTTACAATTGGACCGACATTATAGGAGATTAGATGTCTTCTTTTTTTTTTTTTTTTTTGGTTTCCCACCCGGTGTCCGGTATCCTCATTGGAGCCCCGACTAATCCGGATTCGCGCCGCGTAGGGCCCCATTCGGGGGGAAGCGCTCCCTGCCAGTGATTTTTCCATACTCAGAGCTCGAACCCTAGACCTCTGGTTAAGGGACGAGTAGCCCCATCCGCTACACCACATCACTTGGTGGTGATTAGATGTTGTGGTGCTGAAATTATTAAGAATTTTTTACACTATATAACATTAAAATCCAAAGTATTTATCCACTATATCCATAAAAATTTACACTATCCATGAAATTAAAATATTTACCCAATCTATTCATTTGTTACTGTATACATTTGTTATAACTTATGGGCGTATACTTTGATGGTATACTGCATAAATTATGATATACAAGTCTAGATGGATATGACAAGTAAATAGTTTATAGGTAAGACTGGTAAATATGAAACTTATGAGTAAAAATAGGTAAATATTTTGATTTTAATAGGTATTTTTGTAAACCTCCCAATTATTAACATTCTTTCAAGAAAAACATGTTCCACTTATCAACCAATATTAGCAAATTTGGTTTTCCAAAAATGAAAAAACAAAAATCACGAAAAAAATGACTTTCATTGTACTACTAAGGCACTGAAAAGAGTTTTTTGTTTCTCCCCTTTAATTCCTTTTTCCTTAACAAGAAAATAGTTTTTTCCTTTCTCCCCTTTAAGTTCTTTTTTCTTATGGCTCATTGATTTTGAAATAAATGGAGAAAGGAAAAAAAAAAAGAAGCAAAGAAGTAACTTATGCTATGGTTAATTCTCGACAAAATCTACAATATCTAAAATCTTAAACAAGTTTATGAAAATTTAGCTTTTCTTCGAGACAATATCTAAAATCTTAAATAAGTTTAGAACGTTTATATAAACTTTTTTTTTTTTTTTTTTGGTAAATAAAAGATTTTATTACCAAAGCGTTATGTACAGATAAAAAAAGACTGCGTACAGACATGTCCTATACTGCAGCTAATCAACCGAGCTTCGTAATCTACCAAACAACTAAACTACTATTAGTCTGCACTATTTGGGGGTTTATATAAACTTTTAAATTGTTCAATTACACAGATAGTTCAAATACAGAATAGTGATTACGAATACGAACTTAATTTAGAGTTGTCCATTAGGGGGAGGGCAAGTGTGAAAATAGTTTGCTTGAAATAGAACATGTTTACAATTTGAGGGTCATAAGGCATCAACATTTTTAAGTAAACATAAATGATCAAATTCCTTTAATATTTTAGCAATGACAAAATATGATGAATTAGTACATAATTTTGAGTTAAGACAAATGTTTAAGTGGTTAATTAGGTTAAAAAAGAATAAGAATTTGGCAAGTTTCCACCATCAATCACGTGGATGAATCGCTATCACAAACGTTTTATTATTCTTATTATTAGTGGAGTAAATGACCCACCAAAGCAAGTGTCTTTCCAACAATGATCCCCCCTAGCTATTGCTTTATTCTTATAAAAAAGTGATTATATAAATCATTATTTAAACTTCGTTTGATACTATAAATGTTACATTCTTCTCAGTTAAAATGTTTTAAAAACTATCCAAAGATGTGGCGGAATGAATAATACAGTAATTCTTTACTCTTAATTGGATAATTCGAGTTTTAAAATAAAAATAAAAAAGATCTTTGATATATAGGAAACAATTTATCTCTATTTGCCGTATAATTATACTGAGCTAGCTAGGATCTATAGGCTTCGATTGAAACTGGAAGTTCCAGAACTGGTGGCTGGTATACCACAATAATCAAACTTCTTTTTTTTTTTATTCGGATCAGATTTATGTTGGCTTCGTTGGGAGGTCCGATTTCGATTTCGATATCTAAAAAAGAATCGATTTCATTCAACATTTGATTCAAAGAACTGCGCTTAGCCCCTTGCCTTTCCGCTATCGTTTACACTTGTCCGTCCAAATGGTCGATCTTGCCATCAAGTTAAGTTGGGTCACTCGATCTTTTCACATTTACGTTGCTTTACTTATTTATAATTAGTAATAATTCTAATTAAGGTCAACAATAAACGCCTTAGGCGGCAGCAGGCTTCTTCAAATGAGCTTACAATAACTCAAAGCTATTAGTAGTATTAATTTATTGATTAAAGTATACAAAATTTGATTATTATAAGGATGAGTCTCAATACAATTGTACTTTGAGTGGCTAAAGTTTCAACCTTTATACTAGTTCATATCCATGTCAGGAACTTGTCAGCTATTTGTGAACTTGTTGGGTGTAATGTCTTAGTCATTCCATTTAACAATGTTATTAGTCTATATATGTGCATGATTAATCACTTAATTAAGTGTGTTTTCATCTCAATGTCTTTTTCTTTACATCTTTTATACTTTAATTACACATTTCAAAACAAGTTTGTACGTCTGGATAAATGTGTGAGGCAACTTAAACAATGAATACAACTATATATAACACTGAATATAGACGATGAAGCAACTGGATCAAACCGCGTTATTTTCAAAAGAAGTATAAAATTATCTTTTTGTCACATTAAAGTAACTTATTAACTATATATATATATTATCCATTATAACAGTAAAGTCACAAATCCTATATATTTTTTGTCATATGAAAGTATATGAATTTTACGTACGTACCATAATAGTAATATGATAAAATCACATGATTTCATCTACTAGCTAGAGCAGTAATTAAATTGACCTTAATGGTTAGGTTCTGTCACTATAGTGCATACAAATTTAATAACTTCACTGTTATAACGTGTAAAGTTCACTTATAGACTTTAATGTGACAAAAGAATAATTTTTTAACTTTGTTGTTAATTATAATAGATAAAATTAAGTTACTTTAATGAATGTCTCTCCTACCATTTGTAGTATTTAGATACTTTATTTACTGTTTTCTGCCTCTGTACTATTTACATTGTCGTCTGTTTCTTTAGCTACCAGTAGTTTCTTTGCCAGGCTTTCTTTATCATGGGTAGTTCATCTAATTTTGCTAGCATGTTGTTGGATTATTATTTCTTGAGCCGAGGGTCGATCGGAAACAGCCTCTCCATCTCGATGGGGGTATGGTCTACGCACATCTCTCCCTTCCTAAACCCCACTTGTGGGATTATACTGAGTATGTTGTTAAGTTACTTTAATATACACTGATCGGAAATATAATGTACCTTTTTAGAAGCTCTTATACAACTAGTACTACTATATTACGTTACAAAACATGTATCAAACAATAAGTCAAAATACGACTATATCTTTAAAAAAGTTAGGGTTAGGTTGGAACCAATTAACTAGATTACGTAGTAATGTTGGAAAAACAAAACTTCATGGTGCTTGAATGATGACTTTGTACAAATGTATTGAATACTTCAAACTTAAAATTGGATTAGTAAAATTTATCCTTTGTCCTATATGCTTATGACTTTGAATATTAATGTTTTTTGTCGAGGTTTTTGTAAAGATAATCTGAAGTTACGGCTTCTATGTCTGCAGAAGTTACTTTCTTGTTGTCTGTATGTCGGATGTTCTCTTTTATCATCTTTGAATTTTTCAAGCATTGTTGTTAAAATACGTGTTTTAATATATATATCTGGACGGAAAGAAAAAAAATAGTGTCTTTTTTTAGTTTCATTAATCGTCGATATTCTATATTTACTGGTCCGACGAATCATATTGATTGTGATTTATAAAGAAATTGTTTCTGCTAAAGTTTTATATATTTTCAGAGCTCCAATTCGAGATTGCTTCCTGATCAAGAATAGATTAAGATTTCGCAACGCAAAAGTATCTAATTCAATGTCAAACTAAATAAGTGAAAAATATATATCTATTTGAGCTCCAACGTAATAAATCACTTGTCCATGCATTTAGAACTCGTAGAGTTCTTTGGCACTTTATAATTTTAGACGTTTGGATTCCTTATCGGAATATAAATGAAAAAAGACTTTTGAAACTTGTGGTGTAAAATAAGTTATAGATAAATGTATAGACATAAAACATCTCATTAGAAGTAAAATAGTAAGTTTGAATTAGATTATTTAAATTTAAAATTGTGTTTTTTTTAACGAACTGATAAAAAAATTATATCATCTCTCTCGAAACGGGGAAGTACTAACCCTAACTAAAATACAGTAAATAAATGAAAACCTAGGAAAACTGCACAAAGAATATGAGTGTTAATTTGTGTTAATTTATGTGTTAATTTTTTATGAATGCACACGTACTAGCACAAAGAGGAGAAAAAAGGAACATTAAAGTTTGTGTTAATTTTTTATGTCCTCATGGTTAATGGTTAGTTTATAATGAGAGAATTACAACACTTACGTGTTTCTAAAGTTATTCCAAACAGCAAAAGCGATAGAATAATAATAGGTTAAAGTATGTATTTAAATGTGCTAAAAGAATCGATACCAATTAAACCTAACAAACAATTATGTTTTGTTATCTAGTTCGTCGTGTATTTAGACTTGTGATACATGCATTTTTTTGGTATTTTACCAAAACAATATACTTTTTCTAATGACCGAGGAATTCGTTTAATTAGAACAAATGTTTACAACTAACCGAAGCTTTCTAATTCTCGTAGATGAAGTTTGAACGAGAGCTTTGATCCAATTCAAATTTATCAGCAGAGTTCCGCGGGTAAGCAATTCGGTGCAAGCTCCAGCTGATGCCATTGATGTAAAAAAGACATTTAGAATAGATCGAGCTAAATGTTGAAGCATAAATAGGAGGGATAACGCTTCCTTTTCAAACTCTTTCCAATACTCTTCTCCGCTTAAATATTAAAATAAGAGTTTTTTTTCATGGTGTTGTAAATGCTAACGAGTACCTTTGTGTTTCTAAGGTATTTGTTATTCTTCGAGCTTCTTGATTCGAAGTAACTAAGTACAAATTTTAGAAAGTATAAACATCGTTTGGATCAATATTGATGAAAAACTAATGCTCAGACTTTTAGCAAAAGCGTTTCACTAACGTCGTATTGATTGGTTGAAAGGCTTAATTCCCTCTCTAGATCAGTTCACGTTATGATAAAATTAGCACTTAATTAGTGGAAATTATATTTCACTACAACTAACAAAGATTTATTGAAGCTTTCAGCTGAAGTAGCCCTTCCAAATTCACTGCAATTTGCTTTAGTGATCTTTTTATACTAAATCAAGATAAATTTATATAAGTGCATGAAATGTATATAAGTGCACCAAACTAAAGTAGTAGTACAAATTTTTGTCTAGACTTGTCCACATGCATATTCTTGGTTGGACATTTATTCGCATTTATTTAGTTCACCAAATTATAAGCAGACGAAATTAATTTATGTGGCTTATCTTATAGTAATTGCCAAATTATAATTAGGACCAAAATTTGGTCTAGCTAGACCCTTCCAAATAAATTTGGTTGAGACATTTATGGAACTTGGATTCAAGACTGCGCCACGTGGTCTTGATTAAGAATTTTTTTTGTTTCCCACCTGGTGTCCAGTACCCGCATTGGAGCCCCGACTAATCCGAATTTGCGACGCGTAGGGTCTCATTCGGAGGGAAGCGCTCCCTATCAGAGATTTTTTCCATACCCAGGGCTCAAACTCGAGACTTCTGGTTAAGGGAGGAGTAGCCCCATCCGCTACACCACATCACTTGGTGGTATTAAGAATCACTATCAATATATCTCTTCGTTCCATTTATTGCTAAACTATCTAGTACTGTAGTTAATTAAGATTTTCATTGCTAATAGCCTTATTATGTCGTTATTTATCAACGATATTCCAGTATCTAAGCTCAAATTCGACGTTAAAACAAGTGTTTTAATAATGCACATTTTAAAGTTTTTAACAATTCAAGAAATTCAGTTTGCAACTCTCCAAAATATTCACTATCTTATCAAAAAATTCTCAACCAATCTCAACTTTTTTTTTTTGGTTTCTCACCCGATGTCCAGTATGTTCATTGAAGCTACGATTAATTCGAATTCGCATCATGTAAGGTCTATTTCTAGGAAAAGTGTATCCTACCAATTTTTCTCCATTCTCGTAGCTCGAACCCGAAACCTCTAATGAAGGGTGGAGGGATCATATCATTTCCGTTATTGCGAAAATTGAACAAGTGCCATGTGGAAGTGGATAAGCATGAGAGAGTCTTTGTCCTATAGCCAACAAGAACAAACCCCATTAAGACACGTGGCAAATAGATGCCCATAACACTTTCTCTCTCATTTGAAAAGTTGACACGTAGCTATAGCGCATTAAAACGTTGTTGTTTATAATTGGTCACAAATCAGAGAACCGGTGGATTGACGTGGCACGTCGCTCTCTATGGCCTCTTCCTATACAAGGACATTTCTTAAAAAGAAGAAATGGTGGGGTTCATTTTTGTAGTGATGGCCTAATCACTTGCTGACAACAGTCCCTTTGATACAACCACATACATTTTGTTCAAGGACGGTCGGTTAAACAACGTTCGTCGAAAAAATATATAGTCAGTTAACGACAGCATAAGGAGGGTCGGGATTCAATGATCTAAGATAGTCGCTTTAATTAGCAAGTTAAAACAGATTAGTTGAGCCAATAAATTTCGTAACTAACTGTCTTAAAGCAAATTATAAAAAAGAGAATGAAGCTACAAATTCGAAACGACAAAAAACGCAGATTATTTGATCAGTTCTGACTTGTAATGTTCTTAGCACTTAACTCATTGTTCATGCTTCGAACATGCATCCACCCCTCTTTGGTCGGTTACAAAGGACTTTATATTATGAGTTATTTATTCTTTATCTTGTTATTTAGTAATATTTTCTCACCTAGTTAATAGGAATGAAACACCATGATGAAATTATTTCGCTAAAGAAAACCAAAGTTCCACTACTGCTTAAAGACAAGCCCCCTAACCATTCTGCTATTACTGCCCTAAAGCAAGGGAATCCGCTCTGGATCAGAATATGCTCCATGCATATGTCTCAACTTGAGCAGGCAGGCTGCACTCTAGACGGCTAGGAAGGCTCGTCTCGGTTCGATTATGAAAAAACACTATATTCAGAAAAGTTTAATTATGTAATTTGAATTGTAACATTTTGATAATTTCTTTAAAACATTGTCTTGACTCTTTTAGAAAAGAACAAAATTAAGAAAGAACTTTTTTTTTTTAAATCCTTAGAACCAACTAGAATAAGCTTGTGACTTGATAGAAAGAAGATGTAGCCTTTTTGTGTTCTAATATGCTTGTGATACTATGCCTATCATCAAGTCATCTCATAGCTTGCCATCACTTTGATGCAGCCAATAATATCCTCTTAACTCTCACTTTCTTTTACTTTATTTCTTTTCCTTGTAGCATAAACAAAAGTTTGAGAAAAAGGTTACACAACAATGTGAAACAGCTAGTAAAGAAGGTTGGCCAACCAACTTTCTTAATTATCTCACTAGTTTGTCCAATAATTTGATTAATTTACCACTAATCTAAACAAGCTGGTAAAACCAACAACCAAATTAATCAAACAAGTTGGCTGCAGGCACAAGTTATATTATTGTCTGTCTTTGTCTTTTTAACCCCATTCTTTTTTGGCCAATATAGAAGGAAATGTGTTAATATAATAACATTACTAAGTTATTAAAATATAGAGAAGAAAGTTCACAAAAAATTTGCATTTCACCTTTACTTATTATAGCTCAGGGTCAGTGGCGTAGCCACCGCCGGAAAATGATACCGCATTGATAGGTTAAATTTAACTATTTATGACAAAATATTATGTTTTGAACACCCTTGACACAATCAATATTACTAGTATAACATAAGTGTCTAAAACGTCAATCAATATAGTATAGGAGAAGAAACTAGTTAAACCAGTAGGCTATCGAATTTGAAAATCCTTCTGTCGACTAGCAAGTTGTCGATCAAAGAAATCCTGTTTTGAACACTCTTGACACAATCAATAATACTAGTATAACACAATCAATATTTGTAAACTATCAAAGCATTCCAAACATGCAAAAGAAGCGAGGTGTATAACATAATCATAATTATAAAGACATTGAACATAAAACTTTCTTTACATGTAGGAAAATAATGATTAGCTAGTAGTTGAGAAAGGTGAATAACTATCATTTGAAAGTAATAAGTTTGAAATATTGTAATTATACTTAATTATGATTTATTAGTACTTCAAGACCCTAAACCATGCAAACTTCAAAATCCCCTAAAGAAATATTATTTGCTGCTCTCTCATTTTCACTTGAGAAAATGTTGAAAATTGCACATATACTACTATTTGAAATTGCTCAATTTCACTATTCATTTAATGTTTTACCATTAACAACATGATATTACTGACTTGATTTTCAAAGGTGTTTTATAATATGTTTCTTTTTCTAGCCGATGGTCTATCAGAAACAACCACTCCACCTTGACGTGGGCAAGATCTGCGTGCATTCCACCATCCCTAGATCCCACTTATAAAATACACTGAGTATGTTGTTGTAGTTGTATCACAGAATGGGAAAACTATACGTATCCAAAACCTTAAATAAAACACATTGGCAAGGGCAAAAATAAAACGTCGCCCTAACAATGAGAAAAATGTTAGACATATGAATTGTTTAACGGAGAATAAAAATTGAATAACTTCGGATAGTACAATAACAAATTTGACACATTGATTCTACTAGGTGCCATGCATCAGTAATGGACACAGGATCTCATATACACAATATAATTTTCTGACGAAGTGTTAAACGAAAAATAAAAGTTGAATAATTTCAAATAGTACAGTAGCAAATTTAACACATTGATTCTACTAGATGCCATGCATTAGTGACGGATGCAGAAGTTTTATATATACAGTATAATTTTTTAACGAAAGGAATACCCCCGTCAAGAGCACTAGGTCCGCCCCGGCCATGCATGATATATTGGTGGACATGCAAGGATAACATTGTACATTGCCAATGTAAGAAACGTACAAGGAATAGAGTTTTAACAACTTGGCGTGTAACTATACGACTTGTCTTGTGTTTGAATAGATAAGGTGATCGATGTGAACACAAAAAGCTAAGTGGAACAAGGATGATAAAAACAAAATAATAATAATAATAATAATAAAGTCATTTTCTTGCTGAGTGGAACTATACTTTTCTCCCCTTCTTTATTAAAATATTCTAATTTAATTATAGAGAATATGTTCATTTAATTTTTCTTTTATAATATTTTATAGATGTAGACAGAAATTGGATATAAAGATAACAATCAGACCGTGGCAGCAGACATTTCTTACCACTACCATATTCCTTTGATTTTTTATCGTGTATCGTGCGTGTACTATACTTATACTTGTATTTATAATATTTATATTATTGGTTGCGCATCGTGCGAGTACTATACTAATAATATTTATTAAAATTATTGATTGGCTAGCATCTTGTGGCTACTTAGCTTGCTTTCTTGAAATTCCAAAAGTTGTGTTGTGTGTGTTACTAGAAGAACAAAAACAAGTGTACTTAAAATTCAGATTCTTTGTCTAAGGGGGTTGTAATTGTTTTTGCTTTAAAGTTTGTCTCTATAATTCTTGTTGGTAATAAGAATCTTGTTGATCCCTTGATTCTTTCTTTGGCTTTTTGCTGTTTCTTATCTTCTTATTGAATTCTAGTTTCTTCAACATTTGAAGGGGTTTAATAGAAGATAGCATCAAATTTCACATTTTTTACCTTTTCTTTTCACCTGTTTACTTGTTTCCACTTTATTCCTCATCATCTTGTTAGTAAAGTTTGAATCTTTAGTGGTGTTAGGTTCAGTAAACTGCTTATAGTTTGTTAAGTCTCCATGAATTATAGTGATTCTTGAAAAGGGTGTTTAGTCCTAATCATCTTCTTGTTAAAGTTTGAATCTTTAGTGGTGTTTGGTTCAGTAGATTGCTCATAGTTTGTAGTGATTCTTGAAAAGGGTCTTTATTTCTCTTCATCTTGTTCATAAAGTTTGAATCTTTAGTGATGTTAAGTTCAGTAGAGTGCTTATAGGTTGTGAATTTCCATGAGTTAGAGAGATTCTTGAAGAGGGTCTTTGTTTGATGCTTTTGAAGTTGGAATTTTGTTGGTTTCTTGGATGAGTTTGTTCCATTTAATTGGTTTTGGTTTGAAATTAGGGAACCTACTTTTGACACTATGTTGCTGGTTTGTGTCTGTAATTTCCATGAATTGGTTTAATAATGGTCAAATTATGACTACCAAGACTTTGCTTGGTGATGGAGAGCAGATAGTGATGAAATTTTGGGAAGGTATAGCTGAGCTAAGTGCTAAGATCTACCACTGTTACCCTCAATATGTTGGAACAAGGAAAGTAGCAAAGAAGTGGTGGAGAAAGCTTTTGATAGCATGGGTGTTATTTTGGATTGTTGCATCTTTTTCGGTGTTCTGGTACATGAGCACTCAAGCTTTTGAGAAGAGAAAAGAAACACTTACAAGCATGTGTGATGAGAGGGCTAGGATGTTACAAGATCAGTTTAATGTTAGCATGAATCATGTGCAGGCTATGTCCATTCTGATTTCAACATTCCACCATAGCAGGAACCCTTCTGCTATTGATCAGGTCAAATTGCTTATCTTTGAGATTCATATTCTTGAAAAGCGTAGGGATTTTTACTTGGTTTAAACGCGTGTTTAGTATTAGTCTGAATGATCTTACATGGAGAGATATGGTCAGTGAAGATTCATATAGCCGACCCCTACTTGTTTGGAAGACAGTAATTGTTATTGTTTAACCCTCTGAATATGTTTCATACTCCCTCGGATGGTTAGCTCTAAACAATGAATTCTTGTGCTTTGTAGTTTAATCACTTTTAGGTTGAACTCCATAGTCCTCTTTTTAATCAAACAGAGGCGACTGTCTGAATTTTTCCTGATTAATTTAAGTCTTGCAGGTGTTCTTAATTTCCTTGAGGCTTTAGAACCAGCTTATTAGTCTTTCTATTTAGTTCTCTAAAATATCCGAAAACTCTGCTTGCAGTGCACTTTTGCAAGTTACACAGAAAGAACAGCTTTCGAGAGGCCTCTTACAAGTGGGGTGGCATATGCAGTAAGAGTGCTCCACTCAGAAAGAAAAGAGTTTGAGAAGCAACAAGGTTGGAGTATCAAGAGAATGGATATACTTGAACAAGCTCCAGTTCACAAAGACGACGAGTATGCTACAGATAGCCTCGAGCCATCACCAGTTCAGGAGGAATACGCCCCTGTTATTTTTGCACAGGACACAATTGCGCATGTAATTTCTGTTGATATGCTCTCCGGAAAGGTAACTTCTAAATTAAATCTTCTCAAGTGTTCCTTGGCTGTGCACTATGATCTACATTTAGTCATTTTAATTCAGCCCCACACACACACATAAAGGGAAGTACTAAGAGCAAGACCCTTACATATGATTGTGCCAACAGGAAGACCGCGAGAATGTCTTACGCGCGAGGGAATCAGGAAAGGGTGTTCTCACAGCTCCATTCAGGCTACTTAAGACGAATCGCCTTGGAGTGATAAAGACATTTGCAGTTTATAAAACTGATCTTCCTTCTAATGCAACTCCAAATGAAAGGATCCAAGCAACCGACGGGTATGTCATCTGATTTTCAATTATCACTCATTGAGTGCTCAAATTTTGGAATATGTTGCCCCTTCATAATGGGGGAAAAAAAAACTCAGAACTGCAAGAGAGAGACATAAGTTAATAATCCTGTTCAACATTTTAGAATGAACATTATTGAGTAAGCCAATATTTGGGAATAGTTGTCAAATAGGAAATTGATGGAGGAACCAGTAGAGTGACAACTTCTATTGACCAAATTGTGTGATGAAATTACACAGATATATTAACACTTATTCCCTTTCCAAGCAGGTACCTTGGTGGAGTTCTTGACATTGAGTCACTTGTAGAGAAGCTTCTTCAACAGCTTGCTAGCAAACAAACCATCCTTGTGAATGTGTATGATACAACTAATATCTCCCACCCTATTAGCATGTATGGTTCAAATGTGGCGAGTGATGGCATGGAGCATGTCAGTGCCCTCAATTTTGGGGATCCATTTAGAAGGCATGAAATGCGTTGCAGGTAATTGTCTACTTTCACCTTGAATGCTTTCTTTCCCAACTTCATCTTGTTGCCTTGCTAGCTTACATGTTGCTGATTGTGCTGTTTTATTTGATGGAAGCATATGGGCAGCTCTTATTAATTAGTTGAATGATGTGTCATTGATTATTTTGACTGTTTTATGTATAATCATGTTTCCTGTCGTTCAGTTTGTTCGTTTGTTTGTTTTTTTATTTTCTAATTGCCTTACAAGATATGGACACTAAAGATGAGAGGTCTCTTCAGAGAAATGAATAGATTGAATCCTCTGAGATTGTTATTCTTTTTTCTGCAGATTCAAACAGACACCACCATGGCCTTGGCTAGCCATCACAACTGCGACAGGAATCCTTGTAATTGCTTTGCTCATTGGGCAAATATTTCATGCAACAATAAACCGAATAGCAAAAGTGGAGGATGATTATCATGAGATGATGATGCTGAAAAAGCGTGCTGAGGATGCTGATGTTGCAAAATCACAGGTAAATCCATCTTTTTTTTTTGTTCACAAAATACTTTTTACACATGATATGGGATATGTACTAAAGTGACCTCTATCTTGTAGTTTCTTGCTACTGTTTCCCATGAGATCAGGACCCCCATGAACGGTGTTCTCGGTGAGCCTCAAGTTTTACGTCTTGCTGCATCATATCTTAGTATATTTAGAGGATATCAGAGCAATTACTATAAACATGTATACCTTGTTTGACAGGCATGCTTCATATGCTTATGGACACTGATCTAGATGTGACGCAGCAAGATTATGTCAGTACTGCTCAGGCCAGTGGTAAAGCTTTAGTTTCACTTATAAATGAGGTTTTGGACCAAGCAAAGATTGAATCTGGTAAGCTTGAGCTTGAGGCAGTTTGTTTTGATGTGAGAGCTACTCTGGATGAGGTTCTCTCGCTCTTTTCGGGGAAATCTCAAGAAAAAGGAGTTGAGGTACACCACATCTTAGACTTTCATTTTTTAATAATATCTTCTTTTCCTATTGTGATCTGATTAGCCCTTTTCTGGAGAGCAGTTGGCAGCTTACATCTCTGATAAGGTTCCTCATGTGCTAATTGGTGACCCTGGACGGTTTCGTCAGATTATCACAAACTTGATGGGAAACTCTATTAAAGTAAGTTCACGTATCTCTTGGTTAGATCATACTCCTATAAAATAAGATGATCAACTTTTTCACTCTCTAAAGCATAATTTCTTTTTGCAGTTCACTGAGAAAGGTCATATATTTGTGACGGTTCATCTAGTCGAAGAAGTGGTCGAGTCATCAGAGGAGTTCCAGATGGAATCGCTGTTAAAGAGCACTTTGAGTGGATTGCCTGTTGCCGATAAACGACAGAGCTGGAGAAATTTTGTAGCTCTCAATCAAGAAGGATCCACTTCTTTCATGTCTTCCTCGTTGGACCAGATCAATCTAATGGTTTCAGTAGAAGACACCGGTCTAGGAATTCCTAAAGAATCTCAATATCGTATATTCACCCCCTTCATGCAGGTTGGTCCTTCTATTGCTCGCATCCATGGGGGAACAGGTATTGGACTGAGCATAAGCAAATGTTTGGTACAGCTTATGAAAGGTGAAATTGGATTTGTAAGTGTGCCAAAAATTGGATCCACGTTTACTTTTACTGCTGTTTTCACCAACAGCCGCTCTAATTGGAATGAGCAGAAGAGCCAGAAAATCAACAATCAGTCAAACTCGGTTTCTTCAGATTTCCATGGCATGAGAGCCTTAATTGTGGACCCAAGGACGGTCCGTGCAAGGGTGTCACAGTGTCATATGAAACGACTTGGAGTCCATTCTGCAGTGGTTTCAGATTTGAATCATGGTTTGTCTTGCTTAAGAACTGAAAACGGAGTCACAAATATGATCCTCATTGAACAGGAGGTCTGGGATACTGATTTGGGAGTGTCACACCTCTTCGTCAAAAATTTAAGAAATATCAATGCTAGAGTTTCTCCAAAACTTTTTATATTAACTAATTCTGTAAATTATAGCCGAGCTGGTGTCTCAGCCAATGGTTTTTCTACTCCATTTGTCATCATGAAGCCACTAAGGGCGAGTATGCTTGCTGCAACGCTCCAACGTGCCATGGGTGTTGGTAACAAAGGAAGTTGCACAAACGGAGAGCTGTCCGGTCTATCTCTTTCCAAGCTCCTCCAGGGGAGAAAAATTTTGGTTGTGGATGACAATAACGTGAACCTTAGAGTAGCTGCTGCAGCACTGAAAAAGTATGGCGCTGACGTTGTTTGCACAGATAGTGGAAAAAAGGCAATCACTTTTCTACAGCCACCACATCAATTTGATGCATGTTTCATGGATATTCAGATGCCAGAAATGGATGGGTATGTTTCTTGAGAAACTTTATATTTTCTACCATGGTCAAAACATACTAATTTACATTTTCCTTGTTTATTTTTTCATTTCTATGAACTTCTGGTCCCATCACCTAGCAATTCCTTTAGCACCTTTTCGGCTGCACAAGATCCATTTGAGATTATGGAAAGCTCTGGTATATGTTTTACAAATTAAGTCGCTTTTAAGCTGACAACTATAAAATCAATGACAGGTTTCAAGCTACAAAAAGAATCCGAGAAATGGAATCTGATGTCAATAGCCGTATACAACTTGGACAACTTCCTCTTGAAGCCTGTGGAAATATATCAAGCTGGAAAGTTCCCATTCTAGCCATGACTGCTGACGTGATTCAAGCTACAAGCGAACAGTGTCAGAAATGTGGAATGGATGGTTACGTGTCGAAACCATTTGAGGCTGAGCAGCTTTATCAAGAAGTGTCCCGGTTTTTCCACATCAAACCAAATCAGAATACCTGAAGAGTACTTGTAGTGAATTCTTGTGATCACCCTCGAGTTAAAATGCCATTTTCTTTATGGTGGTGTCTCAGGTCATTCACGTCTTCTTTTTTCAAATAGTGAGTGCTCTGTGGTCCAAACTTGATTACTACTTCGAGTTAGAATGTCCATCACTTGGATTCCAATGCATCTTTTCAGGGTTGGAATCTCTGAAACTAAACACACTGTACATAAAACTTCAAAGATTGCTTTTGGATTCTTCGTTCAGTTCTGATCTTGGATCTTCCAAGCTCGACGGCCAGAGGACTTTGAATGCAGCAGCATGGACTTCTCCTTCTCTCATCAAGAAAAAGAACCTGTCATGGAGTTCTCAATCCTTATGATGCTTTATTATTCTTAGAAATGGATGATACCATGTACCATAGTAGTTGATATAGCAAAAAAGCATTGTATCTCAACATTACACAAATTTCTTGTATATTCCCAACACCTACAAGGTACATAGGAAAACAGTCATGATAGGTAATAGATTAGTTCAGTTATAGGTGGCATAAGTGTAAGGGATGACAAACAGCTGAATCTCTTTTTTGTTCCCTTGTGTATAGTACAATGAACAAGTTTGATGTAGCACATTTGATCTCAAGTATAAAGCAAGCATTCAAATGTTGCTTTTATAAGTGCATATTTCCTTTATAATCATTAGGATTCAGTCCTGCAAGGTTCAGATGACATAAATCTATTAGAGGCTTTGACCGATAACTCAAGGCTCAAATGACATATATATCTATTAGAGGCTGCAGCATGAGTTGACCTATTAGCTTTTATATATAAGTAAACTTTTACCAGCACAGAATAAAGTTATAAATTCAATTTATTCTGTCCAAGCTGGTATGAACATGCTATATATTATACTAGAAAGAGCTATAATTGTCAACAAAGTCGATATGTCCGAGTGGTTAAGGAGACAGACTTGAAATCTGTTGGGCTTCGCCCGCGCAGGTTCGAACCCTGCTGTCGACGATAATTTTACTTTATTTTTTTTAGTGTTAAATACAACTTCCGTTGAAGCAAATTATGCAAAAGTTAGGAGAATACAATAGGTGATTGCTTTCCATCTGCCTGAGCTTTGGTCGATTGATTTATCCGGTACTTGTGCTAGTAAGGAGAAAAGAGGGAAATGGTACTTGTGCTAGTAAGGAGAAAAGAGGGAAATGTGTGCAAACTGATCGAACAGTACAGTTATAATAACTAATGATTCAAAAGAACTTGAACTGCACCATGTATCCATGCATAGCCAAATTAAACTTTACGCCTTGCATTCATACAGTTTATAAAAGCTATTACATGCACAAGTTGCAGTTCTGAAATAGTCTAAAAAGTGGAAGCAAAATGCTAGTCTTCTTCATTGATGAAGTCCAAAGATGGCATTTCCATATGGGGAAGCTCTGGAATTTTTAAACTTGGAATAGACAAAGTTTCAACTTGATGTTTCAGCTTCTTCGCGGAGTCATTTAAATCGCCTTCTTGACCATGTAATACAGGTGGAGGACCCTTAATCCAGCCTGTAAGCATACTTCCAATTGATCTAAAAGGATGATTCAATCCGTCTTTCATTTTCCAAATCATAGAGACCTCAGATAATTGCCATGTCAAGGTGAGGACTATCATCGCCGATAAGAGGCAATGCGTGATAAAATTCTGCTTCTGAATCTTCCGTAGCTCTTTCACAACCTTCTCTTCCTTTGCTCCATTTTCATCAACTTCAGCTTTTTCATCCTTCCTTGGAATTTCTTCAGTGTTGCTAGATTGATTCATTTGATCAAGCGGCGTGTCTTCTTTCAGCGCGTCCAACTGTCACAGAGTCTTGAATTCATAGCAATATAATTTTCTTTAATCTAAAGAGTGGCTCATGAAAAATGAATCCATAGTTTGTCACAAAGTGATCTAGTAGTATCTGTCACAAACTTAATCTAGCACAGGATTTGTCACAAAGTTGATCTAGTACAAGATTAGTCGGTCAGTGATCTTCGGATACCAACGTAATAGGTATTTGGGTAGTGACAGCCTCTCCACCTTGATGGTATAACGTTAGCATACATCTCACCTACTCCAGACCCGTATATTATTATTGACATTTCCAACATAATTAAATTCCGCCACTTGTAGTGACAAGTTGACAACTCTCTTATACTTGCCAAGTATTGACATTTTTTATATATATTTTTTTTTTAAAAAGTAAAGAAAGATGATAACAGATAAAGAACCAGACAAGCGAAATATCATGAATCTGCAACAACTTTCAGCTGCTTTTATGGAGGTAATTAGTTACTTCTAGTAGGGGGTACTTTTTCAACCTTTGAAAGATCAAGAAGTGCTCTTTTACTTATCTACTACTAATAAGTTCGGTTCGGTTCAGCTCGATCGGTTATTTTATCAATTCTTTCTTCTATTATAATAATTTACAACATGAATAATATTCATAGTACCTGAGTTAACAATTGAGAGAGGAGTTGTTGGCGATTCTCAGCTACCATTTCATCATTACCATCATCATATTTGTTATGATCAATGGTTACAAAACTTTCATCACCACAAAAAATATGACTCTTCTTGGCTCGACTTTGTTCTTGTTCTTGTTCTTGTTCTATTAATTGTTGTATCGTATTTTGTATAAGCTCTACTTTCTCTACTCTTTCCATTTTCCAAAAATATTGTGAAAGTTCCAGTTGCTTCTTTGAAAATTCAACCGACCAAGAAGAGACGTGAGGTATAGTAGGGCTATTGGATTTGTCATATTATTATAAACTATTAATAGTGGTTCTTATTAGTGTCAAAAAAGAAAGGCTTAATCATTCATTGCTTGACACGTGGTTATTTATTTATTTTTTTTGCAAAATTTTGTTTTTGAAGTAATTTCTTTGGGATAGGGAAATATTGGGAAGATATTAGAAAAGAAAGACACGTTTGATAAAATTATAATGGTTTTTCATTTTTAGATATACCAATTCGAATGGAGGGTCCTACCGTTTACGTGATGGATAAGATTACTATGAGCCTATTTGGGCGAGCTTAAATGTGGCTTATAAGCACGTGTTTAGTAATTTAAAAAGGTATGAATTTTTAGATTCTTATGTGCTTAAAATAAGCCTAAGGTTATAAGTTGAAAAATCTTAACTTATCATAAGTGGATTATAAGCTACTTATGATAAGCTCACGCAAACGAGCAGAACTGGCTACTACCACGCAACATGCCCTTGCTTGGTGGGTCGTTAATTAATCAGTTTTAAAAAGAGGGATGGATTTCGATCTTGCTTTGAGTCGTCAGGCTAGTAAAATGCTACTTCTAAAATGATCGTTAAGGTCATTCACTCGATTCCCTCGGCGGCTCTGCTACCGATGGATCAAGATATGCTGCCTGCCTGGAGCATTAAAAGGAAGACTTGAAGCCGCTTTAGAATAAAGAAATTTTTTCTATGGGGAAAGCATCAGATCCTCTATTTTCATGAATCCGCAGCAAAAAGACGCAGTTATTTTCTTTTTCCTTCTCTCTTCCAATTCTCTTCCTCTACTTTATTTGACAGGGGCGGAGAATACCACTTTATCAATAACAAGAAAAAAGAAAGACTACTTCAATCTAGGAAAGAGCCGGAAACTCGAGAGGATCGACATGATAGGAAGAAGTACGAGTATATTGCAATCTTGTAGTGTATTTGTTTGTAGCGCGTAGAATCTCTTTGGTAAAGAAAATTCAACAATTTTGTTAACCGATGTGTCTCGAGCCGGATTGAATAACCTAACACAGTCAACGGTAAGTGACATGATGAAATGTTACAACCATACTATAATCAATCCACCTAACCCAACAAAGAATGATATAATTAGTACATATATGCATTAGCTAACCGTTTCTTTTTCAAGAGAATTGACAATTGGAGATTGCAAGAACAAAGTACGTGCACTACAGGAAATCATGTTTTCTGTGGCGACATTTGTAGTCGCCACAAATGTAAGGGTATTTGTGGCAACTACTGACAGTCGCAACAAATAGTTATATTATTAGTGGCGACCTATGATAGTCGCAACGGAAGGTATGTTTTTAGTCGCGACTATGTAGAGTCGCCACAAAAGTGACCGTTTTAGTGGCAATTCCTGTTTGCTGGCCACAAATATTTTCTAAATTTGCATTTTAATGCCACATAAATATTTATTGTGGCGATTTAGTTGCCACGAAAAATATGACGTTTTTCTTTTAGATTAAATTTTATGAAATCATACTAGAAAATAAATTATTTGGGTCAACACCCAACCTGTTAATCCCAATTTTTTCTTACTCTAACCAAAAGTAAAAGAATAAGTAATAAAATTGCAAAGAGCCAAATTAAATCACTCTCTAAATTTGCCACCCACAATATCCTTCCCAAACCTATATGCCAACGATCCCCAAATTCAATGCGGTTGATCCTCTAGCAACTCTGACGGGCAATTTGCCTCTCCTTTCCCTCTCGCCTCCCTTATTCCTTAACTTATCTCCTCTCCTCTCCTTCATATTTATCCCTCTAATTTAACCCCAAATGTATCCGAGCCCTAAGTCATCAATCCACTCAATTCTCTATAGCAAATGGACTAGAGTGAAACGTTGGTATATTTACTTAAAATTCTTGTGAAGAAAGACTTTGCATGTATGCTAAAGTTATTTTTTTCTTAGGGATAGAAAAAAATTAGTTTCCTTCTTCTTTTTTGTGGGGGGGAGTGGGGAGGGTTGCTAGGGTGCGGGGGATGGTGAAGTATTTGGATGTTGCTGCATTCTTGGTTAACTGAGAAAGTTGCCTTTGGATTAACATTTTTGCTTCTACATCAATGAATTCAGATTTCAATTCTCCTTTTATTCTTTTTAATTTGTTATTCACCGGAAGTGGAGCTTAATGATTTTAAGATAGACGTATTATCTATGAGTTTGACAGTTTTAAAAGTTCCATAGCAGTTCATTATGTTCTGTATCCGTTCGTAGTTTCAGGACGATTTCTTTGTTGTACTAGTTTATGGTACAAGACAACAGAATCTGAAGAAGATTTCGCGAGGACCCCTGGTAAATTACCATGCTAGATATGTGACAACATATGCCTCGTTACTAGTAACTAGAATACTATACTTCAATGTCCTTTTCAAAGAAAAAATAATAAAATACTTCAATGTGTGAGAAGTAAATATTTAGCTAATTCGTATAGATAGGTGTGGAAGTTTGTAGTTTCACCTTGCGTTTTCCAGAGACTAACATTCATTTAATGACTTATTCTTACGAATGTCTTTATTTCTTACCATTTCGACAGTTCTTTAATTTTATTTTCCTTTTGATAGTATTAGCTGAAGTCATTCCCAAGGTTGCATAGATATACACAACTAGCAATTCTACTGGTGTAGTTGCTTATACTTGTAGAGTTGCTTATATGAGGCACATAATTTGTTGGTTTGCACCTAGACACATTAACATATTTTTGTGTTTGAGTAATATTTTTGTGATGATGCTCATTGGTTATTACATACTACATGTGCAAGATTGGGTCCTAACCTTTAGATTTCAAATAATTTCTTCCATATTTTCTTGCTATGAAGTTTCTATTTGTTTTATATACAATTTATGCATCTTGTGGGTATCATTACACATGCTAAGAGGTCTTCTGGTGGTGCTGCTACTTTCAGGCAAACCAAGTGATTGTATTCGCAGATTGTTTACCTGAGCTTTCCCAGTTTGTATCTTGTTTAGGGGAAGTTAAGAGAAATTTCCCCTCTGTTATTTGTTAGTTACCTTGAATAAATTATATTTTCATATCTTTCCTTTCATTTACATTTAGATAGCAACCTAGCATTAGATGGCCAGTTCAGTGAATTTAAGCTTCTAAGACTCTATCTGGTGGAACTGCTCATTTTGCTCTTGAATTAGTGGACCATAATATATTGTTGCTCCTTCTTTTGAAGTTTGAGAGCTAGATTTGGTAGCAACAAACTATGCCCGCTGTCAGGTTAACAGTTATCAACAGTGTTTCCTTTATTTTTTATATTTTGATTAGTAAGTTACCAACTGTGGTTCTCCTTTCGCTCGACTTAAATGAAGAAAAAAATAGAAGGTGTATCTGTTTGTGCCTCTTTCTTTCTTGATATTCATACAGATTTACAAGTATGTGTTTGATTTTTGGCTTGAATACTGGTAGATGAATCATGGCCAACTTGTTTTGTATGCTCTAATCAAAGCTGTGGATTCCAATAGAACTTAAGTGCCCTAAATAGTTTGCTTCTATTGGTAGATGTATCATATAATTGATTTCTTTTCTTACCCATTGCTAAACAAGAAAGAGCAGGTTTTGTATAGTTGATATTTTGTATATTTAATGTATTGTCTGTATGATCTTTTTTTAGGAAAAATGGTGTTGAGTCTCCATCTGTTATAATTGACTCATTCAATCAATTGTGAGTAGTAAATCAGAGATATTGTTGGCTGCTATGCTGGTTTAACAGGTAAGTTTGCACTATATTTTTTTGTTATCCACCCATGTCATGCTAGGTTGCTTAAATGCTTTTAAGGCTCGTTAGAACATGTGATGGTTTAGAATATGGTTAAGTTTAAAAGCTGAACTATTTGAACATTTTTATAAATAGTATGAGCAGCTTTCACATCAGTACTTTTTGGTATCCTATGTAACTTTTGATCACTTATTGGCTGAGAGAAATTACGTGTTAATATCTTCATTAACATGTTGCATAAGTGTGTCTTGCATAAATTTTAATTTCAGATTACCAAAATATGCGGTGCTTTTGTATTAGCTTATGATGTGATCCTCCGTGAAGCATTAGTTGTAGTACATTGTCAACAACATTGAATTTTTAAAAGGTGTTAGATAAGACAAGGTAAAGATATGCTATTTCTCAATTTGCACTTCTATTAGTTCAACTAGACAGGATAACATATAAGATTCTCTAAATACATGTTAAATATTTTCCCTTAGCTAAATTACTATATGTTCTAGTTGGCGAACTTATTTGGTCAGTAAGAATTGGCCAATTTGAAAGGCTAAGTAAGGTGTTTGATAATTTTTGTAAATAACGATAATTTCTACTAAGTCCTGGTTTTTGGTTTCTTCTTTCCAATGGACTTACTTGTCTTTCAATAGGATAGTTTTCTGTTAATTAGTCTTCTTCTTTCCAAGACTCTTATGTTTATTTATAAAATGATATTTGATGGAGGAAACTAGTCCCCAATATCTAACTTGATTATCAAGGATAAATCATAATAGGCTAGTATCAAAATTATTAAGGATGAGATGGGTTATGTGAAAGCTTACTGCCTCGCTCCTACAAATTTATCTATTCCTCAAACCTTCTATAGTAGCTATGTGGATAGGTGACTCGATTTTAAGGATTTAAAAACTTTTATTCTTATAATTTAATATTATATGAAATTAGTGTTGTCCAATGTGTTGATATTTACTAGGTCGTTGATGCCAATAGTGACCGAAAACGAGCAATACAAGCACCATGAATGCTATTTCAAGGTAATAATTCTTTTTTAAACAAAAAAAAAATTATGTGAATGTCCGATATTAGTTGTTGTTCTTCTACATAGAATGTGTGCAACATCTATGGTATAATTAAAGAAATATGTGGTCATTAAATCCTTGTGTTCGGTCCTGTTGCTAGTATAAGTAGCTATGTTAATCACTTCCTACATGTTCCACATTACTTCTAACTTCTATGTTCCTAAATTAGAGTTGCTTATTTTCCCTCTTTCTTTTCTTTATCCACTTTCATTTCCATTGAAATACTTCATTGTTTGTTATTTCCTATTTGATAGAAAATTATTATTTTCACTCATGTTATACATATTTGGAATCAATCGTCGAGTATGTGTTGATAGCAACATTAAGTTACAAAGAGATGTTTCCAATTTCCTAAGAAGTTACGATTCAAGATTGTGTCACACAGTACTCAAGATGGGATTAGCTAGGAGTTCACCGTATTTACAGAAGAAGTTCATTTGATAACACTATCTTATATACAAATTTATATGAATTGTTCATTTGAGCATCAATTAGATTCAATATGAACATCAAATATTTAATCTAAATTTGCTTGAATTGATGTTTTCTAAATATAGATATTGCTTTTGTTTATGAGAGTTATTGGAATGATTCTTCTGCATTTCTTGAAATAGCAAGGTTTAGCTTCTCTAACAAAGGGAAATGATGTTTGTCAAAGTGAAGTTTGAAGACATCTTCAACAAGGAAAATGATGTTGGCCAAGGAGAAATTCGAGGAGATTTTATTTTTTTTCATTTGTATACACAAGTTCAATATCTTATGGAGTGTTGTATCATTTGTTTATGTGTTATGTCATTTTTTCCCATTGATTTATGTCATTTTACTTAAATGTATTTGGTGGTGATGTTTGTTATAATGTTTTAATGCTTTTGGGCAATTAATAGAAATACAGCTGTCCAATAATATATTTTTTTTTTATAGAAAAAAAAGGCTTTAGTGGCGACTCAAGTTGCCACAGAAAATAGCCTTCAATGCCGACACTTGTGCCACAAAAAAAAAGAAGGTTTTGCGTGGCAACTACGCAGTCGCCACTGAAAGCCATTGGTGGCGACTTTCTTGCTACTATGGGTGGCGACTTTCTTGCTACTAAAAGTATATACTTCACTGGCGATCTATTTTGATCCACTTCTGCGGATCGTATTCGTGGCGGTAATAGTCGCCACCAAAAAATGATATCTTTTGTGGCGACTCATTGGTGGCGACTTTCTTGCTACGAAAAGTATATACTTCACTGGCGATCTATTTTGATCCACTTCTGCGGATCGTATTCGTGGCGGTAATAGTCGCCACCAAAAAGATATCAAAAAATGATATCTTTTGTGGCGACTCATTGGTGGCGACTTTCTTGCTACTAAAAGTATATACTTCACTGGCGATCTATTTTGATCCACTTCTGCGGCTCGTATTCGTGGCGGTAATAGTCGCCACCAAAAAATGATATCTTTTGTGGCGACTCTTTTGATCGCCACCAAAAATGATATCTTTTGTGGCGACTCTTTCGGTCGCCACTAATAAGTGCCACTATACCCAACGACCCTAGGGTCGCCATAAAAAAGTATTTGTGGCGACTATTGGACTTTCTGTGGCGAGTTTTGTCGCCACCAAAGACTCCATTTCTTGTAGTGGTGAGAAGCTAAGTCGACTGCTTTACATGGTATAATAAGCACATAAATTAGCATAAGTGAGGCCAAAGCTTGAAGAAAATTTGAGATGTTTATTCTAGTCAACTATTTAATTATTAAGAGTTAGGTAATTTAATATATCTAGTGACTTTGAAGAAATTTATTAAGAGAAAAAATGCTACCCTAACATTCACTTCAATGTAATTGACAAACTGTATAGCCAGAGAAATTGCATAGACTTCAATATTCATCCTCTACTAAAATGGAACAATAATCATTAAAAGTTAAGCAATGCAACTGATGGTTAATTTAAAGGGAATACAAACTAAAACATGCTTAGTTGCTTTAAAAAAAACTAAAACATGCTTAGTTTGTTAAGCTGCAAGATCCTTAAAAACCCTAAAAAAGCAAAGTAAGAAAAACTAAAATAGATCATCAAAAGCCTTGATCATAGAAGCTAGGTGACATTTGATGGTTTCTTGCAAAGTTTCAACAATTCTTGAACTACAATATCAGTCTCTTCATCATCACCTTTGTTTCTTATTGTATCACTCATCTTCTTTGCTATTACCCTTATGGATTCTCCCTTTTCATCAAGAACAACTTTATTAATAACTTGAGCTATTTTTTTTCTATCAAGTCTTCAACAAGCCTAGCATTTAAGGGTTGATCAAGATGCATAGGCATAGCAATTATTGGAACTCCAAGTTTCATACCTTACATTACTTAATTCCATCCACAATGACTTACAAATCCACCAATATTAGGGTTTTGTAGTATTTGTGCTTGTGGTGCCCAATATTTAACTATCTTACACCTTTCACCTAGTCTTTTGATAAAACCTTGTGGCAATTCTTTATCCAATATGAGTTCTTCACCCTTTGGAAACCTCACAACCCATATGAAATTAACATTACTTTGCTCTAGCCCATGAATTTTAACACTGGTGTTTAGTTTGAGGCCACTATTTTCTTTGGTCTTACACTAGAGGCCATTTTTGGGCCTTTACTAAATAAATATTGACTTAAGTTCTGATAATTGACTGAAGTTCAGTCCATACGGCCCCTGGACTGAAGTTCCATCTCTTAAGGACTGAACTTTCAGTCCATGGTATGGCCATGGACTGAAGTTCCATTTTAAGTACTGGACTGAACTCAGTACATATGGCCCTGGATTGAAGTTCAATCTTTAAGGACTGAACTTCAATCCGGCCTCTGGACTGAAGTTCTATCTCTTTAAGCAAAAGTGGCCACAAACTAAATATTTTGGTATTAGTGGCCTGTGCCCAAAGACCAGTGGCAAAAGTGTCTTTCGTACACTTAGCCCTTGGAAACCTCACAACCCATATGAAATTAACATTACTTTGCTCTAGCCCTTGAGCAATCTCTTCCATGTCCTCTTGGCTAAGAAAATATTCACTTCCAAATGAAACAAAAACAATCGATCCTTTTTCTTTTTGATTCAACCATGTTAAGATTGGTGAGTAATCTTCATCATTGTTAGGTTCTTGAACAGGTGGACCAACATGAATAACTTTCTTCTCGGTTAACCAAGATATATAGATAATCACTATATTTGCCAGCAACTTGTTCAAAACCCTTAATCAAAACAATATTATAAGATCTACTAAAGCATGACTTAACACTACTTTCATCTTTTTCTTGTTGATCAAAAGACATCGTAGAGAGCCAAGGGAACCACAAGGCCCTGCTCTCTTGCCCATCGCAAGCTCGTACATCTGTAACTAGATCGTCAGCACGATAAAAAACTCTCGGGCTCTGTCAGTGCAGGTCCCAGGCTAGACTGCTTCGTCTTGAACTCATACCGTTTGCTACACTATTTTTCTGCATGCGTGTTAACTTATATGTACGATAATAAATTGATGAGCAAGGAAACTTTGTATGATGTAGTTGAATGTATGAAACATGTATGAAAACATTACTGCACTGCTTGTTACAATGATATAGTAAAGTTTCTAGTGATGAGCTTTTTAGCTAACTCAAGAAATGGAGAGATATGTCCATATCCTAACCATGGAAACATTAAAATGTGAATTGGCTTTGGATTCTCCATGAATGGTCGAATGGTTTTTTTCTAGATTCAAGACTAATGGTTTTTTAATGAAGTAATGAGTTATTTTGAAGAGATCATTGTAGGAATATATAACTGATTTCATTGTGATATTTATGTTAATTTTTTATATTAATGGAAAATGGTTAGAAAAAGGAAATGTTTTGCACGAAATATTGGTGGTATATTTTCCCAACTTTTGTGTTAGTTTAATAGTAGTAATACTTTAATTTGTGGTGTTCTTAAATAAAATGTAAAAGAGAAAAGAAAAGTAATGCGGGAAATCTTGGCGGTACAAATATTTTCCCAACTTTTGTGTTTATTTATGTTACTCTTTATTTAAGATTTTGTTTCTTGATTTGGACGAAGTACAATCAATAAAATCAAACTAATACAAACAAAATAACTGAATTAAACAGTTACTATATTTTAAAGGTTAAGTATATATGGTAGGTCAAGTACGTAGTATTAATGCAAACAACTAATATTCGATTATTTAGGTGGGTAATTGGAAAATTTAAGATTGTTTCCTTCTCTTTTCCTTGTTTGTATTAATGTCATATACTAAAATTCACATTCATGAATAGTGATACACTAATAATTCATCAAGTAATACTAATCCAATAGTAAATGTGACCGCGCTTCATAAAGTCATGCAAAATTTCAACTGTTAAATATTACTTATAACAATGTAAAAGAAAATTAATAGTTATTGATCATACACTTTTTCATGATTCTACCATCCTTTCATGATTATTCTACCACTGCAGGCAGCACAGTTACAGTTGCAAGATAATACTATCTCACATACAAGAAAATATCCCAAATTCATAATCCATGGTGTGGCAATGAGTTAATGCAGTTTTGCAGCAACAAAGAGTTTCCTACTTTTCGGATTCATCAATCACATATATGTAAATATGTAAAATTAATTTTATGAGGAAAATGGTTAATGTGTTATCCATCAGAATCCACATAATCTACACCTTGAAAACAAACAGCCAAAGTACTTGGATCTATTTGAATGAAGACAATAATTGTAATAATTTGATTATATGATCAAAAAAATTCTTGAAACGTACATTCCATTTCCAATGCTACATGATATTCAATCTTAAATGAAATTAACACTAAATAGGTTGCCATACCAGATATATACTACCATCAACCCCTAGTATCTGCCCTTTGAGGATCGACAATTTAGCAGCTAAAGGCACACAAGCACATAGGAACATGTTACAAAAGGGAAAAGAAAGGGAGCTTTCACACTAATCTTGCAGGCATCAAATACTAAAAATCTTCAGTTCTTAAAACCTATCAAACCTATACACATATTATGAACAGCACCTACAAAATGCATTACTCACAATGACTTGCAAATTGCAATCACAACCAAACTCCAATTTTTCGTTCTTCTACCTATCAGAGACTAGTTTGGATGAAAATGAAAAGGTCAGTTGGATTAATAACTAGGGAACTGGTATATATCATCATTTTCCATGTTCGACATGTCACCATGAGCAGTTGATGCTGTTTCACTGTCCACTCCTTCAAGCTCAGCCTGCCATACAATAAAAGAATATTAGTGTGTGAGATTTTCCGAATATCATAGTATGAAATTGAATCTAAATGTTCGCGATTCCCCTCCTTCAATCTGACAATGAACTGCCAACACTTTAACTTCACATGCTGCTCTACTCTATTGGTTTAGGTGACAGCCAGTGTAGCCACAAGCAAACTTCCATGCTGCCAAACAAAGTGGTCTAACGAAAAGGAGTCTGGACAGTGTCACAATTTTGTTCAAACGAATGGGAAATGTTGTGGATAAAAGACATGGATCAGGAAGCTATTGATACTGCCAGTTTTCCATCCATACCCCAGATTTGGTGGAGATGCTGGAAATAACTTAAGAGACATAACTCATAAGAACCACTCACCCATTGAATTTTCCAGTTGCATGGACACTGCAAACCATATCCTTATATTTGGATTTTATTTTGTCTTTGTTCCATTACATGTGATGCAGCTAGACCACAACTTGACTGTTTTTAGGGGGGCAGACATCTTTTCCTAAAGCAGCAACAACAACATACCCAGTGTTATCCCAAAAGTGGGGTCTGGAAAGGGTGAAATGTACAGACCTAACCCCCACCCAGAGGCTCTTCCCGATAGACCCTCGGCTATAAATATATCATCAATTATTTCTTACCTTTATGTGATACTAGGTGATTGAAACAACAAATATATCACCCCTCAGCTTTTTCCCCCAAATGATGCACGTGAGTATCTACATGCAAAATACTAGGTAAACTTCCATCTATTGGAAGTCCACTAGCATCAGATATTTGAAGAGCGTCTCATGTATAGTAATCATAATATCACAGAAGATGCTTTGCTTACCTTAGCTTGCCGGTACTTTTGAAGAATGCGATGATATTGCTGGCGTGCCCCCGGAGATTCAACCATTGATAGCACTCTAGAGACAGCCTCATCGAGAGCAGCATCAACTTTCTGTTTGCGGAACACCTTGAGAATGTCTTCATCCTCACTTTCATCAATTAATTCTGTGTCATGTCGAAATCCTCGTAGACCAACACCCCGTCGACGCCACCTTAGCACCACCTTCTCCAAGATTCCAACAGCCCAACATACCTTGTACTGCTTTCTCACCTGATAGCCTCGCACATGAGCCTGCCATGGAAATCACCAAGTCATCTTTTTCTGCTTAATGAATTATTGTCTACTCTACAAACATCTCCCTCCATCCCCAACCAAAAGGGGGAAAAGAAGAAGAAGAAGAAGAAGAAGAAGAAGAAGAAACAAAAACAGAAATGATAAACTACCCCAGTTACTACATATGTGTTTTCTAAAGACAAGATCGCGACTTCTGTATTAGTGACACATTGTTATTGAAGTCTATCACATTTTGCTACAAAAGATAGGAATAAAGAGGTTTAAATTGTCAGTTTTGCTTTCAAACTTATAAAGCACCTGTATCTTCACTACTTTCTGGCGGAACGCGAGAAAATCTTTCCGGCCTTTCCATCCTCGATATTTCTTCTGAATAGCTAAGGCTGCTGAGTTATGGTCCCGTGTGTTGCTGCGGAATGCCAACTTTGATGCAGCCACAAGCCCATGAATATCGTTTGAGAGGATACCATACTCATCTCCACCTATGGCAGAATCAACAACAGCTTCTTTCTGTTGTCTTTTCCGAAATGAATGTGCTCGGAATGCAGACTGTATACGAGCAGCAGCCTGAGCTGCATTACGGACTGCAGCTAAAGTGTCCTTGAGAGAACTCTGATCCTCATTTGTGGTGGCACTTGTGTTTGATATGCTACTAATAGTTTTTTCTGCTTCCACATCAGCAGTACCTTTTGAGAGCTCACTCTGCTCCAATGTGAGGGATGAAAGATGACTGGTGAGAGCTACCTCTGAAAGATATCCTGCAAGTCCCTTATGACCACAGCTGGAAGCAACTGATGCAGCAGTTTTACCAACTGGATCTCGTGAAGAGGGATCTGTAACAGCTCCAGCTGATGCCCCAGATGCTATGAGTGAAGCAACCATTTTTTCCCTGTCACAGATATGGATATTTAATAAATTGAGTTTATTATGGCACCATGCACAATGTCCCAGTAGAAATTGTCATTTGGAAATTCACTGCACATGCAAAATATCTCAAACTTTCGAGTCCCCCTCCCCCCACCTAAAGTTGCGGCAGTCTGCTCAATCTTGAAACTTCACAGTCATATGGTAGGAATGAAACAATACCTTTCTCATAAAGCTGCGATAAATGAGTGGCCGAGTCAAAAGTCAAAACATCAATAAAGTTTACTTTCTGTACACTAAGGATGCAGAAGAGCGACATTTTTGACTTCCTAAAAGTTGTTAATCTAGCTCCTATTGCCAGTGACTACCAATTTAAACGTTGGCACTGAAGCTCAGTGATTAACAAAGTTGTTTATCAAACAACAAACACAATAGAATTACCTTCCAAAGCGCGCAGCCCAGTGCAGGGCTGTCCAGCCGTTAATATCACGGAAGTTAACACTGACTCCAGCATTAAGAATTGGGTGCAAGGCCCACTCAAATCCCAATCCAGAGACCATGTGGATTATTCCTTGCTCTTTCCTAGATAAAGAACAGCCCATCTGATTATCTTTTTGTTGCAATTTACAAGAAAGCCACTGCTGGAACTTGTCTTTCAAAAGTTCTTGAAGAAGCCAATCAATGGTTATAGTTGATGTTGAAGTGCCAAATAGAAGAGATTCAATGACCTGGGTCCACGAATCTTCGCTTGCTTTGGATTTTTCCAAGAAATCATTGCTTAACTCAGAACTATCCCCTTTTTGGACAGATAAGTCTGATAGAAGCATTTGCACGAATCTGACAAGTAACAACAATTCCTCTGAACTCTTATAAGCTGATATGTCAGGCTGATCATTCCGAGCACAATCATCAGGCTTATCCCGGTATTCAAACTCCCTCACCTCACTGCATGACTCCCGATTGCTACTAGTAACACAGAGAGTGACTTTACCAGGCAAGTGAGGAGGAGCCTGGCAACAGATCACACCTTCTTGAATGATCTGAACAGGAACTTCACTATCACCAAACATGCAAGTCCACGTGCACTCTGATGGATTACAAAGAAAAGATCCAATGATAACAACCTGGATTAAAGAGCTTGAAAGTTAATAAAACTGGATGAAGAAACCAGCTGAAAACTTTTAATTACACCCTAGCATCTAACTTGTCAATGTTTTAACCATGGTGCACAGAAGGATTTCAAACAGCCTTCATTAGAAAGCTACCTTCAAAATTTTCACTTTTCAGCATAAATAAACTATGAAAAATCATTTAAAAGGATACACAGAACAAATATCAAAGATCATGGGGAGTTTGAGCATATAAAGACCGTTGAATTTAGTCATCATGAGGGAGCCAGTTGCATCTCTTCTTCCTTTTGACAGTTCTATTATTTAAAGTGCTATACATTTTTCATTGTCCACTCCGCTATAATTGCCGAGCCAAAGTAAGCAATGATAAGCATGTCATCAAAGAGTATAGTTGCCAGTTGGCAAATGTACTTTGCTTGGAAGCCAAAACTAATTAAACATACTTCAAGAGATAAGATATTGGGGAGCAAAACACTGCAATTTCAAAGGACTAAACAAGCATATAAGCAACCCACTGGGATTTCAACGTTACGTGCACATGCAGAAACAAACATTCAACAAACACCACGACCATAGAGAGCAGACAAGTTTGACGATAAACACAGAATCAATCAACTTGATCATAGAATATACCTTTGTTGCCTCAGATGAATACCCCCAATCTGGAGATATATCACGAATAGTAAATTTCTGCTTCTGGGCAATAGTTAAGCTCATCTCATCTTCAAGAGAAGTACCAATCTGACCTTGGTCAAATATTGTAGTGAACTGATCAGCATCGGATCCAAAAGTATTTATTCCAGGAGGATATGTAGGATACTTGAAATCGTCAAATTGTTTAAAAGCTGGCGCGGGAGCTGCAAAGTACAAGTTTTCCAAAGATCAACTAACTACTGACATTCTGGAGGTAGTAGATATAAGTTATCCTTTGGAGGTTATAATATTACCCTTCTGAGCCTCCTTTTCGCTGAAATCCTGCCACTTATAGCCTTCATACGCTTCTACAGTCCCTCTCTCTGATAAGGTTTGCAGCATACCCTGCGGTAAGTGGAGACATGTAAAGGTGAACTAAGTTTTAACATTAAACTGTATAGCTGATGACTTTATGGTAAGAGGCAGAAATCGTATTTGACTAGAAGGCCCTGAAATAAGGTAATAACTTGCACTATATTTTGATGTATTCCATTCTGTGCATATGCATCTATAGTCTTACTGAAACAGAGCCAATTACAAAATACACTTTTCTCACATTCTCATCCAACTTGTGCAAATATTTGGTTTGTGATTCAGCAGCTGCGGAAACCCCATAGTGATCCGGCATGTCTTTCCATATGTGGCCATCTTGGCTCACATGCTGATGATGAGATTCACTGCTCTCACCTACAGAAGCACACTCTTATCAGCATACCTTCACTTCTACCACTTCTGAACTAGAAAAAGATGAGAGCTCCATTTAAATAAAAGTTACAAGAATATGCACGTAAAGAAAGACATGGAAGTAAATATCCAAGAGGAAGCATCAGTTAACTGCTATCAGAACTTTCAAAAGTTCCACTTTCACCTTTTTCGTAAAGGTTAATAATTTTATTATAATGGGAAAGTCTACATACAAGCAGTATAACACTACATAATCATATGCATTAAATATTCATCAGTGGATAATAAAAGCATAGAAAGCCTGGAAAGACGTGCTACTATACACCGTTTTGTGCCATAAAAACACTAAAACTAGTTACGCAGGTAAATTTAAATATGTAATGGAATAACTCTTTATAACGTACAGTTTTCACTAACTCTGGGAGGACCTGCAGATGTTGATGTGACAATCAACATTCAGCTGAGGTTAAATGATAACGGAAAATAGATAAACATAATACCCTGTTACAAGTAATCCTAGCCAAACAAGCTACTATAAGACTAGCACTCAACCAACACGTACTGAGAAGAGTCTAGGTTAACAGTTCAAGGCTAAAACAAGCACCTTACGCACTGAACAATTGACAAAAATATCCACCTAGTTCATGACAAAGCAAAATAAGTAAGAAAATCTCCAAACTTTGAGTTGCCTCTAATACAAATCCAAAGGAGAATCAAAACGATGCATATGTGCATCCTATAATAATAACGAGGCGTGAAAATGAAAGAACCTGAATGACTTTGCAAAAGCAGACTGTTTGAATTCCCCTGCATCTGGATAAGTGAACTGTCGTCATTTATTGCATCAGCATAGAGGGGATAAATTTCTTTCAAGCTATCATCATTTAAGCTTAACTGTTCCTCGAGCCTTCGCAACGCTTGACTCATCTCAAGCCCCGGCGAATTGCTGGCCTCTGTTCTCCCTCTGATGTCTGACATACCATTACTATTGATGACTGCATCAGAGCAAATTTCTCCAGGGCTACATTGATTTTGGTATTGCTCATAAGATTCACTGGCAACGACAGTAGAGCCTGTCTGTTGAGTAGAATAGGAGCTCGGACTGGGCGAGAGAATAGAAGAAATTGGAGAAGATTCTGACATAAAGGCTGGATTATGCCTACCCTGTGCTCATATGTAAAAGTAACAACGTCAGGACAGTCTAATTAAACTTTAACATATTATGTTGCAACTTATTTGAGTTCTAGCTAATAAACAGCTTAATTAAGCTGCTTTAAGCAGACACTTAATTTCCAATATTAGCTGTACAACATACAGATATTAATACAGAGATCGGAAGCATTTCCAGCATCACGATATTGCCACATTTACAGGGAATCAAAGTTACAAAAAGAGTTAAACTAGAAACAATGGTCGAAACTGAAGACCAAAAAACTTAATGATGACTAGATCCTTTGATTGATGAAAAATAATTTTAAGTGGTACCAAGAATTCTTGTAATGTTATCATGCTCGCATATAACTGGGTTTCAGAAGACTAACCTCAGTTATGTCTCTGTAGTGAACCAGAACAATGTGATCGTACGCACTGTCCAAGCATGCAAAGTTGTGAACAAATAAATAGAAAAGAACAATCAGTTACCTCCCAACTTTTTGCTCAGAGACAGAGAGATACAGAGAGATAACACAGAAGGAAGCTCTAAAGTTTAAGCGCATTCCAAGTTTCTTTTCATTTATTTTTTTGTAACTCCTAATACTTTAAGTGCAATCTGAAACTGCGGCGAGTTTAGCGCCTATTTCTTAAAAGTGCTCATAACCAAAAGCATTTTACAGATCGATAAAAGAAAGTACACTCACGGATCCAACATCCAATAGCTGCGCCTCTGGAAGTTAGGATTCTGATCTCCATGTGCATAATAACAATTCAAGGCTTCAGCATTTCCAACCTGGGCATGCAAGAGACAAATATAAACTCCTCGTGCGATGAAAACTGTCAAGGAAACTAGCGATGAAAATGAAAAGGACACTTTTCGGGGACGGATACTATCCATCTGCAATATCAACAACATGATGTTCCCTCACCTTAAGCCGTTCATGTGCTTCCCCAACAGTTCTCCCATCTTTCTTCTTGCGCCAACTATGACCATCTTTACGAAAAAACCTGAGGACCCTCTTGTTAAAAAGAAACAATGATCCACCTGTAAATACAACCACTTTGTCAGATGATATGAAGAAAGACGATAACAATTTAACATGGTTCCAATGTAAAAGGGTGGTTAGGAAACTACTGGGTGGCTTTTGAGGTGGCTCACTGGATAGCTGGTGGTTCTCATGATTCTGCAGTATGAAGAGAACTTCTGCGGGTTTCAACCACCTGATTTGGGCTTCTCTAACCAAATCATTAATATCATATCCTGAAACATACAATAGCAGCAGTCAATAAATCTTCTAGTTTATCACAATGCCAGTGCCTGAGCCAGAAATTTATACAAGGGGATTCAAAAAATTACTAAAATGTTATATGTGAGATTCAAACTAGTGACCTAAAGCAACTTTCTTTTTTGGGGTAACCGAGACCCTGAGGGTCAATGGCGCACGGTTCGAAACTCGGTGGAGAATGGGCATTTACTTGTTAACCCTCCTCCACTTAAGTACTACGCTTTTGTCTACAGCAGGATTTGAGCTAGTGACCTAAAGCAACCTTATAAAACAAAAACTAGTAATCTAATGCAACCTATTTTTTTTAAAAAAAAAAAAAGTGATCGAAAGCAACTTTTTATTTTTTGACAACCGAGAAATCTCAAGGGTCAATAACTGCATGGTTTGAAACTCGGTGGATAATGGGTCCGTCCTCTATTTTTCTCCACTTAAGTACTAGGTGTTTGTCTGCGGCAGGATTCAAACTAGTAACCTAACGCAGCTTTCTTTTTCTTTGGATAATGAAGAAATCCCCAAGGGCCAATGACGCACCATTTGAAACTCGGTGGATAATAAGTCTCCCCCCCGCCCCTCCCTTTACCATTCTCCACTTAAATACCATGCTTTTGTGTACAACAGGATTCAAACAAAAGAATTGGAGCAAATTTTAAACCCACAAAAATTTTCCCTTATATCTCAAGGGGATTCAACAGTTTATCTATACCGTAAAAATTTCATTTTCAGCCGTGGAAACAGCCACTGATGTTTTCATCAGGGTAGGCTGCGTGAAAGGGGATACTTTGTGCACCGGACTGCCCTTTTTATAGTATGATTACTGAAACTCCCCAATCTAGTCTCTCAAACCAATCAAAATTCTGTCTTGATTAAAAAAATTAAACTTTTTAATCAACTCCACAGATATTGAAACACAGAAGTCAATTCATTAAAATTAAAATCACAATAATGAAAGAGAATTAGCACAAAAAAATGATTGAGCTCACAAGTAATAATAAGTAGAGTAATTTAATTACCTGATTCAGCCATAATATGTACTAGTATTACTCACTGAATTGCCTGCCGGCTTTCATTTCAATTTTTTCAACTACTGTGTATATGTTTGAACAGATCGTACGGTCACCGGAAAATTGAATAAGAGCGGTGGCAGGCGACGGAGAGAGAGTATTTTTGTAATCGGAAAAGGACGGGGGTTGAATTTTGTAAAGTGTCGTTTCTGTATTAGGAGCTTCAGGGAGTGAAAGTTACGGGAAGGTACCCTTTGGCTGATTCGTAAATTCAAGTGTTACTACTGGACCAAATCAACATCAAATGAGGATTTTATTGTAGCCGAGGATCTATCGGAAACAACCTTTCTACTTTGGTGGGCGTAAAGTCTGAGTACGTCTCTAATTTAATGTGTAAGTGAACCACGGTTTGACCAAGTAAACCATTTAAACTTTTAGGGGTCGTTTGGTTGCGGGTATTAAATATTAATACCAGCACAAAACTCAGCATTAATTTAGCGCAGCGTTCGGTTGGTTTTTGTGAAATTTTAATACCCGCATAAAATTAGTGCAGCGTTTGGTTGCATTTTTGTATATTCCGCGTTATTAATATCCGCATTATTAATGCGGGAATCTATGTATTATTTTATGCGGGTAGAAAGTGGTATTAATAATGCAGGTATTAAAATTTAAAATGACAAAATTAACCCTCATAATAATAAGGATATTTTAAAATTTTATTTAAGGAGTAAATAAATATTTTAAATAATAATATTTTTTGTTAATTTGTAATATATCAGTGATTCAACAAATAATCCCTACGTTATAATATATGCGTGGCTAATACACACATTATTAAACCCCACATAACTAATACGCGCATTATCAATACCCACATTATTAATACACACATTATTAATACCCACATTACTAATACCCGTATTAATAGTTAATACCCGCGTAAAAGCAAAGCCAAACCGAACAACCCCTTATGGTATATGGATTTCCAAACATCATATTAAATATATTTTATAAAATATGTACATAATATACCTAGTTGTGTGGGAGACGAATGAGTTCCGTGAACTAAAGCGTACGAGGCAGATACGCCTTTGTGAGGGAGCCTTGATGCAACAATGAATTTGTCTCTCGAAATCTTTAGATCACGGTCTGAGCTATGAAATTCACGAGAAAAGAATATTTGATTGACATACATCTTAAGTTACAAGTGATCATAAATATTTGTAGGGTTAAATTATTTTATTAAGAGTACGTTTTAACATTAATTTTTTCAAATATATAAAAATCTCTCATTCTTTTTGTGGCTAATCAAATGAAGGTGTTTTATATAAATTGGGATAATAAAGATGGTACACAACAAACATATCTATATTTATTGATTTAAAATAAATACTAGGTGTGAATTAATTCTTGCATCTTTTCTAATTTCGATCCAACTCTTACCAACGACTCAAAAAAAGTCTTCAATCTCAACAATAAAATATGCACACTAGTTATTATGTAAATACAAGTGGATTGTAATAGAGCAATATAATGCATGTTATTTTATCTGCATGCAACTACACAAGTAATAGAGTATTTCTTTATCTTTGTCTCGTCACATCACATCATACTATTCTAAATGTGCCTATCACTTAAGCAAAATGTAAAAGACCTAAATGCCCCTGCAGTGTTAAAAATTTACCTTTATTTGTATGCAATTTTATTTGCGGAATAAAACAGTAACAAAATTAAAAAAGATACGCGCCTTCACTGAATTGCAGCTTCTCTCCTGCCTAACTTTGGCCAACTCTTCAGCTGCCCATCTCTTTACTACCCAAAATTCATTCACCATCTTCATGTTGACGCCGTTCGTTGAATGTACCCGCGGATTCAATGCGCCCTTTCGCCTTACCGCTGCATTAAATCACGCTCATCAACAGGAAAGTCTGTACAGATTCAATTTGTTATTCGCTTTATATAAGTCGGATGGATGTGTTCTGGGTTTATTCTCAGTATACTTACCAACAACTGCAGCAGCCAGGTACTATTGTTGTCGTTGCATAATTTTACCGTCGATTCTGTTAACATTTTGAGAACCCATTGACAATTTTAATTTGTTCCTTTGATTTTTTCCCTACAGCCTTCTCTCTGCTGTTCAAAAGGAATTGGGTAAGAAATCGACACTTCGCTTTTACTTTAGTACAATTACTGCTTTCTGTCGCATGAACTTTGCCAATTTCTCCTATATTGCCAGCTAAAGTTGCATCGTCGGTTGCTTTGCTTAGGTCCCAGGTTCTGATTGGTGTCGTCGTTTAGACGACGCCGCAGCCTTAGTGATCGTAGGTTACCTAGGCCGCTAATTCACCCCAATTTGTTCGCTAACGTCTGTAGACACAATAGATCCGCGAATTCTGATTGCGTTTTGTGAAGCCACTGTGATTTTCAATTTGTTATTCAATTTATTTCCTGCAGCCTTCCTTCCTTTGTGTTATAGACGATAAGCTTTTGTTCTTGTACAAGAAAAATCATGCGCCGACTTAAGGGTCATATTTCCTATATATACATTTTTATTTTCCAAAGAAGACCAAGACCAATATGAAGTTGTATAATGATAAGCATCGAGGTTTAACTTATGAACGAAATATGAAAAAACAGATGCTCTATACCTGGGAAGAGGTCTTGGATTCACAATCTATTATTTGAACATAGTAAAATTCTTAGCACAAATACATTATTCGAACCAAAACTACTGGATTAGCCTGACCCTATCCATCAGCCCGTGTAAAGTGTTTCGGAAAGAGACCTGCAGCTGTGAATAGATGCTGTGCCAAAGACCAAATTAGTATAATCATTAGTTATGTACGCTTGAAGTTTGTAGCCTTGACCTCAAGAAAGCTAACTAGAGTAGCAGCGACGATTGATTTGCTTAGACCCCCTTCCCTGCTTGCTTTTGTCTATTAGACAACGTCGCAGCCTTGGTATCGTTGGATTAGCATCCTAGGTTACCCAAGCCGCTAATTATGTTCACTGTCTACAGTTTTTGTAATGTGCCACAATGCTGTATTTATCTCCCATTGCAATATGATTTCTGCATACTATTGTTGGCAGTGCACAATTTAACCGTCTATTCTGTCAAGATTTTGAGAACCCATTGTGAATTTTAAATTGTTCCTTTGATTTTTTCCCTACAGCCTTCTCTCCGTTGTTCATAAGGAATTGGGTAAGAATTCGACACTTCGCTTTTACTTTAGTACAATCACTGCTTTGTGTCGCATGAACTTTGCCATCTTCACCTATATTGCCAGCTAAAGTTGCATCGTCGGTTGATTTGCTTAGGACCCAGATTCTGAATGGTGTCGTCGTTTAGACGACGCCGCAGCCTTAGTGATTGTAGGTTACTTCAGCCGCTAATTCGCCCCAATTTGTTCGCTATCGTCTGTAGACACAATAGATCCGCAAATTCTGTTAGCGTTTTGTGAAGCCACTGTGATTTTCAATTTGTTATTCAATTCTTTCCCTGCAACCTTCCTTTCTGTGTTCATGACGATTTGGGTATGAAATCGACACCTTTACTCCCTGTTTAGTATAATTATTAGTTGTGTTGCTTGAAGTTTGTCACCTTGACCTCAAGGATGCTGGCTAGAATAGCATCGACGATTGATTTGCTTAGACCCCCTTTCCCGCTTGCTTTCGTCTATTATACAACGTCGCAGCCTTGGTATAGTTGAATTAGCATCCGAGGTTACCCAAGCTGCTAATTATGTTCACTGTATACCGTTTTTTAAATGTGCCACAATGCTGTAATTATATCCTATTGCAATATGATTTCTGCATGTATAGTCCTTCTATTTAGTTCAAAGACAGCGTGTGTCCCAATGGCATCCGAGATAGATGAGGGAAGACGATGCATACCTATTAGTGAACTGAAACCTTTGCAAACTGAATGGCTTATTAAAGTCTTGGTGCTGCGAAAAGGCCCAAAAAGAGACTATAAGACCTCCAATGGAGAGGGTGTTATCAGATCTGTGATATGTGTCGATGAGGAGGTAATAGTGTTTCATTTCCTTATACCGCTTACAAATTACCCCTCGCCCCACTGCCAAAAGTAACAGTGCCTCATAATTGACATACGCCAGGGTACGAAAATACAAGGAACCCTCTTCAACGAGCAAGTTGAAACATGGGAAGACGATTTCACCCCGCTTCAGGCATATTACATCGAGGATGGGAAGATTTTCACCCCAAAAGCCAACTACATATCCGTGAATCCTGACGTTGAGATTTCGTTCCGCCCACACACAAAGGTCACTGAATGTGACTCTTATTTTAACACTGAACACTTCGCTGCCGGTTTCATTACCTTTGTTGAGGCTGCCAGGATGCCCCTCGGTACACTGTTTGGTAACAATCAACAACCCTCATTACATACCTTGCCCAGCATTTATTGCTACTTCTTCCCTACGCTAACTAGATATTTTTTTTCCAGATGTCGCAGGCATTTTACTAGATGTGAAGGTACTCATTGGAGAAGGCCGCAAGACAAGGCGCGAAGCAGTAATCACCGACGATAGGTTAGTCCTTTCATCTTTGCATGCAGATTTACATTCTCTAAATAGGAACCTGTAAACAAGTTTCATATTTCGCCATTTTTTTCGTGCAGTTGATTTACTTTCTGTGAATTGTTGCTGTTGCTTCTTATCTCCCACCACCCTGCCCCTCGCACCTAACAGACTACTTGGTCTTCCCTGAACACTCCAAAGAACAGATCAAAGCCCCCGCACATAACCAAACTGGACCTTCCCTCCTCCATACCAATATCTAAATAAGAGACGAACAGCCACCCTTCTACTCCTTCATACTATCTGAACCCCTCTTTGAAACAGACTACAGCTACCAGAACATAAACAGCTGTCTCGACCTTTCTAGGTTCATCTAATGAACACGCTCAGGATACCCTCTGCCTCCAACCTCTATCTGATTTTTCACAGTGAAATATTTATCCAAGGGTGTGTTGTAGCAGTCAGTAAAGCGAGTGAAAACCATGGGATATCAGGGTTCAATCCTAGCTGAGACAACACTAGAAGTAGGCAAGCTAGCTTGAATGTCAAAGTTATCCCAAAAAAAAAAAAAATCTATGCAAATAGAAGACTTGGTGAAATTAGAGAGACGTCCCTGCTACCCAACAAAAGAAAGGAAAAAAAAAAAAAAAAGGAGAGCAAGAAAGAAAGCTTTATCAGTTTATCTGCGATTGAAAATTTTATTCATAGTGCAAGGTGAAACGGAAGAGGGTTAGTTTAGGGTTGTCAACCAAAGAGAATTGAAGTCATACGAAGTACCTGATAATAGATACCTGATAGGACAACACAGTCGCCCATGCTGCAATTTACCTCACATAAAATAAACTATAGCTTCCCACCTAATTTATGATAGTATTATTTGTATGAAGAGGAAAAACCCAGTATTGCTATAAAAAGTATATGAATTAACTACTTGCTATTATAGAGCTCCGTGAGTTGGATAAAATTATTTTTAGCATAATGGAACAATACATCCTTTGTAAGAAGGTATAAACCAATAAGAGTATAAATCTGGAAATTGAAAACATTCTTTAGAGTTGCCCACTAATTATCTTCTTTGTAGGTATGACCGGAAAACCGTGACATTGTGGGGAGACTTGGCTGAAATTGAGGGTGCACTGATGGCCAGCTCTAAACATAAAAACCCCGTTATTGCCTTTTGCAATATTAGAGGCTCCATTTACCAAGGTCTAACACTGAGTTGCTTTTGTTATATCTATAACTACGCATTCAAATATGGTCTTCTCATAGTTGCCCCCGCTGTGCAGGTGAATTCGGACTTTCAACTACTCCAGTTAGCTGTGTGCTTATTGAACCAGAATTAGAAATAGCAGCTCATCTGCACAACTGGTATGTCCCTGCAATCGCGACCATACACTTGCAAATAATTTATATCTGCCATATGCCCCGTGTTGGCACTTAATAATTTCCCCCCTCTCAGGCATACTGCCATGAAAGACTGCAGCGTGGACATACGTTTCATGCCAAGTAGACTAATGCAAGAAACACCTGAAGTCGCTCTAAGTGATATAGTTAAGCCAACATCTACCAGCTTCAAGGTATTTCGCGTGGTACTTTGAGTTCCTCCACTGCATTGTTACTACAGCTTTTTTCTGTCAGATATGTACTAAACTCCTCCCTTCATTATCTCTAGACTCAGTACTATAGGTTCATCGCGACGTTAGTAGATATTATCAACCTGGATGACCTGTGGTATGCTGCGTGCACAAGATGCTACAGGAAAGTAATTGTGAAAAAAAGCACTGCCAGTTGCGATTACTGCAGGAAAAAGGATACTGATTACGAGAACAGGTCAGCTACGCTCCCTTCTTTAAATGTTCCATCCGCTGATTTTGTTTATTCAGTCCACATAATCTCGCTGCCTTAGAAGATTACTGCTCCCTTAGAAAAACTTAGCTGCTTCCCATCCTTTTGACGACCGTCACTCTAATTCCACCAGTTTAATGGGTAATCAAAAGTATGAAACCTTAAAAATATTCTCCTTCGGCACCAAAGAAACAAGACAAATTAATCCAGCCCCTAATATGATAAATCTGTCTCCCCAGAAATCATAACCTTAAAATAAGACTCAAACTCTCTTGAATCAAACTCTTTATCCTTCAGCATAATATACTTCGGACGCCAAATAAACCAAAGATAGTTGACCTCCACCAAGTTATTTAGATCTCTTGATTACAAATCATTTTACCTATCAGAATCACTCTTTGCCTGGAACCATTAAAGGAGAGAATCAATCATTAGCCTCTAATGTGCTAGACTCTCTGCCTCTCACCCAGCTCATGTTTCCCTCTCTAAGTACCTAAAATCCATCAAAGTTCTTTCCTTTCAAACTCTGGAACCTCAAGTATGTTCTACTTTACAATCTGCGAATATGGAAGTCCAATATGAGTTACCCACACCACAGCCTCCAAAATTTTCCCCACTAATGCAGTGTCCAAGCACACTTAGTCAGTGTTGTTGCCACACTTACACTAAGTCTAGAGGTCGAGACTTACTTGGTAGGATCCTGATTACTGATTGCAAATTCCATGCACCAGATATAGGATGAAGATTGTTGTTTCTGCTGAGAAGGTTGAAAATACTGTACTTACACTGTTTGGGGGTGCACGATTCTTTGTTGGATGCGACGTAAATGACTATATTCAGTCAGCATCAGGAAAGGTAAATCCTCGCTTCAGTTTACCAAGAACTTCACTACCTGCCTTACTGCTATCGGATTTCCCTTAGCTTGCCATTTGACGCATTTCTTGGCTTCTTATAAACTATACAGAATGGAAAATCAATGTACAACCGCAGGATGGAGCAGAGCAAGGGTAAATTGTTCAGTTTCCTCATAAAGAATCCAAAAAGTCTTCCTGTTGAAGATAAGAACAAGGACTTGATAGTCGAGGAGATGCACGAAGCTGAAAAGATTGGTCCTACAGAAGTGGAAGCTGAACCTTCGGCACCAAAGCAAGCACCCAAGCGAGCTGATATAACTGATGATACCAAGACAGAAGAACATTTACCTGTTGATAAGAAGCTTAAAGTAGGAAAAAATTAATCTGTTGCTTTTAACCAGGATGATTAGACGCTCTTCAGCCGCTACTTCACCTGTAGCAAGCTGACCCATTATTAGTTAATAGTAGTCTGACCTAGAGAGTCACCTCCCTTAGTTTCCTTAAGAGCAACTTTAGCTGGCACTGCTGCTACTTTGACATTTGCATCTCGAAATTATTAAATTCTGTTTCCCTAAATTGTGTTTGCTCTACATGATGTTACAGTGCGCTTACAGTTATTTCTGGCAACTACTTGGCTTGCTTCGCTTCAATTCACCAATGTCTCCTACTGTATAGGTAAAATACAATTTTATACCACTAACAAAAGAGCCAGGACCACTATCTAACAACGTATCACAATACTAAGTGCTAATTTGACGCAAAAATATTACAGTATTACTCCCTAACACTGCATTACCTGATACAGGTCGTAACACAGGATAAAGAAATGGCACAACAAGGTGCGTAATCCTTAAAAAAATTAGAAGTTACAACATCTTCGAACTCCCGCCTGATTAACTTCATTCCCCTTAGATCAAACAAATGCTCGAAAACCTCAACGGCAAAGCGAATCTTCAAACACCCCAACTACCTCCATATCGAGTGATGAAACAACCGCTGCCGAAGAAGTCATCGCACCTGGTAAGCCTTACTTGAAGACATAATTATAGCCATGACAAACCTATTCGATTGTAAATACCTATAATTAAACACAGTTATACCTGTAGGCAGTGCAGAACAACCTATTAGTGGTACCCAAAAACACCTTCAGCGGACACCGGGTCAACCAAATAAGACACTCTCAGCAGGTTAACTTCCCTAATCCTTACGCTATATATTTGACCTGTATCATTCGCGATGTGTACGACTATATAGAAAATATCTCTATCTATTTGTTATAATCCTCAAATTGGTAAAATCAGATTACTATAATATCCGTAAAAATTACTGAAAGTCCATTTTGCACTCACCTAAAAAGCTAATATATCCCCATTTAATTATTTTAGCTTTAACAATTAATTATTATTTACAGAAAACTACATAATATTGCCAACCGTTACAGCTACTCAGCGTTGCTTCATATATCCTTCATTAATGTCCAACCATTACTTCTCCCCACTTGAAAAAAAATGCCTGCAAGCTTTAATCAGCTAGATGACGTTATCCGAACTTTGTCAACCGCTCACAGCCTTATACCACTAACAAAAGAGCCAGGACCACTATCTAACAACGTATCACAATACTAAGTGCTAATTTGACGCAAAAATATTACAGTATTACTCCCTAACACTGCATTACTTGATCCAGGCCGTAACACAGGATAAAGAAATGGCAAAACATGGTGCGTAATCCTTAAAACATTAGAAGTTACAACATCTTCGAACTCCCGCCTGAAACTTCTATACAATTTTGTTTCCCCAGCTTATGAAATAGAATTTGTCATAAATTATACTTCATTCGTGCGGCGAGGTTTAGTACGAGAATTAAAGTACTTAATTTTTTGTGTTAATTCAAACATAGATTTTACAAATGTTCTAACTCTATGAAATATATGGATGGAGAGACTCAGAATAAGTTAATGTGAATCATATAAGGTATAACATTCTTTCATTATTATATTTTTTTTTTAGTTCTTCAATGACTTTTTACGGTTATGTTTGCTTTATTGCAGTTGATATTTTGTTTTACGTATTTCTCTATTGATTTCTTACTATATTCGCGATGTGTACGACTATATAGAAAATATCTCTATCTATTTGTTATAATCCTCAAATTGGTAAAATCAGATTACTAAAATATCCGTTAAAATTACTGAAAGTCCATTTTGCTTTCACCTAAAAAGCTAATATATCCCCCATTTAATTATTTTAGTTTTAACAATTAATTATTATTTACAGAAAACTACATAATATTGCCAACCGTTAGAGCTACTCAGCGTTATAAACTTTAATCAGCTAGATGACATTATCCGAACTTTGTCAACCGCTCACAGCCCCTAAAACACTACCTCTTCCGCCAATACCATCCTGTCGTCGACCTCAACACTCTCGACACCAACCCTCCTGCAAAACTGATCTGGAATGTAACAAGCACTTCCAGCTTCTGATACCCATAACAACTTCTTAAATAAGAACTGAAACAATTTCATATCCCACAAAAAAAACACTAAAAACAGTAACAGAGCAGGCACGAAAAGAAAGCGGAACACTGGTAGGATTTTTCAGGAAAACATCTTTGACTTTCTTCACACTGTGCTCACAATACAAAACATATAGAAACTTTAAATACATCTGAAGCAAAAGCTTTTAAAAAATTACATATCTGCTTGTTTGCTGGACTTCGACACCAGGAAACACGAACAGTCTGCTTCCCAATAACTGCTCCATTCAAATTTTGTATTGCGTCCTCTGCTGCGCTCCTATGGAACATAAGAGGCAAGTAGATTATGCAAACGTTTAGCCTGAGCCTCATAATCAACCCTCAACTCATCGGAAACCAACTAAAACACCCCTGCTATGGCTTGCTTCTAACAACCAGGCTGCAGCACCTTACGCCCTCCACTCCGCCCCAGGATGACCCTTGAATACCCTTTTTCTATATTCACAAACCAACTGCACCCATCCTCTACTCTCACAGCTTGCGACCCAACAACAAGAATGGAAACTGCACTGTAGCTTAGAGCATAACAGCATAGAACTACATCGCAGAACTTATACCAGCAGAGCAGCAGGAAAAAAAAAAAAGAAATGCAGCTCATAGGACACTTCAAAGAGCCTAAAATATGACTATACTACAGCTACCATCACTAATCAACCGATAGGGCATACACACCAACAATCTTAAGACTTTCCCACACTCTAAAGAAGGAACAGAAACAGACCATAGGATTCACCTCAGAAACAAGGAAAACAAGCCAGAGAATGAACATTGAGACAACAAGAAGGTGAAGGCTAAGACTAAGATCAAGCTAATCCATTACATATCAGATGTCACAGTTTATGAATACCATAAGAGCAGAGCTGAAACCACAATAGCATAGGTTTATTACCTTTTTAAAGACAGTGAATGGGCCTTTAATTAAAGTGATATAGCTCGAACAACATCGTCGACTCAAATACCGAAGCGACGACACAAATTACAAAATCAATATCAACCTGAACCGTAGCACTATTTTAAAATTCTAAAAACTTTTTTTAAACAATTATCTATGTGATTTATGCTGTGCCGTTTTTCTCTATTTCTTAACTCTCCCGCGGCTACCAGAAGTGAACTTAAAATGAATAAGACATGTTTATATACCTGTTGGGACAAATTACTGGCTCACACAAATACCATCCTGCAGCAAACACAAATAATCAGAGATAAGGAATACAAGTAACTGCCCCCTTTTTCGTTAACATGATCCGATGATGGGAGCTAAACAGTTCCAACAGCTGCACTTTTTTTCCCCCCAAACCTGTTACCTTAAAACGGCAACAGTCCAAGACTTCCTTCATATTTAAAATTCCCCCTTATATTGTAAATGGTACATTTGCAGAACGAGCAATGAAAAGGTTAAACAGATACTTATCACTCAGTGAGTTTGTACCCACTGCACAGAATGACGTAACACCTGCAACCAAGAAACGTCGAATTAACTGGCTGTCTCGGGCTTTATCGGCAGAGATTCAAATACCAGGTAACATTACGCTGACTGCTTCAGACAACTCTTTGGCCATATTCACACTTCTAGATTACTTTGGTGCTTTAGCCATCGTTGTTTTACCTGTTGGCTTAATCTATCTGTCTAACAATCTACAGGTGGCAGCACATACACCCTTGCACAATCAGACCCCCAACAACTGAAATCAACGCCGCAATGTATCTATTGTAGTGCTAAAAGGTTCGAACATGAACCTCCGAACTTCTGTTGTGAAAGCGGCTGTATCAAATTGGCAAGGACTCCTGCTCCAACTGAACTATATGAATTACTCACTGCTCAAACGGAGGACGCAAAACAATTCCGCAAGTACCTTCGGGCGTACAATAGTATCTTTGCTTTTACATCTTTTGGTGTTAAGCTTGATAAAGAACTGGCTTCTTCAAGGAAAGGGGTATATACCTTTAGGGCACAAGGCCAAATTTATCACGATCTACCATCTCTTAGGCCGCATGATAATAAACCGTGTTACTTTCAACTATACTTTTTTGACACAGAAAATGAGTTGACCAACAGGTTGTCTATACTGGATGACGGAGTCCTGTCAGCTGACATTGTTGCGAAAATAAAGCAGATAATGTCCGGAAATCCATATGCCCAAATCTTCCGGCAATTGAAGGACCATTCCAGTTTTGCAAATCTACAGCTCCGGATAGCTGCAAATGCAAAACTTGATCAACGAGTGTATAACAAACCCTCAACCGACCAAGTTGCAGCTATTTGGATAGATGGAAACAATGCAGATATTCCGTTTGAGCGCCAGATTGTTGTCCACGAGCACTCAGGAAACAAACATAGAGTGAAGCACTACTTTGGGTGTTACGATCCATTGCAATATCCACTACTTCTGCCAAAAGGAGAACCAGGTTGGCATCAAGGAATAAAGAAAGATAGAAAACCACGACAAAGCTCCAGCATTGTCGAAAGTGATGTCCCTATTTTCAACTCAGCAGATGCTGTGTTTGCCAATGAGGCCCAAGGTAACATATATAAAAAGCTTCAGTTTGCCAAAATATGTATGTTACTGTTTAGAATCTAATGCATCAGATAGCAAGGCTACACATTTACTATAGGCACTGTCAAATAGATTTCCGCTTGGTTTCCGGCCTATAATGATAAGAATAATGAATATCATTCTACTACTGCTGGATTTGTTTCCAATATTCATGCATTTGTACTATTCTAATCTTTTACTCACAAATACTACTACTATGATTTACTAACCATATCTCTCAAAACGTCAACAGATGTGCATCGCGATTCAAAATCCGTAGTATCTTGCCGAGAATATTACTGTTATAAGTTGCAAGTGCGGGCCGAGGACAAGTCTGTATTACTACTGTGTGGGAGATTATTACAGCAATTTGTTGTGGACATGTACATCAAACTTGAAACAACAAGGCTTGAGTTCTATAGAAATGAACAATCAAATTTGAGAAGAGAGGTTTTACAAGGCATAGTTGATAGTATCATGGCAGGTGAATACAGAGGAGATAAAATTGGGCATAGAATTTACCTTCCTGCATCTTTCATCGGTGGACCGAGAGATATGCGCAAAAGATACATGGATGCGATGACTTTAGTACAACACTATGGGAAGCCCGATCTATTCATAACTATCACATGCAATCCTGAATGGCCAGAAATCACAGAAGCGTTAGCTGCAGGTCAGACACCTCAAGATCGTCCAGATTTGGTAACACGAGTTTTTAGAGCTAAGTTGCAAGACCTTAAAGACCAAATATTCAACAAACATATCTTTGGGATTGTTGCAGCTCATGTCTTTGTAGTTGAGTTCCAGAAAAGAGGACTTCCACACATACACCTTTTGCTCATCCTTAAGGAAAGCCACAAGATTAAAACAGCTGATCAATATGACAAGTTCATTTCTGCAGAGATACCAAAGAAAGCTGATTACCCGTTATTATATGATATAGTTGTCAGACACATGATGCATGGTCCTTGTGGTCCAAAACACCCTTCAAATACATGTATGAAAGACGGACAATGCAAGTACCACTATCCCCGACCATTCAGCAATAAATCAGCTCAAGCAAAGGACGGATATCCAATATATAAAAGAAGGAATGATAATAGGTTTGAGAATGTCCGGGGAACCAGAATGAATAACCAGTGGGTTGTACCATATAACCCATACTTGCTAACAAGATACAATTGCCATATCAATGTGGAAGTCTGCTCAGGAGTTAAGGCGATAAAATACCTCTACAAATACATCTACAAAGGCCATGATAGATGTGCGGTGTACATTGAATCTGAAGACGGCGAAAAAGTCATTGATGAAATACAAAATTACCAAGATGCACGGTGGGTTGCAGCTCCTGAAGCACTATGGAGAATTTACCAATTCAGCCTTAGTGAGATCCAACCACCTGTTATTAATCTACAATTACATCTGCCGAACAGACAAACAGGTATAATATTATATACCATACATATATACAGCTCCTCGGTACTCACTATTTGTCTATCTAACCATATGTCACCAATAGTCTACTATTGGAGCAAGCGCAATTTGCAAAATGTCATTGCAGGAGAAAATGTCGGTCGCACAATGCTTACCGAATATTTCAGCATGTGCCGCACCTCTGCCGAGGCACGTAAGTACCTATACAAGGAATTTCCAGAACACTATGTTTGGAAAACACAATCCAAGATGTGGACTCCACGGAAAAAAAAAACTGTTGTTGGTCGAATTGCAACAGGTATGCGCTGCACTAAATTCTGAAATCATTTGCCCTTCTACTGATATTGTTTCCTAACTTACCTTTTATATTGAGTTTATTCGTAAGCAAACTTTGCTGTAAAAGTCTCTTTTTAATTTGGTAGATTCAGTTATCATTGTTGGCTCTATAACTTTGTATAAATCAGTCGTAGACATTAGTTTAGTTACGACTATAAAAGCTACTAAGTACTCCACCAGATTTTATATCGATGCAGCCATCCAAGTCCAAAAGGTATCAATTAATAACTTTGCTCTTAAGATATTTAAACTGAGAAGCCTAAGCTTCAATGTATTGGCCGTATTAACCAGCTACCGCTTCATATTAGAGGATACAGACTAGAGCTCCTGGTTATAAAAATACTCCTATAATGAGATCTCATGTATTCAATTTCTGTAACATTAAAGAACTTTGCCTCTGCTCTTCTTTCGCTTTTTCTTTTACTCTTAGATTATAGTTCTTTTTTTTAAAAAAAAAATTTTGCTATCACAATTGATGTTTGTTGTTCCACTTAACATCTTTTCCTTCTCACTTATTATTCTGATGTTATTCCCAAAATGTTGACTTGAACCATCTCTAATTAACGTTGGTGAAACTTGGTACGTTTACTGTAGGTCCGAAAAAATGGATTAAGATAATCAAGGACCTATTGCGTATCTACTCAGTTTCTTTCAGATATTTATTCGCGCATATGTTTTCTGTCAAATTTAGATTCCTTCTCTTTGTATGTGTTGCTCATTGCCTGGAAATAAGCAATGACTCTATTATGGTTAAAAAATGCTGCAGCATTAAGTTAAAATAAATGAAATCTATTCACATGTCCGCTTTTGTACAGCTAATCCAAGAGAGGGAGAAAGATACTATGAGCGACTCTTGCTAAATCATGTCCGAGGACCTACCTCTTTTGAAGACTTGCTCACCGTTAATGGAAGACAGTGTGAGACTTTTAAAGAAGCAGCCAAAGAACGAGGCCTCCTAGAATCAGATAACAGCATTTCTGAATGCTTAGGTGAGGCAGTCCTTTTCAAAATGCCATCTGCCCTGCGAAGCTTATTTGCAACAATATTGGTTCACTGTAATCCCACTGATGTAAGACGACTATGGGAAACATACTACTTGGATTTGTCTGAAGACTACAGAAGAAACCATGATTCTTCATCCAACATTCCGCTGCAGTGTACATTGAACAGTATTAGCACGTACCTGCATAGCATGGGCAAAAGTATAGACAAATATGACCTGCCCAAAATTCCAGAACAAGCTGAACATAGTCGTCCGTTGGAATGCAGAGAAATACTTGAAGAGCAGGCTGTTCAGGTAACTACTGAAGACATTGAAGCACAGACAAAGCTTAACCCTGAACAGGAACATGCTTTCAAAACAATTCTAGACCGCGTTACCTCTGCTACACCTGGATTATTCTTTGTCGATGGACCCGGTGGAACTGGTAAAACATTCTTATATAGAGCGTTGCTCGCAAATGTGCGCTCCAGCGGTATGATTGCGTTAGCGACTGCAACCAGTGGGGTAGCTGCTTCTATTTTGCCAGGAGGTCGTACTGCTCACTCTAGATTTGACATTCCTCTTCAAACAGATGAAACAACCATCACAAATATGTCAAAACAAAGTGGCGCAGCTAAATTAATAAAAAAAGCTCGCTTAGTCATATGGGATGAAGCTCCTATGGCAAAGCGACAAACCATTGAAACCGTGGACAGAAGCTTTCGGGATATAATGGATAGTAACACTCCATTTGGTGGAAAAGTGATCGTTTTTGGAGGAGATTTCCGCCAGGTATTACCAGTAGTTCCCAAAGCTACCAGAGGTGAAACAGTAAATGCATGTTTGGTGAAATCATATCTTTGGCCTTTGATGGAAAAGCTTCAATTCAAAACAAACATGCGCGCAATATCAGATCCAACATTCAGTGATTTCTTGCTGCGGGTCGGGAATGGAGACGAAGCAACAATTGGAGATAATTTGATTCGTCTTCCAAATGAAATGGCTGTCAAATACGACAGTGAAGACACTGCCACTGATTCGTTGATAGAACAAATATTCCCCTCGCTGCATGAAAATGCAGGTTCAGCACAATATGTGACAGAGCGTGCTATTTTAGCAAGCCGTAACGAACATGTTGATTACCTAAACGAAATGTTGGTGGAGAAGTTTCCAGGAGAAAGCACAGCCTATGTCAGTTTTGACTCGGCTGAAGATGACACCAACAACTACTATCAGGAAGAATATCTGAACACTTTGACACCGAACGGACTGCCGCCCCACAGGTTCGTTAAAATACACAACTGCTTAGCAAAATACATATACCATGATAAATTACTCTGTTCAAATTATAACTTAGAAATAGAAGGTATTCGACAATTGAAACTTCATAAAAGTTCGGGCAATGAATACGACAGGTAGATTAAGAGGAAGAAACTTTACAAAACCTTCTGATGATTGCTGAATTTTACCCTACCCACAGTACTTAGTATTCCCTTTTGTGAGCTAACTAATCTTTTCACACTAGCGTAGACTGGAGGAAACATGCTGCACTGATCATTTGCCATATGCGCTGATCATCTACTATATAAGTTAACACCTGCTATGTCCAAACTTCAATGTCACTTGCTTAGAAAAAAACCAGGTTATCAACCCTCTAACAGAAATGTATTACAAATGTAAATTCTGATGTTCTTAGAACTCCAGGAAGAAGATCCTTTACCCTCCGAGCAGCAATGTCTTTCAGTTATAATTTTTGGTTCATGAATCTATATTTTCTTCAAATATACACAACTATTTCTTCCATATATAGGTTAGTTCTCAAGAGGAATGCACCTATAATGCTGCTAAGGAATCTAGACGCGTCCAATGGCTTATGCAATGGCACGAGACTGATATGCAGAGCCTTTGACAGGAACGTCATACATGCAGAAATCATGCTGGGTCATTATGCTGGTAAGAATGTCTTCCTCCCTAGGATTCAACTATCACCTCCGGATAACGAGGGATATCCTTTCAAATTTGTCCGGAAGCAATTTCCAGTGCGCCTATGCTTTGCAATGACAATAAACAAAGCACAAGGCCAAACAATTTCAAATTGCGGGTTGTATTTACCCCAACATGTATTCTCCCATGGACAACTATACGTCGCACTGTCACGTGGGACGTCCATGTCCACTACAAGAGTCTTGGTGATGACAGAACAACCCATGCGTCGAATTGGAACATATACAAAAAACATTGTCTACAAGGAAGTTCTAGGTAAGATAGACTACTGGAAATCAACTATTTTTTTATGATTGTTCACAGAGTTTTAATTTACTGGTCTTATTCAACATCTTCTTCTGAATTTATATGAAGGTGAATAATACTTGCTTGGCAGCTGCCTGAAGAACCAGTGACATAGGACTACATCATCATGAGAATTCGTCAGCTCGGAATTTCTATCGTCTTCTATTTAACGGCTGCTGCGATGAAGTTCAGTATTTGTACTGGACTTCTCTCAAATCCTTCCCCACAAGCTCTGGATCCTGCAGCGTATTTCCTTATTGACGATTGCATTTGAACTCAATAATAGTTCAGCATACAAAAAGGCTTCTGACTCCTGCTGCGGCTACCTCTCTATTTACTTCTTCTTTCGCTGTTGCACTTTCTCTTTCTTCTGCAAGTAGATGGTCTATATTTATACTGGAACTGCTTCTACTTTATTTTAACACCTCATGTAAGGACATTTTTCAACCTGTCTCAAATTTATATGTTTCCAAAATCTGATATGAAAAAAGCTGACTGTGTATGTGAAATGCTGCACAGTGCACATCCAGGAAAGTGGATTTAATATTACAACCTATTCCATTGTTTCCTATGAAATCGTAACAATCAAACAAAAACAAATGGCTCCCGACCCATCTACTATGTTGAGGTTGGAGGCAATTAACACCTCATGTAAGGACATGTTTCAACCTGTATCAAATTTATATGTTTCCAAACTCTGATATGAAAACAGCTGACTGTCTATGTGAAATGCTGCACATTGCACATCCAGGAAAGTGGATTTAACATTACAACCTATTCCATTGTTTCCTATAAAATCGTAACAATCTTACCTGAGATCTGTCACCCATGCTTTCAGGCCACATCCTCATCATGTCATACCTTAAATCCCTTTCAGTTATGACCAATGGCCTGAAAAACAAACAAAAACAAATGGCTCGCGACCCATCTACTATGTTGAAGTTGAAGGCTAAGGCATGACAATATTGAATTTTCGCATTACCAGAGTAGGGTCTATAATTATAAAACAAATTTGGAGAGAGTTACTTGGGGATCTTGACTACTGAAACCAATACGGAGTTTAAAACAACATTAGCAAACTGAAGTAGCGTCAAACAGGATTGGAGGTAAAAGGAAGTTGCATTTAAACCAGGTATTTAGCTTTTGCACTATGTATTTCAATCCAGAAATTGATATTGCAAGATTAAGTAAATAATAATTTTCAACAAGATACAGAGAAGGAAATGGTCGCTTGGAACATAAACACTTCAAACAATCCCTTAGTGTTTGTTATCTCCAGACCATTCTTTATTGTTGTTATGTTAACGTGGTGACCGTGATAGGATACCTACATTACAGCTTTACTATAAGCGAAGCGGAGGTATGCTTCATGATCTGAAATCGTCATATGGAACATCGGACCTTACATTAATTTGTTAACCCTTTATCAGTATAACAACATGATATAAAAATACAAGAAGCCATTAGTCACAAAATCTGTTTATGTATTGCAATCTCATACAGTTGTACACTTAGCGCAATCCTCTAACATTAATGTAGCAGCCTAGCCGACCCTATTATTTACCACTGATTACAAGAAACTTCTTTTCACTATAACTGATTTTTTCAAATAACTGTAGTATATATATATATTCCTGAAGCGCGGTACAAGCTGGCACATGTCCCTGCTTTGGGTTACAATTGCGATATGAATCATCGCTAACACTTTCAGCATAATAATGTTAAATTGCTTCCCAGTTTTCATTTGCCTACAAAAACAAACAGACATCCAATTAGGCTGCAAAAATATTATTCATATCAATAGAACGCGAGAATTTCTCTCCCTACATGACGCAAAATTAACTTATTCGGTCTGTATCGTCTGTTCTGTCACTAACAGAAGCTAATAACCAAGTAAACGTTGTTTAAAATAGACAAATGTTTACGCAATTACATTAATAATCAGATTACTTGAACAATTAATTACTGAATCAACAAATTTAGTTAACAAAAAGGTCAAGATGATACTCCAGTATCTTAAAAGTTGTTGCTGGAAGTACAACTAAATGCAATGGATTTATAACAAGTTGCATTAATCCTAATAGAAACCTCAAATTCATACATTGAATTGCCGAGCATATTCAATGGCCTTCATATTGGTTTCCTTAATTTCTGATGCATGCATTAAGAGTTTATAAGTTTTCCATAGTAACCATTTCATACTTGGCCTTTGATATGACAGACAAATCAATACAGTTTAGGAGCTGAACTCAACCAATCGTACAACGAATCATAGCCATAAATAGATACCATATTCATTTACTTTTCCTCTTCTGTAACCTCTTCATAATACCTGAATAAATGACTATTCATCTCTTAATGAGTGTGATGTGTCAACTTCTTCAATTTAACCATTAAAGACTGCATCTTTTCGCACTATATTACCCATTATATAAGCTAGGTACGCTTTCAAATTTCTTCCGTTGTTGCGCACAGCTGCAGCAACCAGGTACCATCCTTCGCTACGTTTCAAACTATCGCTTTGATGAACATTAACTTAATTCTAATTTGATCCTTTCATTCTTTTCCTACAGCCTTCTTACCGTTGCTCATAAGGAATTGGGTATGAATTCGACAGCTTTCCTTTTACTTTATTACAAATCCTGCTTATGGTCACATGAACTTTGTCATTTTCTCCTATATTGGCAGCGAAATTTGCATCGTCAGTTGCTTTGCTTACGTCCCACGTTATTTGAATAAACCATTGTTTGTGTTAACGGTAGGAAAATAGCTTTTATTGCATAAGTTTTTTCATACTTTAACGACATAGCAAATATTTTCACACTTAAATACTCCTTATTATTGTAGAATACTATATTAAATTTTTTAAGTTTTATTTATTGAACACAGCTCAACGATTGGTTTGCTTAGGCCCCTATCCTGTTTGCATCCGTCGATTGCACAATGTCACAGCATTGTTATCACTGAATTAGTATCCTTCGTTACCCAAGCCGCTACATATGTTCATATTCGCTAGACCCAGTATTTCCTTGAAATTCATGGGTACCCAAAATTCTATCGTTTTGTCATATATATCTGCTGCATAATAGGTTGAAACAGTATGTCACTTAGGCGTCCTGCCTTTGCTTAACTTCGAGCAACTTAGTTACGGAACTCTAAACTTCCTGGGTACAAAATAGCTAAACAATGCACTCTCCTAACGGATGATACAATATGTTTAAGCTAACGCCAATTATTGTTATATAATTAAATTACACATCAGTTGCAGATATAACGATGGATAAACATTTGGCCAACAACATGTACATCCAAGTTGAAGAGGCGAGACTTAATTTTTTAAGAAAGAACCAATCAACATTGCGCAGCGAATTGCACCAAGGGCCAGCTGATATTCTTATATCTGAAGCGTGTGGAGAAAAAAAGGCTTGTCAAAAAATTACGCTTCCAAAAATGATTACTGGACCAAAGAAATCTCAATAGCGAAATGTAATGAAGTGTGATTAAGTAAATCTCACTGTCTTATGATTATTATGCTATTAATTCAAGTACATTCTATCAAATAGATCAATGTGTTGACGAACATGAATTTGGGGTGATGAACTAATAGCCACTTCAGGTCCGTTAGCTTTAAAGTCCTGCTACGACAAACTTAGAAGCTGGTACAATACTTTGCCAACATTCATGCCACAGCTACGCTTCCAAAAATGATTACTGCACCAAAGAAATCTCAATAAATGTAATGAAGTGTGATTAAGTAAATCTCACTGTCTTATGATTATTATTCTATTAATTCAAGTACATTCTATCAAATATATCAATGTGTTGACGAACATGAATTTGGGGTGATCAACTAATAGCCACTTCATGTCCGTTAGCTTTAAAGTCCGACTACGACAAACTTAGAAGCCGGTACAATACTTTGCCAACATTCATGTCACAGCAATTGGCTGCCACGCGCAACGCGCGTTTCCCTCACTAGTATAACTAATTATCAACATTTAGTACAATTTCTTTTACATTAAATAAAAATAATCCATGAATTTACTAGCATTTTTTCAAGTCAATGAGTTACGTTATTAGTTTTTCAAATAATTATGCTACTTGCAATAGAAACAAGAAGGTCAGTTTTGATATTCTTCATCAAAAAAATTACTCGTATCTTGTACTCCCTCTGTTACAAAATTGTTACAAAATGGTTGTATGTTTCGAATTTCGAGAGTTAAATGAGTCCATTTTGACCGTGAATTTGAACATAGAATCTTTAAGGTTTTTTTAACGATATTTATATATTTAGAAACTACATAAAAAGTACTGTAAACCACAATAATTATTATGGAACATGCCATCCATTGTGGAACGGGGTGAGTATATTATTTTTATCCATATACTCTTAACTCTTGAATATCTTTAGCAAAATTCCAATTCTCCACCGAAAAGTAGAATCTTATTTGAAATTAAAGTTTAACATTGTATATATATGACATAATTATATAGACAGCAAATAGAAAAGAAAGGTTAAGTACAAGGCCATAGCTAACGTGCAAAGATTCCCTAAAGAATGAAACATATAAAATGTCATTTGTCAACTTGCCAACTTAAAACACTATGTAACATATACTCTCTCCGTCTCATTTTAGTTGTCGCTTTAGCAAGTTTTATTTGTCCCAAATTAGTTGTCGCTTTAGCATTTCAAGGCATTTTTTACCAATTCTTTTCAACTATGCCCATATTTAATAAAGGAGTATTTCCTAAAAAAGTCAATCCAGTTTCATTTATTAGGGATAAAATAGTAAAAGACATACCCTATTTATTGATTTCTTAATGGGCGTGCATAAGCCTAAAGCGACAACTAAAATGGGACGGGGAGTAATTATCTAGACAAACTGAAGTTGGGTTTTGGTTATATTATATGTCTGGGGAAGGTGACAACCATGAACATTCAGAGACGTTTACAACTTGAAAAGTGAGTTCCGTGACCTTTATGAATGAATATATAATCTAAATAGAAACGTGGAAAATGTTTGGATTAATATTTATTGCCTTGTATCTGTTGGGGAGCAGTTGGAGTAATGGAAGGTGACATGTAAAGTTGTATATTAAACCAGAGAATGAGATTTATTTGTGCAAGATTTTATTAGAATCTTGTAATATCCTTGTTTGGATACTAGGAGTTGGTGTTGCAGCTTTGGATAACTATTGAAAGATTACTTCATATTCATGTCACACTTATATACTCCCTCCGTCCCAAATTAGTTGACGCTTTAGCAAGATTTATTTGTCCCAAAATAGTTGACGCTTTAGGATTCAAGACTATTTTTGTCAATTATTTCCAACTATACCCTCAATTATTAATGTTATTCTCAAAAAGTATTTAATAGTCATATATTAAATAAGGGTAACATAGTAAAATGTATACACTATTTATTGATTTTCTTAATGGGCGTGCAATAGTTGAAAATGTCAACTAATTTGGGACGGAGGGAGTAGTAATTTGCTGGAAAGGCCACAATTATTGTTCATAGGAAAGCATTAGAATAACTTCTTTGAAGTGAATGTAAATAGGTTCTTTATCTTATTGGATATATAAGAAGATGGTGGATATATCTTCATTAAAAATATATAGGGATCAATTCAGAACTTGATACTACTTGCGAGGACATTTAAATTCTTATATTTTTGGTCATTATGAGAAAATTCTTACATTTTTAGTTTCAATCACCAGAGCTCAGTGTAAATATCCTTGGCAATCTTACCAGTTGCCTAGAATTTTTAAGCTAAAGTACTCTGGCATGTATCGGCAAATTGCCCAGGCATGCCTGACGACTGTGGCAAAAAAAAAAAAAGTGTTCTTATGGAAGCTAAAAATGCAATGGCCGTGCCAAAAGTCTTTTCCGGATGAAAATATATCCACTTTTGGATCTCTCCATCGATTCCCCCAATGTTGCTCAGGAAAGATGATTACGGGCAATTGTTGTTTCTTAGACCGTACTTACGAAAAAATAGAGAACGGGATACCGACGTCATTACAAAATTCATAAAGTATATGATTCAGCAGGGTATTCTCATCCAAAATTTAGTCATTAAACTAAGTGGAGACTATTTTTGCTAAATCACTATAGTGGCAGTCGAAAAGGCAAACTATTCCCTATGATGTCATAGTTCTGCAATTCAGCCGCCATCTAGTGGTAAAATTTTCATCCATAGGTCACTTTTGTTACTGTTATTTAGTTTGAAGCCACTTTTTTTATTGGTCTTACATGAGAGGCCAATTTTTGGAACTTCGATCTTTGTGGACTGAAGTTCAAACCTTGTGGGTTGAACTTCATGCCTAAATTATGAAGTTTCAACTTCAATCTGTAAGGGCTGAACTTTTAGGTATAGCTGCGTAAACTTCTACCCTTGTGGGTTGAAGTTGAACTTCAATCCTTGTGGTGGGCTGAAGTTAAACTTCAATTCTTGTGGGCTGAACTTGTGTGAAGTTCAACCCAAAAGAATTGAAGTTCCAAAAAGTAGCCTCTCATGGAAAACTAATAAAAAAATGGCGTCAAACTAAAGAGCACCGCCAAAAGTGGCTTTTGGTGCACTTTGCCCAATCTAGTGTCCATCCAAGATGGGCTAAGTGCACCAATAGCTGGGCAAAGTGCATAGATAGCCATTTTTGCACGTGCCTTATAATCTCGGTCACTTATGGGCGCATCTTTGCAGAGGATGTCCATTTTATCTATATTCAGACCATGGAGTTGAAGTTCAAAACAAGTTAAACCTTCTTCATCTCTTTTTATCTGAAGTTAAAATGTGCTATTTGTTTTTTCTCTTTGATCAACTTCAAACTAAGAGGTTTGAATTTTGTTTGAAGTTGAGCCCAACTTCACACTTTTCGTTTGAATATAGTTCATTTTCCACCAAAAATTTTAAGTTGCTTGAACTTCATACAATGAATATACAACTTCAGCTGTAATGGTTTGAAAGTGGGTCGCTACTCTTGTAAATAATTTTTAAAAATAGCTTAAAATGAAATGACATAAATAAGTTAAATTGTGGCTCGTAAATTTTAAATTTTAAATTTTAAATTTTAGATTCGTCCCTAGGGTTACGATCAACAATTAAGAGGCAGCATGACGTGAAAGATAATGTCGTTGTTCCTTCGTATCTGCTCTATCTCAACACTGACGCCATCACAACTCAATATTTTATGTGAAAGAAGGGATGGTGGTTGCCTTTGAGAGAAACTACTTTTATTTGTTCTACTTTTAAGCATTTAGGGGCGGTTTGGTAGGAAGTCAAGTTATGAAGATATTAATAATATAAATGTGTGTATTAGTAATGCATGTATTAGCTATGGAGAAATTATAATATAGGGATTTGTAATGCATGAATTGTAATGAATGAATAATTTCTTGTTGAATAATTGATACATCACAAATTAATATATAAATATACAATTTAAAATATTTTGCTCTTTAAACAAATTGAAAAAAAAATATTATTATTATGAGAGTTAGTTTTGTCATTTTATATTCTAATACTTGTATGGTTAATACCACATTGCTAATTCCATCTTCAACCCCGCATAAAATAATATATAAATTTCTGAATAACTTATGCAGGGGCGGATGTAGTGTATGTCGAGCGGGTTCGGCAGAACCCAGTAGGTTTTCCACGAATAGTGTATTTGTGTTTAAAAAATCATTAAATATATACAAAAATCAAGTCGAGAACCCAATAACTTGCACTTAAAATCGTTTTCCTAAAATTTAGAACCCATAAGGTTCAAATCCTAGATCCGCCTTTGAACTTATGCATGTATTAATTATGCAAAGATAGCAAAATTGCAACCAAACAATATACTAGACTTATGGTGGGATTAAAATTAAACTAATTGCAACCAAACATGGTATTATTTATGAGAATTTCAACGAGGGTATTATGTATCACTTGTGGGCAACCAATTAACATGGTATTACTCATGAGAATTTTAATAAGGGTATTAGGTACTCTTATGTAGGCTACCAAACGACCCCTTTAACCGTTCCAATATTTTATAACACTAAATCCTTGCTTTATTAATGTCTTCAAAGAATAATTATAGGGCGAAATGGTTGAAAGTGTTGGAAAGGACTCTTGTCTATGCAGCAAAGATGTTGCAGCTCATGTGATGACTACTGTGAGTGTAGGGACATATGGAGTATATAGCTGTGTGGAAGGTGAGAATTTAAAAGCTACAGTGGTACATGATGAGATGGTTGTACAAGGGATTAAACCAAACACTCTGATCGTCACCAGTCTGGTACATGGATTTTTCAATGAATGTAAGCTATTGGAAGATGGTTTTGTCTCTGGGGCTGGAAGGATTTTGCATTTTAAGATTTGTCATGAATTGTGAAATGCCCAGTTACGGGGAGCAGCTAGACACGATCTATTCAGGCACCATGAACTCAAATTTTTCAAACGCTGGGGGATCCTTGCCCAGTAGAGTCCATGTTTGAGCAAGAAAAGGCAACCACTAGGGGATCCTTGCCCAGTAGAGTCTTTGTTTGAGCACGAAAAGGCAACCACTGGGGGATCCTAGCCCAGTAGAGTCTATGTTTGAGCACGAAAAGGCAACCACTAGCTAGGGGATCCTTGCTTAGAGATTTTGGGGAGCACAAAAAGATCAAGGAGGGTGATGATGTTTATTGTGCAATGCCTGATCTGAATTTCACTACTATTACTGTAATGGTGACTAAAACAGGCTGGCCATTAAAGGGTGACTCTAATAAACCTGCTGCTACACGAGGGAATGACAAATTTAACAACAGCAACTTGTGGGAGCAGGTGCTAAACAACAGTAGAACCTCAACACATCCTGTGCAGGTTAAAAATGTACTCAACTTCATAATGTTGTTGATGTCTAACAAGTGCTGGAGAAATCAAAGGTGCAATGGGTTGATAGCAGGTGCAGTGGACGTGTTGGTTGAGAAAGTCTTGGCTGGATTACATGGCTTGAACCTTGAGGACAAGGTTCTTTTTCAGGATCGGAGGAATGTCATGAATGCAACCAACCCATTTGGAAGGTTGGCAAATTACATATGGGACCCCGGGAAGATTGTCTATATATAGAAGATGAAAACAATCAATTAGGGCTCATGCTATAATGTTAGTCTTTTATAGCTAAATCTGGAACCTCCCTTTTCTATTTTCTCTTTCTTTTTGGTTACGAACTAGGGGTTGTAATTCTATACTTATGGAATTCAATCAATATCCATTGCAATTCTATGATTACAATGACTATGGTTACTCGCCTTCGTTACATATACACACACATAAGTAGAAATACAGATATAAAAGAGTGCTATATAAGAGAAGAGAAATGGCTGATTGGGGGCCATTATTAATAGCAGTGGTGCTATTTCTGTTATTGAGTCCAGGTCTACTATTTCAATTGAGTTGTGGAATTTGGTAACATGCACACCAGTGGCCTCTCTATACTTATTGACACTTAAATTTGCACGAAATTCTATTCCCGCCCCCCGAATTCTACGAGTGTCAACTTGCCTATAAACATGCCATAGAAAGACAGCTTCTTCTAAAAAAATTCAATTCAAGATGCAAGAAAGTGCAATTCGACAACTGAATTTATTAGCTATGTTTAAGCACAAAGTCATGATCAAAGGGAAATTAAGAATAACCTCAATTGAAACTGCATTGTTCTCAAAGGTTAGCTGATTGAGTAGAAGGAAGAGCATAATCCACAACAACAACACCATCCAAAAAATCCTTAACTTTCTCTTGCTGCTCATTCGCCAGCGACTCGAAACCTTCCAATTCATTCAGTTGTTTGAAAACAGCAATGGAAGCAATAGTAAAACCTTTAGCCCTACCGGGAGAAAAGTTGTCGCCAACACTCAACTGTTCAATCCCAGGAAACTCGTCTTTAATTCCTCCAACAGCACTCAACACTTGTGCTTTTTCATTTTCACCCAAATTTTCCTTCAATTTAAGAAACGTAACCCTCATGGCTGAACCAGGCGGGACAACAGTGGGGCCGGAGAAATTCGTAGGGATCCAATCGATGGCCATGATGTCATCAACTACAGGCAAGACGTATTCTTTGACAACGCTGACGTGGGCAGGGTGTGCGGAGTAATCGGCCAAGTCAGACTTAGACTTGTAGCGAGAATGAAGGATGTGAGTGAAGGAGAAAGAGGAAGATCTGTCGCGTATAAGGGGACCAGCGCTGAGATGTACCACTTGGTTAAGACAAGTTAAGCTGTTAAGGTTGTTGGCCATGGCGATAAGCTTTGATGGGTCAACATCTGGTTTTGCTTTGAAGAGCACCACATGTTCGACGATTTGCTCAGCTGACATTTTGATGCAACTGTGAAGCTTCAATTGCTGAAAACTGGCGGTGCTAGGACGGAATAATGATGGAGGGGATAACAAGTGAGACCACGACGTTTTGATACCAAGCATCTTTTTTGCCAACTACTTTTTTGTTTCGATTGCCTTTCTATTTGTTGTTTAGTTCCTGCTCAGACTCAAACTGAGAAGGCTGTTGGCAAGTTCTATAGATAACTACTAATGTAAACGGTTCAATAATTTTGAAATTGGATCGCTACACTTGTAAATAATTTTTAAAAAAAGCTTAAAATGAAATGACATGAATAAATTAAATTGTGGCTCGTAAATTTTAAATTTTAGATCCGTCTCTAGAGGTTACGATCAACAATTAAGAGGCAGCATCACGTGAAAGATAATGTCGTTGTTCCTTCGTATCTGCTCTATCTTAACACTGACGCCATCACAACTCAATATTTTAGGATTTTTTACATAAAAGTACGAGTTTTAGAGCTTAATTACCAAACATATCAACATTTTAGTAAAATAACCCTATATAGAAGAAAACACAAGATAATTACAAACATAGCAAAAACACAACAATATTTTTCCATAACATACCAAACCCTTACATTCTTCCTTCTATTTTCCCTCATATCACTTTTCTCCTCCCATTTCCCATTTTTTCATTTTTCCTTCCATCATTTCCCTCCAATTTCACTTTTACTCCTCTCATTTTCCTCAATTTCACTTTTCCTCATCCATCCTCAATGTAACTCGTTGAATCTCACTATTTCTGCACCGTATCAACTATTTCTGCACCGTATCTAACTGTTTCTGCGCCGTTTCAACTGTTTCTGCAACACCGTATCTAACTGTTTCTGCACGTTTCAACTGTTTCTGCAGCACCGTATCTAACTGTTTCTGCACTGTTTCAACTGTTTCTGGACTGTTTCAAATTATTTTAGCACCGTGTCAGACCGTATCAGATTGTTTCAACAGTTGTTTCAGATTATTTCAACGTCGTTTCAGACCGTATCATACTGTTTGAACATCGTTTCAGACTGTATCAGACTATTTTAAACTGTATCAACCCCCCGTTTCAGACTGTTTCAACAGTTGTTTCGGATTGTTTCAACGTCGTTTCAGACCGTATCATACTGTTTGAACATCATTTCAGACTGTATCAGACTATTTTAAACTGTATCAACTCCCCGTTTCAGATTGTTTTAAACTGTATCAACTCCCGTTTCAGGCTGTATCAACTCTGTTTAAACTATATCATTCTATTGTTTTTATTGTTTCTGAAAGAAGTAATTAAACTTGTGCTTCTATCAGGCTGTTTCAACAACTATTTTAGATTGTTTCAATGCTGTTTCAGACTGTGTCATACTGTTTCAACGCCATTTCAGATCGTATCAGACTGTTTCACCAACTGTTTCATATTGTTTCAATGTTTCAGTGAGAAGACAGAAGAACAAATAGAAGAACTACATAATCAAGTGGCAAAAATATACGATATCAAACCCAGTAATAATAAACGAAACATCTTGATAAACAAGTTTAAGCAAAAGACAAACAGAAAGAAAGTGCCAAGAAATCCAAGTAGATCTCAGCCAAAAATTCAACAACAATGTCACAAAAATCCAAACCAAAAGAAAGAAAAATGAAATACAAGCAACTGTTGCAACTGGAAAATCACAGTAGCAGTGATGAATGTTCTCATCCCCAAGTCTCACAGTAGCAGTAAAAAATTGAATATTGTTCCTGTACTACATATATATAACTGAGATTTGTAAAGTAGAAATGTATATCAACAGAGACTCCGTTAAGTCCCAAAGCAGATCGAACAATCAAACAAAACTTTGATTCCTCTGATGAGACAGCGGTGGAGTGGAGGAGCGACACCGGGTCCTTTTTCCAGTGAGAGAGCTCTGGTAGCATCATTGTTGCTTCGCCTTCCATCACTGTTGCTTCGCCTTCCCTTTTGCTCTTTTCTTTTGCTTCAATAACAGACTAATCGAAGGCAGAGGAAGAGAAACAAAAGGGTCACCGGCGATGGGAGCTCTGAGCGACCGGGGATGGGAGTTCACCTCCGCCGATCTTGTTCTCTCTGTTGTATGTTTGGTTTAGGATTTGTAGGAAATGGGGGACGACAGCTGGGTTTGGTTGGGGGAGTGGAGAAAATGTTTTAGGGTTTGTAGAAAAGTGGGGTAAGTGTAATTATTAAAAATGAAATGTTGTAAAAAAATGTGTTAGTAAAATATTGCTATGTACTGTAATTTGTAAAATATTGCTATTTTTTTGTAATTAAGTGTGAAAATTTGTATATTTGTGTAAAAAACCCAATATTTTATGTATGGTGGTTGCCTTTGAGATTAAGCTGCTGTCAGATTCTATTTGCTCACTATGCTTGCAAAGTTGATTGTGCAACTACTTTTATTTGTTCTACTTTTAAATATTTAACAAATTTCAATATTTTATAGCACTAAACCCTTGTTTTACTATTGTCTTCAAAGAATAATTATAGGGTGAAATGGTTGAAAGTGTTGGAAAGGTCACAAAAGGAATAATTGCACGTTTTGCTCTTTATATCTTGAGATGCAGTAATATATAGACGGCCCATAAGTGAAAAATTGTAGAAGTATAGATCCACTGCATATGTATATAAATTAAAAAATAAAATTTATAGAAGATAGCATGTGAACTGGCGAATCAAACTCTCTTTATTCTACAAATCTAAACACACCATGCATCACTTGCTTGATTCCTTCCTTAATGTGAAAAATCTTGTGTTAAAAAATGAAAGAAAGGTTACTTATCGGGACTATATATACAAGACAACATTGCAGAGAAATAGCAAAGTATACACACATACAAGTGGAAAATATAGATATAAAAGAGGGCTATATAAGAGAAGAGAAATGGCTGATTGGGGGCCAATATTAATAGCAGTGGTGCTATTTGTGTTATTGAGTCCAGGGCTATTGTTTCAATTACCTGGTAGACATAGAGTTGTGGAATTTGGTAACATGCAAACCAGTGGCCTCTCTATACTTGTTCATACAATTCTCTATTTTGGTCTCATTACTGTCTTCCTTATTGCTATTGGAGTTCACATTCACACTGGCTAAATTACTTACTTTTAATTGTTTGGTTTGTTGTTTTTAGTTTGTGTTGTTATGGTTAGGCTTTTGTTGGGGTTGCCATAGAACTTTTTTATAGATATTGTTGTTGTTGTTGTTGCAGTAGTAGTGTGTTTCAATTATATCAAAGAAACAATTATCTTTTTTCCAGAACTAGACGATACAACAACATACCCAGTATATCCCACAGGTGGAATCTGGAGAGGGTGAGATGTACGTAGACCTTACCTCCACCAAAGTGGAGAAGCTGTTTCCGATAGACCCTCGGCTAGGAAAATAAAGATACTATATAAAAATACAAGAAAACATAGAGGTGGAGACTACGATGAAAAATCGCCTATATACATATAATACTGCATCTAATAAGAGATGGCATGATCACATATCAGGGATATATTCACAAACTAAAAGACAATGTAACCTTTGATTGTACTCATTCCAGCAATATCACTTGGATAACAAGCAATTGTTTCTACATTATCTACTAGCACAAGAGATGCAACATATTGAAGTGAGATAAAAAGAACGCGGCGCGTCCATTTTGATCTTCCTATAAGTAATAGCTAACCAGATATATTCACTTATAAAATGCCTAAGCTATCCTCTCCTGCTGGAATAAAGACCAGCATATAATGTGTTACTCCTGCATCCATTCTTTTAAACATTGCAGGTAGCTGCATCTAGTGAAGAGTTCAACCATGCTCCTCGTCCTTGTCGTGTACAAAAGACATGTTCAAATTGCTTCACAATATTTTACAGGCTGCAGTAGAGAATATAAACAAATCAGTGGACAGAGAAATGAACCATGGGATGACAACATAGAAGAGGGAAAAATCGTGCAGCATATCAGCATCTCAATATTTCACATGAATCATTCTGAGAAGCATAGGTAATTTGAACAAATGAGTCAATAGAGAGATGAAAAATGGAAAGTCGCATAGAATTTGGACAATACATCTTGCATCATTTTAGTATCTCAACCTCCAACATAAATCATTCCAGAGATGCAACGAATAATAGCAACAGTGCAGGCTTCAATGGAAATTAGCGGAACAAGCAAAGCTGCTTTCTCTGTCATACTATCCTTAAAGCGTAGAAGCTAATGAGTTGTAATGAAGTCTGCTCAGAAATATAAATAACTGGTAACACCCTATCCAACTATTGCACGATTTCATAAGCTGATTAAACTGATTGGACTGACCACACAGCTTGTCAATGAGAAGCTTAAAATTAGGTTGTCTTCTCAAGTAGGTAAAATGGACATACTGCGAATTGGCAACTAGAGGTGCCAAGAACTTTTCATAAAATAAAACCTCCCTACTTTAGAGTTCACAAGTAAGTCTCTTTTTCCTTCCACAAATTGCAATCCAAGATTTACGCATGCCCTGCCCCTGGTCTCACTGTTGTCATGCACCATCATTATCATTGATTACAACTCAATGGTGCAAAATAAGTTATTACCACCTTACAATAAAATTATAAACAATTATCCATACTCAGTCAGCAAAATTCCAGCAAGCGTTTGTCGTAATATATTGATTCTTTTCCCAAAATACAGTTAATCAAACTTAAGCAAGGTAAAAAGCAGTTCTATCCGCTTTCCTACTCTACGCAGTTGATCTTCTAGTGGATATTTGCATTATTTCTACTCAGTCCACTGCAGAGAAGATTAAGAAACTGGAAAGCCAAAGAAAGAGAAAGATTGGCAAATATTTGGACGAATCCCAACCCCTACTACTAATGGATCCTTAAGCTTGGGAACAATGCAAAATGCCTAGGCGATTTGATGTTGGACATATTAAGCCAATTTGCATAAGATATGCAGCAGGCAGTAAATTAGGACACCTTAGAGAGCAAATCATATTCACAAATGTGAAGTAAAAGGAGAATATATGAGGAAACTCTGATAAACAAAGGTATCAAAATCCAAATTATGAGTTCTTCATGAAATAAATACAGAGGAATTGGAAAACATGTCCCAGGAACTCACCCAATTCATCTTGTCTTCCATTTTTTGTTCATTCAACAAATAAAGTTGTTACATCCACTTCCATGGAAATATTCACTCCTATCCAACTACCACCGCGCCTTTGTAAGAAGTTAACTTGTTTTTAGCCAATCTGAAGGCATTATTACTTAACTCATCAACCATCTAATATAGTTGTCATTTTGATCAGTTAGTACAAGTGCATAACCGGTGGTAATGAGTTTTTAATCATCAAACTTATCCATTAAGACATGCTTTCAGAATATAAGAGTTCAACTTACATACTTTTTGATAACGAAGTTTAACTTTTACACTTTTCACATTATTTCGACATCAAATCACATAATATCTACAATAAGAATTATGAGCTGAGAACTTGATAAGTAATGTAAATACCCTACTAAAATCATTAAACTACTGACAATTATAGATTTCATTAGCTCCATGTATAGTTGGAAAGATTATTTACTTCTTTCTTTGCTGTCAGACGTTTGTTAATGAAAATTTACTTTACCAATTAACTAGCTGGGGTCGACTAATGAATCCTCAGTGATCATACTAATCCATTTAAACCCATCTCATATGCCAGAAATATGCAATTACAAATAAAAAAAGTATTCCAATTCTCTATAATTTCTTATCATACAAATCTCTAAACCACTGTAGAAGCAAACGACCTACGGCCAAAGCTCTAACATGTGCAAAATATATTCTCAACTAATAAGAGTATAGCATGTCCATATCATTTTCTACCATTATGTCCTATCTTTCCCTAAGTCTGCATGAATCCCGAAAACTTTATTCAAGACAACTTTAAGTTTCAAAAAAAATAAAATAAAATAAATAAATTAAAACAACAAGAAGAAGAATAATTAAATGCATAATTAAACTAGTCTCAACAAGATACTGAAAATTAACAAAGATATGAAACATTCATAACCAGAGGCAGTGCAATGATTTGAAGTGTCAGGGTTCAGAATGCCATTGAACCCACTACTAATTACTAATTGAGTTACTAGGTTCAAAACTTAATATTTGTACATATTAAGTAGATTTTCAACACACATACCGTGTTTGAGCACAAATAAAGTAGTCACGGGTTCGAGCCATAGAAACCGCCACTAATGCTTGCATCAAGGTAGGCTACATCACACCCTTGGGGTGCGGTCCTTCCCGGACCTTGCGTGAAAGCAGGATTCTTTGTGCATCGAGCTGCCTTATATATAGTTTGAGCCAAAACTACTAGATTCGGCAACCCGAACCGGTAACTACCTCCAACCTAGCTCATAACATATAAAAAAGGACCTACTAATAACATAACTATGCAAGTAGATTTTCACCACATATACAATGTTTGAGCTGAGCCTTTGAGCAACAAGTAAAGTTGCCTCAATGGGGTTTGAGCTATGGAATACATCCATATTTGTATTAGGATAGGCTACCTACATCACCCCCTTGGAGCTGGGGTGCGGCTCTTCCCCGACCACCGAGCTGCCTTATATATAGTGTTTGAGACAAAACTACTAGATTCGGCAACCCGAACCCGTAACTACCTCCACCCTAGCTCATCATAACATATAAAAAGGAGCTACTAACAACAAAAATTTGCAAGTAAACAGATAAAGACTCAACCTTTTTTCAGCTAAACAATTTAAAGATGCAAACTTTACAAAGAAAAAGAACAAAACTTACATTGAACATGATCTTTTGTGGTAGAATCCGAAGAACAAGAAGACACCAACATCATCAAAGGGCAAAAGAAAATAGCTTTCCACATCATAGACAAAGTAGAAACAATCCCAACAACATATAAAACCATAACTAATCCAAGAATCCAAGGCATCATAAAGAACCCAATAAAAAAAGTTACTGATCCACAAAGCATTAAAGCTATTGAAATACCCAAAAGCAAACAAGCAAATCCCACCGGAGATATTTGCTGTTGAGCTTGTCTTGCCGGCACCGGTGCCGGAGACTGATCGGAAAATTCAAAAGGTGTGTTGGGTGATCGGAGAATGTTTAGAATTATATTTGATAACTCGTAGAGTTGATCTTGTTGTCGTGTCATCCTTAACTAGAAATCTCGAGCTCGATAAAAGAAAAAAACAAAAGAAGATTATAAGAAAAAGGATGTAAAGGGATAATAATACAGAAAACGAGGTAAGTGGATAAAATTTCTGAAAGTTTTGGTTTGGATATTAATTTGATATTTATCCAATCAAATTTAGTTTTTTTTTAAAAAAATTTTGGGACGGAATAATAAGAAAGTGAAAGACGCGGCGGTGCTGTTCCGATTAGTGATCAAACAAGCCACCTCTTTCACTTTTTATATATATCTTAAAAGTCCACTTGAATATTTGTTTACGTCAAAGCAAAATTTGAATTGTATTTAAAGAAGGAAAGTTTTAACTTAAAGAAATAAAATTGATTGGATAATAAAAAATTGGGTTATAAAACGTGTCATGCATATATTATTTGATGAACCAAATTATAGGGTGACTGGAAGGTTGCGGTTATGGCTTGTAAATCTCTCGTCATCCTTAATTAGAGATTTTGTGTTTGATTATATAGAATGAAAACGTTTAATATAAAAAGTGTTTTAGGTAACAGAGACGGACATTTTTTGCATATATGTATTCCATTTAAATGTGGCACCTTCAAGAATAAAATGAAGTGGGGGCACCGTGCAGAAGTTTCAAATTTCTTCAAGAGAAACTTCTTCCAAACAACAGAAAAACTGCTTCTGCTGTTTCTCAAAATTAAAATACATTTTTTTGTTGGCCAAAAACTCTAAATATCCAAAATAAAATATAATTTTTTTTGAAAATAAAAATAATTTTAACTTTGAAGAAACAGGACGAAACATGCTATTAATTATGTTTAATTTTTAAATGAGATGATCAGATAGTTCAATAAAATTTGATCAAATGAAGCAAAATGAGAGATGATGGGATGGACATACGTGAAAGCGAAGCTAATTAGGCAAAGCTTATTTGGACGTAATTAATTAAGTCATAAAACCATTCCCTATTTGATAATTTTGATAATACTTCAAGGCTAAAAAGTTAAGGGACACTTACAAAAATACCCACAAAACCTAAAATAATTACAACCACTACTCACTACTTTCAAATATTACCGGACCTACCCACTAAATTATTTACCCACTCTATCCACCCAGACTTGTATACCATAGTTTATGCAGTATACCATAAAGGTATATACCTATAAGACATAACAAAGGTATACAGTAATAAATGTCCCTCCAGACTTGTATACCATAATTTATGCAGTATACTTTAAAGGTATACACATATAAGACATAACAAAGGTATACAATAATAAATGGGTAGGTTGGGTAAATACTTTTAGTTTTGTGGGTAGTATAATTTGTAATGGGTATGGCTTGTAAATACTTTAAATTTTATGGGTATAGAGTGTAAAAATCCCAAAAGTTAATTAGGCAAGGTTATATATGCATTGGTCATAATTAAGTCATAAACCCTCTTAAGTCTTAACTAACATATATGATCAAATGAAGGAAGATAAGAGTGACGTATCATAATAGTGAACAAATTTAAGTTTTGTATACTAACATAGTAGTAAACAATTTGTAAAAATAATAGTGATGATGCTTGATTACAAATGAGTTAAATTTGTATGCACTAATTATAAGTTATACTAACTTATTAAGTTGTATAAATCTAATTATATGTTACTCTTTATGGCAAATATGAATCGATAATATGAAAAAATAGTAGTAAACATGTTTATATATATTGATGGTGTAAAAATATGTACGATAATCATGGTGTATGTAACTTTTAAATCAATAGGCAATTCTCTTTTGTCAAAGCTTACACTACGAATAAATGATGCCGGATTGAGTTTATATTTTTTTTTCCTTTCAAATTTTGTATATGCGGGATGTGATGACGATTTGGACTCAATTCTTTACGAAATGTATGTAGTATTTGGCTTATGAGTAATGATGCCAGCTCGATTTTATGATATTTTTACTTTGAAATTTTGTATATGAGCGAAATGATAACGATTGTCCCGATTTTATACATTCAAATGTATTTTTTGTGGATGAATGAATTAGGAAAACTTGCCTCATTTATTTATAAGATGAACTTAATATCTTGCTCATTGTATGAATAAGTACGACCGGATTGTCATTATTTCTAAATATCAGTACTCGAAGTTATTTTTTTGTGGGTGTGTGAAGTATTTTCGATTTGGCTTTATTTCTTTAGAAAATTGATATAATTTTTTATTCAATATATGCATAAATACAAACTGATTGGCTTTCTTTTTCTTTCTACTTTGTAGGATCGGAACAATGACATTTTTTTAATTATGACTTCATTAAATGTATAAGATACAACGTTACTTTTGTAATTACGATTTCATTAGATGTAAAAGTTGTGCGCAGTTACATTTTTATAATTACGGCTTCCTTAAAGTACGACGATATTTGTAATCTCTCATGATTTTTCTTAAATTTTTCTTAAACAAGTAGTGATCACAAATTTTTTAACGGGATCCATTTTACTTTAGATAGGTTATTCCCTTTGTTTTATTTTGAAATAACTAAAAATCTTGTACTATATATGTGTGATATTTTCCCTCAATATGTTCTTAATAATTGGAAAATTTGACTATGCTAATTTTTGGATAATATTATACTAAGATAGCTCAAGAGAAAGAAAAGGAGCATTGCACCAGTGTCCAGTATAGCGAAAATAATGAAGGCTAGTAACATTTCAAGTAAAAAACTTCTTTCTTCGTTTAGTATACCTTAACATGACGTCGAAGCAAGAAATCGACTAGACAAACAGAGTTTTAATTAAACTTGTCTAAAAGTTAATATAGTTAGCTACTTTTCTATGTACTTTGTGATTGATTTTGATCAGAAACACACCAAATCAAGTACTTAACGGTCATTATTTTCCTTGTAAGCAAGAAATCGACTTGACAAACAGAGTTCTAATTAAAGTTGTCTAAAAGTTAATATAGTAAGCTACTTTTCCATGTGCTTTGTGACTGATTTTGATCACACACACCAAATCAAGTACTTAACTGTCATTATTTTTCTTGTAAGTAAGAAATCGACTTGACAAACAGAGTTCTAATTAAAGTTGTCTAAAGGTTAATATAGTAAGCTACTTTTCTATGTGCTTTGCGACTGATTTTGATCACAAACACACCAAATCAAGTACTTAACGGTCATTATTTTCCTTGTAAGCAAGAAATCGACTTAACAAACAGAGTTCTAATTAAAGTTGTCTAAAGGTTAATATAGTAAGCTACTTTTCTATGTACTTTGTGATTGATTTTGATCACAATCGCACCAAATCAAGTACTTAACGGTCATTATTTTCCTTGTAAGCAAGAAATCGACTTGACAAACAGAGTTCTAATTAAAGTTGTCTAAAGGTTAATATAGTAAGCTACTTTTCTATGTACTTTGTGATTGATTTTGATCACAATCGCACCAAATCAAGTACTTAACGGTCATTATTTTCCTTGTAAGCAAGAAATCGACTTGACAAACAGAGTTCTAATTAAAGTTGTCTAAAGGTTAATATAGTAAGCTACTTTTCTATGTGCTTTGCGACTGATTTTGATCACAAACACACCAAATCAAGTACTCAACGGTCATTATTTTCCTTGTAAGCAAGAAATCGACTTGACAAACAGAGTTCTAATTAAAGTTGTCTAAAGGTTAATATAGTAAGCTACTTTTCTATGTGCTTTGCGACTGATTTTGATCACAAACACACCAAATCAAGTACTTAACGGTCATTATTTTCCTTGTAAGCAAGAAATCGACTTGACAAACAGAGTTCTAATTAAAGTTGTCTAAAGGTTAATATAGTAAGCTACTTTTCTATGTGCTTTGCGACTGATTTTGATCACAAACACACCAAATCAAGTACTTAACGGTCATTATTTTCCTTGTAAGCAAGAAATCGACTTGACAAACAAAGTTCTAATTAAAGTTATCTAAAGGTTAATATAGTAAGCTACTTTTCTATGTACTTTGTGATTGATTTTGATCACAATCGCACCAAATCAAGTACTTAACGGTCATTATTTTCCTTGTAAGCAAGAAATCGACTTGACAAACAGAGTTCTAATTAAAGTTGTCTAAAGGTTAATATAGTAAGCTGCTTTTCTATGTACTTTGTGATTGATTTTGATCACAATCGCACCAAATCAAGTACTTAACGGTCATTATTTTCCTTGTAAGCAAGAAATCGACTTGACAAACAGAGTTCTAATTAAAGTTGTCTAAAGGTTAATATAGTAAGCTACTTTTCTATGTGCTTTGCGACTGATTTTGATCACAAACACACCAAATCAAGTACTTAACGGTCATTATTTTCCTTGTAAGCAAGAAATCGACTTGACAAACAGAGTTCTAATTAAAGTTGTCTAAAGGTTAATATAGTAAGCTACTTTTCTATGTGCTTTGCGACTGATTTTGATCACAAACACACCAAATCAAGTACTTAACGGTCATTATTTTCCTTGTAAGCAAGAAATCGACTTGACAAACAGAGTTCTAATTAAAGTTGTCTAAAGGTTAATATAGTAAGCTACTTTTCTATGTGCTTTGCGACTGATTTTGATCACAAACACACAAAATCAAGTACTTAACGGTCATTATTTTCCTTGTAAGCAAGAAATCGACTTGACAAACAGAGTTCTAATTAAAGTTGTCTAAAGGTTAATATAGTAAGCTACTTTTCCATGTGCTTTGTGACTGATTTTGATCACACACACCAAATCAAGTACTTAACGGTCATTATTTTCCTTGTAAGCAAGAAATCGACTTGACAAACAAAGTTCTAATTAAAGTTATCTAAAGGTTAATATAGTAAGCTACTTTTCTATGTACTTTGTGATTGATTTTGATCACAATCGCACCAAATCAAGTACTTAACGGTCATTATTTTCCTTGTAAGCAAGAAATCGACTTGACAAACAGAGTTCTAATTAAAGTTGTCTAAAGGTTAATATAGTAAGCTACTTTTCTATGTGCTTTGTGACTGATTTTGATCACACACACCAAATCAAGTACTTAACTGTCATTATTTTTCTTGTAAGTAAGAAATCGACTTGACAAACAGAGTTCTAATTAAAGTTGTCTAAAGGTTAATATAGTAAGCTACTTTTCTATGTGCTTTGCGACTGATTTTGATCACAAACACACCAAATCAAGTACTTAACGGTCATTATTTTCCTTGTAAGCAAGAAATCGACTTGACAAACAGAGTTCTAATTAAAGTTGTCTAAAGGTTAATATAGTAAGCTACTTTTCCATGCGCTTTGCGACTGATTTTGATCACAAACACACCAAATCAAGTACTTAACAGTCATTATTTTCCTTGTAAGCAAGAAATCGACTTGACAAACAGAGTTCTAATTAAAGTTGTCTAAAGGTTAATATAGTAAGCTACTTTTCTATGTGCTTTGCGACTGATTTTGATCACAAACACACCATCCTTGTAAGCAAGAAATCGACTTGACAAACAGAGTTCTAATTAAATTTGTCTAAAAGTTAATATAGTTAGCTACTTTTCTATGTACTTTGTGATTGATTTTGATCACAAACACACCAAATCAAGTACTTAACTGTCATTATTTTCCTTGTAAGTAAGAAATCGACTTGACAAACAGAGTTCTAATTAAAGTTGTCTAAAGGTTAATATAGTAAGCTACTTTTCTATGTACTTTGTGATTGATTTTGATCACAATCGCACCAAATCAAGTACTTAACGGTCATTATTTTCCTTGTAAGCAAGAAATCGACTTGACAAACAGAGTTCTAATTAAAGTTGTCTAAAGGTTAATATAGTAAGCTACTTTTCTATGTACTTTGTGATTGATTTTGATCACAATCGCACCAAATCAAATACTTAACGGTCATTATTTTCCTTGTAAGCAAGAAATCGACTTGACAAACAAAGTTCTAATTAAAGTTGTCTAAAGGTTAATATAGTAAGCTACTTTTCTATGTACTTTGTGATTGATTTTGATCACAATCGCACCAAATCAAGTACTTAACGGTCATTATTTTCCTTGTAAGCAAGAAATCGACTTGACAAACAAAGTTCTAATTAAAGTTATCTAAAGGTTAATATAGTAAGCTACTTTTCTATGTACTTTGTGATTGATTTTGATCACAAACACATCAAATCAAGTACTTAACGGTCCTTATTTTCCTTGTAACGTTGACACTTGTACTTGTTCCTCTTTATAAACTTCCATTATAAATTATGGTATAATTGGATGTTGTTGGATCATGGTCAGAGTTGTGCAAAGCATAAACATAACGAAATTTTACACAAATAGCCAGTCGGATTCACTGTTCATATTCTTAACCGGCGTACATGAGATTTTATATGGTTATATACATATTATACATGAATCATATAAATATATGGAGCACTGGCAAAGATATTGTATCTACATTAATTTAATAATTTAGATAATTCACTACAACATGTTTAAAAATTTAGATAGGTGATTTAAAAGAAATGATAGGTGATTACATCACACATGTTTGAGATTTTAATGAATAAGATTACTTGGTAACCATTATAAAAATAAAAATAAAAAGAACCTAAGTTACATGTATACTCTTTCATTAATAATTAGCAATAACATGTATGAATATCATCTACGATTTTACCACCTAAGGATTGTAGATGTAGACTTGTTCACATCTACATCCTTAACTAAAGATCAATATTTGAAATCCTAGAAATGAAGAACATTTTTAATAAAGAGCGATTTACTCCATAGTTGACTTAAATAACAAACGGTTAAACTAAAAATAGAAAGTTTGATGTTTGAAACATACAACGACAACGACAATATATTCAGTATAATCTCATTAGTGAAATATAAAAGGAATATATGATGATTGGGTCTCAGACAAGCATCTAAAAACACTAATGTTATAATAATTTCTTATTCTTATATTTTTCTTATTCCGTATAATATACTAAAGTAAATAGGTTCACAAGAAATAAGATGAGGTAGCATTGGCTCACTATACATTTGTATTTCCAAGAATATAATGGTCTGCCTCTTTCAAGTGGCAATGAAACTTAGACAACGTTGTATATATAGGTTTCTTTCTGATTGATCGGTGGGCTAGATATTTATTTACCTATCATGACTCATGAAATGTCTTTTTACAAGTGGAGCTCTGCAAGCCAAGTGTAAAAGCCAATGAAATATAGCCCATTTGGCTCTGTTGTTCTCTGCAGGTTAAAGAGTAGAAGAGCATTGGAATTGCCCACATGGGTTGTACACTTGTTCATGACATGTTGGACTCTTGGTTTAGTCGGTATTCTCGGCGGGCCATTTCAAAATCGTCTATACATTTAGAGAAAACAATAAAGTGGCAAACTCTTTAGCAAACTTCGGCTGCAATTCTCAGTTTGACTATAGGTTTTCCTCTACCGTTGATCTTCCTCAACAAATTCAGGGTTTTTCTTTCAGAAAAATAGGCTTATTGTAATTCGTAATGTTCTGAAGACAGTTCATTTAAACTTGATTTTGAATTCAATCATTAAGGATCTTAGATTTAATGTTTAAACTTAGACGACTTTTGTAATTATGAGCTCAAAATATTAAGCTTAGTTACGTTTATTGTTCAAAGTCTATATCCGCCTCTGATCCATTAGCGGCTATGAGATATGGACACGGATTCTCATAGCCCACTTGACTTGGCACACAATATTTTGCCACTTGCTTCTGGCGGCTACTTTAAAATTGAACTACTGCACACTTAGATGCATGCATGCAATTTAATTGGAGTTGTGCTTTTCAGCTACCAATTGGCTTTAGTTGAACCTATCACAAAAAATCTTAAAGCTCTTGTAGCTTTAGTTGTAAAACAACCCTCTCTTAAGGTATTCAAGATTCTATCTAATTGGATTCAGCTTATATATACTATTGCCAACTTTAGTTAAGGAGAAACTACATGAAAAATAATTAAAAGCGGCACTTGTAAAACCCATCGTAGTAATAGACGGTCACCTTACTATACTCTACTTTTTCATTTTATATATGTCTATGTTTGAGTAAGGCACACAGTTTAAAAAAGAATGCCTGAATTTTCAAACGTGTGATTGTTAACATATCATAACTTTTGTACTAAAAGGACTTTTCAAATTGTTGTGTCAAATATGCCATAAAATTTGTGACTAAAAAACTTGTCGATAAGAATAATTCATTCTGAAACAAACTAAAAATGAAAAAAGATATGTACTACTCCATACTAAATTGGACTGATAAATTGGACTGAATGAACCATATATGACATATATACTCCCTCTGTTTCAAAATGATTGTCACAGTTCGGATTTCGAGAGTCAAACGAGTTTAACTTTGACCGTAATATTTTCATATGTTTTTAAATATTTTGAATTATTAATTATTGTAACTTATAGTACTTTTTATGTAGTTTCTAAATATATAAATATCGTTACAAAAAACTTAAAGATTATATGTTTAAATTCACGGTCAAAATGAACTTGTTTGACTCTCGAAATCCGAACTATGACAATCATTTTGAAACGGAGGGAGTATTTCTTTTCAAAAGTTTGCATCTATCCCATCCCATCCAAAAATAGTAAAACACGACTGTTTCTAATTATGAACTTACAATAAGTTGGTCTGTGAGCAACTATGAACATTGGGGCCATCAACAAAAGATCTTATATTGATGCAACAGTCAAAACAGACCAAGTATATGGAATCAAATATCTTTGCTTTCCATACTGTTGTTTTCCACAAAAAAAAGGGAAAAGATTGTCGTTTCATATAAAATCAGCAAAAGATAGCAATGAAACTTCACTATAAAATCAAAGGTGCCAAGTGTCACCATTCTATAAATTGAGATTTTAATTTTTACAAATAAACTTTACACGTGGAGGCCTATAAGCCAAGAAGTAAAACAGCTATGGATTTGCCCACTTGGCAAATGACCATTTACACTTGGCACTGTTGGAGCTCTACAAACCAAGACAAATGCCAACTTGGCAAACATATATAATATATATATATATAATATATACTTGGCTCTCCTCCTTTTGCTTATTTATTAGTACATGTTCCCTTAGTCCCCTCGTTACTGACGCTTCTCTTTTACCTTACAACTGAAGCAACTCTATATCTATTCTTATTTTCCTCGTAATTAAGAGATCAACAAATAGGATGGTTGAGATATTTTCACGAGTCCGGCTTTCGCGTTTTTTCCTCTTAATGGGCTTACGCAACGCAAATTCTAAATAACTGAAAGGATGGACAACACTCATAATCAGAAGCTTGGATTTCGAGCTCGATAAATGAAGAAACTCGTAGTAGAGGAAATTTTTCTCCGAATGGACTTACACAGTCTAAATTCGAATTAGTCAAGCCAGTGCAGAAATGATTGAATTATAGGTTAGTGAAAATATCTAAGGTTCTAATTTTCTATACTTATATAAAACACTTGGTCATCTAAAACTAGTACATATAATAAATTGAAATTAGTAGATTGACGGTGGCGTGGGATTTTTAGTCCTTTTTAGCCATAAGTATAGCACATGGCTTTTACATATATAGCTGTGCAAAAAAACAAAAATAAGTTAATTGGCTCCTAGTTTTATGTAAAAGAACACTAAAATTGTTGAATTAGTATTCTTCTTTCTTACAATAAAACAGAAGGAAATAGAGAAAGCTTACACCATAAAAATGGAACTTGGAGAAGGCACTTCACCAGAAACACCTCCATCAACGTGTTCATGTGTAAGTATTTCAGATTTCAATATCTCTTAATCGATTATCGTCCGTGCATGAATACGAGATGTTTTATGCACCGAACTGTCTTTTTTATAGAAGCATTTTAGTTACATTATTTAACGCATTTTGTACGTCTGTTTATTTAATCATTTACAGATGATTTATTCAGCAACAACATTTTTGAGTTGATCATACATCGGAGGGATCTTTTGACCGGCGATCAGGCTAGCCGGTGAACGTGTTTCACCATTTTTCATAAGCTCATACGGGTAAGTCTATTTTATTTTTGGAGTATTCAATGCTAATATATGACGCATGCTAGCTTTGATGCTTACACTATATATATATATATATATATCTTTTGATAGTTGATATGAAGACTTATTACTCATCTTGGAGGTTCACTGAGTTTCTTTTATACTCAAAGATTCAAAGATTCTCACTTTCAAAATCTTAATATGAAATATATATTCAAACCACTCAAAAACTAAGGACTCATCTTATTTGACAAATATTAGATCCCAGCATCTAAATACACAATATTCGGCCATTTCATAGAAAAAATGTAACAGTTCAACTCGTCAATGATATTGTCTACTTTTATGATATCCTATGCAAATTGTACATTGGCAAATACGGGAGAAATGTTTCGTATATAAGTAAACAAGTCTTAAATACTGTTGTCACATTTTAAAGTCCTGAGCGGACAATATCATTAGTGGGCTGAGCTTTTTCAGATAGTAACAGAGCCACTTCATGATAGTCTAGTCGATGATGGGTTAAACTTCAGGGTTTAAATAAGTTTAAGCAAATCTTGAAATTATTGGACAAACCTCAGTGTTAGCGTCTAGGCATGTCCAGGAAGATGGGCGAACTTCAGTGAAGACGCTAAGTCTCTATGGGGATGTTTGTGAAAACCTATGCAAATCCCACATGGTCAAAACATGGGTGGGATACTGCGTACATAAAAGCACAAGCCTTAGACTTTAACGACGCATTCTAAAGCTATACATGTCTAGACCAAAATGAACAGTATCACTAGTGGGCTTACCTTTTACAAAAGAGGTCATTAAGTGCCGAAAAATTGGTAAAAAATATGTTCAATCTTATGTGGCATTATTTCCTTGCTAATTTATTAAAAAATGAATGTCACATTTTTGTATTTGGAATCAACCACTCATCTTATCATTACGAGCAACTTTTATAATTTCACAAATATTCTGTCATGTTTAAGGGCATATATCTTACAAATTTATATCATACAATTATTTTGAAGTTCAGCGCAAGTCAAATTATGCCACATAAACTGAAACATAGAGTGCATATAATTTCAAGCCATCAGTCATGCTTTATACGGAACTTCTGGTTAAAGAATTTCTTTCTAGTGTCTTCAGAACAGTTAGGAGATTCTCTAAAAGAAATATACGGCTTTGCTTTTCTCGGAAACATCTTGGTCTCACTTATGGGGTCGAATCAATATGTTCGACAAAGAAAGATTGAAAAAAAGATTCAAATATCAATCTGATCTAGATCATCGATCTCATACATAAACCCATTACTTGATTCCATTTTTTAAGAAATACAAGACATTTTACTCATCCAAGTAAAGAAATATGTTGAACAACAACGACACACTCAATATTATTTCACAAGTGAAGTCTAGGAAGTGTTAGATGTACGCAGACCTTACTCTACCTTTGCCCCCTCTTATGGACTCAGCGTCCTCGCTGAGGTTTGCCCCGCATACCGGGATTCGCCTAGACTCACCACGGAGGTTTGCCCCGCATACTGGGATTCACCTAGGTTCAGCCCTGAATTTTAACCCACATCGACAAGGCTGACACGGAGTGGCTCTGATACCATCTGTAACAGCCCAGCCCGCTAGTGATAGCGTCCTCTTTGGGCCTGGGCCCGCACGGCTTTAAAACGCGTCACTAGGGTCTAAGGCTAGTTAACTTATATAGCCAGCATCTCTCACGTGTTATTACATACACCCCCTCTTATGGACACTTAACCCTTAGCTGGAGTGTTACATACACCCTCTCTTATGGACTCAGCGTCCTCGCTGAGGTTTGCCCCGCATACCGGGATTCGCCTAGACTCACTACCGGGATTCGCCTAAACTCAACCCTGAACTTTAACCCACATCGACAAGGCGACACGGAGTGGCTCTGATACCATCTGTAACAGCCCAGCCCGCTAGTGATACTGTCCGCTTTGGGCCTAGGCCCGCACGGCTTTAAAACGCGTCACTATGGTCTAAGGCTAGTTAACTTATATACCCAGCATCTCTCACGTGTTATGCCGATGTGGGACACTTAACCCTTAGCTGGGGTGTTACATACACCCCCTCTTATGGACACTTAACCCTTAGCTGGAGTGTTACAACCTTGAGAAAGGAAGTAAAAAGATCTATTCATTGACCTTAATCTAGTCCAAATGAAATCAAATATTGATTTGTGTGTCAAATAAAGAATTTGCAACACTTATTTAAGCTCTTGAACCTTTACCTCTTTCGATTGAGGCACACCTTAGTTTGCGTCAATCAAATAATCGATTAAACCCTGCCCAAAGTTATGAGAACATTCGAGCAATTAAGAGTGACTTATTTTTTTAGGTAGCGGGAACCAGTAAGATAGTCGAGGTATGCCCAAACTGCCCCAGACGCTTATCATTAAATAAAAAGCAAAAGATTAAACATGATCACATTCAGCCTCAAGGCTTTAGTCTTGTGGTAAGAACCTAGCTTGTGATGTGTATGCTATGCGCGTGACAGGGTTGAACTATGTCATAAACATAACATTGTTATTTAAGTGGAAAATGAGAGAGGTTTGTGCTCACTGAATTTGAATCCTTGCACCACTAGCCCTCGAGGATTTCTCGTAGAATGAGAAAAATCGTTCTCGATGATTTGATCATGCTGGCAACGCAATGCCGAGACAATAAGTGTTATCCTATGACGAGTCAGCGTATTAAAAGAGAGCGAAGTGTACATAGAAAATACATGAAAAACTAATATCTCAAACCTACAATCTCATGAAATTATTGCATACCAACGACAAGTATACAACAACAACAACAACATACCAATCATAGTCTCATAAGTGGAGTTTGGAGAGAGTGAGATGTATGCAGACCTTACCTTACCCCCACCAAGGTGGAGAGACTGTTTTCGATAGACTTTCGCCTCAAGAAAAAATATTTCGAAACAAGCTTGCGAAAGTAACATGAGAGTATCCATGCTGAAAAAAATACTGTAAAAGAACTACTGATATTTAAGGTAAAACAGTGAGAGTAGTAAAGGCACAGAAGGCGATAAACAAAGTATATAAAAATGATACAAATAATACTAAGATATAACTCTCACGACTACTACCTAACCTTCTATCCTAATCTTCAACCTCAATGTCTTCCTATCAAGAGTCATTTCCTCGGTGACTTGGAGGAGGGCCATGTTCTGACGAATCACCAACAAGAAGTATGAGACATCAAACTTAACACGTCAAAAGTAACACGTGTATACATACAAATACACTCATTATAAGAGAAAATGATTGGATGAAAATATAATTGTCATTTGGTAAATTTACTTTGGTTTCCCATATTTTCCACGAGTCTTCCTGTCATAGATTCATATACTGTGAGAAGGTATATATTACTGTGTATAATATGAATTTTGAGTTGAGTTCAACTGAGTGACCTGTTCAGTGAAAATTCAAATAATATACCCATATTGAAATTAAATATGAATAATCATTGCAATTATAAGGTGGATGTTTTGTCATTTACATTGATATAACTATCAAAAATATTAAAAAAATATTCTATCATGTTTAGCTACATTTATATATACATTATAGGTGTAACAAATTATTGCTACCTATTTTAGCAGATAACATGTGTACCTTCAAAAGGGAAAAGTCCTAAAGTTGCCCTGATGGAGGGAGTTTGGATTCACCTTAAAAGCTGGTCAAACAATCATTTAAACCACTTTTAGCTAATAGAAATGTTTGGATAGTTAAAAAAGTGCTTAAAGGTACTTGGCTTTTAAGACAGAGAAAAGCCAAAAAGTCGTAAGCGGGATAAATCTCAACTCATTGCTTTTGGTTTAAAACTGTCACAGTTTGACCAACTATTTTACCTTCTTATCGTTATAATTTTTTTTTTAATTCCATGAATACCCTCACTAACAAATTTCCTAAATTATCCTCCCTTTTTATTTAATTAATTTTAAGGATATGTTGATCATTTCAACATGAAATAATCATTTTTTTACCAAATTTCAATAGTTTTTTTTCAGTTTCAGCAGTTCTATGCAAACCTGTAGCTACTTATATAGGAAACCACCTCCGGCACTTAAAATGTGTTTTTAAGCACTTGTGCTTAAAAATCAATTTTTTCAGCCAATCCAAACTAGCTGCACTTCTGTCAAGGCCTTAGCCTCAACTCTCAAGCTAAAGCTGCATGCTGACACTTAGATAAACAAGCCCTGCTTGTAGGTCTAAGTCAACCCCTTGTCCCGCACGACGGCACGACTTAGGTCCAAGGGATGACCCTCCGAACGGAAGTTATGAACGTTTAAAGGCAATGAGATAACAGCCAAACAAAGCATATATTCACCCAAACTCGTGGCTTACAAAAGGGAAAAAGGGAGAAGGAACTATGTTGCTTACAAGCTGAATATGCTAAAGCGTTGCTATGTGTTTTGGCTAGGAAGAATGAGCTCTAAGATTTGCTTTATATGAGTTACCAAGGGTGCCTCTTTTAAGGCTGACCCTTGGTGCTTTCAATGACTTAATGACTCTTAGTACGCCTGCATTTTTGAATCTGATTCCCTTCTAAAAAACTACCCCTGGCAGCCCACTTTGCCCCCCATGCCTGCCCTTATTTATTGCTTTGCTTGCTGGCCCCTCGTCCTGTCGCATCTAATCCTTGTATGCTGCTCATGCAAGGGCTGCTGACTTGGCTCCTTGGTGAGTTGGCCCCTGCCTGGAGCCATGGCCTTTAAGCTGCCCACTTGAACGACGCATCAGACTGCCCTGCTCTGCTTTGTCAATGCCGCTAGTGGTTGCCTTGGCAAAATCACGAACTGAATTTGGCCTCAAAGATGGTGGGTTGCTGCACGCTCCCCTAATTCAATCTTGTTTCGTCCGCAGCAAAAGCATCATCCACGTACTCCTTGGGTTGCACCCGAAAAGACTTAGAGGTTATTGTCCCGCATCTAATTTACCTCGCCGTTATCCTACTAGACTAAGAATTGGTGCCTGTTTTTCTGCCCGTGCTCCATCACGGATAGGCTTGTTAACACGGCACTGATTTTCCTTTGTGGCTTTTGGCATGCTTTGAATTATGTTTCTTCTCAAGCGGCCCTTAAGACTCCTCAAATTGGTAAGCAAAGAAAGTAACAAAAGTTCCTCCAGGGTGCGCTATAGCTTGCTCACTTCTTTCCCCCTGCTGCTGCACAAGTCCCCCGGACCCTATGCTCATCAAGCAGCCTCATGGCCGGCAATTGCTTTTGGAATACCAACTTTAGTTGTATCAATGGTGACTGGCACCCTGGGCAGTTCCCCAACATCATCAAACATCATGATATGGCGGGTATATCGTGAGATATACACATTGATATTGTGCCAAAGATCAAGACCCAACACAATGTCAAAGTAATCAATGTTGCATCTTGGGCTGGTACTCTCACAGTTTTCAACCACCTCCAGGTTGGTCTCATATTAAGCCAAGCCTCTTGGCTTCCCGATAGACACAAAATTATGAGTGGTGTCGATCATGGCGTTGACCATCTCACCGTTGATCTCTACTATCACGTACATTGGCCCATTAATTTTCATCTTTGACCCTTCCCCTAGCACACAGTCGCATGGCCTTCAATAGCCCGTCTTCTGCAGCCTCCACCTTCTCCTCCTCTGCAATTTTAAACTGCCCGGCTTGGAGGATGGCAAAAAGCTTACCCATGTTTGGACAATCGACCTTGTGCGGCCCCTTGATCAAGTAGCAACCACCTTTTGGCATAAAGGCAGTTTTGCCCGGCCCCTTGCCGTCCTTCTTGATCTCCTGCTTGCCATCCATCTATCCTATCCGATTTCGATTTTGATATCTAAAAAAGAATCGATTTCATTCAACGTTTGATTTTTGGGCAGGCCCCTTGCCAAATTTGCTCTTAATTTACATTTCAGCTAATAAAATCTGCTACCTTTTTCGGCCGTTTAAAATTGAGGCCAACCATGCCCTCGCCCTTGCAAAACACGACACACATTTCCGACACTTGTTTCAGACCAAATCCTAACATTCAATCCTAGACTATTACTTTTTCCATTTTAAATGGCTTAATTTCTAATGGTGGCTGATTTTGCGGTTTTAATGAAAGAAGATAGTATATTGTAGGTGTTAGAGAAAATGGACTTTGAACCTAACTCAATCCCAAAAGCTAGCTCAAGTGAAGGAGGATTGCCCCAGCCGTATAAGGAGTCCTAGAACCCTTACGCATCCGATATGGGATACCAACAATAGGGTTTAAGGAATATAGCTCGTTGTTGTCTGCCATGAATGTAAAAATGATGGAATTGTAGTCCTTTTTAAATGAACGAACTGCTAAAAGTAGGGTCAATGGTGGTGCTTAAGTATTGGTCCATAGATGTTGCATGAGAGAGGCTTTTGTGTTGGCAGAGCTGAGCAACTGCCTATGGTGGACTCATTGAGGTGAAAAAAAGTGTTTTAACGTAGATGCAAAAACTGGTGCATGTCAAGAGTAGGAACAGCATGTGTTGAAGAGAAGTAAAAAGTATAATAGCCTAAAAGTTGGGATTTGAATTTGTAGCAGGTGGGAACAAATGCATGCCAACTTTATAACAACGAGGTCAAGTGAACCCATGCTTTAAAAGATCGTTTCACACATCCCATTTTTACTGATTCCAACACCTGAGTTGGAAATATAGGAAAATGTTTTCTATATAAAAACGACAAAGGTAAATCAGTAAAATTACAGACCGCAATTTTAATGAAGGCATCCTTATAAATATCTTTTGAGTAGTTCACGCATTTGGGCTTGTGTAAGGATTTCCCTATCAGTTAGCCGGAGAAGGTAAATCAAGGAGTTCCGTGACTTGATCTCTTTTTGCAAATACAAACCTTGAAATATCGAACCACCAGAGTCTACTTCTTTAATGCTGATAACCCTCCAAAGCACTTCTGCCTACACAAGCATTCTTTCTAACTAAAGCAAGATTAAAATCTGACCAGCACCTTTGACATATTAGTTGCCCAGGATGCCACCACCAGGATTGCCCCGAGTGCATAAAACATTAATAAAGCACAGGAAATTCCAGAGAACTGAGTACAGATTGAATTACTTGGTCCACAGAACACAATGACGATTGATAATACTTTCTAGTTTTAGATAGTCATAAAGTTGACACCATTACATTCAGTTTTCTAGGCACTGCACCAGTATCTCTCTTTATTCTCTTTACAACACAAGTTCTGTGTGTTTCAGCCATAGCATGAGACAACGTACAGAGGAAGATTACACAATAGTACACACTAGTTACTCAGCCATAGCATGAGACAACGTACAGAGGAAGATTACACAATAGTACACACTAGTTAGAGACAGCAGATAAACCTCGGCAAGACATATCCCAAGCCTAGAGGAGTAGCTGCTCTGCTATATTACGGGAAAGCTGTTACCTTGAGCTTCCATACGATATGTGATGTCTAGAGAAAGTTCAGGGTCTCCCTCTGTTGTCCACAATCCATCTGGGGTGGTGCAAGGTTGAGATTTAGTGCCATCTCATTTTCTTCTTTGTTCTTGATGGTAGATATCTATGAACACATTAGTCAATCACACACATAAACTAGATATCCACACATATCACCTAGTATATGTTTGTAAAACTGCATAATTATCATCAAGCACATACCTCATTCTCCAGAACTTTTCTTTCTTCCATCAGCATTTTTTCCTGTAAGCAAAGTCTCCGGTTATTTCAAGGACGCCAAATGTACTGCCAGTGTAACACCGTAAGGCCATATTAAGCAACTGCTAATACTTTGACACACAATAACGCATAAACCTCTGTTGATAACTAGGATCAACTGCAGATTTTTATATAGCTAAATATAGCTGTAGAAGGTCAGATCCACTCAACTAGTGAACTTGCAGAAGGAAACTAAGTAGACATGCCAAGGGCCAGACTAAGAGTAGGTGCATGAAGGCAAGTTGTTTCAGGGAAACAAGAAGCCAAGAGTAGTGAGTTTGGTAGACAATATAAAAATAGCATATCCTTGTCGAAATGATCAAGTATTCGGCTAAGTTCATTGTCCAGAGTAGTAGGTGGTCTTTTTGGTACCCCGCTGTTATGACTGAATACAATCAGCCGAGGCATTTTCCGACAGCGACAGGGCCCCTTTCTATGAAGACAAAGTAGACCTCCGAAAAATTGCTCTCAAATTTATGTATTATGCAATGGCCTGGAGTTGAGAATATCATTGTATCCGTTCAGTCTACTGGTGAGGTTCAAATCCCTCGACCCCGGCAAACTCATAACCCCCACGTGGGTAACATTTTGTTGAGAGGCGACCGCCTCATAATTATGAATGTGGACTGCAAGCACTACTCCTTACATAAAGACGATGACGAGTAAGGCACTCAAAGTACCATCTGAAAATTCAGAAAAAAGGTTTCTACACCTGCGGCTCTGGGAGATGAAAAGCCACAGGGACATCATGACTTCCTTTTATTCGATGATGGACTGTAGCATGTATAGTGGGGGATGATCGACGAAACTTGAATCTCCAAGTATCGCCAACAATGAGAATGATAAGTTCTTCAACTTATCATATGTCTTTATCTCATCTTCACTTTTCGATGTTCTCATCCCTCTCAAAGAAACACGTGTGCGGGGAAGACGTAGCAATGCCATATCTAACAAGTGGATGAATTAATGAGATTGGTAAAGGAAGCAGTTTTATAAAGGTACCCCGCATAATTTTTGAAAAATAAGCAAATCTGCTGGGAGAAAATTGGAGACCTACCTTGTCATGAAGATTCTTAATTGATTCGATCATCAAGTGTGTCTGCATAAAACAAAACTAGTTTATTTAGCTTCCTAAGGTGCCACTCAAAAAAAGAAAAAGCGTATAGTCAAACAGTAAAAGGTGCAGAGAATTAAAAAAGAGGGCAAAAGATAAAATTCGCATGCATGGGTGCGGGATTGGATTAAAATGTGCTACAGAACTCCGTGTAGGGTTGTGATGTAATGCTGCGCCAACAAGATTCCATCAGCTTCAAGTACTAAGGTAAAGCTCTTAGCTATAGTTGCAAAATGTACATAGACTTATTTTGATATAGTATACATAGCATATTAATAGGGGTAGATTTCTTCTTGATTCTTTCCTTAGTTAGAACCTAATATTGATGTATATATACATGTAACACCTTTGAGAAATACAAGACGAATTCTCCCAAAATACCTTTGTTACTTTACATGGTATCAGAGCCACGATCGTCCGCTTCGCCGGTGTTTGTCATTAACCTCACCGGAGCTTGTCAGAAATCTCACCGGAGGTACTTAGTTAGAACCTAATATTGATCTTGTTGCTAAAGGATATGCTCAAACTTATGGTGTGGATTATTCAGACATATTCTCTCCAGTGGCTAAGCTCACTTCTGTCCGCTTATTTATATCCTTAGCTACTGCTCAGCATTGGCCCTTACATCAATTGGATATCAAGAATGCGTTTCTTCATGATAATCTCCGAGAAGAAGTTTATATGGAGCAACCACCCGGTTTTGTTGCTCAGGGGGAGTATGGTAAAGTTTGTCGTTTGAAGAAGTCATTGTATGGTCTGAAGCAGAGTCCTCGGGCTTGGTTTGGCAAGTTTACTGAGGTTGTCCGTGAATTTGGGTTGAAGAGAAGTACATGTGATCACACAGCCTTCTATAGGCGATCACCAGCTGACATTATCCTCCTTGTTGTATATGTCGATGACATTATCATTACAGGAAATGATTCAGTAGGGATCTCTTCACTCAAGTCTTTCTTGCAGACGAGGTTTCACATAAAAGACTTGGGCCAGTTGAAATACTTCTTGGGAATAGAAGTCTCTAGAAGCAAGGAAGGAAATTTTTTTGTCTCAGAGAAAGTATGTTCTTGATCTACTTGCAGAAACTGAAAAGTTGGCAGCCAAGCCTTGTAGTACTCCAATGGTTCCCAATGTACAACTTATGAAGGACGATGGTGATCCTTTTAATGATCCAAGGAGATACAGGAGATTAGTTGGAAAGTTAAACTATCTTACTGTGACTCGTCCAGATATTGCTTTTGCAGTAAGCGTGGTTAGTCAGTTCATGTCAGCACCTACAGTCAAACATTGGACAGCTCTAGAACAAATCTTATGTTACTTGAAAGGAGCACCTGGACTTGGCATATTATATAGTGATAATGGATACTCTCGTATTGAGTGTTTTGCAGATGCAGATTGGGTTGGATCCAAGATTGATAGAAGGTCTATTACTGGCAACTGTGTCTTTGTTGGTGGGAACTTGGTATCTTGGAGAAGCAAGAAACAAAACGTTGTATCTCGTTCCAGTGCAGAATCGGAGTACAGAGCTATGACACAGTCGACGTGTGAGATTATGTGGATACGTCATCTTCTAACTGAAATTGGGTTGAAACATCATACTCCAGCTAAACTTTGGTGTGACAATCAAGCTGCCCAACATATCGCCTCAAATCCGGTTTATCATGAAAGAACCAAACATATTGAGGTTGATTGTCATTTCATTCCGGAGAAGATTGAGGAGAACTTGATCTCCACTGGCTATGTGAAGACGGGAGAGCAACTAGCAGATTTGCTTACGAAGGCGCTGAATGGGACTCGGGTCAATTATCTTTGTAACAAGTTGGGCATGATTAACATCTATGCTCCAACTTGAGGGGGAGTGTTGCAAAATGTACAGAGACTTATATTGATATAGTATAAGTAGCATATTAATAGGGGGTAGATTTCTTCTTGATTCTTTCCTTAGTTAGAACCTAATATTAATGTATATATACATGTAACACCTTTGAGAAACACAAGACGAATTCTCCCAAAATACCTTTGTTACTTTACAGCTATAAAAGGGCATTTGTTTCTGTCGAACAACAGAGCGACAGATTAAGCAAGTCTACAAATGAGTAAGAGGTACAGTGTCGAAATCAAACCTTTCTGAATCTTGTTTGTGTAAGAGCAGTCTCGACTTGGTTTTCCAAATGGACAAGATCAGTAATGCTGAGCTCATTAACATCAGGTTCCTCAAGTTGCCTGTCAAATTGAGTATCAGGTATCATACTTTCCAAGCGAAACACAGAAAGAGCAGAAAAAGGTCAGTACTTTTCAACTGTCTGTAACAGCTTTTCCATTGTCATGAAACTCGCATACTTCGATTCCTGCTTCAACACAATGACAGGATAATTTCAGCAACTAGAATTGTGTATAGTTACTCCAGTCATAATGCATAAGTCACATTAATTAGTTGCATGCTGTTTGTGACTGGACAACTGTTGCACCCATTTACTGATTTTGGTGAGGTAAAACACGTGTAGAACAACATGTCCCAGAAGAACAAAAGCCAAATATTAATAAATGATCTATCTACGAAGTAAGTGACCATCATAATCACAACAGCTTCTGATCATAACGTACATTTTGTCTCCTAGAATCTACTTGCAATAGAAAAAGATGGATCACAGGACACAAACATCAATCATTTGACATAGTACTTAAATTTGTATCCATTTAGCAGCCAGAGAGTTGCTTTTTAGTTACTGAAGAAGTATCAAGACAATACTCATCTGACCTTCATACTTAATCTCCATAAATTACGTTTGTTAGGAGATAAGAGAGAACTAGTCTCATACCTCTGTGTCACTTACTTCTGCAGAGACCTTATCATCTGCTTTCATGTGGCTGTGATATCGTTGAATAATCCCTGCCAGACTGAAACACATATATCAGTGAGTTAGCCTGTCTAATCAATCTTGGACTAGGGGCTGCACTATCAAACACATAATTTCATAGGATTATAGACTCCGAATACTATAACCACTTGTAGACAGTCACTAGAAAGCAAGAAGCTAGCAACAGCTTGAACAACAATAACTCTCTTATAGCTGCAAAAACAATTATGGCTACTTTCTCATTTCTGAAAATGATAGGGTGTTAGTAAGAAACCGACTAGATAAGAAAAGCTATGGGACAGCCTATGTGGGCAAGAGAGCAACATGATGGTTCAGAACCATTCATAGGTATTACACGCCAATTTGGCCAAAACCATCCTGCTACCTTTCACAAACACGGGGATTAGACTATAAAGGGAGAATCTAGCTGGAGTCCAAATGGAATTAACAATTAATCATCAATCAATCAAATAACGGAATAACCCTCAATGGAAAATCAGTTGAAACGATTATGTGAATTCTCTATATTCACACTGCTCTATTGAGTTTCATATCATAGCAACAAGATTTGTGGGAATGAACTATAGTATTCCTCGTTAACTTATGTAACATCTTTATCCGTATCAATCCAATATTTGAAATTAATTTGTAACCACAAAAAAAAAAAAGATGGATGCCAATATTTAAAGATTGACAACATTAACAAGTTTAATCTTTACTAATTGGTCTTTCATTGTATTCTGTTTAGCCAAGTCTATTGATTCGAGAGGTTTTGGATTTCCTGATAAAAATTCTTTACATGTGTTTCCAATTCTAGTTGCCCCCCTTTTCACCTTCAACCACCACACTGTTACATATAGGGATCAGTTAACATGTAGGGTTGTGGTTGAACTATCTCAGGTGACATTTTTTAATCTTTCCCTGTGTTACTTGTACCTTCTATCACTATCCTTTCTAGTATTGTCCCCTTCGCTTGACCAGTTGACCACATATCCATCTTTGTATTTCCATGACAAATGTATGGTTGGCCACAGTCAGATTAGATTCACATTACGTCTTCGGCATCCTACATTCTAAACTGCGAGAAGTTTATAATTCGACAATCTGCTTGATCGAAGTCCCGGTCTCGTCCGTCATAACAAAATGTTAAAAAGAGAAAAGAGGACCGATCCCCGCAACTACCATTTCGGTCAATATGAACATGTGTTCTAGATCCATAATTTTGCCAACCCTGTCTTGCAACCAGCGGTTTGAATGCAAGTGGTTATAGCTCCAACTCTTAACCAGTTGAATAACATAGCCTGGAAATGTTGGTAGTTGCCTCAGTACACTTGCTATACGACGTGACCGGAAGAAAAAGCTATGAGATTGCCCCCAGTAACAATTGGATAATGCTAATTACTCCTATCTGATTTATTAACTCATATAAATGAAAAAGATCCTGAACATGGATGTGAATAAGACTAACCAAAGCACGACAGAATCACTAGAAGCATACACTATAAGTAGAAAATTCTGACTTTATAAGCATCAGCAGGTAGGAACTGAGTAATCAGGCAGGGTAACATAGTCTAAATATACAATGATAAGCATTAGCTATATAAATTCCAGATGCTTTAAAAGTCTTATATTAGAGCATTCTCCTCAAGTGCACAGTTTCATTAGAGCACTCTAAAAAGAACTAAGAAAGCATATTAGATGCAGAATCCTTAGGATAGCAAAATTAGGTGTTGCAAAACCGCCAAAATAAGAGCTGTCAGTCTCTTCAGCTTCTCAAATTAGCTTAAAAGTTGGTCTAAGATTACTCGAAAACTGTCAAAGAATCCCACTAATACAGAAAAAGACAATAAAGTCGCATCAACTTCCTTGCATGAAAAAATGACGGGAACCAACATTTAGAGCAAGTTGATAACTTCAGCTAACCAAAGTCTTTAACATAATACAGTTATCAAAGCCACCCACTTTCACTAGTTAGCTATTTGAGTATGATAACCCAAAAAGTTGTTTTTTTTTAAAACCAATTTAAGAGTCGGTTTGTTTAGCAGAACATGAAGCAGACATGCTCATGAACCCACGACGAGTTGAATATAGTATTTGGCTTACCTTTGGAAGAAGCGGGAAGTGGATCAATATTATTGAAAGTGAATAAAAAGGGTAACTCATTTTGTAGGTAGAGGCTGGAACCAGAAATAGGGTAACCAATGGTTATTACACCCAAAAAAAAAAAAGGTGCTTTGAACTGAAAGTGAGAAATCAGGCAATATATTGCAAGGAAACAGGTAAGTTAAGCTAGCTAAAAGTCAGTAAAAGTACATCACCTGAAAGCAGAGACAAATTTGAAAGGGCGAAATCAGCAATATGTCATAATGTGCAGTTATCGTATAAGTTCTATGCAAGAAAGCGGGATAGAATAGCATCAGTGCATCCGTAATGCAAGGAAACAAGTACACCCAAGAGTTAATTTAGTGGAAAGCCTGCGAGGGATCATAAACCAACCAGAGAATTGTGAATTCATAACCTTCAAATGCAAGAATGTAAACCATATAAGTCAATTTGCACCAATCAAGTAAGTCGATCAATTTGGTAATAGTAATCAATAGAATACCGCAAGCCTCCCTATCAAAATGCTTACAATTGTGGAGAACATAAGTATTGGTTAATTCTCTAATAACATCTAATTTTGAAAAGCAAGGAAACATAACGAACCCCAAATGTACCCCCTATGGTCAATACGGTCAATGAAAGCACCTTATCGGCTCTTGACTTCACATTATAGATGTGCTAATGTTTTCCCAAAAAAATGACTAATCTATTAGAACTTCTAACAAAGACGAACATTGTCCTCCCAATTGGAGTTGAATGGGTACTTCTATTATTTGTAGTGAAAGGTTCCTCGTTCTTAGTCATTTGAATTTCACTCATAAAGGTATGAATAGATGAAACTTCAAGCGCATGAAGACTACAACTAAGGATACCACTTGTTCGAATAAATGGAACTCCAATGGCCACTAGTACGACAACAATTGCCACTACTACGCCGTAATCTCAAGAAATAGCTATATGGGTCCTCATTAGCCATTGCTTTATTTAGGCACATTGTCCAATTTTCTAACATAAATCTCCGACAAGACTAAAAATTCCTTGAGAACATAACCCAGAGTAGCAATATAAAAACAAGACTTAAGAGTAGGTAGCATACTAAAATAACCTAAACTTAACCCTAGTTAATTTTGAATCACCTATATAGATCTTTCATATTTCCACCGAAATAACGTACTGTCCCCAAGATAGACCTCATTTTCTTTTAAATGCATAGCTAAATACATCTCTCAAGAAAGGTTTAAGATAAGACTGGAACTATGAAATAAAACAACTATCCCTTCAATCACAAGTAGAACATTCCTCTCGCGAGTAGGATTACATTGTTTAAATTTAACATGCAAGACTAGACGCGCTGAAAATGAAAGGTTCCTCTCATAATGAATAGGAATATTACATTCCTCATTTGCAACAGACCAAATAACCAGTATGATCCGGCAAGAGGGATCTGGGGAGGGCGAGGTGTACTCAGACCTTACCCCTACCTCGAATGAGATAGAACGACGATTTTCGATACACTCGGCTCAAAAAAACAGTTTTGAAAACGAGTTTGGAAAAGTACAAAATATAAAAATGACAGGGTAGTTGAAACAACAGTACTAACAAAAATGAATAATATGGAAAAAAAAGATAAGTACCAACAATACTGACAAGGCATTCTAAAATCGCACACTAACTATGTTCTCCCACCGAAAGGAGAGAAAACACTCAATCCACCAACCTTCGACCCTAATCCTCGACCTCAACCATTTTCTAGGATCAAGTTCTTAGTGATCTGAAGTTGCGCCATGTCCTGGCTAAGCACCTCACCAAGTTCTTCCGCAGTCTACCTCTACCTCTTTGCAGACCTAGCATGCCGACCACTCAAACCTCCTCTACCTCTTTGCAGACCTAGCATGCCGACCACTCAAACCTCTTCACTGGGCATCTACATTTCACATGCCCAAACCATTTCGCCCTCGCTTCCCGCCTCTTGTCATATTCAGAATTAAATTGAACATAAGTATCAAGGGGTAAGTTACTTTGAATCAACAATTCATTGGATAGACATGTCATGTTAATTCAGAGTCTAGTGATTTTAAAACATCCTAAAGAATGAACCCAAAAATCGATTCTCTCTGATCTGGCTAACATCATTGAACATCTTCTCTATATTGGAGTATAGAAAACTGTATATTTTATCTAAGACTGGATACACATTTAGCTATATCAAGACTACGTTGATACACCTTAACTTTAGGTGCCTACACAACTTTTAGAGAACTCTATCAACCACATGTATCATTGCTAACCATTGTTTCAAGAGAACTACTTCTCCATTGAGAATTTCTAGAGTATTTCCTAAATAGCCTACACCAACATAACTTTTCAAGATATACCAATTTGGAAAGTAAGGAACAAGCACCAACTAGATGTAACATATCAAAGAACCCATAAACAAAGGAATATGCACCTATTAACTATAAATTAGATCATTGGAAGATGCAAATTTTTCACTATCCTTGCCACCAAAGTTAAGTTGTTCTACAAAGGTTTTGCCTGAAGAGCAATTAACAGGTATCTTATTGTAGCAAAATGTTCACAAATAAAGAAGAATTAACAAGGTTATAAAATGTTGAGAACTAATTGCTAATCCAACTTTTGATGACATTTGTTCTACATAACTTTAGTATGTTGAAGATAATTTTTCAAAGTTGATGTTTACTTGAGCTTGTTAAGGAAACTTGCAAAAGAAGAATTCCAAGAACTTCTTTTTCATAGTTCATCTTTCATAAAACTTTTTTCATTAAAATAAAAATATTAATTCCAATACAACACCAAATTTTAAATTACTTAGCAATTCCATTATCAACATTAGTTCTCCAACTTTCACTTCAATTCTCGTCCAACTATCTCTGAAATAAGACAAGAGTGGAGCATGAGATGGGGTTCTCACCACTCGTGTAAACTATTGGTAATAAGAAACATTAGAGCTTTTGAACTTGTTCAAAATTTGATTAGGAAGGTTATGGAAAAATATTGAATAATCATCATTCCTTTATGAAAATAGATGGTGAGTAGAAATTGTAGAATAAATACCTTTTTGCTTATTTCTTTATCTATTCTATAGATACCAAGTGAATAAATGCTGGTCATATACTTTACATCAATAGAGCAATTGTTTACACAACAAAAAAAAAAAAAAAAAGTCAAATTTATGAAATAGTGTAGTAGTACAAGTACTACTTTATGTCTTACATAAAGAAAAATACTACAATACAGTGTAAAGTGCTTAGAATACTGGAACAATTACAAGTAAATGACTACCAAGTTTTGGTATCTTATAGGTGAATTTGATACATTTGCAATTCAAAGTCAAATCCTAATATGCAAAGAGGATTAAATTGGCACAACTTACATACATTGACTGACTTTGCATTTAGAAACTTAACATAGGAAGTGAATCATAGCATCCAATACTGTTCATGACTGAGTAGCCTCCAAACTGTTCTTGGTTTCTCGTAAAGTAACAAGTCATGTGCATGCATTAATATATAATGGACGAGGAGGGGTGCATAGCATCTAAAATTACAAATAGAAATATTGTCATGACGGAATCATCTAATATAAATTTGGGATATTTGAAATGTATTAAGCATATTCAAGTAAAAGTCCACAAGCCCCCTTTAAAAATAACATTATGTAAGACAACATATAATAAGGATTACACCTTTCACTAGTTCCATCTAATATGAAACTAAGGGTACCATCTTATGCTATAGTTCTAAACCATAACAATATGTCAATGAGAGAGAACAACAACATATGAGTTTGATCCCACAAGTAGCGTCGGGGAAAGTGGCATGTATGCAGACCTTACCTCTAGCTTGAGTGAGGTAGATAGGTTGTTTTCGATAAACTTTCGGCTCAAGAAAATCAGTTTCGAAAACAGACTTGAAAAAAGGATAAATAAAAACACAAGAACAACACGCAAGGACATCAATACGTGTGGATAATAGAATGAATTCTAAAAACCTCAAGGTGTGAGCCAAAAACAAACACTTAACAAACTATATATGACAACACTCCAACACATCTTACGCGCTCTTAGACTAATTCCACCGGATACCTGTGCTGTCGCCTCCTAGCAACTACAGGTACCAGGTAACTCTTGGATAGATGGGAAGAAAGACCTAGTGCTTTTTGTCTCCACTGAATTTGAACCTGAGACCTCATGGTTCTTATCCCACTTCATTGACCGCTTTTTTGACGTCTAGTTTCTAGAGTATCAAGTGCTTAAAGTAGTGGGCATCCTACCTATGTTGTATGTCTTTTTTCAACAAGCACGACCGATGCAGTAAAAGTCCTACTATAAGGTAAACTGAGTACAATATCTTAGTAACTCATCAAATTATGGTATACTACTATGATTAAGGCTAAGTACTATGTGAGATGATTAAGGATAGTGCACCCGTGAACTACTAGTATTGCTTTGTGAACGATCATCAAATTGCATAGACGAGATATATTTACCGAGTCGCGATCACTCATTTTGCATGTAAGATGTTCATTATAAAGAGAGATACACAATTTTTATAGATATATATATATCAACGCACACAACCTAAAAATTTCGACTTTTCAATATAATATAAATATATGCATGACACCAACAATCATGCATTGCAAACATGTGCGCGCGCACACACATATTTATACACACAGAGGTAAACATGTTCTAAAAAATACTTGAAATGTTTTTGTAAGAATCCGTTCAAAAAAATTTGATAAACTACGAGTGTATGGATAACACCTATGATTTGAACATGTTCTAATTTTCTTGATAAGTTTGAATATGTTCTAACTTGACTGATGAATATCTATATTTTAAATGACAAAAAAAGATCTCAGAATGAGCCAAAGATATATAGAGACGACACCAGTGTATATACATACTAGATACCCTAATGACATAGCTTCTCGAGAGAAATTTGTGGCAAGATTACAGTAATTAGATATCGCAATCCTAAAAAAGTAAGACTGGCAATCCTCAAAAGGGCGAGGTTGCCCATAGATAGAAATGTAGTCCTTATTCTAAGGGAACCTATGAAACCAATTTGAAACAAAAAGAATAACAGCAACAAATAAACTCAATGAACAATTTATGTACATGAGATTAACTTGTCATTCTTGCTAAATGATTGTTGAGATGATATTACAATTTTTATATGCTTATTCAACATTCTAACTTTTGGAACTTGTAACATGCCTCTGAACTTTAGGCATATGATTACAACTTGGACTAGCTTCTCACTTTCACGTTGCAGCTTTAGTGGCTGCCTTTAAACTCGAGCATTTAGGAACATGACCACCATACATTTTTGCATCCTAGCCAGCGTCTTCACTCTATAAAGTAGGACTACATTTTTAATAACTTGCACCATTTCGAATCTTAGATACATTTGAATGTGTTGACCAAGTATGCAATTTATAGTAATTTTTGAGAAACTTTAAAGCGACACTACACATAAATATCCTAAATTTTACTAGAAGCAAGTTGGTTACCCATCGAAGTCCAATATTTCTAGGCACCAGTTATAACATTGCTTAAAATCCATGACTCTTAAGCACCAATGTTCTGGTCTAGTCATGTGTGCACACAACCTTTACAAAAGCAAGTTGAATGCATGTCGTAATTTGGTTTGCTTAACGAAGACGGGATAGTAATACATGTTGTACCCTCAACAATTGTTACAAAGCAACGAGAATCGAATTCTCCTTCGAGTCAAAGGTTGCATCTCTTGGCAATTTGAGCACATGAAACCTAAGAAAGCCTATATTGGCCAAACAACACCCAAAAAAGAAGAACTGCACAAGGTTATGGCACTAGGTAGAAATACGTGAATTGAGTAATGAATAACTTTCCAAAAGTAATAATGATGGGGACCAAGGAACTACATCCATGCCAAATAGACCTTTCAATAAAATCCAAGCAAAATAATCAACTAATCGCAAGTGTTGCAAACTAGTGGATATATAAAGAGCCTTTTTTTTTATTAAAGGGCGGATAGACAAAAAAATTACAATATTCTATAGCTTAACGAACTTGAATAGGCTCGAGACTAAACGTTAATCCCAAGGAGAATATTGCAAAACATCAAGGAGAATATTGCAAAACATCCCAATGGAAGACCTCTGAACTTTTGAACCGAAGTTGATCAGATAGTTTTAAGTGAAGGCAAGCCAAATTCGTGATAGTGAAGGCATTTGGCTCAGGCTGACCTTTACTAAAACGAGCCTTCTTCTGCGATAGTGATTATACAAAGCCGAAGGATACAACAATATGTAGAAATACATGAATTGAATGGTGAATTACTTTCTCAGCATAAATGAGCCAGTACTTACCAAAGTAATCTTTAACTAGAAGCCAAGCAAGGGACCTCCAACCTTTGCAAACCTTGCCAATAAATATAAAGGAATTTGGAGACTAAATGGTGGATGGATGCAAAGTTTACAACATGTTGGAGCTCAAAGAACATAAACTAGATGATTTGCCTCGAAAACAAAGAAAAGACTGCATTGCAATCCTCCGCAGTCGTAGAAACCAGCAATTGCAAAGGTTGATGAGATTGATTATTGCGAGAGCAAGCCCAATTTCACATCATGAAAGTCATAAAACCAGAATGACCTTCGCTAACTCGATCCTTCTTCCGCATCAGCAAGCATACAATGATGTGATTCTGAATTATATGTTTTTACTATTTTGGGCTTATAAAGGATAGATGACTCACAAAGGCATCGAAAAAGATAAGAAACGAGCTCCACTATCGCATCTCTAAATGTTATATGAGCGCTATAATCTTACCAATACCGGTGGTTTCACAAAGTTAGCATCATCATCTTGAAAGCACATGCATATTAAAGACTTCAAAGCATAACGAAAGAGTAGAGATTCAAAATGGATGATAGAGGAGCTCACCTCTGCTCGAGCGATATCATCTTATCGGCGTCAAAAGTTCATATAGTTGGACTCCTTGAGCGCTGTATTTTGCCAAAACAGATGGTTTCAGAGTTGCATTATTTGAGCGCCATCCGAACCATCAAAATGTTCTGGATTTTTTGGTCTTGACTAACTCTAGCCCATGTATAAATATAATCCCTAGACTCTTCTTAAGTTGTGCATATTTCAATTTCGAGGTTTAGCCTAAATTAGTAGGGATAGATCTAACGTCCTTTCTTGAACTTCGGCTTGAGGGAGACTATTATAGAATGAACAGAGATATACTTCATAATAACGTACATCACTATGCTAAGAGCATAAGATGCCTATTCACATTGTGTGTTCCTCAGATTTGTGTGCGTTTCTACATCCAAAACAAAAATGAACATAGCTCTTGCTAAGAGCATAAGATGCTTGTTCAGATTTTGTTCTCCTCAGACTCGTATGCTTCTTTGCACTAAAATAAAATCAAATCTATAAGAAATCATCGTAGTTCTTGTTAAGCGCATAAGATGTTTGTTAAATTTTGTTCTTGGTGCTTGAGTTCTTTGTTTAATTCGTACTACTCCTTTTATGTTTTTTCTCTTTATTTCCATTGCTTTAATGTTTTTACTCTCATCTCATTAATATTCTGGTAGGAGGAGTATCATCAGTGATGTACAAGATGCGATAAGCAAGAGAGCGATAGTTAAGATATGTGAAGAGGATGAGCATAGATGCCCCAATGAGGTGTGAGGGGTGGCAGTGTTGGATCTACGAGACCGAAGAAGAATCGAAACGAGGTAATTGGGCAAAACATGGCTCACTTACAGATCCTCGGACCGATGACAAGACTATATGTATATATATACACACACACACCCCCCCCCCCCCTCACACAGAATTATATTAGCGCCAATATATAACATAAATCTTCTACCCCACACTACTCCTATTTTATTTTCGACTATATTGATATTGGTACTTTCTGCTCACCTAGGTAATCTCTAATTTTTTATGTCAGTATTTGCTTTACTATGGTATTCCCATCTTGTTTTTTTTTTTCTTTTCCAAAACCTGTTTAAAAGTATTTTCTTTAGTCGAGGATCTATCAGAAATACCCTCTCCACCTAGGTTAGGGTAAGGTTCGCATACATCTCACTTTCCCCATATCCTACTTGTGGAATAGCACTAGGTACATTGTTTTTGTTGTTGCTCAGAAGTATTGTTTTAAATACCCTTCTTTGTAAAGAACATAAACTTCATTCCGATTTGATACTTAACTGACTTTTGATTATTTAAGTTTGTTACATAAGGAACATCTATTGTGAGTGGTAAATGCAGGAGTATTACGAATGCCAAAGTGACTAGCGAGATCCCTTCAACAAAAAAGTAAATTCACTCCCAAGTTCCAAGGACAAATGAAATGATGAAGTGGAGACGGGTGGCTATGACCAAAAGTGAGCGAACATCTTTCCAAATGGGTGCATTTATGAGGGTTAGTGTTTCATCGTCGGTAATGCACGTAAGTTAGTATTCTAGTGAAATCCTTTACAACAAACATTTCTTTCATTTCAAAGCAATGTCTTACTCAGAGTTCTGAAAATACATGGAAAGATGAAGTGGAGACTTATAGCACGATGGCTATAATTCTTGCGAATCAGTTGCAAGCCGCATCTATGGAGATTTCATACAAGCCATGTGAATTGCGAACATAAAATACAAATGAAGACGTTATAGAAAGTTGACCACACCAAGAGTGAGAGCTTAAAAAATACATGTGGCATACATTAGAACGATTAAAGACAAGTTAATGAAGCTAAGATCCGAGTGCGAACAGTAGCAGTTTAGACCACTTTTAGGTAGAGATAGGGCAACATATGGGATCAACCCTCAACACGTTTTTATTTTCTTTGGTGATGGATGAATTGACAAGACATATCTAAGAGAAAGTACCATAGTGTTATATTATTTGCAGATGACGTAATATTTATGGATGAGACACGCGACAGAGTATTTTGGAGATAAGACACTAGCGTCTAATGGATTCATGTTGAGCAGGACTAAAACGGACAACATAGAGTGCAAGTTTAGTAATGTATCTCATGTGTCGAATGTGGAGGCGAAGAGTGGTACTAGTACCCAACAAAATAAGCTTCAAGTATCCTAGTCAATAATTCGAGAAAATGGTTAGATAGACGAGGATCTGGTGCCCTGTGTGATAAGAGAGTCAGTGTGCCCCCCTTTCTTCGAGTGCCCCGCCCGGTTCACTGGGCTGTTGGCTTACCAAGCACTTGCCCGCTGCTCCTGCCGCTCATCTAGTATCAGACGATTCGTTAGACGATTCTATTGATTTCTTCTCGGTGCAAAACAAAGCAAGTTCAGAACATAAGGATAATGGGCTCGTCTATTAGAAGTTATTAGTTTACGGAGCTATCTCAGATATCTCGAGTAAGGAGACGGGACGGGTTTGATAGTTAGAGTTCTATTTCTAGGAAGGAAGAGACTATCGGGAAGCTCACTCTCGGCCGGGCTCGAAGCAGACGACCATCGGCGACCAGAGCTCCATGCTCGACTCCTAACCAATTCGATTGGTAGATATTATAGTCTGGAGCAACTCGATTCTATTCTATACGAAGAAGATCGGTCCACTTACAAAAATACCTGAACGAGAAGGGATCAGTGCTGTCAACTATGCTCGTTATCAGAATGGTTATACCATGGAAAGATTGGGGACCATCTTTCAAAAATGAACCCGGACGCATTTCTTGCGTGGCCGAACCCATAGATCTTGATGTATGCCTATCTTTTACTTTTTCTACAAAAATGCATTCTTCGAGATCCCCACGGAGCGGTATTCAAATTAAGACTGCCACCTAGGCTTAAAGGCAAATTCTATAGGGTGGTCGTTAGGCCAGCTATGTTATATGGGACAGAGTATTGGCCAGTCAAGAACTCGCACATCCAGAAGGTGAGTGTGGCAGAAATGAGAATGTTTAGGTGGATGTGTGGTCACACAAGGATGGATAAGATTAAGAATGAAGTCATTAGCGACAAGGTGGGAGTGGCTCAGTAGCTGAAAAGATGCGAGAAGCAAGGCTGCGATGGTTCGGCCACGTGAGGAGGAGTGATGATGCTCCGGTAAGGAAATGTTAGAGGTTGGCAGTGCTGGGTGTACAGGGAGGTAGAGGTAGACCGAAGAACTGAGTTGAAGTGATCCGACAAGACATGGCCCAGATCCAGATCACCGAGGACATGACCTTAAATAGGGAAGCGTGGAGGTCAAATATTAGGATAGAAGGTTAGGTAGTAGTAGAGTGTCTGTTCTCTTCTTGGAGGTAGTATTATATGTATATAGCCGATTTCCATCTTAGTCTGTACCGTTTTCTCTACGGATGTGTGTGTTATTTTGGATAAGCGTTAGTTTTACATTCTTCCCTAGCATTGTATTGCTGTCTATTGTGGTATTCTTGTCTAAATTTTTAAAATTTTCTAAAATATCTTTATTTCTCCTAGATGGGGGTCTATTGGAAACAGCCTTTCCACCTTGGTGGGGGTAAGGTCCGTATACATCTCACCCTCCCCAGACCCCACTTGTGGGATAAACTGGGTACTTTGTTGTTGTTGGTAAGATAGACGGGGAAGTTACACATTGTAGTGGAACGAGTCGGATTAAATGGATGGTCACATCTGATTTTCGATGCGATAAAGATGTGACACCAAGAATTAAAGGTAAGTTTTATAAAGTGGTGGTTCGACCTTCAATGTTATACGAGGTAAACTGTACGTCAGTGAAAAACACTCACATTTAGAACACACACATTTAGAATATGAGAGGAGCAGTGATGAGGATCCTTAGATAGATGCGAGGGCATGCTAAGAGATAAAATTATGAACTAAGACATACGAGACAAGATGAGAGTGGCCATTATGGTGGATAAAATGAGGGAATCGAGCTTGAGATACAAGCATGTGAAGAAAAGGAGCCAAAATACACCAGCGAGAAATATGAGATGTTGGCAATGATGGAACTAAGTAGACATATAGGTAAACCGAGAACGAATTAGGAATAAGTGATTAAGGAGGACATGACTCACCTACTGCTCACCAAGAACATAACCATAGATAGGAGAGCATGGAGATGAAGAATTAGGATAGGAAGTTAGTTCCCAAGGTGAGCATGTTCTCCTTCTATGGGTGGAGCATGGATTTAGTAAAGATGGATAGTCTTCTACTAATAGAATTTTTTGTTAAGTGTATCTTATCTACATTGTACCAATTATTGGTATTATTCAATTATTTTTGTATCCCTTTTAAATGTTACTTTAGTTGTTTTTTCTTTTACTATTCTTATATTTTGTTACTTTTGTTTTTCTACTTTCTTTTCTTCCATGTGTCTATATTTTATTCTTGCATTTTCTTTTAAATAAATTTTTCAAAAACGTTTTTCTATAGTCGAGGATCTATCAAAAACCACCTCTCTACCTTCTCTACCTCTCACAAGGTAGAGTTTGAGAGGTAGAGTAAAGGTGTGTGTACACCCCACCCTTCCGAGACCCCAATTTTGGGATTTCACTAGGTTTGTTGTTGGTGATGGTGCCATCTCATAGCTATTGTTAATCTAATAGCTTCGGTTATTATGTTGGATATAACTATGACTATGATTTTACTTGATCAATTGGTGAGGATGAGCATTCAAGTATTGATATTTTCACTAAACATTGATTTGTTAGAATATAAACGTGCTGCGAAGCAAACACAAAAGGGAGGCAAGTTGAAAGAAAGCTCTAGTAAAGGGAATGACCAAGTTCAATTTATTTCTCAAAACTGACTTAGACGTGCTATGGAATGACCAAGGTATATTTATTTCTCAAACTACAGCCGACGTGTTATCGATGTTGTGTGCTACTAAAATTGATAAGGATTTTCATTAAAGTTTCGATATAACCGTCGATAAGAAAGGGTTAATATCGTTTTCTCTTGAAAGATCTCGTATGATGTGATTTTCATGCATAAATATCATAAGTTAGGAAAACTATGGCATTTTTGCCGAGGAGATTCGTATAATTAAAAAAAATGATATATACTCTCGAGATGAATGAGAAGTAGGAATTGTTATACCTTGGACTCTACCAAGTCGTTGAAAACCAAAAGAAGCTTAAAGAAAATATGGCTGAATTTTAAAATAAAAAGAGAAACAATACGGTAACTCAAAAAAGAATTAGGAACTTAAGGGTTGATGTCAAAAGTCCTCATAGTGATGCAAGTGGAATTTTTGCCAAGTATGTTGCTCTCGAGAAAAGAATATGGATGGCCTTCAAGAATTAGGAAGATCGTTGGCACAAAAGAAGTGAGGATAAAAGAACTAACATTGAGAGAAGCAATGGAGTGTGATGTAACAACTCAACAAAGGAAAAACGAAAGGAAGTGCTTAGTTAAGAGAGTGAGTTATCAAGAAAAAAAGTATTTGACTGAAATGAGCCTAAGAGGCAAAAGAAGGAGTCAACAAAATAAAAAAGAAATCAGTAAAAGAATAGCACACATATGATAGTGCATGATTGGAAAGCTTTCTTGTTCAACTTCTAATGATCAAACTCAACCTTCTCTAGCTTTATGTTTCCTTTGTGCAAGGCCACAGAAAAACATGGCAAAGTATAATTTCATAAAGATCATATTTCAACTTCATAATGAATGTCATGTACAAAAAACTCCCTTGGTAAGTGAGCTTAGTCTCATCGATCTCTTCGATCAATTAAGTTCTACATCGCAAAGTTTTGAAAAAGGGGGACAAGAAACGTCGTGTGAACTATAACCCAAAGGAATTTGAAAGGTGGCAAGTCTCGCTAATCCTTTCTTGTTTCGGTGATGTTTCTCCCTTGATGAGAATTGGAGAAAAATCTTAAGGTATCTTCATCCTCACTTATATGAAGATTCAATGGATCCAAAGTGTTAGAAGTAAATTCTTCTTATCTTATAAGATGATGCATTAAATAAAGGAGCTACCGTAATTGCAATACGGAAAAAAAGTTCTGGATAACACTAATCTTGAAGAGACAAGGCTAAAGTAGTAATCTAGTAGCTCATGTGTAGAGAAGGATAAATGTTTATATGACGTTTTTGCCTACCGGGATAGTAAGAAATCAATGTTGACTCATTCCTCAACTATAATACACCCAATAACAAAGTTAAATTGTCTAGAAATACCAATACTATGAGTTGTATACTTAAACTTTTGGTCTATCTAGCAAACCTTTTTTGTTTCAAATGTTTTGTAAATTGTGATTTATGGGGTTATGTTGAATTATGTTTAATGATGACATAATTATTCATGTAAAAATAATTATACTTTGGTAGGAAAAAGAAATTGACATGACCTTGCATTGTTCAAATAATTCAAATGTGATGCGTCTAGTGAATTCTATATATTTATTTCGTGTTTACAGAAATGAATACGAGGATGGATTCTTCTAGGGAAAAAGGGATGATAGCATCCAAGGGGCTCCAACGCAAACGAGTGTCAAATATGAACTATAGAAAACGAAGACACCTCACAAACACTTTTAAATGTGACAGTGTTAGAAGATGACAAACGAGTATGTCTAAATAGAAGAACTTCTAAAAAGGTCAGAAAAGAACCCTGCTATCTCCAATGGTTAGGTTAAATTGCTTCGAAAGACTAATATTGCATCTATGATGACATTTTTATGTTATTGAATCTATCTAGCAACCCTTTTTATATCCTTTTTATATAGAAGAGTTTATAAATTGTGATATTAAAGGTTATATTGAGCCACACATATCTTTTTGTTTAGTTATGATGTAACTATTCATGTAAAAAAGGTTTGTTACACCGGGTAAAAAGACCAAATCATCAATTTACATGCACTAATGCTATCTTGCATTGTCCATACCACGCATATGTAATGTATCTTGTGGATTTTATATATTTATTGTGTTACTTTTGTATTGTAGGTCAAAATGTGATGACGACTTATTCTAAGAATAAAAGGAACGATAGCCGAAAGGATTGTTCCAACTCCAAAGTTAATGGAAGATAAGCTAAATATTGTGGAGATGACTTAAAAAATACATGTATATTTATTCGGAAAAAGAGCTCGTCTATAACAGTGCTATGTGAGAAATATAGAAATATCATCTCACCAGTAGTGGAGAAGGTTCTGAAAGATGCGCTATATTGTCCAGCTTGGAGCGCTATCAACTCGACTTTGAGGACTATTTTAGTTTTCGATGAGATTTTAATTTAGAGGGTAAGGTATGCGTACATTTCACCCCCTCCCCAGACTCCACTTATAGGATTACACTGGGTAAATTGATGTTTAATTTTGAGAGCCTTGACATTTTGAGCACTAACTTCATCAACGGAGAAAGTCCAAAGAGTTGTCTATCCGAGCGCTATCATCTTCCATCTAAGAAGGTATAGAGAGTCGGCGATTTTGGATTTATTGATATTTTGACAACCTATAGCCTAGTATAAATATAACCCTTAGAGATCGTTTGGTTTGATGTATTGGCTAATTTAATACATGTATTAAGTTTTATCCTTTGTTTGATAGCCAAATTCAATCAAGTACTATTAATCCATGTATAATTTATTACATCAATTGAGGTATAACTTAATACCAAGGTCAATGTGGTATTAGTAATACCATGTTTACTAATACATGGATAAAGATTGAAATGACAAAAATATCCACCCTCAAATGCATTGTTTTTAATGAATGGATATGAGTTCAAGGGTATACTTGGAAACAAAATTTTATACCTAACACGTTACAATATTTACCCAAGTTGTAATACAATGAACCAAACACATGACTAAAAATAATCTCTGCATTATTAATCCATATATTACTAATCCATGTATTATTAGTCCTTGTATAATTTGTTTCTCTACTAAACGACCCCTTAGTGTCATTTGTAGGATTTATATAGTTTTTTCTTTTTTTGAAAGGGATTTGTAGGACAAATATAGTTTCAAGTTAAAAATATTAGCGCAGACAAGTTTCGATCAAATTTAACGCGTTTTAAGTGAATTGATAATATATTCTTCTTGAACTACAACCTGGATATTTAAAGTGAGATTTTTTGTACAAGCTCAATCTCCGTCCTAACTTGTCCTTTCTCCCAATTGAATCTTGTTTGAATTATTAATCACTCTTCCTCCAAATTTATTAATTATATTCTTTCTCTTAGACTGCCTTAGCATTCTTTATTGCGTATTTGTGTTGTTTCGGCAATTACTAAGCTATAAATCTTAGCAAATAGCCTTCTCAAGAAAAAATGGTAAAGAATGCTTATAACTAGAAGCTATGTGAGTCACTTAAAGAAGTAATCCATTCTTTCCATTAAAGCAAGTGTTAAACTTGTAAGAATCCACTCTTTTCTATCTAAACGGGGCGAAGACTCCGAGCAACTATAGTAAAAGATTGATCTTTTTAGTGTTTGTTAGCCCTAGGTACCAAATTTAATACTCCATATGATGCTCCACTGCAACATGCCTCAATTCCACATCATAAGGGTTGTTGTTATAGCACAAAACCCGAAGGTTTCCAATTGGATTTTCAATGCCTTGAAACGCTATAATTTCACGAGCCGATGTTTACTCCACAACTCTTCGATAAGTTGATGCCCTGAACATGTTTACGTTTTGATAAACGCACAAAGTATGTAAAATGCACCAGGAAAGCTTCCAGGAAAGACCGGAGGGGTCACAAACGGTCCCACTTAAAATCCAGCCTCCTTAGACTTCGCAGCCCTTTTGACAAAACTTTCCTTGACATGCACTTCTCCACACAAATGTGACTAAATATTGTTACGTCATGAAGACGAGGGATATTGCAATAACTCAATAAGGTTATGTCTAAGGCGGGTAGTTTTATAAATAAACAACACCTAAAAAGCAAAAGGCCAATATTGGATAAATTTGAGAGCTTGAAGAGCAAATATGGAATACTAGCCATGATAATGAAAATATTAAAAAAATTAAGGGACATGAACATGATAATACGGAAAGATAAACGAAAAAGAAGCAATAGGCAAATGATAGATCTTTCTGGCACAAAAAGTAAAGATGAAAAGTTGGAGATCACAAACATAAATTTAAGAAAGTTTAGGGACCGCTAATGAATTAAAAAAGATAATCGATAAAAGAATATCCGAGCAACAGGCATGGTGCCAAAATATGGTGTACCAATATTGACAATGTCACGAACCCAACTATGACATAAAGCCCGCAAAAGAGGCAAATCCACATGTCAAAAAAGGACAAGGATTGTCGTTATGCAAAAAGAAAATATGTTTCCCAACACCAAAGCAGAAAATTTAATGCACAAAATTTAATGCACAGGCTAATCCACATGGCGGTGACCAAGAGGTCATTGGCCAGGGAGGACTCAAAAGTTGGGAAAACAAAGCATTTCGGGCAAGGTCAACTAATATGATAAGTCTTACTAGCTCAAACTTAAGGAAGTAGTTTAGAAAGAAAAACTGACCACGGTTCCTATTGATGGCAATCGTGTACTGACGGTGAATAGTTGGTGAATAGTTGCGACTCTGACGTAGCTTTATCATACATTTGGGATCCACCAAAAGTACTAATGGTGGAGGTAAAAGAAAGAGATCACAATGAAACCCGCTAATTTTATTTAACTTCGTACGGATGCTTTTCAACTGGCACGAATCTTAGTATGAATGTTTTCAACGAAGAATAGCATGATGCCGGTTAATTTTGTT